>OY728155.1:108471079-109721079 GCA_963277665.1 Viscum album | reverse complement strand
TGGGGTGATGTTTCTCTCATTTTCATATTATTGTGGCTATATCATACATTACCAATTCAAGATAAAAGATTGTAAAAGTATAAGAATATAAAATCACATATAAATCATAGATAGTGTCACATGTATAAATTAAAAAATACTAAATCTAGGTCCCATAATAGAATTAAATTTTCTAACATAATTAATAATGATAAAGACATATAAAATCCACATCCCTAAAGAAATTCCACATCATCGGGACAATGAGAAAATATCAACAATAGAAGAATAGAATTGATATAAATACCTTTGTACACCCCAAACCTATTCATCTAGTAATTACATAATATAAATAAAAATCCAATTACAATAAATTACAAATACCTTTTAGATTTAGAGTTTTTGAGAACAAGAGAAAACTTTAAGTTAAAAAAAACATTAATTTTTAACTCATATATATTTTCACATTATATAAATGACTACTTAATCTATAAAATGTCTTTATCATATTACACTAATTATAATAATATAATCCCATCATAGAAACATATTATATGATACATTACTTTATTTTCTATGGAAAGGGTAACATAAGAAAATGTGATCTCAGATGTTCGGTAAAGGTATACATAAGTGATAATAGAAAATCATCATAAGTGTTACTAAAATGATAATCTGTGTATAAAAAATATACATAGGATAACCGTAACAAAAAAACATGTATCATAAAACATGTTTCCATAAGAAACAATATACCCATATAACATCAAATGATAAAACCATTATTATTGATTTTGAAAATGAAAAATTATGTAGAAATTAAGATCCATATAATTTAATAAAGAAAGCAGAAAATACATATGATTTTTTATCCCTGTGAACATGGATACCCACTAACCTTTCCACAATTGACATTCTGAGTAGTAATAAATTTCATCACACTCACCCATTATGAACCTAGCTACTCACTAACCTATTCACAAATAAAATTTTGAGAGCAACTAAATTAATCAAACTCACCAATTATGATCCTAGATACTCACAATATTGTTCACATATAATTTATATATCATGAGATATAAGCCATTACCCAATGAAATGGAGGGATATAATAGACCATACAATCTCATGTTTATTACGTAACCACTCATCCTTGGTTTATAATGGTACTAGTTATCATTGGTTAAAAAAGAAACCACCAACCTTGATTTATAATGGGACCACCCATGACTCATACATGCATATGTGGGATGCTTAAAATAAATTATTCTCATTTCACATCATTAAAAACCCATGAAAATAAAAAGGGTTTTAGAAAACAACCAAATAGAAATAATTATATTTTCATAAAGAACCCCTGAAAATACAATGTGTTTCATGTAACATATATATGTAAATAAATAAATTTTCATAATGAAACCATTGAAAAAATGGTATTTATAGGATAACTAAATGGATATCATTAAATTTTCATAATGAAACCCCAGAAATAAAATGGGTTCCATAAAAAATTCAAATCAAAATTATTCAAATTTTATGAAGATCCAATTAATATTTTTTTCTTATTTATATAAAATATCATCATAAAAATTATTTGATATCAAAACATTATGAACCAAAATAATCACATTATTAAATAAAATAAAATTTATAACCTAAAACATAACACCATTACAGATAGTTCATTTCAAGATGACGAAAACCAAAGTACGAAAAGTGATTTTAGAAAACATTTTGTATTCATCATTATAAAAATAACAGTAATGGGTCTAATTTCAGAATTTATACTTTTATAACCCTTATTATACATTTTATCATGGGTAAATAATTTTTTATAGAATATTATATCCATTTGTTGTTCGTAACTTTAACTTTATTTCAAATGTTTAATAATTGTTTTCTCATTACCCCAAATCTGATACAAAATTAATTATTTAGAACATTAAGGTTATATAATATATAATTTTTTAAATTTTAAATTTTATTATTACATTCTATATGTTTATTCAATAGATTACATGAGAATAAATTAATAATGGATTATTTCAGTAATTTTAGAGATCAATGATGATTTATTAATAATAAATTTTGAATCATAAATAACATTAAAAAATATTATTATTTTACTATTATCCTATAATAATATTATTATTCATTTTAACATATTCATCCATGATCTTATGTTAATGCATCATTCTTTTATGTGGTAAAACCATGAAAAACATTATCATGCCTTATATTGATGGGTTAGTATTGACAGGTATATTATTTTTAACACAATATCATTATAATGAAAGTATAATGTTCTTATTTTGATTTATTTAATTTGTTTAATTTTTCTTTTTAATATTTATATATTATTTATAAAGATATTAGTTAAAATGAAAAACGATTCATCATGGAGGAAATATTCGTCACATAGGAACAATTATCCTTTCAATTTTTCAAAAATAGAAATGGATTTATGGTAGAAATTAAATTATATTCTAAAAAACCTGAATACACAATATATATCATTTTTTTTGAACAATGAAACTTTTAACACCTGCCATTAGAGGTGGTGGAAAAATGGAATGAATCATTTTGTTGAGGTGGTAGTCCACACACATGCACAGTTGATGTTCTATTTCCATTCAAAAAGGATGTGAATTAATAAATAATTGATTTACTATTAATATGAAAATATAAATGTTTCTTAATTATACCAAGTTAATCATATTTGTTATAATATATTTTTAAGATTATCATTTTGAAGAAAACATAAAAAGGATATAATGTGTATATATATATATATATTAGAGACTTTATATTTCCTTTTAATTTTCATTTAAATTAAAGTGATTAGGCTAACTTTGAGTGATCATGGTCTTCTGTTAGCAATATATGGTTATAAGGAGAGTAAATTATAATATTTTCATGTGAAAATTAAATGTTACTATATATATTTTAAGGTGGAAGCTATGTGTTTTCATAAGTGAATATTACAACACTGTTGGGAACACTAATACATTTTTCCACAATGAAGTTTCCTTTTTAAGGTACTCTAAATTATATAAAAATGTATGGCAATAATGTATTGGTGAATTTCAATATCAACCGTCAAATTAAATTCATATATTTTAATTTGATCGTCCATTTACACTAGATTATACTCAATTTACGCATTTCACATTTATAGTAATAATTATTTTTTATCCATAGTAATTAATTTTATAGAAAAGTTATAAATTGAACTTACTACCATATTTGATTTATTTCATTTAAAATTTTAAAACCCTTTTATCACATAATTTTTTTCATTTTTGAATATTTATTTTCAAAATAAAAACAATAAAACATGTAAAAACGTTTTTTAATAAATCATGCAATTAATAATTTAAATTTATATATAAAATACAATTATCATCATTACATATTTTAAATACTTAAAATGGTAGATTATGAATTGAATAAAATGATGGAGGATTCCAATGAAACACAAATGGGACTTCATCCATGTCACATGTATGCTTTAATTTGATCGTGGTTTTTCCCAATGTGTTATTCTAGTGGTTTCTTGGAATTAAAGGGTAAAAACATAGATTTTGTTAGAAAACAGTCTAGGTTCATTATTTTGAAACATATATAGTTCTAAATATACTATAATAATGAGGAATGAAACAATGAGGATATAGTGAGATTTTTCATGGTTTGAGCATGGTTGGTCAATACCTGTGGCCCACCAAGGAAAATATGTTTTTGTCTGTGGTGTTTTTCTGTAACGTCCTGGTTCTGAGTTCAGCCAAGAGGTTCCTCATAACTGGTAGGCTACATGGACTCAAGAAAATTTCCCCAAATGCTAGAGGCTGATGAATAGCAACTAGGGCCTTGCGTGTGATAGTAGGGATACTATGCCCTCATTGGCAGAGTAACACAGTGGAAAAAACAGATAACAAAGGTGTAAGAAGTAATAATACCATAGAATAGTAAACATCATAAGAAAATGAGTAAATAAACAATTAGATCTCATGTAAAAATGATCCATGATACATAGTATTAAGGAAAACATCCAAACATGTCATAATGCTTGAATGAAATAATAAATATAAGTACAAAAGAAAACAAGTAAACAACTCCAACAACATTACAAGCCTCGTCTTGGACCCATGATCTCTAGCTCCACAGCAATCAAATACCTAAAGAAGAAGGGCACTTCCCCTTATCTATATCTACAAAAATATAATCTATTTGGGCCCAAAATCATGACCCAAACAGTGTGTGAGATGAATCCCAATTAGTAACCACTAAAAGATATGTGCCTAACATTCAGTGAATATATATGGAAGTAAATAAGAAAAATTAAGAAATAAACAAGGATGTACTCAAATGTAAACAATCGTACAATTTCAATTACATTCACTTACATTTTTCAATATAATCAAACAAACAAACACAAGAAACCCTCTAGAAAGTACCTACAGTCTAACCACTCTGGTTCATCTTTAACAAAGACTCTATGAGTAAAAACTCACCATTAATTCCCATTATGGTCTCGCAACGGTACGCTATAGACACTCTAAGTAATAACTCAACTTCCAATTCCCCATGTGTTCTCGCAACGTGGATCTATAGATACTCTGAGGGAGCACACATGTCTATCCCCCATATAGTCTCGCAACGTAAAAAGTATAACATACACTCTGGGAAAGCCCTCAGCATCTATTTCCTCTATGGTCTAACTACACAAGGTTCCCACATCACTGTGTACATCCATCATGCACAAATGAAATTCCTTAACCAAAGTAAATCATAATATACTACTTGGTTAAACATCTTCAAGGCATGGTACAAGTAATTCAGATAATATCACTCCATCCAACATCACTAGGAATGGAAAGAAAGCATCCTAAGAGGAAACAATATAACAAACGGTCAATACCAAAACAAACATGGGAAACACCTCCAAGCATGAATAAATAACCCTATTCATAAACAAGATCCCAAACTCAAGAAACAAAAAAGAATAGAAGGCATCAACGAGGTTAAAAATCCTAAATAATAAATACACTAATCTAGGGTATTGGGCTCATTTTCACATAACATTTAAAGAATTACTACGAAAAGGAACAAAACACCTACCTCGATGTTGTACGATCAATATACTTAGGATTTGGCCCTTGAATTGGCCTAGAATGGTATAGATCTACAAAAATTTCTAAATCCTTTAACCAAGGATATCTAGTGAAAGAGGGGAAATCAAGATATGAAGTTCTAAAAGAATGAAGAACTCATCTTGTGATTTCTAACACAATCTATGCTGGTTGATTCGGAGAATGGACAGTCGATTGGGGGCTTAGAGAAGATTTATGCCCTGTGGTCACTCCTGGATGAGACGAGTCGAGAAGAAGGTGTTTCTGTCAATTAGACGCAACCCTGGTCCGATTTAACATGTAAAAATAAAATTACACTAAATTTATTTTAAAAGTACACAATGTTTATATTCCTTTATTTGGCCCCACTTTAGTTGGTCTCCAGGTCATCCCACATGGCCATGTACATGGTTGTTACACAACTAGTACATGGTCACCCATGACAACCAGGTACACATCGTGTACTTTTAAGTACACGGCGTGTACTCCATAAATTTATAGATTCTCCTATTTTTATCAAAAACACTAGAAATGAAAAACCCATACATAAAATAGGATATGGGTTCTTAAAAACTCCACCCCATAAATAAATTGATCCCTAAATTTCCCTAATAGGGTGGCGATGAAGAAGAATCCCTCAATAGCTCCGACTATAGCGATCATACATCGACCTCCCTCTCCCAAGTCTTGTCATATACTCACATGTTTTGTCATAACACCCATACCAGAAGAACATACCGGCCATGGAGAACCATTGTGCACCCATCAACAATCTAGATAGGATTCTCTATGAACAAGGTGTCCACCTCCAACTCAACCTCCTCAGGTTGAAAAACATGAGATGGGTTTGAGAAGTAACGTCATAGGTGAGAAACGTGGATGGAAACATGCATAGCCCAGTACTATTGAGGTAACTGCAACTCATAGTGAACCAACCCAACTCTCTCTAAAACCTCAAATGGTCCAACATAACCCAGCAAAAGATTTACCTATCTCTTAATCTTCTTCTATCCCAACCTTGGTGCGACAAGTAGGAAAACCTGGTCTCTTACCTCGAACTCCATATTTCATCTTTTTCTATTATAATAAGACTTATTTCATTATTGTGCAATAGCCATCCTCTTCAAAACAACTATATCTATTTCATGGTCTCTTAGACAAGACGAGGTCCCAACATAGATACCTCTCTTGCCTCCATCTAATAAAAGGGTGATCGGCATGGCCTACCGTACAAGCCTCGTAAGGTGTCATCTGAATAGTTGCTTGAAAACTATTATTGTAGGAAAACTCTACAAGAGGTATATGCTTCTCCCAAGAACCATCAAAATCAGGGACGCATGCTCTAAGAATGTCCTCTTGCACCTGAATTGTATGCTTGGATAGTCCATCTATCAAGGGATGGTAAGGCATACTCAAATGTACATGTGTACCCAACACCCTTTGTAGTCCCTGACAGACCCGATATGTAAAATGGTTTTCCCTATCTGAAATAATATAGTTTCTAACCCCGTGTAAACGTATAATATCCTTGATGTACAACCTTCTAAGAACATCACCACTGGAGGCCTTCTTGATCGGTAAGATGTGTGAAACCTTCATGATTCTATCAATGATAACCGAGACCGCATCGTTCCCTCGAAGAGACCTTAGTAAGCCTATCATGAATCCCATCGTGACATAATTCTTCTTCCATTCGGGAATTGGCAACTACTACAAAATCCATGCTAGTCGTTGATGCTCTGCCATTACCTGTTGACAGATGGAACACCTCATGACAAACCCAGCAACATCTCTATTCATACATAGACACCAATACTGACGGTGAAGATCTTGATACATATTGGTGACACCAGGATGAAATTCCCAAATAGAGGATTGAATTTCCTACAACAGCTTCTTGCATATGTCTACTAGCACCTATAAATGTCAAGAAAAATGGAAGATATAATCATCACCTTATTTTCATACAGGAATAGGGTCCTCCCTTTACACACTCTCCCATAGGACTAGGCCATCATAATCAGATAGTAGCCTCATTCACACTCGATCAGGTACAGTAGTTGTAACAACCACAGAAGAAAGAAACATATGACCCTATCTCTCATGAAACTTCAAATGCATCTCAAAGAAAAGTTCCATAAGCTTCCACTCACTATTGGCCTCCTAAACCGCCTATATCTGAGTCCATCTGCTCAACGCATCAGCTACTCTGTTTCCTTTCCCAGGTGTGTAGGCAAGATCTAAATCAAGAAACTGAAGGTACTCAACCCACCTTCACTATCTGAAATTCATATCATGTGGAGTAAAGATACAACTGAGACTTTTGTGTTTGGTGAAAATGAAAAAATACTCTCCCAACAGATAATGAGTCCAATAGCATAAATCATGTACTATGGCAGCCAACTCGAGATCACATGTCGAGTAATTTCTCTCATGTGGCCTCAACTTCTAGGACACATACGTAATGACTCCTTCCCCCAACATAATACCTTCTCCCATCCCGACACCTATTTCATCACAGTATACAGTATTTCTCTTTCCCAGTTCTGGGAAAACTAGTATCGGTGTTGATGTCAACCTACCTTTCAGCTCATGAAAGGCTGACTCATAGGGATTTTCCCATAGGTTCATCTCACCTTTCTTAGTCATTCTTGTCAGTGGTGCTAAAAAGCATGAAAATTCTCATATGAAACATTTTTAGTAACCATCCAACCCTAGAAAACTTCATACCTCAAAGACGTTCTTCAGCTTCTCCCAAGAATACTACTGCTCTCACTTTCTCTAGGTAAGCTGATAAACCTATTTATGAGATAACATGACCCAAGAATTGAATCTATTCTATCCAAATGTTGAATTTTGAGAGCATATCATATAATGGATACTCTATTAGAGTACCCAAAATGATCTCAAGATGTGTGGAATGGTTGTGTCAAGTGTGAGATTACACCAAGATATCGTCCACAAAGACCACCACAATGGAATCCAAGTACGGATGAAACACTCGGTTCATCAGTTCCATGAAAACTACAGGTGAATTTGTGAGACCGAATGGAATGACCACATACTCTTATAGACCATACCTACATTGAAAGGATGTAAGAGGTATATTAGATGGTTTAACGCACAAATGATGATAATCGGATCTCAAGTCAATCTTCACGAAAACCCGAGCTCCATGAAGCTGATAAAATAGATCATCAATCCTCAACAAGGGATATCAGTTCTTAATAGTAATATGGTTCAGCTTATGATAATCTATGCAATGTTTTAGGGTACCATCCGCCTTCTTTTCAAACAGGACGGGCAAACCTCAAGGAGAAGTGCTGGGTCGGATGAAACCCTTAGCATGTAACTTCTCTAACTGCTTTTTGAGCTCCTGTAACTCTGATGTAGCCATCCTATAAGAAGTAATGGACACTAGTTCCTCTCCTGGCACAAGATCAATAGAAAATTACACCTATCACTCTAGTGGAAAACATGAAAATCCATTTGAAAAACACATCCCTAAATTAATCAACTACTGGATGGATGTACAACTATGAAGTCCCCTAGTCATCCAGATATAGACTAGAATTATGGATTGTAACTCCTCCCAACCCATGATGCATTGTTATTTTTCTACTCGCCCGAACATTCCATTTTCCCTTATGTAAAAAGGATCTTCCCTTGGGTGATGTAAAAGTCACCCAACGGTGATAGAAATCAACAACATCCTTCAAGGTAACTAACAAGTCCATACTGAGAAAGACTTTATAGTCTTCCATCCCTAAGACATAAAGGTCCCACGAGATGTGACACCCACCAACTGTAAGAGGGAACTCCTTTCACTGATATACACTAGCCGTTCTTGTCACAGCCCATCCCAGTGGGGCCCACGCCGTGACTCCCCAAGCCCGCCTCCAATAGGACAGGGGTTGGTGACTAGCATCGAGTAGGCATATCACAAACCTGGGAGGCATTTCCTAAGTACGTGTACACACGCACACATCTCCAAGACCACAAATGATGAAATGTAAAACACTAAGGAACAAAATGCATGCATACCACTAAACCCAACAATCAGAGTACGATGAAAGGTAGACTACTATAAAAGTAAATTGGGCCAAAAATACAAGCCCACCAAAAAGAAAATAAACAAGAGTCTGAAATAGTAATGTCCAACCTGTAAGCTCAAAAGGTACTGGGACTATGGCTTGTGGCCGTAGGAACGTATCGGCCTGTAGGGAACTCAGAAAGATTGGTCATGTCTTGGTCCACCCTGGACTCTGTAAAAAGGTTTCTCATCTGCACAAGACACCAGACGTGCGGGCAAAGCCCGTACAGGGGTGAGTATAACAATACTCAGTAGAGGACCCCGAAAACCAAAAATCAATACAAAGTAAAGGTACAGTCAGATATGCACAGTATATGCTTTCAGAACATATAAAACAAACTAGATATACTCAAAACCCAGACCACTGGTCTAGAGACAAGTCACACAACCTCATACCCCCGTAAGGGATTCTGTTCGAAGATTCTGTGATGTAATCGTTCCGGGAGAACACACTCCATGAGTCTTATAGCTCTGATGACGCCCGTCCGAGAAGTGATATTTTTCGGGAACCATCACGAGAGATATCTACACTCATTACGGGAGACACACTCCTGAGTAGAAAAGTTACGGTAGATAGAAGCACACATTACGGGAGACACACTCCTGAGTGGGAAATATCTCGATACACATATGAGGATCACTGCTAGGGCCATGGCGGATACCGCGACTCATCCAGAATTCACATGCTAGGTAGAGTATCAACACCCGGTAGAGTTGGTCACGTCGATTCCTGACTCTACCTAGGGTCTGGAATGGATAGAGGATCTCGATCTAGGACTCTCGGATGGATGCCTGACTCTATCATAGAAAGTCCTGTTGAAGGGATCAAAATCCTGCATGAGGGAAAGATTCCTGACCCTCAAGGAAACAAGAAGAAGGGGAACTAACCCAAACGAAAGATGTTCAAGGCATGGTGAACAAAAGGACCAAGATGTTTTCCAAAAAGTACATGGCGTGTAGAAATGATACATGCCCTGTTGTCCGACCCCGGGTACTACCCATGTACAATGACCCATATCATGAGGTTGGTCGTGTTGAAAAACATATTACACGACATGTAGTACGGAGGACACACCGTGTCTGGGTAACTGGGGTTGGCTCCGTGTACACTTGCCATGTGCCCATACATGGTCACCAACCCGTGTAATATGCACACTAGGTGACCCGCGTTGATGGCCTCGCCTGGCCGTGTGATGGAGTACACAGTCATGTACTCCATCCCGTGTCTGCATATCCCCGGGATACACGCCGAGCTCCACGTATCTTCCTCTTCCAAGCTGTACACGCCGTGCCGCCTGAAGCCGTGTAGATCATCACAAGTCCGTGTACTACCCAAAGCACATGCCGATCTTCGGGGAAGGTCCACACACCGTGTGCCCCGGGTCACATGCCGTGTGATTCTTGTCTGACCCTGAAACCCTTGCCGCCACCACCAGTACTACACGGAGTGTTCTTTGGAAGTACACGCAGTGTATTCTGGAAATTTCCATAAATGACACTCTTCGCCGGCGCATCTCCTGTGTTGCCCCGATCCTCAACCTGGTCATCCGATCACCACAAAACATCCAGGTTCTGGTCGCCCCGACACCACGAAGCTGCTTCCGACATGTTCGGGCCTCCGATCGGCTCCGAAAACGTGTTCTGATCTTCCTGCACGAAGAACGCTAGAATAACACTCTTTCTGATCCGGTATGATTCGTCTTCCACCATCTTCGCCACACCTCCTAAAGGTCGTTGCAATGTCAAACCTTTGATTTGGGATCGTTGAGTCGCAGAACGGATGCACAACAATCCGTTGTTCATCGCCCCGCGAAGAACGCGAAGAACACACGGGGAAAAAGGAGGAAAAAATCCAAATAAACAAATTGAGTAACTAACCACCACCGTCGTTCGTCAAGACATTGATCTTCTCCTGTTAATAGGATTAAATGGAGAAAGAATCAACAATAACATAAACATGGATCAATTCCCCATAATCTTCCCTAAGAAAATCCCTCCCGCAAAAAACATACGAGTCTGCAGATCAACTTGTTCATGGTTGATCCACATTCATCGTTTAAACATAAATACGGGGAAAATAAATTGGAATAACAACCCCTACCTTTCGAAATGATCGATTGTTGATGAAGGCTCTACGCTGCCGTTGTCGTCGTGATCCCTCAACGTCGGCGCAACGATTCTTGATTTTGATCTGTCGTTGTTTGCCAACGCGTCCTCCTCCACCCATGCTCCAAGGGAAATCTCTCTCTCTCAACTCGCAGGGTTATGAAGCTAACCCTACAAATTTTCCATAAGGATGCATTTATAGGGGAATATTAGGTTGTTCTAAAAAAAGGAAACATTTTAAAATAATAAAATAAATCATTAATTTATTTTATTAATTCTAAAGTATTTCCCCTTTTTAAAACCCCCAAAGATAAACTTTGCAGACGACCTACGTCGGTCGAGGTTAGAGTCATTCTTAGGCAAAGTCGCCATCCATGAAACAACGGTTCCCTCATATTTTTAATCCGGGAATCCGTTTAGAAACATCCACAACCGCTCACAAGCGTCGACTCACATAACTTAAAAAAAGTTCAAACCACCATTCCGGGATCACTGGACCTCGAAATGATGTGCCGACTTCACGCCCGGTCTCGAAATAATTCCATATAATATTTAAGGTAATAAAAGGAAAAATCTGAGACATTACATTCTCCCCACCTTGGGTGTTTACGTACCCAAAAAGCTAGAATGAGGGATACTCAAAAAAATGAGGGTACTGGGCACGAGTCTGAGCCTCCCGCTCCCACGTGCTCTCCAGAAGATTCCCGTGCTGCCACCGGACGCACACCAAGGGAATCGATCACCCATGAAGGATCCTCTCCTTCCGATCCTCAATCGCCACTGGGTACTCAGCAAAGGTCACTCCATCCTTGATATCCACCTCGCCCTAGTCGATGAAATACGATGGGTCATGCATGTACCTCCTCAGTTGCGACACGTGGAAGAAATCATGTACCTGATGCAACTTTGGCGGTAGAGCTAGGTTGTACGCCACCTCACCAACTCTACACAGAATCTGGAAAGGTCCGATGAACCTCAAAGATAGCTTGCCACCTCGGCCAAATCTCAGAAACCCTCATCGAGGTGAGACCCAAAGAAAGACGTAGTCTCCCTCCACAAACTCCAGAGGTCTCCGTCGCTTGTCAGCATAAGAATTCTTCGGACTCTGGGCAGTCTTCATCCACTCTCGGATGACCTATACCTTCTCTGTGGTAGCTCGCACTATCTCTGGACCCATGAGTGCTGACTCTTTGGGGTCGGTCCAGCAAAGCAGTGACCGACAGGGTCTCCCATACAAGGCCTCGAATGGTTCCATACTAATGGTGGAGTGGTTGATGTTGTTTTATGCAAACTCCACCAGTGGTAGATGGTCCTCCCAACTACGACCAAAGTCCAAGGTACAGGCTCACAACATATCCTCCAGAACCTAAATGGTCCTCTCCATTTGACCATCCGTCTGGGGATGAAACGCTATGCTCAAGCGTAGCTGAGTCCCAAAATCCACCTGCAATCCCTTCCACAACCGAGATGTGAAGTAGGTGTCTCAATCTGAGACTATAGTCGAGGGGACGCCATGAAGCCGAACTATCTCCTGTACGTAGAGGCGTCCCAAGCTCTCTACGGAACTCTTCTCCTTAATAGCTATGAAGTGGACCGACTTGGTGAGTCGGAAAATGATCACCTAGATGGAATCATTCCCTTTGGATGTCTGTGGTAAGCCTGTCACGAATTCCATCGATATTCCATACCACTTCCACTCTGGGACTTCCAGGGGTGAGCCAATCCCGCTGGAACCTGGTGCTCAGCCTTCACCTGTTGGCATGTGAGGCATCGAGAAACGAACTCTGCTACAACCTTCTTCATGCCTGACCACCAGAACTGTCGTCAGAGATCCTGGTACATCTTTGACACTCCAGGATGTACCACCAAACGGGATGTATGAAACTCCCTAAGGACCTCCTCCTGGAACACCACTGTTACAACCATGCGTCCTCTGAAAAGAAGTATGTGATCCCCACCTTGCAAATATCCATCAAGAGCATGTCCTGTGGATAACTGAGCACGTAAAGCCACACAGTCTTCATCCCCATGTAGTGCCTCCCTTACTCGTTGTAAGAGTAGAGGAGTGAAAACCATCGACTATAGGTAAGCTGTATCCTCTCCATCCACGAAGGATAATTGTAACGCGGCTAACTGCTGTGTCGCCTCACTCAACAGCTGTGAGATCGACCTTATGCTAAGAGGATATGCCACCTTGTTATCCTTCCCAAGAGTATAGATGATCTCGAAATCATAGTCCTTGATGAACTATAGACAACGTCTCTGACTCAGATTCAGATCCCTCTGTGAGAAGATGTACTTGAGGCTCTTGTGGTTAGAGTAGACAATGAACAGCTCGCCCATAAGATAGTGTCTCCACATCTTCAATGCGAATAATACAACTGCCAACTCGAGATCATGGGTCACATAGTTCTACTCATGTGGCCTAAGCTATCACGAACCATAAGAAATCACTGCATGTCGCTACATAAGGACACAACCGAGCCCGGTCCCTGATGTGTCGCAGAAAACCACGTACTCGACACCTTCCTCAGGAAATCTGAAGACTGGGGCGCTCGTCAAACTCTATCTCACCTTCTCGAAAGCCTGCTGGAACTTTTCTGTCCACACTAAGGGTTGACCCTTCCGGGTCAAGGCTGTCATCAGTGCTGATATCCGGGAGAAGTTAGTAATGAATCTCCGGTAATACCCTACCAACCCAAGGAAGCTCGTACCTCCGTCACGCTCTGAGGTGGCTCCCATGCTAACACAACCTCCACCTTGGCTAGGTCCACAACTACTCCATCTGTTGACATGACATGTCCCAGAAAGTGGACCTCCCGAATCTATAACTGACACTTTGAGAGCTTCCTATAAAGCTGGTTATCCCGAAATATGTCCAGAACCATCCGCAGGTGTCTTGCGTGCTCCTCCTCTGACGCCGAGTACAGAAGGATGTCGTCGATGAAGACCACTACGAATCGGTCCAAGTACGGATGGAAGATCTAGTTCATCATCCTCATGAACACTGTGAGGGCATTCATCATGCAAAAGGGAATCACTAAGTACTCATAGTGACTATAAGGATATCTGAAAGTCATCTTCTGTATATCGTCATCCCGCACTCGTAGCTGGTGATAGTTTGATCGAAGGTCAACCTTCGAGAACCATTATTCCCCTCTTAACTGATCGAAGAGGTCATCAATTCTCGACAGTGGATATTTTTTTTCACCATAACCTGGTTCAGGCGCCGGTAATCCATGTACAACCTCAGACTCCCATATGCCTTCTTGGCAAACAAGATTTGAGCCGCCCAGGGGGAGACGCTGGGTCTCATGAAACCCTTACCCTGCAAATCCCCCAACTTCACCCTCTGCTTGAAAAGCTCTTCGGGAGCCATCTGATATGCCGTCGAGGAAATCTGAGTCGTCCTAGGGTGTAAGTAGATGTAGAAATCAATTTCATGGTGGGGAGGTAACCCTGGAACATCTTCTGGGAAGACATCCTCATACTCCACCACCCCTGCTGGGAACTGAGAGCTCACAACATCCACTGCTCCGAGGGTAAGGCTAGCCAACTCATGAGTGATCGGCTGCACCCTCCTATGAATGAGCCCATTTTGTGCTTCCTGGGTTACCTTTTCTCCGAAAAAGGAAAACCACATTCCATCACGGTGGCCACACCGCACCCTTCGCCTAAAAAAGTCAATCTGGGCATGTACCGAAGATAACCAATCCATACCAAGAATGGCGTCGTAATGCCTCGACGCTACCACCAAGAGGTTCCAACCAAGACTCTCGCCTCCAAGGGTAAGATCACACTGTCTGCAAAGGTGTGTGATCATCGAGTCTCCTCCCGTAGGTGTCTTCAAGCGTAAGGATCGAGTCAATGGTTCTACCGGAATCTCGAGGTTTTGTACAAGACATGTGGCTATAAGGTAATGACCGGCACCTTTGTCTATGAGTAGGGAAGCTAAGGTAGAAAAGAAATAGATCGTACCTCAAATCATCCCCAGAGCCCCTTGGTCATACGCCTCAACCGCATGCAGTTGTCCCCGTCCATGTCCCCCATCTCCCTGAGCCTAGTGCGGACCTCTTGGGGGTGGTGGAGGAAGTAAGTCGATGCGTCTGCCACCACCTGTAGCTCTCCCTGCTCCTCTGCCACGTCTGTTGCCTGGAAGATCTGCCTGCTCCGTTATCTGCCTCTACCTCGGTGGTCCACCCACCACTTTCCTGTCAGCACCTCGACGGGTCGGGCAATCTCTAGCGAGATTTCCCCTACCATCTCATGTGTAGCATCACTTCTCCCTAGGCTTACTAGATCCAGACTAAGAGCCATGGACTGTCGATCCCCTATCTTGGGTCCACTTATGACGTCTCCCACGTCCAGATCCCTACGTCTGATGTCGACTCCCTGATGTCGGTGTCTCCGCACCTGTCTGCCTGCTGCTGACTGCAGGCGGCTGTCTCTGCTCTTCAAAGATGCTCTCGATCACCAAGGCCCACTCGAGCTCTCCGGCATAAGTCGAAATACATAGATGCACGACACTAGCTCGGATGTCTCAACGTAGACCTCGCCCGAATGTCCGAGCCCTGAAGTACTGATCCCTGACCATATCCATCAAGTACCTGGTGAGTTTAGTGAACCTTGATGAATAGTCTGCCACCGTCATACTGCCCTGCTAGAGCTGAATAAGCTCCTAGATGCGCACAGCTCTCAGCGTAATGAGAGAGAACTCCTCCCTGAAGAGTCACTCAAACTCCATCCAGGAAAGAGTCTCCTCATCATGATTCTGTGTGGTCAGACTCCACCATCGTCCTGTTGAACCCTAAAGAAGGCTCACTCCTTGGATCACCATTTGGTCTACTGGTGTTCTCACTAGACGAAAAACTCTGGTCACCACCTCAAGCCAGTCCTCAGCCGCCTGAAGGTCGGGCTCACCTCGGAACCTGAGTGGTCTTTGTCTCTAGAACTCATGGAGTGCGCTAAGCCTGTGCTCCTCATCGTTCGGTACTACAGGTACCACTGGCTTCTCCACTGGTGGTGGTATAACAGGAGCACCACCTGGTGACAACGCCTGGGGAGCTGGTCCCTGTATCGAAGCCTCGTCACTAAGGGGGTCATCCTCGTGATCCTGCTGCTGAATCCTAGCGGATATGCATCGCGGAGGCATCCTGTAAGGAAACAAGATGTGTCACGATCAACGAGTATATCAGATAGATGACACCAAGGACATGGAAAACACAACCCATTCCTATATTATGCATGTACCTTTTATTTCCCCGCAACCAGTGTTTTCATGAACAGGGTCAAAAAACAGGTTATCAGAGTTCTGGAGTATAGATACATCGGCCGCCGCACCAACACTGGGGTCTTTGGCCTGAACGCTGAACCCGAGACACTTAACACTATTTCCCTAAACAAAACTCATAGGCTCTTGGTCCTAAGGTAGAAACGATCACCTCGGGTACCACTCTATCACGACCCATCCCATTAGGGCCCACGCCGTGACTCCCCAAGCCCTCCTCCAATAGGCCAGGGGCTGGTGACTAGCACTGAGTAGACATATCACAAACATGGGAGGCATTGCCTAAGTACTTGTACACACACAAACATCTCCAAGCCCACAAATGGTGAAATGTAAAACACTAAGGAAAAAAATGCATGAATACAACTAAACCCAACCATTAGAGTACGACGAAAGGTAGTGTACTGTAAAAGTAAACTGGGACAAAAATACAAGCCCACCAAAAAGAAAAAAAACAAGTGTATGAAACTACAAAGTCCAATCTGTAAGCTCAAAAGGTACTGGGACTGCCGCTCATGGCCGTAGGAATGCCTCGGCCAGTAGGGAACTGAGAATGCTCGGTCATGTCCTGGTCCTCCCGGGACTCTATCTAAAGGTTGGTCGTCTGCACAAAACACCAGACATGAGTGCACAGCCCGTGCAGGGGTGAGTATAACAATACTCAGTAGAGGACCCTGAAAACCACAAAGCAATACAAAGTAAATGTACAGTCAGTTATGCACAGTATATATTTGCAGAACATATAAAACAAACCAGATATACTCAAAACCTAGACCCGTGGTCTAGAGACAAGTCACACAACCGCATACCCCCATAAGGGATTCTGTTTGAGGATTCCATGATGCACTCGTTCTGGGAGAACACACTCCACGAGTCATATAGCTTTGATGATGCCCTTCCGAGATGTGCTGCTCGTCAGGAACCGTCACGAGAGATATCTACACTCATTACGGGAGACACACTCTTGAGTGGAAGAGTTATGGTAGATAGAAGCACTCATTACGGGAGACACACTCTTGAGTGGAAAAGATATCATTACACAGATGAGGATCACTTCCAGGGCCACGGCAGATACCGTGACTCATTCAGAATTTACCTGCTAGGTAGAGGATCAATGCCTGGTATAGTTGGTCACATCGATTCCTGACTCTACTTAGGGTCTAGAATGGATAGAGGATCTCGATCCGGGCCTATCTGATGGATGCTTGACTCTATTAAAAAAAGTCCTGCTTAAGGGATGAAAATCCCGCGTAAGGGAAAGAGGCCTAACCCTCAGGGAAACAAGAAAAAGGGGCACTAAGCCAAACGAAAGATGTTCAAGGCACGGTGAACAAAAAGACCAAGCCGTTTTCCAAAAAGTACACGGTGTGTAGGAATGATACACGCCGTGTTGTCCGACCCCGGGTACTGCCCGTGTACAACGACCTGTGTCGTGAGGCTGGTCGTGTAGAAAAACATAGTACACGGCGTGTAGTATGGAGTACACGTCATGTCTGGGTAACTGGGGTTGGCATTGTGTACTCTGGCCATGTGCCCGTACACGGTCACCAACCCGTGTAATCTGCACACGGGGTGACCCACGCTGCTGGCCTCGCCTGGCTGTGTGATGGAGTACATGGTCGTGTACTCCATCCCGTGTCCACGTATCCATGGGATAAATGCCGAGGTCCGCGTAGCCGCCTCTGCCAAGCTGTAAGCACAGTGCCACCTGAAGCCATGTAGATCATACAGTGTCCGTGTACTACCCAAAGTACATGCCGAGCTTTGGGGAAGGTCCAACATGTCATGTGACCAGGGTCACACGCCGTGTGATTCTTCTCTAGCCCCGAAACCCTAGCCGCCACCACCAGTACTACACAGCTTGTTCTTCGGAAGTACACGCCGTGTATTCTGAAAATTTCCAGAAATGATGCTCTTCACCGGCACGCCTCTTGTGCTGCTCTGATCCTCAACCTGGTCGTTCGATCATCGCAAAACTTCCATGTTCTGGTCGCCCCGACACCACGAAGCCACTTCTGACATTTTCAGGCCTCTTATCGGCTCTGAAAATGTGTTTCGATCTTCCCGCACAAAGAACGCTTGAAGAATTCTCTTTCTGATCCGGTCCAATTCTTCGTACAACATTGTTGCCGCACCTCAACAAGGTCGTTGCGATGTCGAAGGTTCAATTTTGGATCGTTGGGTCCTAGAACGGATGCGCAATGATCCGCTGTTCATCACCCCACGAAGAACGCGCAAGGAAAAAAGAGGAAAAAAATCCAAATAAACAAATTGAGGAACGAACCTCTGCCATCGTTCATCACAACATTGATCTGCTCCCGTTAATGGGCTTAAACGGAGCAAGAATCAACAACAACACAAGCATGGATCAATTCCCCATAATCTTCCCGAAGAAAATCCCTCCCAAAAAAACGTACGAATCTGTGGATCAACTTGTTCGTTGTTGATCCGCGTTCATCGTTTAAACATAAATTCGGGGAAAAGAAATCGAAATAACAACCCCTACCTTTCGAAAGGATCAATCATTGATCAAGGTGTTGCGCTGCCGTTGTCGTCGTGATCCCCCAACGTCGGCACAATGATTCACGATTTTGATTCGTCATCATTTGCCAATGCATCCTCCTCCACCCAGGCTCTAAGAGAAATATCTCTCTCTCAACTCGCAGGGTTATGAGGCTAACCCTACGAATTTTCCATAAGGATGCATTTATAGGAGAATATTAGGTTGTGATAAAAAAGGAACTTTTTAAAATAATAAAATAAATCATTAATTTATTTTATTCCTTCTAAAGTATTTCCCCTTTTTAAAAAGCCCAAAATTAAACTTTGAAAATGACATGCGCCGGTCGAGGTTAGAGTCGTTCTTAGGAAAATTCGTCATCCCGGACACAACGGTGCCCTCATATTTTTAATCTGAGCATCCGTTTAGAAACTGCCACAACTGCGCACAAGTGCAGACTCACATAACTTAAAAAAAGTTCAAACCACCATTTCGGGATCACTGGACCTCGGAATGATGTGCCGCCTTCACGCCCGGTCTCAAAATAATTCCATATAATATTTAAAGTAATAAACGGGAAAATCCGAGACATTACAGTTCTTATCCGCAATAGAGTTTCCAGTGTCAAGACATCTGTAAAAGTGAAGATACAGAGCCAATGGTTGTCCAAAAAATCAACATATATGAAACAATGGGAATCCCGTATATTGTAAATTAATGAAGCTAAAAATGAGTCAACTAGGATCGTACCTAAAACCGTAGAGGGTCTGGGATTCCACTCCTGCTATGTTTTCTCCATTGCAAATGTCTAGTATGTACCACGTCACTATGACCCTACCTGACCACCCAGAGCTGATCCATCCTGTTGTCACCGGAAGCCTTCAGATTGGCTACCATACCTGTGACCTCTACCTCAGCATGAACGGCCGGATAAAATATAGTTCCTAGACTAATGAGAAATTGGTGGTGCTTCTCTTGAATGGGTAGTCATAGAGGAACCCCTGTCACCAGGTGTTGGTGTAAAAATATGACAGATCACTAAAGATGACCCATCTTGCCACAATTTCGACACTCTGCTGGGTCTCTAGGGAAATGTCGCCTCGTATGCCCGCTCTTCCCACACAATTATCACACCACTTGGCTACTAGAATAAGTATCACTCTTCCTCATATCTCCGTGCATAGACTGTCTATAGTGCATCCTAATGTTTGTCGGAGGGGTACCAACATTGGATTCCATGTCGCCCAAGCTCATAGCTCCAAAATACCTTAGGTTGCGCTCCATGATCAATGCCTGGTTAAATATGGATGTTATGGAAGTCAACCTTAAGATGTTCACCAATGATCAAATGTCATGCCTGAGACCATCCTCAAACTTCCTCTCCAGAAATAACTCATCACCTCCAGGAATGGGTGTAAAGAGATGAAGATCTTTGATGCAATAAGAATACTCTATAACTAATAGAGTACCCTGCTCCAAACTCTTGAACTCTTAGGATCGATCATCCCTTAAATTATCCATGTAGAAGTAATTTTAGAATGCATGTTGGAACACATCCCAAGCCATGACCTGTTGGTGTCCTGCCTATGAGATCACATCCCCCCATCTCATGGAAGAATCTCAAAGCATGTAGGTAGCGAGGTTCACCCTCATCTGTGGAGGCGTATCCTGATGCTCGAAGATCTATAGCCTGGCTTCTAACTAGGACTCTGCATCCCGAGGTCCTCCATCCCATTAGAAAGTGGGATGATTCTGCTATAGAAAGACCAACATCAACTCTTCCATTAATGGGGAAGGATGTGGTACTCCACTGAAGTTCTGCACAAACCTCAAGAATCTCTATCGGAACTGTGCATCGGCACCTGCTTCTGGAATAACGGCTGCTACCAAGACAGGAACAACTGGAGGATCTACTCATAGTCCCTGATCAGCCATGTCTGGTGTCTGGTCATTGCCCTTATTCTGGTGTACAACCGGATGACGTCATGGTGGTATGACTCTGTAAGGTCAAGCACACACATTAGTTAAATATTATTAAGGACTAAAACATAAAAATTCAAAGAAAAGAACCTAAGAAGGAAATAATTCATGTTTTTCAATATCAGGATCAACTGCGTGTTTCGTTAATCCTTCACATGGGTGTGTACTCTTGGAAACCCTGGTCATGTAACACCCCATACAAATGGTGTGTTCTCCCAAGACATGGTGTGTACTTGAATCATTTTCCCCTTCCTGAGTTCTTCGACATGAATAACCCATGTGATTCTCCTATAACGAGACTACATGGTGTTTTCATGCATAAAACGGATTGTACTATAATGATTTCATTGAACCATGTTGTTAATCACATGGCTGAATACATGGATTACACTACACGTCGTGTTCAAGATTGACACGGCATGTATAACCTAAGTTTCATCCATCAGTGTAGTTAGTCACACGGATGGAAACATGGTCTATACAACACAGCGTGCACGCCAGGTACATGGCATGTGATACCAATGATTTCACAACCCCATGTATCTTCCCACACAGGCAATAACATAGTTAGAGACTACATAGAGTGTACCTAAAGAAAAAAATGTGTAATTAAGAAAAACAGTTCCTTCTTGAACAAAAGGATACATGGTGTGTATTCATCAATACACATCGTGTATTCTCGGTTTTTTCTGATAGTATGCCTCAAAAACTACTATGGAACCCAAAAATCATGAAATCAAACATTAAAGTTCAAAATCCTGATTTTTGGTGGCCCATACTCCCTGCGAATCAAATTTTGGAATCTTATACATCCCATATGGAATTATAATAGTAAAATCAGTCACATGATCCACCAAATTCTGATCCATCAGGGCCCACAACACCTCAAGAACCAAAATTTGGCATTCATTAAAGTGAACCCTTACACAATCCAATATCCTATCAAATGAAAGTTATTATATCAAGGAATTTATCACAACATCATGAATATCTAACACAACATCTATCACAACAACATGCAATCAGTAATGCACCCTGAATGGCATGGCAAGAATGCATGACATGGGATCTCTAGAATTTTCTTATATGATTCATGATATGGAATAACCTCATATAATCGGGTTGCAATAGAAATAGAACCTCAATAACATCAAAAATAACAAAAAAAATAACTGTAAATCACCCATTGCTGAAATCAAATCAACTGTAATAATTGAAAAACCATAAAATCACAATATAGGAGGTAAATTGGTTTTTCCATATACACGGGTTAGAAACTCCCGGGAATAGCTTATTACCAAGTACATATTCCTTCTTATCCATGGATATAGTCTCCAAAAAGTAAGTCAAGAGGAAAAGAATCCCTCTAATATCACATTGTAACATCCCAGTTCTTTGTGTTGCCCAGAGGTTCCCCGTACCTAGTTGGTCACAAGTCCTCAAGCACATTTCACTGAACGCCAGAGTCAGTCGACTAGCAGCGAGGGCCTTGGGTGTGATAGTGGAGAAACTATTCCCCCATTGGTAGAGTAACACAATGGAATAAATATATAACAATGGAGAAAGTAGAAATAATACGATACAATAGTAAACAGTGAAAGACAACGAGTAAATAAAAAACTGGAGCTCATATAAAAAAGATGCATGATACATGGAATATAAGAAAACATAAAAAAATGTCACAATAATAGAATGAAATATTAAATACAAGTAAAAAAGAAAACAATTAAACAACTCCAACAACATCACAAACCTCATCTTGGTCCCATTATCATATTCTCTAGAGCAATCAAATACCTGAACTAGAAGGGCACTTTCCCATATCTATACATGAAACAATATAATCTGTTTGGGTCCCAAAGCATGACCCAAACAGAGTGTGAAACGAATCTCAATAGGCAACCACCCAAAGATCTATACCTAACAGTGAGTGAATATATTTGGAAAACAATAAGCAAAATGAAGCAATAAACAGGGAAGTATTCAAAAGTAAACAGTCCTATAGTTTCAATTACATTCATTTACATTTATCAACATAACCAAATAGACAAACACAAGAAACCCTCTAGAAATTACTCACTGTCTGAGCCCTCTAGTTTAGATTAATCAAAGACTTCTTGAGGAAGCACTTTCCATCAATTCACCATATTGTCTCGCCACAGTAAATAATATACACTCTGAGGAATCACTCAACATGCAATTCCCCTTGTGGTCTCGCAACATGGAAGTACAAAAACTATGAGGGAGCACACACAAACATCTCCCCTATGCATTCAAAACATAAAAATTATAACATATACCTTGGGAAATGTCAGGAACCAACCTGGGTTATCCCTGAACCGGTCACCCGAGAAAGTCTGCGACAAGGCCCGAGAGGCATTCCCGATCCTCTTGGGCTGGCGACAAGCGTCATGGTATCAACAGAGGCTGTGGGAATGATTTCTCCCAATATAAATAAATCAACAAAAATATTACAGAGCAACACCGAATAAATAGACCAAGTAAAGTGACTAAACAAGAACAAAAGTAAATAAAGCTAACCAAACTTGACGTACGAACTAACTCTGTGTGACTTCGCAGGTCAGTCCCTGACTTAATGATCAAGTGTTTCCCAAGGAGAGCGCACTCAAGCTGTATCCTGCACAAACACTAAAAGATAAAAGAAATATATGTGTGAGTATTAAAACTCAGTAGGCTAGCCCAATATCTATTCCCAATGAACTACCTTTAAAATAAAAGAAACACCATTTCAAGTTTCAACAACAATTTATAAAAGTATTTTTTTCTTGATATTTTACTCAAAAGAAAAGTATGAATCATTTCCCTTAACAATTTTCAAATCTATATTCATTTCATTAGTGTCAATGGATTTTTAGGTAAAGGGAAAGTGATTTTTATATTTTCAAAACTGTACAAAAAAGATTAAACACGTTCATTTGAAAAGCATTTCTAGAAACCAAGTCAAAACCAATTTATCACTTTCTAGGACAAAAAATGAACATAAGTAAGTACACAACAATGGAAATGTATAAATACATACAAGAGCCAAATCATCACTACAAGTAACTGTAATTCAACAGACATGGGTGAACCTAGGAGATCATGAATAAACAAGAAGACACCAATTCATGAGATATCTTCCCCGTTGACATGTCACACATGATTAAATCAAAACACCAAATATGATTGAACATCCCTTCTTATGCAGGCTTGGGGAGAATCCCATAGTAACAAAGCCAATATATCCACCTACTATGGGCCACTGGTGAGTACCATAACCTACCAGTGTAGTAATCATTCTTATAATATTCTCTTAATATGCCAGATTCCCATGTCTCAAGTATTTAGAAAAGTGTGTCAGCCAACTAATGCCAGCCGAGCATCCAATCACACACACACACTCATATATATATATATATATATATATAATTCAAAATAGACATCACCCTGAGCCACTCCATGGGACAACCTCTTACCCTTAAACTATTTGAGCACCCGGGAGCTTCTAAACATGGGCACCCTAAACAATCTACCGTAGCCAAGGCAGGAGAGTTACCCTAGGAGGGTTTTCATCAAACCAATTTTATCATTTCCCATAAAGTGTCAAATGGGCATTAAACACATTACACAAATCACCACTTTAAAAAGGAACCAAAACCAGTTTGAAACCATTTGAAGAGCCCCAAAATACTACTACACAGGCAGCCAAAATTTTTATAAAACCAAACCAAAACATTTTATTTTTTAAATAAACAGTAAGAGCCAACTGGGCATTTCATCGAACACGAGGCGTGCAATATATAACAAGAAAATCCTATTTATCACATAACAATGTATAAAACAACACTTTGTACCCCAAATAGTGAAACCAAGGATTATACTTAAATATTTATTACATAAAATAGGTGTGAAAATCATGAAATGTATGAATATTTAATTAAAAAGGGAATTGCATAGGGGAAAGGAGAGGTGTGCCGCCGGGTAGCAGGGAAAAGAGGGAGAGGGGGCGGCCGCATATGGGGAGATAAGGAGGGAGGCCTCTACTGAGACCCACTAGAAGCAGGAGGTTGGGTAGTGCAATGCACAGTGAAGGGTGCTCTCCACCAGGGGAAAATGGAGTGGGGGAAGATAGCAACACAAAAACCTTAAAAAATGGTAGGAAAATAAAAAACGAAAAAAATGTAACAACAAAATAATAATAATAATAATAATTTTTATTATTATAATGATAATAATTATTAAACTTCTTAATGGTGTTAATATTCATTAATAATAATTTTTACAAGTATAATAATTTTAATAATAAGAATAATAATAATAATAATAATAATAATAATAATAATAATAAAAACAATAAAATCATGATGGTAACAATAAAAATAATACAAGTATTTATTTATTTTAATTATAATAAAGTATTTAGAAATAATAAAAATATTAAATGACAACAGTTGATGTGCGTTCTAAATATAAAAACGTTCTATTTTTATATTTTTTTAAGACAATGGGATGCACAGGTGTTAGGGCGAGGTCATGCGGCTTCAAAATTCCCACTCCGCCTGTGCACCCAATGAGGTCAACGCCAAAGAGCGGACT
The DNA here is from genome assembly GCA_963277665.1 of Viscum album. Taxonomy (NCBI): domain Eukaryota; kingdom Viridiplantae; phylum Streptophyta; class Magnoliopsida; order Santalales; family Viscaceae; genus Viscum; species Viscum album. The sequence goes on along the minus strand of OY728155.1, from coordinate 109,695,409 downwards.
TTTTAACATAACACAATGAAACAATTCATTCGAGACTCACCCGAACCCCAGAATAAATTATTTAAGGCAGAAAATAATTAAATAAATTAAATGCATGGGTCTGGATGTGACAATTCTCCCCACCAAAATGATTTCTGTCCCTGGAAAGCCACTACCATCCTACTGGTCGTCCAACACATAAGGATTTCACATAAACATGATCCAACCTCTTTATCCAAGGACATTCCATTGACCACCAATAGAACTCAACCTCATTGTCCGAAATAAATTACCAGTAGAGGGGAGGCCTGAACAGACTACCCACCATAAGAATTCAACTAGCATCAGGTAACAATTTAAGATAATACACAAAGAGACGGTGGGTCTCCCCACCAAAAAAAACAACTTATACACAACCAAATAGAAATTCAACTTAGACGTGCATTGGGTCTTACTCGGGCTAAAAAGAAACACATCAAGAGCATTCGGACCAATCACTCGTGCCCAAAAGGAATAATAGATAAATTGAAAACTCCATAAGAACCAAAAACCCATACCCAATCTGTGGGGAGGGAGGGCCAGAGGATTGGATCAATGAAACTATGAAGAAAAATTGCTCAAGACACATCACTTCGGGATGAACTCAAACCAAAGCCGCATCTTTTTCACATGGATGGCCCATGCAAGGTCACTGATCAGCAACTTGCATCGAAAAGGTCTAATCACCAACATTGCATGAGGGATAAGTCCATCGCGCACTCTGCGACAAGAGGAAATTATGAAGACTAAGAACCTAGAGGAGAAACACCAAAACTATATCCCACAAAGTAGAGGCACAACATTAACCAGACTCCTAAAAATTCCACGGGGTTCCCGACTACACATCGTCTTCACTCTGAGGCCTTTTGAATGGATCTCTAATGGATGAAGTTTCTCCTACATCGTAGTCAGGTTCTGATTATCCCAGTAAGAAACATACATCTTTTGATTTGAAAAAATAAAAGATAAGATTTTAAAATAAATATCATACTGGCATTGAAAACCGGAGTTCATCAAAAGACCAACGATATCTCATTCAAGTCAAAACCCAAAACACCATCATTACGCTACAACGCAAAGAGATCCCTTACACTGAAAGTAATCTTAATCAAGAAACTTTAAACAAAAACCCAATAACACATCACTTTTGATAACTTCCTCCGTGACACTTTCTAGCAATGCCCCGACAGAATCGTCGCAAGTGACCCAAGCATCCACATGCCTGGATGGGTTTCGATGCACTTGGACACGATGGATTATTGTGACCCATCTTTCCACACTGATAACACATGAGGATATCTCACTCTGAAGAGGTTGATGAAAGATCCTAAGGCCTTTTAATTCCATGACCTGCTCGATGCACTCTCAATTGCATAACTATCTTCTTTCCAGAATCGTCACCACTTCTCATAGGGATCGAAGGAGGGAGGACTACTTTGAGCACTCATGTCATCGTGGATTTGACATGAAAATCTTTTTTTGCCACATCGAAAGAAGAAGTTAGGTTGAACTCTGACACATTTGACTGTAGATTAGGGTGGAGACCTGCCTCGAAAAGTCAGGCCTCCATTGGGTCATTGGTGGAATAACTTGAATCATAAGGGACCAGCCCCACAAAGTACTAGAAATATTCCAACACAAATCGGTCGCCCTGCTGTATACAACACATCTCTATCCCCTTTATCACCCTTTCTTATTTATAGAAATACTGACAAATGAACAATGCCTTGAAGAACTCCCATGTATACTCTCTAAGGGGCTTGTTTTGAGACACTGACTTCCACCACATCCACGATGAACCCTCAAGCATGAAGGTTGAAAAAATGAACTTCAACGACTCAGGAAACTCAACAAGGTTAAATCCCCTTTCAATATCTTGTATCCACTCCACTGCTATGGATGTTTCTGCTTGACTATAAAAGAGAGGTGGATCTAGCTTCCGAAACACAAGCATAAAATCCTTAGGTTGATCAACCGCACTACGATCACCCATCGAAGCTTCAAAGGAATAGTCGCTGGACAAAAACAGTAAAGAACCCAATCAAGGCCAACTACATAAACAAAAATCCTAAAAAATTGCATATATGACAATCTCTAAACACAAGAAAATGAACCATCATAAAATCAAAACATTCTTTTTGTAAACATCATTAATTTAAAACAAGCTTGGTGGGTTAAACCCTTGTCATTGGTATTCTTTAAAGTCTCACTCACATGCATGTATCTGTGCCACCCTGAGAATCCATCCACCATACCAGAAATCCATCCACATTTCCAACATACCATTATGCATGTGAGCACCCATAGGAACACCAAGTCCAAAACAAAGCAACTTCATTTTCCAAAAAAAATCATTCATAACACTTCTTTTAAAACAACACACAAATTAAACATGTCATTTCAAACAACCTTTTTTTTCCAAACCCCTTTTTCAAATTATAATCACTCTCAGAAGTCACAGGAGACACAAAAAATCTCAAAAAGGGAACTATTGTCAGTGGGAGACTTGACCATATGGTTGGAAGCCATGTGTCAATCATGTCACCGATATGGAGAGTCTTTTTGGGCTATGCCCCTAGCTCCACATGGCTTGCCAGACCATGCGGCTTAGGAGGAATATTATCCCAACTCCATTGGTCGTATCCCAATCACAAAACATTTCCATAAAAATCCGAATAAAAAAATTAAATAGGACTTCCCATGGAAACCTGAGGATCAGAACGATCAAGAGTTCACAACACTCTTCCCTCGCCTACCACTTGAGTCCTGACAATCCTACTCCATCAACCTGGAAATCCCAAATAACAAAGGGCGCTCTAAAAATTGAGGTCCTCTAAGAGCTGACCTCCTCAGATACCATTTTTTCATGAACATGCCTAGGTCGGCCCTGAACTGGTCACCCGAGCCGATATGTGACAAGGCCCGAGAGGCGTTCCCGATCCTCTCGGGCTGGCGACAAGTGCCATGTCAACAACATAGGTTGTGGGAATGATTTCACCCAATATAATTAAAGAAATAGAAATATTACTGAGCAGCGTAGAATTAACAGACCGAGTAAAGTGACTAAACAAGAAAAAAAGTAAATAAAGGTAACCAAACTCGACGTTCGGACTAATTCTGTGTGACCTCGCGGGTCACTCTCTGACTCAATGATCAAGCATCACCCAATGTGAGCGCACTGAAGTTGTATCCTTCACAAATACTAAAACATAAATTAATTATAGTAGTGAGTATTAAAACTTAGTAGGCTTCCCATTATCTATTACCAATGATCTACCTTTAAAACTAAATAAACACCATTTCATGTTTGAACTACAATTTACAAAAGTATGTTTTTGAAGATATTTTACTCAATATCAAAGTATGAACCATTACCCTTAACAATTATCAAATCTAGATTCATTTCACTAGTGTGAACGGATTTTTAGAGAAATGGAAAGCGATGTTTATATTTTCAAATTTGTACAAAGGGGATTAAACACTTTCATTTGAAAACAATTTCTAGAAACCAAGTCAAAACCAATTTATCACTTTCCAAGGAAAACAATATACAAAAAATGCACAAAAGTTTGTACCCAACAAGGGAAATGTAAAAGTACATACAAGAGCCAAATCATCACTACAATTAACTGAAAGTCAAAAGACATGGGTGAACCTAGGACATAAAGAATAAACCAGAAGACACCAATACATGAGATATCATCCCCGTTGACATGTCACACACGATGAAATCAAAATTCCCAATACGCTCGACCATCCATTATCGGGAAGGTTGAGGGAAAATACCATAGTAATAATGTAACATCCCTAGTAAAAAAAGAATAATTAATTTTCATACTTATTAATATTTGCGAATTAATTATTAGTTGTACTTTAAAGGGGTGTTTATGTTCGATAGCGTACCTGATACGCAACAAATAGTTTCTTTGAAATCTTACGTTGCACACTAGTAATAAAATAATATTATTTTAAATGGTAGTTAACACGTAGCCGTTGTATTGGCGGGAATGAATAGAATTAACTAAAATATGATTATATATGTTTGTTAAATGTTTTTATATTTATCCAATAAAGGATAAAGGATTAAAATACGAAAATAATTCAATTCTAGGCATATATACTCTAATTTTTACTAAAGGTCCACTTATCGCCTTTTGATGGCGAACCCTATTCAATTATAGTTTTGGTCACTCTTATACATTCTTTTGGACCCAATAGAATTATTCTTTAAAATCGGTACATCAAAATTTACTTTCTGTAAATTTTTGGTATTTTTCTGATAAAGTTTATTTTTTTAATGAATAGTGAAAAATGTTGTATTTTAATTCAAAACCTCTTTTTAATCTAATTTATTTATATGATTGTATTATCTTTTGAATTGGTTTTAAAGTGAAATTAGAATATATTTTTACCATTTAATCTAATATTTGTTGTTGGAATTAATTTCACTTTGAAATTTGACTAAAACTAGTGTCAATATTTTGATATATATTGTTTCATAAAAACACGCAATTTGTTCTGACAGCGGGAATTAATTATTAAATTAATTAATGTAAATTATATGTTTTGAATTTTGTGAAATAGACATCATTTTTTAATTTGGAATATCAAATATATCTTTGGGTGAAGTTTTGGTATTTTTGTGAAAAACTTCAATTTTTGATTAATAGTGAAACCACTAAGTGGTACTTAAAAAAAACTGATTTTTCGTTTAAATGAAATTTTACCACCTCTGTGTTTTGAATTTCAAAAATCCAACATTCATGGTTTTCATTAGGAAGTAAAATGTGGTTCAATGGGGTTAAAATAATTTTTTGGTGAATAGTAACTTTTCAGTTTTTAATCACGATTAGAGGTAATTAGTGTAATTTAAGGTAAAAATAATGTTTTAATAATATGAAATGACCTTGACACATGTCCTACCCTTATTGTACGTGTCATGGCCGACCAAGAAATTCCATGGGACAACTTGGGTACCCCATGGAGCCACTTGGGTAGGAAAATGACATTAATAAATTTTTATTTAATGTTAAAATAAAAATGTCACAAACATGTGTTGTTTTACTAAAACAATTTTTAAATGGGGTTATACAAGTCATAATTTTGACTATAAATATTCATTATAAATCTAAAACTATTTCCTACATCATGATAGTTTTTTTATAATATTTAGACATTAAATAAATTAAATTATTTATGACACCATGATGATGCAGCGATTACCTCATTTTTAACGATTTAAATAAAATGAATAGATAATGTAAAATCTAAGACCTAAAATTATAAAAAACTGATTTTATGGGTTTATTTCAAACTATTATCACCTTATACTCAAAATATATAATTTTGGGACCTTTAAAATCCGAAAAGAATTTTATAATAAAGTAACCTTTTATAACTTTCCAAGAGTGCCCCTCCTCTCCTCTTATAAAAGGCCCCCACCTCTACCACCTTACCCACACCTCTTAAGCCTTTGGATTGGCCAAACCCTACCCAGTTTGTCTCTAAACATCCCTATATTACTCCTAGAAGACTCACTTTGGACATAAGTCTTTCCAAGGAAGCCTTTAAGCTCAAATCAAAAAGAGTTACCTGTTTTAAAGGTAGTGTCTTCTCTTGTGTTCTTATGTTTTATTTTGCTTCTCCTACCCCATAAACTCTTTTTATTTCTTCCTTTTGTAACAACACCAGTATCTTAAATATAATACGATGTTGTTATGAGAATTATTAGAGCTAAAAATACACACACCTTCATCTAATGGTTAAAGAGCATACTGTATCCGTGGATGGCGAATGTCTGCCTCACGAAACGATGATTGTTCAATATTCTTCTAACACCTTTAAAGGTGGCTGTTAAGATGACACTATATTTATATATGATATATAATACATTAATTTTTTCCTTTAGTTTCTGTATTTTTCATTTATGGAATACCTTTATGGCTTCCATTATGGGTATACGCGATATCTTCATTTTAGGAAGTGCGGACTACCGCCCCCTCAAAGTGATTTGATTCGTTAATGCCATATGTGGGATGTATAAAGGATGGTGTTAATGATATTATAAATGAAATTATACTGGAATTATAATATACATTTATGTCATTATGATTCCATTCCATAAAATATGAAATAGAAATGAATGTAGCGTTTATGCGTACGTACGGCTTACCGTCTCCATGAACGGTGCATTTCATTTCTTACCTCTTAATGTTATGTAATATTATAAATTCATGTATATACTGGATATATATGATATATATGATATCTACATATTCAATATAACTCTGGATATAATGGATACATGAAAAACTTGTAATTATAAAGAGTTCATTTTTGACTCAAGTACCAATGATCATTAAAACGACCGTTATTAACTTAAATAATTACCCAGTGTTCATGACATGGTAATAAGTGATATAAAAAGAATAATGAACTTCAAAAAGGTTCTTAACCAAGTAGAAATTAACTCATGTTTATTATTCAGGAGATTAAAGAGCTATCGAGTCACTTCAGACACGAGGTACGGGACTTCGTCTCAATCTCCATTCATTGAGGCATATTTTGTTTTATACACAACATTATTTTATACGGTGTATAAACCTCTGGGAATTTTAGGACTTATTCAAAAGGAATCTTTTTTTATATGAAGCGTTTTACTAAATGACAAAATGAATGTGTTTTTTTTATACGTATGCGGAGACAACGAATTCTCCGCTGCCGTGACCATTATATGAGTTTCGGCTTCCTCTACAAGCCATTACCTAACTTCTTTTAAAAAATAAAAAATAAATACCATGTATTACTTTTCATTTATTTTGGTATTTAAAATGGTTTCCATAATTGTTTTATTATATAAATGTTTTGTATTGATATCTTGTGGTTGAAATGTGGAAATGTTATGTTTCCTTTATGCATGTTTTACGTGATACGATTATGTTATTGTTCTTGGGCATTGTTATGAAGACAGGTTGTTCTGTGATAAACTAAGGGCAGGTGAGCCCGATATAGCTCTCCAATGCATTGTGTAACGCCCCGACCCCAGCTACCCAGAGTCGGTGCATTACTTCGTAATATTGGCATGATCACAAAAGATCAAGTCTCGAAACACCGATTAGTTTAGTAGCCTTGGAAACACTAGATACATTCGTAAACGTTACATTACATCATAAAGTGAAAAACTACAATAACAAAGTCTTCATAGTCCACACTCATATCCTCTTCTGACTATCCCTGCAGGTCATTCATAAAATACTTCTTCACATCCTGGAAAATATTAAAACATTGAAAGGGGTGAGCTCAGATGCTCAGTAAGGATAACAATATTGCAGAAGCTTTCATAAATAAACATAAACATTTTAGGCAATGTATAAGTAAAACAAAAGCCTTTTAAACTTGAACATCAACATAATATGGCAAAAGTAAAATGAGATAATGCCATTCACTTCTTCACATGGATATTCTACTGGTCGAATAATCACATGCAATATCAATAACCACTTTCATAATGAGGGAATGTATAATGCCGGACATTCTGAAACATTTTTTCAAGGCCTCGGCCAAGACGTCTAAAATGATTAAGGCCTCGGCCAAAACCATAAATCAAATTGGGAAAGGGCCTCGGCCAATTCCACGTCTAGTTGTCTCATGAGACCTACCGATGCAATTTTTTTTAGAAGATACTTACGTTCAAAATTGCTCAAATATACTCCAGTGTTTTTCTGAAATCATTATGCAAGCTTCTGAAAACAAAATAACTAATTCTGAGACTGCTCGACTAATTACAGGCCATGATGAGTCCACTCCCAATCCCTTCCTGTCTACCACACTCGAGAGTCGGGTTTTTCGAAAGCATTTTTAAGCCTGCGTTAAATACGTATACATTTCCACTGGATTTTCATATGTTAGAGAGAAATATAATTTTTTTGAAACCATTTAAAAATCAAATAATTATAAAAGAAAACCTTTTGAATAAATGTAAAAGTCAAAGGGGTTTATACACCGTATAAATGAAATTTGTGTATAAAACAAAATATGCCTCAATGAATGGAGATTGAGACGAAGTCACTTACCAATATCGTTTTTTAAATAAAATAGATCTATTATGTGTATTCACTATATGTACACATAAATAAATTATAAATACAATATAGGACATAATAATATCATGACATAATTTTAAAGTAGGAGATTAACCCAAAGAATGGAAATTGGGTTAAGAAATTCCCTTACCTTGTGTCCGACTTGACTCAACCGTTCTTTAACCTCCTGAATAATAAACTAGAGTTAATATCTAACTTATTAAGAACCATTTTCAATTTCATTATCCTTTTTATATCACTTATTACAATGTTATTAACATTATTTAATTATTTAAGTTAATAACGGTCGTTTTGTCGATCTTTGGTACTTGAGTCAAAAATAAACTTCTTATAATTACAAGTTGTTCATGTGGTGAAATATCCATTATATCCAGAATTATATTCATGATGTAGATATCATATATATCATATATATACAGTATATACATTCATTCATAATGTCACGTAACATTTAGAGGTAAGAAATGAAATGCACCGTTCATGGAGACGGTAAGCCGTACGTACGCATGAACGCTACTTTTATGTCAATTTCATATTTAATGGAACTAAATAATAATTATATAAATGTATAATATAATTCCAGTATAATATAGTGTATAATACCATTTACTCCATCCTTTATACATCCCACATATGGCATTAACGATTCAAATCACTTTGAGGGGGCGGTAGTCCGCACTTCCTAAAATGAAATTATCGCGTTTTACCCATAATGGAAATCATAAAGTATGCCATAAATGAGAAATACAGAAGCATAAGTAAAACATAAACATATTATATATCATATATTAAAATAGTGACATCTTAATGGCCACCTTTGAAGGAGTTATATGAGTGTTGAACAATCATCGTTTCGTGAGGCAGAAATTCTCCATCCACAGAAACCGTATGTTCTTTAACCATTAGATGTAGGTGTGTGTAAGTGTAGCTCGAATACTTCTTATAACAACATCCTAGTATATTGAGGATACTGGTGTTGTTACAAAAGAAATGAATAAAAAGAGTTTAGGGGGTTGGAGAAGAAAAATAAAACAAAACAACATTAGAAAAGACATTACCTCAAAATCGGGTAACTCTTTTTGATTTGAGCCAAAGGCTTCCTTGGGAAGAGTTCTTCCCAAAGTGAGGCTTCTATGAGTAAGACGGGTAAGTTGGGAGAGTATTTGGGCAGAGTTTGGCCGAGCCAAATGGCTTTAAAGTGTAAATGAGGTGGGAGAGGTGGGGGCGTTTTATAAGTGGAGAGGAAAGTCACTTTTGGAAAGATTGAAATGTTACATTATTTCACAATGATTTTCGGATTCTAAAGGTCCCACACTTATATAATTCAAGGCTAAGGTGATAAGGTTTAGAAATATTCTCATCCAATAGGCTTTGGACAAGTGTAAGCCTTGGATTTTTCATTATCTTCTCATTTTATTTAAATCGTTAAATAATGAGGTCATCGTTGTATCATAATGATGTCATAAATAATTTAATTTATTTAATGTCTAAAAATTATAAAAAAATACTATGATGTAGGAACTCTTTTTAGCTTTCTAATGAATATTTATAGTCAAAATTTGGACTTGTGTAACCCCACATAAAAACTGTTTTAGTAAAATAACTCATGTTTGTGTCAATTTAATTTTAACATTAAATAAATATATATTAATTTCATTTTCCAACTAAAGTGGCTCCATGGGGTCCCCAAGTTGACCCATGGGTTGTCTTGGTCGGCCATGACTCATCCAATAGGAGTAGGACAAGTGTCATGCTCATCTCATATTATTAAAACATTATTTGTACCTTAAACTACACTAATTACCTCTAATCGCGATTAAGAACTTAAAAGTTACTATTCAACAAAAAATTATTTTAATCTCATTGAACCACATTTTACTTCTTAATGACAACCATGTATGTCGGATTTTTGAAAATCAAATCACAGAAGTGGTAATATTTCATTTAAACGAAAAATCAGTTATTTAACTACCACTTAGTGGTTCCACTATTCATCAAAAATTGAAGTTTTTCAGAACAAGGCCAAAATTTCACCCTAAGCTATAATTGATATTCTGAATTCAAAAATTATTTCTATTTTACAAAATTCCAAACATATAAGTTGCATTAATTAATTTTATAATTAATTCCCGCTGTTACGACAAATAGCGTGTTTTTAAGAAACAATTTATATCAAAAGATTGGCAATTGTTTATGTCCAGTTTCAATGTTAAATTAATTCTAATGACCACCATTGGATAAAATGGTAAAAATATATTCTAATTATACCTTAAAACCACTAAATAGTATAATTTATCACAATAAATTATTTTGATTAAAAAAGTTGTTTTAAAGTATTTTTCACTATTCATAAAAAATTAGAAGTTCTCATAAAAATACCAAAAATTCAACATAGGCTAATTTCGATATTCCGAATCCAAAAATGAAGTCCATTTTGAAATATAAAATTTCTATAATTTTAAAAAGTGGTTATTACTATTCATAACGGCTACTTTGATTAGTCGCGGTGTTTTAGAACTCGAAGTTGCGTACAATGCAAGCTATTGCATTATTGAATGAGAAGCGTATCGTGGAAGCTCGGGGTGTTACATTCTCCCCTCCTTCAATAAATTGTGTCCTCGCAATTTGAAATTTTTCTTTGAAAATAAAAGGTTGAAAAGAGACAATACCTTTGAGGAAAACCCACATCGGAAATAAGGTTAATAAATATATAACATTAAAAGAAAGCAGGATAAGTACAAAGGTCACCCGATATAGCCCATTCTAGGATTATATGAAAATATGGATATGGAGGAGAAACAAACCATCAAGGTCTGATGGAGAGTTATATAAAACAGGATTAGTAGAAAGTTTAACCACAAGAAAATCACAAACTTGTGATTGGTTAAACGGTCATTGAATCCCCAGTTGGAAAAGTTAACCGACAACATTTTTGTTTTAAGTTACCTTTTATAAACTTAAAGAATTTATTTAGGAGATTTACTAAGAACGTAACGGAAGATACATACTTGTCATGTAGACTTTCATTCTTTAATAAATTTTTACCAAAAACCCATCTTTCACTCTAAAAGGTAATAGAACTCAAAAATATTCTATTTATCCTAATTGTATAAGGTTAAATATTAACACATGCCATTTAGATTAGTAAAACTATTTTGTAAAAACCAGGGACTTCCTATAGGCTAGTGGTAGGAAATAAAGGCTTGTCTCACTATGGTTGTGGGTTCGATTCCTGCAGCTTTGTCCGACGCGACGGGTTATTCCCCACCCTGCAGGTTGTCCTTTTCCTAAAACTATAGTATTATAATATTCCAAAAATAATCTTCAGAAATTCTTTAACCTTAAACAATACTATCCATGGTTCAACTTAATTCATTCCAACCTTAATAGTTATCCAAAATACCTCCGTCCAGACTTTCTCTAAAAGGTCTCTAAATTCCAAAATCAATTGTAACATCAGATTCCCCAAACAAAGAAAAGTTTCTCTTATTGTCACATACTAAAAATATGATTACCTTAATCATATTAAAACCTTACTGAAATCAACAAGTACATCAGTACAATCCATATATATATATCACATTATTCTTATAACCAGAATATAATCCTTGAGTCCAAAATCACCAATACATTAATTATTCCGCTTCAACTGTAGTCACAGCATAAGATTGGCCTTGATCCCTTGGCCTTTTCTGAGGTAAGTTTCCTCGACGCTTAGGACATTCATTTGCATAATGCCCTGTTTCCCTACAATTGTAGCATTCAACTTTGACAGCCTCTTTCTTTCCCTTGCAGTCACGCGCCTGGTGACCCTTTTCTCCACATTTATAACAAACGCCCATTCATTTTAGGCAAGTAACAGGGTGATTCTTCCCACAATTTTCACATAATGGAAAATCCTTTTTTCCCTTTTTCCCTTTATCTGTCTCTTGTTCCACCGTTCTCTTCTTCTCTTGCTTTACTTTGTTGTCATAAGACTTAGAGAATTCCTTTTCTGTCTTGATAGCACACGAGACAATATCTTCGTATGATGAGAAGGATTGTGATACTAAAGCTCGACGGAGAAATGGTTTTAACCCATCAAAGAAACGATCAATCTTACTCCTTGGGTTACGTATATAATCGGCAGCATGCCTCGCTAACCTTGTAAAGTTAGCCTCATACTTTGCGACATTCTCATCCTCCTTCTGCCTTAAACTCAGAAATTGCCTTTCCATATCTGCTCGATGGTCACGAGGAAAATTTTTTTCTAAGAAAAGCTCTTTGAACTCCCTCCATTCCATATTCGATACGTAATCATCTTCCTTTGTGTTTTGAATCAGCGACCACCACTGATCGGCATCTCCAGTGAGGCGGTAAACTGACATGACAACCTTCTCCCTTTCACTACTCCCCAAGGCATGGAATATTTTCTCTAAGAAATTTATCCATTGCTCAGCTACTGTAGGATTTTTACTCCCCTTGAAGGTTGGTGGTTGTTGCCTCATGAAACGGTCTAGCATTGATCCTCCACGTTGCGGATCAGGGTGCTCTATACGAGTAAGGTTATTATTCATAACCTGCGTGAGTTGTCCCAGTACGGTGAGAAGCTGATCAGCACCAGTTGTATCTCCAGATCCACAATAATTATCTTGAGCAGGAGGGCAATCCCTACACAGAGTTCGTGCATTGATACGGTTTCCATTCCTTCCAATGGGCGCCATTTCTAAACAATGGCATAAACTAGATTAGTTTATGAATCAAAATACATAATTCCATACTTGTTAAACACTTTACATAAATTGAAATATTTATGGATATAATCCATAATCATAAAAAGAAATGTTTTCTTTGAGGAAGTATGTACTCATAACCCTTCATAGTGGTTTGTAAATAAAATGAGAATTATCCTAAGCATATCCCCCGGGAGTTTCGTAACCAAGAGTGCAGCAAGGCCCGTTGTCGTGCACTAGTTCCCGTTCGAGTCTAGCTCAAAGAGGTGTTTTCGGGTTTTACCCCTAGGTACATCTGTGCCAGAGCCGCCTCTACCTGCTCGTATCCAGACAGGGATGTATTGCTCGGAAAACTCATAACATCTCTATAATACCAAAATTCTAGGAAGTTCTTCTATACTAATCCTCAAAGTCTATCTTTGGGCTATGTGCTCTAATCAGAGTTTATCTAAATCTAGCTTCCAAGGTTAGTACTAAACTGCCTCTGATACCAACTGTAACGCCCCGACCCCAGCTACCCAGAGTCGGTGCATTACTTCGTAACATTGGCATGATCACAAAAGATCAAGTCTCGAAAGACCGATTAGTTTAGTAGCCTTGAAAACACTAGATACATTCGTAAACGTTACATTACATCATAAAGTGAAAAACTACAATAACAAAGTCTTCATAGTCCACACTCATATCCTCTTCTGACTATCCCTACAGGTCATTCATAAAATACTTCTTCACATCCTGGAAAATATTAAAACATTGAAAGGGGTGAGCTCAGATGCTCAGTAAGGATAACAATATTGCGGAAGCTTTCATAAATAAACATAAACATTTTAGGCAATGTATAACTAAAACAAAAGCCTTTTAAACTTGAACATCAACATAATGTGGCAAAAGTAAAATGAGATAATGTCATTCACTTCTTCACATGGATATTCTACTGGTCGAATAATCACATGCAATATCAATAACCACTTTCATAATGAGGGAATGTATAATGCCGGACATTCTGAAACATTTTGTCAAAGCCTCGGCCAAGACGTCTAAAATGATTAAGGCCTCGGCAAAAACCGTAAATCAAATTGGGAAAGGTCCTCGGCCAATTCCACATCTAGTTGTCTCATGAGACCTACCGATGCAATTTTTTTTAGAAGATACTTACGTTCAAAATTGCTCAAATATACTCCAGTGTTTTTCTGAAATCATTATGCAAGCTTCTGAAAACAAAATAACTAATTCTGTGACTGCTCGACTAATTACAGGCCATGATGGGTCCACTCCCAATCCCTTCCTGTCTACCACACTCGAGAGTCGGGTTTTTCGAAAGCATTTTTAAGCCTGCGTTAAATACGTATACATTTGCACGGGATTTTCATATGTTAGAGAGAAATATAATTTTTTTGAAACCATTTAAAAATCACATAATTATAAAAGAAAACCTTTTGAATAAATGTAAAAGTCAAAGGGGTTTATACACCGTATAAATGAAATTTGTGTATAAAACAAAATATGCCTCAATGAATGGAGATTGAGACGAAGTCACTTACCAATATCATTTTTTAAATAAAATAGATCTATTAGGTGTATTCACTATATGTACACATAAATAAATTATAAATACAATATAGGACATAATAATATCATGACATAATTTTAAAGTAGGAGATTAACCCAAAGAATGGAAATTGGGTTAAGAAATTCCCTTACCTTGTGTCCGACTTGACTCAACCGTTCTTTAACCTCATGAATAATAAACTAGAGTTAATATCTAACTTATTAAGAACCATTTTCAATTTCATTATCCTTTTTATATCACTTATTACAATGTTATGAACATTATTTAATTATTTAAGTTAATAACGGTCGTTTTGTCGATCTTTGGTACTTGAGTCAAAAATAAACTTCTTATAATTACAAGTTGTTCATGTGGTGAAATATCCATTATATCCAGAATTATATTCATGATGTAGATATCACATATATCATATATATACAGTATATACATTCAGTCATAATGTCACGTAACATTTAGAGGTAAGAAATGAAATGCACCGTTCATGGAGACGGTAAGCCGTACGTACGCATGAACGCTACTTTCATTTCAATTTCATATTTAATGGAACTAAATCATAATGATATAAATGTATAATATAATTCCAGTATAATATAGTGTATAATACCATTTACTCCATCCTTTATACATCCCATATATGGCATTAACGATTCAAATCACTTTGAGGGGGCGGTAGTCCGCACTTCCTAAAATGAAATTATCGCGTTTTACCCATAATGGAAATCATAAAGTATGCCATAAATAAGAAATACAGAAGAATAAGTAAAACATAAACATATTATATATCATATATAAAAATAGTTACATCTTAATGGCCACCTTTGAAAGTGTTATATGAGTGTTGAACAATCATCGTTTCGTGAGGCAGAAATTCGCCATCCACAGAAACCGTTTGTTCTTTAACCATTAGATGTAGGTGTGTGTAAGTGTAGCTCGAATACTTCTTATAACAACATCCTAGTATATTGAGGATAATGGTGTTTTTACAAAAGAAATTATTAAAAATAGTTTATGGGGTTGGAGAAGAAAAATAAAACAAAACAACATTAGAAAAGACATTACCTCAAAATCGGGTAACTCTTTTTGATTTGAGCCAAGGCTTCCTTGGGAAAAGTTCTGCCCAAAGTGAGGCTTCTATGAGTAATAGGGGGAAGTTGGGAGAGTATTTGGGCAGAGGTTGGCCGAGCCAAATGGCTTGAAAGTGTAAATGAGGTGGGAGAGGTGGGGGCCTTTTATAAGTGGAGAGGAGGGGCACTTTTGGAAAGATTGAAATGTTACATTATGTCACAATGCTTTTCGGATTCTAAAGGTCCCACACTTATATAATTCGAGGCTAAGGTGATAAGGTTTTGAAATCTTCTCATCCAATAGGCTTTGGACAAGTGTAAGCCTTGGATTTTGCATTATCTTTTCATTTTATTTAAATCGTTAAATAATGAGGTCATCGCTGCATCATAATGATGTCATAAATAATTTAATTTATTTAATGTCTAAAAATTATAAAAAAAATACTATGATGTAGGAAATCTTTTTAGATTTCTAATGAATATTTATAGTCAAAATTTGGACTTGTGTAACCCCACTTAAAAACTGTTTTAGTAAAATAACTCATGTTTGTGTCAATTTAATTTTAACATTAAATAAATATATATTAATGTCATTTTCCAACTAAAGTGGCTCCATGGGGTCCTCAAGTTGACCCATGGGTTGTCTTGTTCGGCCATGACTCATCCAATAGGAGTAGGACAAGTTTCATGCTCATCTCATATTATTAAAACATTATTTGTACCTTAAACAACACTAATTACCTCTAATCGCGATTAAGAACTTAAAAGTTACTATTCAACAAAAAATTATTTTAATCTCATTGAACCAAATTTTACTTCTTAATGACAACCATGTATGTCGGATTTTTGAAAATCAAATCACAGAAGTGGTAATATTTCATTTAAACGAAAAATCAGTTATTTAACTACCACTTAGTGGTTCCACTATTCATCAAAAATTGAAGTTTTTCAGAACAAGGCCAAAATTTCACCCTAAGCTATAATTGATATTATGAATTCAAAAATGATGTCTATTTTAAAAAATTCCAAACATATAAGCTGCATTAATTAATTTTATAATTAATTCCCGCTGTTACGACAAATAGCGTGTTTTTAAGAAACAATTTATATCAAAAGATTGGCAATTGTTTATGTCCAATTTCAATTTTAAATTAATTCTAATGACCACCATTGGATAAAATGGTAAAAATATATTCTAATTATACCTTAAAACCACTAAATAGTATAATTTATCACAATAAATTATTTTGATTAAAAAAGTTGTTTTAAAGTATTTTTCACTATTCAGAAAAAATTAGAAGTTCTCAGAAAAATACCAAAAATTCAACATAGGCTAATTTGGATATTCCGAATCCAAAAATGAAGTCCATTTTGAAATATAAAATTTATATAATTTTAAAAAGTGGTTATTACTATTCATAACGGCTACTTTGATTAGTCGCGGTGTTTTAGAACTCGAAGTTGCGTATAATGCAAGCTATTGCATTATTGAATGAGAAGCGTATCGTGGAAGCTCAGGGTGTTACACATTGTTTGACACAAAGGAGTTAAACTATAAGGTTTCTCCAAAGAGATTTAGGGAATATTCTGTGATGGGTGTTCCAAACGTAACCATGAGGGTTACTCCCTACATAAGAATGTTATGAATGCCTCAAGTTACCTTTATGCCTTATGATTTCTGTGATTTATTCATGATTTGATGAGGTATGTTAAAATTCTTATGTTTTATGAGTAAAGTATGATTTCATAGATGGACTAATGTTTTCATTTCGTACTTTTGTATCCCTTACTGAGCTTTTTATGCTCATCTCAAGTTTTTGAAATGTTTTTCACAGGACTTAATGTAGAATAGGGTCAAGGATGGGATCAAGGAAAAGTCATGCTCTCTAAAACATGGAACTAGACATGTTTCATTTTAAGAGTTTTTATTTTATGGAAACATAGTAGAAGTGTCTATTTTGTACTCTTTTGAGATGTAAAAGTTATGTCCCAATTCTCTGAAACTCTAAACCTGAAAAGATACTCAATGTGAATTATTCATTTAATTCAATATTAAGTATGGTTTAAGGTCGGGGCCTTATAGTTGGTATCAAATGTTGGTTTAGACAACTTTAGGAGTTAGAAAATTGTTAAATTATAAATTAATTTATTGTATAATTGAAATGATATAGCATTTAAATATTTCCATATTGCTTCGCCAAAGATATTTCAGTGATAAGAATGGTTTTCCATAGTGGAAACATAGCAGATTTTCTGTGAAGGAATACAGAGTATAATGACCTTTCAAATCAATATCTTGAGATGGTCAGAATCAGAACTAAATAGTTTGTTGCAATGATGGCTCATTTGACTCTGGTGAAAAATGTTGGTTGTGTTTATTGATGATATTTTGGCATTTTCTAAAAGTAAAGAAGAGCATGAAAGTCATTTATGGGTTATCTTGCCAACCATAAAAGAAAATAAACTGTATGGAAAATTCATAAATTGTGAGTTTTGGTTACAAAAAATATCATTCCTTGGTCACATTGTTTCAAAAAATGGCATAACTGTTGATCCTGCTAAAACAAAAGTTGTTGAAGAATGGCCAAGACCCACAAATGTAACTGAGATCCATAGTTCTCTTGGTTTGGAAGGTTACTACTGAAGGTTTGTTGAAAATGATTCACGATTATCTAGTCCAATGAATAAGCTAACTCGGAAGAGTGTTATTTTTATCTGGACAAAAGAACGTAATGATTGTTTTCAGGAGTTGAAAAGAAGATTGGTGAATGCTCTAGTTTTGGAACTTCTTTCCAGGAATGGTGAGTTTGTTATTTATAGTGATGCTTCGTTGAAGGGACTTGGTTGTGTCCTTATGCAGAATGATCAGGTAATTGCATATGCTTCACATCAGTTGAAAACTCGTGAGGTAAATTACCCTACACATGATTTGGAAATAGCTTTTGTTGTTTTCTCTTTAAAAATTTGGAGGCATCATTTGTATGGAGTAATGTGTGAAATATATACTGATCACAAATGTTTAAAGTACATATTCACTCAGAAAGAATTTAACATGAGATAGAGGAGATGGCTAGAATTAATCAAGTATTATGATTATACAATTAATTACCATCCAGGAAAAGAAAATAAAGTTGTTGATGCTTTGAGTCGAAAAACTAATGCTTCATTTACAATGTTGAGTTTGGAATGTGATCCTTTAGTTAAGGATTTGATTAACTTTGGGATAGAAGTTGTTAGTGCAGGATGTCCTTCTGTTTTGTTTCAGGTATCAGTGAAATCTTCTCTATCAGACAGAATCAAGCAAGCACAGAAGCAGGACAGTGAGTTGCAGAAAAAGGTAGAGCTGGTTCAGAAGGGTAAGTTTCCTGAATTCAACATTGATAATGATTGTGTTTTGAGATTTGGGAAGAGATTGTGTGTGCCTTGTGACTCACAGTTGAAGAGAGAGTTGTTATGTGAAGCTCATAGTTCTACGTTTTCAGTTTATCTTGACAGTACTATGATGTACAGGGATCTACAGGAGTTGTACTGGTGGGATGGAATTAAAAGAGATATTGCTGATTTTACTATGAAGTGTTTGACTTGTCAGTAGGTTATAGCAGAGCCATAGTTACCAAAAGGGATTCTTTAGCCTTTACCAGGGGCAGAGTGGAAATGGGAAAATATATCCATGGACTTTGTTGTGGGGTTACCGAAGACATCTCGAGGTAATAATGCAATCTGGGTTATTGTTGATCGCTTGACTAAATCTGCTCATTTCCTTTATATTCGAGATACTTTCTCTCGAGATCAACTTTCCCGTTTGTATCTTAAAGATATAATCAGTTTACATGGAGTTCCTCTCTCTATTGTATCTGACCGTGATCCCAGGTTCACTTCTAACTTTTGGAAAGGCCTTCAAGTGTCATTGGGTACTGAATTAAATTTTAGTACATCTTTTCATCCTCAATCAGATGGGCAGTCAGAACGAACAATTCAGACTTTGGAGGATATGCTATGTGCTTGTTCGATGGATTATTAGGGAAGTTGGGACCAACATATTTCTTTGGTTGATTTTTCATATAATAACAGTTTTCATTACAGTATACAGATGGAACCGTTTGAGGCATTATATGGGAAGCGGTGTCGAACTCTAGCTTTTTGGGATGAAGTGGGTGAAAGGAAGCCGATGGGACCAGAATTGGTATAAGAGATGGAAAAAAAAGTTTAGTTGATTCAGAAACACATGAGAACAGCTCAGAGCAGATAGGAAAGTTATGTAGACAATAGGAGAAGGGTCTATCTTTCGAGGTAGGTGATCATGTTTTTCTCAAAGTTTCACCGTGGAAACTTTTGATGCGATTTGCTAAGAAAGGAAAGCTGAGTCCAGGGTTCATTGGACCATATGAAATTCTAGAGAGGGTTGGATCAATTGATTACCGAGTGTATTTACCTATGAGTTTATCTCAGGTACACAATTTTTTTCATGTTTCGATGTTGAGAAAGTATATTCCAGATCCATCCCATGTTTTGAGCCTAGAGGTAGTTCAGTTGGAAGAGAATCTCTCTTATGAAGAACAAGCAGTCCAGATTCTTGACCATAGAGAGAAAGTGTTGCAGAATAAGTTATTTCATCAGGTAAAGGTTTTGTGGAAAAATCATATGTTTGAATAGGCAATGTGGGAATCTAAAAATGCTATGAGGGATAAATACCCCCACTTATTTTGATAAGTGAATAAAATTGCGAGGACGAAATTCCCAAAAGGGGGTAAGGATGTAACATCCCAGGTAAATAAAGAATAATACATTTTCATACTTATTAATATTTACGAATTAAATATTAATTTTACTTTAATGGGGTGGTTATGTTCGATAGCGTACCCGATACGCAACAAAGAGTTTCTTTGAAATCTTAGGTTGCACACTAGTAATAAAATAATATTATTTTCAATTGTAGTTAACACGTAGCCGTTGTATTGGAGAAAATGAATCGAAATAACTAAAATATGATTATATATGTTTGTTAAATGTTTTTACATTTATCCAATAAATGATGAAGGCTTTAAATATGAAAATAATTCAATTCTAGGCATATATACTCTAATTTTCACTAAAGGTCAACTTATCGACTTTTGATGGAGAACCCTATTTAAATATATTTTTGGTCACTCTTATACATTCTTTTGGACCAAATAAATTTTTCTTTAGAATTGGGACATCAAAATTTAATTTGTGTAAATATTTGGTATTTTTTCGATAAAGTTTATTTTCTTAATGAATAGTGAAAATGTTGTATTTTAATTCACAACATCTTTTTAATATAATTTATTTATATGATTATATTATCTTTTTAATTGGTTTTAAAGTTAAATTAGAATATATTTTTACCATTTAATCCAATAGTGGTCGTTGGAATTAATTTCACATTCAAATTGGACTTAAACTAGTGTCAATCTTTTGATATATATTGTTTCATAAAAACACACTATTTGTTCTGACAGAGGGAATTAATTATTAAATTAATTAATGTAACTTATATGTTTTTAATTTTTTAAAATAGACATCTTTTTTGAATTCGGAATATCAAATATAGCTTTGGGTAAAGTTTTGGTATTTTTCTAAAAAACTTCAATTTTGATGAATAGTGAAACCACTAAGTGGTACTTAAAAAAACTGATTTTTCATTTAAATAAAATTTTACCACCTCTGTGTTTTGAATTTCAAAAATCCAACATTCATGGTTGTCATTAAGAAGTAAAATTTGGTTGAATGGGATTAAAATATTTTTTTGGTGAATAGTAACTTTGATGTTTTTAATCGCGATTAGAGGTAATTAGTGTAATTTAAGGTAAAAATAATGTTTTAATAATATTAAATGACCTTGAAACATGTCATACCCTTATTGGATGTGTCATGGCTGACCAAGAAAATCCATGGGTCAACTTGGGGACCCCATGGAGCCACTTTGGTAGAAAAATGACATTAATAACTTTTTATTTAATGTTAAAATAAAAATGTCACAAACATGTGTTGTTTTACAAAAACAATTTTTAAATGGGGTTATACAAGTCATAAGTTTGACTATAAGTATTCATTAGAAAAATGAAAATATTTCCAAAATTTTTATATTTGTTTTATAATTTTTATACATTAAATAAATTATATTATTTATGACACCATGATGGTGCAGCGATTACCTCATTATTTAACAATTTAAATAAAATGAAAAGATAATGTAAAATATAAGACCTACACTTGTAAAAAACCTATTGGATGGATGGATTTCGAACTCTTATCACCTTATCCTTGAAATATATAATTTTGGGACCTTTAAAATCCGAAAATCATTTTATAATAAAGTAACCTTTTATAACATTCCCAGAGTGCCCCTTCTCTACTCTTATAAAAGGCCCCCACCTCTACCACCTTACCCACACCTTTCAAGCCTTTGGCTCGGCCTACCCCTGCCCATTTTGTCTCTACACATACCTATCTTACTCTTAGAAGCCTCAATTTTGGAATAAGTCTTTCCAAGTAAGCCTTTGATCTCAAATCAAAAAGAGTGACCCGTTTTAAAGGTAGTGTCTACTCTTGTGTTCTTATGTTTTATTTTGCTTCTTCAACCCCATAAACTCTTTTTATTCCTTTATTTTGTAACAAAACCAGTATATTAAATATAATAGTATGTTTTTATGAGAAGTATTAGAGCTAAAATTACACACACCTTCATCTAATGGTTGAATAGTATACTATTTACGTGGATGGTGAATTTCTGCCCCACGAAACGATGACTGTTCAATATTCTTCTAACACCTTTAAATGTGGACATTAAGATGAAACTATATTTATATATGATATATAATATGTTTATGTTTTACTTAAGCTTCTGTATTTTCATTTATGGCATACCTTTATGTCTTCCATTATGGGTATACGCGATATCTTCATTTTAGGAAGTGCGGACTACTGCCCCCTCAAAGAAATTTGATTCGTTAATGCCATATGTGGGACGTATAAAGGATAGAGTTAATGATATTATATATGAAATTATACTGGAATTATAATTATCCTTTATGTCATTATGATTCCATTCCATAAAATACGAAATAGAAAAGAAAGTAGCGTTCATGCGTACATACGGCTTACCGTTTCCATGAACGGTGCATTTCATTTCATACCTCTAAATGTTATGTAATATTATAAATGCATGTATATACTAGATATATAAGATATATATGATATATATATAATTATTATAACTCTGGATATAATGTATACATGAAAAACTGGTAATTATAAAGAGTTTATTTTTGACTCAAGTACCAATGAACGTTATAATGATCGTTATAACGCCCGTTATTAACATAAATAATTACATAGTGTTCAAGACATGGTAATAAGAGATATAAGAATAATGAACTTGAAAAATGATCTTAAGAAATTAGAAATTAACTCAAGTTTATTATTCAAGAGATTAAAGAGCAATCGAGTCACTTCAAACACGAGGTAAGGGACTTCGTCTCAATCTCCATTCATTGAGGCATATTTTGTCTTATACACAACTTTATTTTCTACGGTGTATAAACCCCTTTGAATTTTACGCTTATTCAAAAGGAATCTTTTTCTATACGAAGCATTTTACAAAACGAAAAAAGGAATGTTCTTTTCCATACGTATTCGGTGACAATGACTTCTCCGCCGCCGTGACCATTATTTGAGTTTCAGCTTCCTCTACAAGCCATAACCTAACTTTTTTTAAAATGAAAAATAAATACCATGTATTACTTTTCTTTTATTTTGGTATTGAAAATGGTTTTCATAATTTTTTTATTATATCAATGTGTTGTATTGATATCTTGTGGTTGAAATGTGGAAATGATATGTTTCCTTCATTCATGTTTTACGTGATATGATTATGTTATGGTTCTTTGGCATTGTTATGAAGACGGGTGGTTTCGTGATAAACTAAGGGCGGGTGAGCCCGATATATCTCTCCAATGCATTGGGTAATGCTAAGGAGTTAAACATTAAGGTTTCTTCGAAAAGACTTAGGGAATATACTGTGATGGGTATTCCAAACGTA
The DNA here is from genome assembly GCA_963277665.1 of Viscum album. NCBI lineage: Eukaryota > Viridiplantae > Streptophyta > Magnoliopsida > Santalales > Viscaceae > Viscum > Viscum album. The sequence goes on along the minus strand of OY728155.1, from coordinate 109,671,881 downwards.
ACCATGAGGGTTACTCCCTACGTAAGAATGTTATGAATTTCTCAAGTTACCATTATGTATTATGATTTCTATGATTTATTCATGATTTGATGAGGTATGTTAAAATTCTTATGTTTTATGTGTAAACTATGATTTCATACATGGACTAATGTTTTCATTTCGTACTTTTATATCCCTTACTGAGCTTTTTATGCTCATCCCAAGTTTTTGAAATGTTTTTCACATGAATTAATGTGGAATAGGGTCAAGGATGGGATCAAGGAAAAGTCATGATATCTAAAAGATGGAACTAGACATGTTTCTTTTTAAGAGTTTTTATTATATGGAAACTTAGTAGAAGTGTCTACTTTGTAATCTTTTGAGATGTAATAGTTATGTCCTAATTCTCTAAAATTCTAAACCTGAAAAGATCCTCAATGTGAATTATTCATTTAATTCAATATTAAGTATGGTTTAAGGCCAAGGACTTATAAATAAATCCAATATATCCACCTACTATGGGCCACTGGTTCGTACCATAACCTACAAGTGCAACAATCATTCTTAGAATATTCTCTCAATATCCCAGATTCCCATGTCTCGAGTATTTAGAAAAGGGGGTGAGCCAACTGATGCCAGATGGGCATTCAATCATATATATAAATAAATGTATATTTATATATATATAATAATTCATAGCAGACATCACCCCGAGACACTCCATGGGACAACCTCTTGCCTTTAAACCATTCGAGCACCCAAGAGCTTCTATGCATGGGCCCCCCATACAATCTATCACAACCAAGGCAGGAGAGTTACCCAAGGAGGGTTTTCATCAAAACAATTTCATCATTTTCCACAAAGTGGAAAATGGGAATTAAACAGATTACACAAATCACCACTTTAAAAAGGAACCAAAACAAGTTTTAAACCATTTTAAGAGCCCCAAGATACTACTTCATAGGCTGCCAATATTTTTATAAAACCAAACCAAACCATTTTATTTTCCAAATAAACACTAGGAGATGACTGGAAATTTCATTGAACACGAGGTGTACAATATATAATAATAAATTCCTATTTATCACATAAAAAGGTATAAAACACTACTTTGTACCCCAAAAAGTGAAACCAAGGATTATACATAAATATTTATTACTTAAAAGAGGTGTGAAAAGCATGAAATGTATGAATCTTAAATTAAAAAGGCAGGTGAAAAGGGGAACCTACCTCGAGGTCAACGCATGACAACAACGGAACTATAGAAACAAGGCCCGACGATGGTACTTACTCAGAAACGCCCCGCGTGGGTCCTAAAAAGCCAAACTGACCCAAAACAACATTTAGTTAATAAAACCACTAATCAAACCAAGGTAATATATATATATATGTATGTATGTATGTATGTATGTATGTATTTATGTATGTATGTATGTATATATATATATCAAATAAAAACAAATGGTTATACCAAAGGGAGTGGTATTTGCACCAGATGGAGCGACGCACCGGTAGCGGATCACACTGGAAGAGGCGACGCACCGGAGGAGGGCAGGTCAGAGGTGGCTTTCCGGTGTTGTGTGCACCGGTCAGAGGAGGTTTGTGTGGCTAGAAACAGATAGACCGGGGCTGCGGGTTTCCAGAAAAGAGTGTGGGGCGGCCGAAGAGGTTACGACCGTTGAAGAAGGGAGGTCTGGCACCGACGGTAGGCCTTACAGGAGGTGGGATCGTTGGTCGGGGGAGCAGTGCATCGAGCAGGGGGTCCGTGGGGGGGCTTTTCCACTGGAAGCAGGAGGCCGAGAGCGGTAGGGGGTCGTGATGGCTAGTTGTGTGGGTGGACAGAGGAAGGGAGTCAAGCTGGGGGTTGCTACTGGAAAAGGGTGTCGGCGGCGGGCTACAAAGAAGAGGGCGAGCGGTGGTGCGGGTGTTGTGGCATACAGGAGGGGTGCACCGGCTGGCCGGGGTGGGCGGGTTGTAGGAGGAGAGGAGGGGGGCCGAGGCTGGTTTGCTGCAGCAAGGAGAGGAGGTGATGGGGAGACCTTGCAGGGGCCGCACCGGGTGCACTCGAAGGGGGGCTGAGGTGGTCTACTTGCGGCGAGGAAAGGATATGTGCGCCGCCGGGTAGTAGGGAAAAGAGGGAGATGGGAGGCCGCATGTGGGGAGAGAAGGCGGGGGGCTTCTATTGAGGACGAATGGAATCAGGATTCCGGGTCACGTAGTGCACGGGGAAGGGCACACGCTGCAAGGGGAAAATGGGGTGGGGGAAGATAACAACGCAAAAACCCTAAAAAATCATAAGCAAATAAAAAAAGAGAAAAAAACAATAAAATAATAATAATTATTATTATTATTATTATTATTATTATTATTATTATTATAATTATTAAAATTCTTAACAGTAGTAATAATAATTAATAATTTCACAAGAATAAAAATTGTAATAATAAGAATAATAATTATAATTATAATAATAAACAATAAAATAATGATAGTAAAAATAAATATAATACAAGTATTTATTTGTTTTAATGATAATAAAGTCTTTAGAAAAAATAAAAATATTAAATGACAACATTTGATGTGCGTTTTAAATATAAAAAATTTCAATTTCGATTTTTTTAAGACAACGGGATGAGCAGTTGTCAGGGCGAGGTCGTGCGGCTTCCAAATTCCCACTCCGCCTGTGTGCCCGACGACGTCGATGCGAAAGAGCGCACTTTTTAATGTAAATAAAATGAAAAATTCATTCGGAACTCACTCGAACCCCAAAATAATTTATATAAATCATAAAATAATTCATTAAATTAAATGCATAGGTCGGGGTGTGGCAGGAAAGCCCCTAGAATCCATTTACCCTATGGTTTAACTACAATAGGTTCCCATAGCCCTATCTATGTCTATCGTGCCCAGTTGATATTCTGAATCCAAATTAAATTATAATATAATACTAGTCAAAACAACTACAAGGCATGGAACATGTAAGTTAGATAATATACCCCATCCTACAACACTCATAATGGAACGAAAGCAGCCTAAAATGAAAAACTAGACTAAATAGGAAATACCAAAACAAACATTGGCAACACCTCCACGAATGAAAAACTCTCCCTATTCACAAGAAAGATTCTTAACTCAAGAAAAAAATCTTATCATACATCAATAGGGTAAAAATACTTAAACATGCAATACCCCAATCTAGTGTATTGGGAACTTTTTCATATAAAATTCAATGACTAACTACAGAAAGACACAAACCACCTATCTCGGCATTGCATGATCAATATACTATGGCGTCGGCCCTTGATTTGGAAGAGAATGACTTAGATCAACAAAAACTTCGAATACATTCAACCAATGATATGTCACGAAAGATGATAAATCAAGAGATGGAGCTATAAAATAAGGAATAACTCATCGTAGTAATTCCAACACAACGGATGGCAGTTGATGCGGAGAACGGATGGTCAAATGGGGGATTAGAAAAGAATCTCAACATACGGTCACTCCCAGATGAGAAGAATCATGAATAAGTTGTTTCTTCCAATAAGACGCAACCTCGGTCTGATTTAACAAATAAATAAAAAGTACACGATGTGTCTTTTAAAATTACACAGCATGTATATTCCTTTACTAGGACCACATTAGGCAGTCTCCATGTCACCCCACATGATGATATACTCTTCTGTTACATGGATTGTACACGATCATCCATGGAAACTTGGTACACGAATTGTACTCATAAGTACACAGCGTGTACTCCTTAAATTTCTCGATGGTCCTCTTTTTCTAAAAAACACTAGAAATGAAAAACTCATACTGGAATAGATGATTCAGGTTCTTACATTTTCAGATGTGCTTCATGGAATAATCATGGTTTCCCCAAACTGTTTGACTCTTCCCAGTTAATTTTGCACTATTTTTAAAAGGGTAGACTCAAAAATTGGTTGGATCATGATTTGTTAAATCATGCAACATAATCATGATCCCCAATCCAAACATTTAGAAATTTGGAATTTATCTAATTTACCATGGTCTATTTATATATTAATTTCTATCTAATTACTATTATGATTGAAATTATCTAACCATATTTCTCTATACACTTTTCCATATATTCCTTGGTGGTTTTCCTTTATTCTTGATGGGTCTCGTTAAGTTATGTTTTTGTCTAGTTTTATATCTTATACATAGATCCTCATTTAATAACTTTTATACTTGCCTCATAATAACCTTATTGGGATATGGATTGCATATTGATTGGGATTTATGATGTTTCATATGGATCTATTCTTGTGTGGACTATATCTAGTCATTTATAATCACTTTTTTATGGTAAAGTTTTATCTGATGTTCCCGTGGTATGTGTCACTATATAGATGTTCTAACAGATAAATTACATGATGTTCTATGGAATTTCATTGGTTTAGTTTATAAAATAAATTTATATTATATAAATGAGGAATATTTCAATGATATACAAACATTCAAGTAAATTTTCTATATAAATAGATTTATGCACACTATATGTTTTATGAAATTATTAAAAAATATATATTGGTTGAAAAATAATTTTTCAAACATGGAAGTATTGGTTATTAACAGGGATTATTTTTTTATAAATTTTAATCATGGCTTTCATTGTTTTTTATGAAATAATAGAACATTAAACCCCTTCATTGAATCAAGAAATGGTAATATACAACTGTAGTGTGTGTGAATCAATTATTGGTTACTTTGTAGATGTTGAAAAATTATGGTAGGACTCAATTTAGATAGGATTCAATTTATGTATGTGTAGTTTTCTTTTGTGTTTCTATGTTTTATTCCAATAGTCTATATCCCATGTATGCTTGGTTTTATACATGATTGTAAATTTCATGTTTGGTTGGTCAAATGTTTTTCATTTGGAATATCCATGGATTTTTTTACTTTATGATTTCCTCTTATCATACATGTACTTATCATATTCCGCATTTTTTTAATATGTAATTTTTTTATGAAAAAAAATAATTTTTTAACAATCTATTATCTTTTGGAAATTATTTTTAAATTAGACATGTTTTAAATATAGGACTAAAGGTTTCATGGTATTCATATTTTTATATATTATTTGGTGATACCTTATAGGACCTTGTTCTCATACCCTACATTTCTCCATTGAGCATCTTTAGATGTTGTTTTCTAAGAAATGGGTAATGGAATGGGTGATATGTTGTTCTTTAGAATATCTTGGTTTTCATTATCTTCTTAGTGAGATGGATTGGTAATGATTGATGGTCACATGGAGAATTTTATTTTTTCATATTATATTTTATATTCTGATTTATTCTTTTTTATTATCATTATACATCTCATTATTATATATCCTTATTAAATAGTTTTTTTTATTGGTTTATATAATTTTGTTCATTCATGATACTCATTTTGTTTTTTATCTTTTTATTATGGAAGGCTAACATTAGTAACATGTTGGGTTGAACCAATTTGGTTTATTAGAAAATTGTATCATATCGATTACCCATCCTGATGTGATATTACACCACCTGGGGTTGCCTTAACGCCAATGGTATATATTAGTTATAATGGTCAGAATTTGGTTGGAAAACATGGGAGGGTTACTAGAAATCTAACATTAATGTTTGCAAACATTTTTTCATTGGTTTTCATGAATTTTTAAAAATCATGATAATTGGTGATTGTGGTTATTTAAATTATTTTGATTTCTGTTTTATTTAAAACAACTCGTTAACTTTTTATCATTTCATATTCCAATTTTTGTATCCATGTTTACATTAAATTATAATTTTTAAGGGCTTCAATTTTGGATTCTTGACGCTGGTCATTTGATTTAGGATTTTCAATTGCATTAACCAGAGCTTTTATTTTGTTTCTTCATATAAAATTATTTATAGAAGAGATTTTATATATAATATGGGTTCTGTATGAAAATTTAAGAAGAAAAAATACCCCAGTAGACCCTTCTTTGGTGAAAGTTTTTATCTTCACTATTCAGACTCCAGGTCTAGTGGGTGTTGGAAACCAGGGTTGAATGTTGGGTCATGGATTAGACTATTCCAAGAATGATCCACCAATATTATATTATTATAATTTACCCCATGAATCCTTGTAGGGTCTTGATATTATTTAATGGATCTTCCATATTTCGATAATTTTATAGGACAATATAGTGGGTTTTTAAACTTACAAACATGAAGAACATGGATGTTCATTGAGTGACTCCACTATGACCCCTATGTTATATGAATATATTACTTGGAAATAATTCAATAATATCATGAACAAACAAATTCAAAGTATGTAGTTTTAAGTATAAAATATGCATGAATTTATTAAGTTTGAGAAGGGGAAGTATTAATGTAACACCCTGAGATTTTATGAGATATATTTTTTTTATGTATTATGTTATACGCAACAACAAAGGAATCCTTCAATATACACAACACTATATGGGCTTTCATTACACGCAAGAGCAACCTTCCTCGATATCTTGCATTGTACGCAATATCGTGTTTTGCTAAACAATGATATGTTACTAAAATATTATATAAACTATCCGTTATGAATAGAAATATCCACTTTTTCAAATTTTAAAAATTTTATCTTTCAAAATTGACTTCATTTTTGGATTTGGAATATCGAAATTATCTTAGGGTCAATTTTTTGTATTTTTCTGAAAACTTTCATTTTTGGATGAATAGTGATAACACTGAGTTATTAGTTAAAACTGACTTTTTATATAAATAATCATTTATTTTATATATATTTGTTTTAGGTGAAAATAGATACATAATACCTATATCAGTCCAATGTAACTCATTGAAGTCATTTTATAATAATTTTAGATATATAAAAATTTTATTGAACTTTTCACCGCCTTTTACCCATCTCCAAGGAGGATTTGCAAATTCCTATAAAACATAATTTTACCGCTTCTGTAAGTGGACTATCAAAAATCCTAGAGATTTGGTTAATATCAAGGATTAAAATGTGGTTCAATAAGATAAAAATAATTTTTGGTGAGAAGTAACTTTTTACTTTTATTTACCATAGTTAAAAATAAATAGGGTAATTAAGGCTAAAAAGATATTATTATTACCCTAACACATGTACTAATTATTTTGGATAAGAATAATTAGACCAAAAAAACCTTAGGAATAAAATATTACCCTTTAGTTCTACTTGGATTAGATTAGGACATTTATTATTATTTAATTCAAAGAGGAGTTAAAAGGGTTAAAATCAATGTTTAATACGTAAAATATTTTTCACATACGGTTATATATAAGATAAATTTGTCTATAAATATTAGTTAGAAAGCTAAAAATATTTCCTACATAATGGTATTTTATTTATAATTTTTAGACATTAAATAACTAAATTTATTTATGACACAATGATGATGTAGTAATTACCTTATTAATGAAATATTACCATAATTGAAATTATAAATATCCAAATAAATGTAATTTGAGAATTTTTATGAATTAAAATAATTTTCTAGGTTATTAAAACATATTAGGGTTGGTATGATGAATTGTTATCTAAGTAATAATGCTGTTATGAATTTATAAAATACAAAATAACAATTAGTGTCAAAATTTTCATAAAAGAGTTTTAAAAAAAATATTAATTTATTAATTTATATTCTATTCCTAAAAATATAAGATTCAGAAAAAAGACTTATATAATAATATATATGACATTAATGAACCAATTGGGATTATATTGGTTTTTTATAGTAAGTTTATTAACCATATAGTGTAAGAATAAAAGAAGGCACGGTAAAAGTAAAATTATTTAACTTAAAGTTAAATATAAATGATAAGGTTACAATGGTAACCTAAACTTGTCTAAAACAAATTGGTTTAAAGGATTTGGACCCATCCCCACCCTATGCTCGAAATAAGTCACTTTTGAACCATTATAATCTGAATATGAATTTATTATAAAATAATATTTTAAGTTTTTTCTAAGGTGCCCCTCACCCCTCTTATAAAAGGGAATTTCCCCTTCTCACTAATTCACACCTCCATAGACATTTGGATCGGCCAAAACCTACCCAAATACCCTCTGAACTGTCCTCCTTTAATCCTAGAGGCCTTACTTTAGTCAGAAAGCCAACCTATGGAGCTCTTTTGATCAAATCAAAATGAAGAACCCGAGGAAGAGGTAAATATCTCACCACCTATTTCAAGTTCTTTTCTTCTTCCACTTCCTCCTTCTTTGTTGTTTCCATTATAAAATAATAACTATAGTATCTTTGTTGGGAAAAAATCCCTCAAGGTAAAATTGAAGTATTTTTGGGTTGATTGTGTTTGTTGACAAAGCGGGTTTCCATGGAGAATTGTCGAGTTCCCGAGAAGTTCTTGACAATCCATGTGGACAAAGAACGATGACAAAGGAATGGATGATCTGGAGGCGGTACAAAAGAGCAGTACAAGGTGGCGCCGTTTCCCAGTGTTTGCCAAATTTTTGGGGTCCAAATTTTTTAGTTTGGTGAGCATCGCGAAAATAGGATTTCCATGAAGATCATATTTTTATATGGCAAAGGCATGAGTTTCGTGAAAATGGGATGTATGGATTGGATTTCGTGAAGACCAGAAAAATGGAGGTGGTGATGCTTCGTGATTACGTCAAATCTTTGCGAACGGCAGAGTTGAGGAGCATCGCGGTGGTGAAGGGCTCTGCGAGGGAGCTTCGCAGCAAAGGTGCGAAAGAATGTTGACGGTGATGCTCCGCAATTACGACGAGCTCTGCAAATGGAAAATTACCGAGGTGCTTCGCGATTAAACATAATTACGGTGGAAACTTCAGAGCTTCGCAATTTGAGATGACTTGGCGTTGACTTCAAGCGGAATGGTCGAGGGTCGGTGGAATCGCCTATAAATACAGGTCGACCCCCTCGAGAGAGGAAGAGAGAATTTTCAGAGAAAATATTTTTCTCTCGGTTCACGAAGGAAGTTCACGAAGGCAGTGTGCTTCGCGAAAGAGGAGCATCGCGGCGGCTATTCTAGCTCTGTGAAAGTCATGAGCTCCAAGAGCTTCACGAGGGAAGTTGCTCTACAATGACTTGAGCTTCGTGGTAGTGCTTCGCGGTAGTTCTTCGTGAGAGTGCTTCACGAAAAGGAAGGAGCTTCGCAAAGGCTTGTTTGAGCTTCGTGAAATTGGGAGCCTCGTGAAGTAGGGTGCTTTACGAAAGTGTTTCCAAAGTGAATTTCCTAGTGGTTAAGAGGTAAAGGGGTATTCATCAGTGGATGAAAGTTTGACTTCAATAGAGCATCTAATTAGAGAGGAAGATTCATTCCTTCATGAAAATGGAGAGACCTACAATTCTATAAACTACGAGTGGATCCTTTTCGACGCAGTGAGCAAAGGAAGAGGAAGAAGGTGATCCTCTCCACCGACAGTGAGCCAGAGAGAGAGAAATAGGGAGTGACCTTTGGGAAAGCAGTGAGCTGACCCTAAATCTTGTAAAGGTAGTAAGCCTGGGATAGAATGACTGTACCCGAACCTTGTAATCCACAGCTAGTGAAGTTTAGTGGAATTTGGTACGACCGACAACTTGTCGACGTATGCTCCTTAGACTTAGCCCAGTGCAGGTGAACCAAGTAAAAAATCATTGTGTAATGTGCATGCTTTACTTTCTATTTACATTGTGCAACACGAAAGAGAGAGAAGAGTATTTTTCTTAACAGCGAATCAAGATCAGAACGGGCGTTAATTTTAAATTAGTCATACCCTGATTCACCCCCCCTCTCAGGGTATTCAGCCTTGTGGACCTAACAATTGGTATTAGAGGGAAAGGTTGATATTAGTTCTTCTCTCAATGGAGGTCACCAATAATAAAGGGATTCTAATCTTCGATGGGAACAACTTTCATCTATGGAAGAATCGGATGCAACACTACTTCCGATCTTTGGGAATGGATGTATTCACAGTAGCAATGCATGGCATAACAGTTGATATTAATAGTGGCGCATTATTAGAAGCTGAACATAGAGAGTTGGATGCAGATGCCAAAACAATTAATGCCTTAGGGGGAGCTCTATCCAATCCTATCTATACAAAGGTGATGTCATGAAAAACGTCACGTTCCATGTGGGAAAAGATATTGAATATATATGAAGGAGATACAAAGGTCTGAGAGGAAAAGCTGCAAGTGTTGTGGAATAAGTATGAAGACCTGAAGATAAACCCGAATGAGTCTGTTGATGCATTTTTTGACAGGGTAAATATTGTTGAGGAAGATATGCAAGGTCTTGGTGAAGTCATTGAGGACATAAAGATCGTAAAGTGCATCTTAAGGAAGCTTCCACCTCAGTTAAATCCGAATGTTTCTATACTAGAAGATAAAGATCCCAAAGAGCTGACACTGGACAACTTGCACAGTACCTTGGTTGCATATGAGATGAGGAATGATGACAACGAGGTTGTGGAAAAGGGGAAATCCAATGAAGTGGAATTCAAGGCCATGAAGAAGCTCATCATTGAAGATTCTCAAGAAGAAGAAGAGACAGATGAGGTGATGTCATTCGTTTCTTCAAATCCGAAAAGAGGAAGATGAAAGTTTAAAGGGAAACTTCCACTAGTATGATTTCGATGTTGAAAGGTTGGTCTTCTTGCGAAAAGATTCCCAAAGAAGATTAAAGATAATGATTATGATGATGATGAAGTTGAAATTCCCAAGAAGAAGACTTCAAGGTTTGTGAAAGGGAAGAAACAATTCAAGAGAAATTTCTTCAAGAAGAAGAATCATCTTTCACAAGAATTTGAAAGTTCAGATGAGTCTGAGGATGAAGAGGTTGAGGAGATAGAAAATTGAAGAGATCATGGGGTAAATTCCTTGGTGGCGATTGTTGGTAGTTCTCAGAAAAAGGAAAAAGCTGGCGTTGAAGAAGAAGAGGAAATTGAAAGGAGAGTTGATATGGAAGACGAATTGGAAGCAGCTCTTGACGAGATAGACGTTTGAAGAGCCAAAACAATGAAAGCCAATAAAGTGTTTTGTGATGCCAAACTATATATGCAACAACAGGATGAAGAAAAGTATGAGCTTTTAGAAGAAATTGAAAGACTAAAATCCTCAACACCAGAGATCTCAGAAAATATTGTTGAGAATAAGCTTAAAATTGAGGAACAAAAGAAAGAAATTGATTGTTTGCCTAACATAGGAAAAGAGCAGCTCAGACGTATCAAAGAGCTTGAAGAAGAAGTGGTCAGTCTGTGATGAAAAATGAAGGATCAAGAAAAAATCTTGACCCCCAATGTGATATCAGAAAATCAAGCCATTCAGAAGACAGACAAGATGAAAGAGGAGGCTCGTTGTTCAGTGGGAGTGAAGCAGCAAGAAAGCTCAAATGCTAAGGTTGATTCAGGGCTTGATAAGAAACAAAAATATGTGGTAGTTGATGTCAGACCGCAAGCACCCATCCCGAAATTGAAGGTTGATTTGGGCACAAAAGAGAATCAGAATATTCAGAGATCCCAAAGGGAAGATTGCAGTGCTGAAGTAACACGAAGAAATGCACCCTATATCAGGTGTTATTATTGTGGGAAGATGGGACATTCATAGTATGTGTATTCCATTGTCAAGAGATATAGAAGGGAACATGAACAGAGGTGGAAGCCAAATAGAGAACGGTTTTCCAGAACATATTTTTAAGGAAATTATTTTTGGTGAGGAGGATTTGGGCACATTGCAAGGTATTGCACTTTGATCATTCTGGGAAATGTTCCAAAGTAGAATCAAAATGTTTTCTAGCAGTAGATCAATAAACCGACAAGTGAGTTAAAAGTTCAGAACAGATTTTCAGCTCTGCAAGATGAAGCTAGTCCATCGCACTTTGAGAATGATCATGAGTCTCAATCAATACCAAGTATGGAGAAAAAAATATAGACCAATAAGAAGAGATCAGAGAAGGCAGTAGTTGCTGAAATTGCCCTTAGAGCATCAGATCATTCTGGTGTGTGGATTCTTGATAGTGGTTGTACGTCTCACATGGCAGGAAACAAGGATCTGGTTACAGGCATAAAATATGACAAAGAAGGAGTTTTCAAGTTTGGAAATGATGAAGGCCTGATGATAATTGGATCAAGAAAGGCTAGGTTTGGGGGCAAATAAATCAGACATGCTGATTTCTTGGTTGTAGAAGGTCTCAGTCACAATTTTCTCAGTGTCAGTCAATTGTGTGACTCAGGACATTCTATAGGGTTTACCAAGAAGACATGTACTATCATGGGAAAAGATGGGGAAGTATTTGTACAAGGAAAAAGGACAAAGGAAAATCATTACATTATAAGTGGGGAAGAAGATATATGTCTTTTATCTAGAGAGGAAAAAAACCAGCTGTGGTACAAGTGACTTGGTCATCTATGCCAACTATCTATGTAAGATCTGGTAAAGTGTGATGCTGCTAGAGACCTTCCCATACTATCACGTGATCGTGCTCATACATGCGATGCTTGTCAACAAGGCAAGATCATTAGAAAAACATATAGGCCAAAGGAACAGAAATCATCCAGAGTGCTTGAATTGGTACATGCTGATGTATGTGGACCTATTTCACTAGGATATATAAATGGGAAAAGGTACTATGTCCTTTTCATTGATGATTCTAACAGAATGTCCTGGGTATTCATAATTACCCATAAGACAGAGGTGTTCAGTTGCATAAAGCAGTATAGAAGGGAATCAGAAAAGATGCTTGGGTAGAAAATTCTGAAGTTTCGTACTGATAACGGTACGGAATTCACAAACAGTCATGTCGAAGAATATCTCAAGAAACACGGGATAAGACATCAAGTTTCATCAGTGAGAACTCCACAACAGAATGGAGTGGTTGAATGAAGAAATAGGGTCATCAACAATACGGCCAGAACGATGCTTATTGATAATGACCTACCAGAGAAATTTTGGAAGGAAGCAGTTTTGACATCGGTCTATGTTTTGAACAGGTCTCTGTTGTGTCTGAAGCAAGGGAAGACTCCGTATTAAATGTGGTACGGAAAGAATCCAATGTTGAAATACATTATAATCATTAGAAGTAAGTGTTTCATTCTCAAAAAAGAAAATCACAGGAAGTTTGAGGCACGAGGAGATGATGGGATATTCCTTGGCTACTCAGGGAAAAGGAAAGCATATAAATTCTTCAACAAAAGGCTGGGAAAAATTGTTGAGAGAAATGATGTCACTATAGTCGGAAATGAACAGAATACTCAATGACCTAGTGAACATTTTATGGATGAAAGTGATGATGAGGTAAGAGACACAGGGGGAGTAGAAGTGGTAGATGCTGACTCAGAAGAAGATACTGATGATGAAAAAGAATGTGCCAAGTATATATCTCCAAGGAAGCCAAAGAGTTGATCTGAAATTGATAGGCAGAATATCATTGGTGATCAGACAGCTCCAGTTCAGAATTGAAGAATGAATTCATTACAGCAAACATCGTTTTTATCTCAGGTGGAGCCGAAATGTTTTTCTGATGTAGCTGAAGATGAAAACTGGGTTCAGGCTATGAATGAAGAGCTTGATCAGATTGAGAAGAACCAGACATGGGAGATTGTTTCGAGGCCAGCATACAAGAATGTCATCAGTACTAAATGGGTATATCGCAACAAGATGAATGATGATAGAACTGTGATTCGAAACAAAGCACGACTAGTGTGAAAGGGATACTCCCAGATAGTGGGAATAGATGTAGATGAGACATTTGCACCGGTTGAAAGACTAGAGACAATCAAATTATTTTTGGCTATAGTAGTGCAAAGAAAGTTCAAAGTCTTCCAGATGGACGTCAAATCTGCATTTCTAAATGGGGTTCTGGAAGAAGAGGTGTACATTGAACAACCAGATGGTTTTATCATTCATGAGGACGAGAACAAAGTTTGTAGGCTGGAGAAGGTGTTTTATGGGCTAAAACAAGCACCAAGAGCATGGTACTCAAGGCTTGATCAGTACTTGAGGAAGCTCGGTTTCCAGCATGGTGGATTTGATTACAATATCTATTTCAACAACAATTGTAATCAAAGGATTATGGTGCTGGTCTATGTCGATGACATAATATTTGGTGGATCATATGAAGCTCAGTGCATACAGTTTTCCGAATTCATAAAAAATGATTTTGAGATGTCAATGATTGGAGAGCTAATGTTTTTCCTTGGTCTATAGGTGACACAAGGAAGGAATGGAACATTCATTTCTCAATAAAAATATTCCAAGGAGGTGTTAAGAAGTTTGGGCATAGAAAATTCCAAGGAGATGAAAACTCTGGTTGCTACCCGGATGAAATTATCAAATGATGAGGATGGAAAGGTAGTTAATATCACAGAATACCAGAAAATTATTGGAAGTTTGTTGTATTTGACCATGACAAGGCCTGATATTGTTTTCGCCACATGCCAAGCAGTGAGATATCAGAGTAATCCAAAAAATCCATATGCTTGTAGTGAAAATAATACTTCGTTATATACAGGGCACAATGGCTTTCGGCTTGACATATAATGAAAAATCTCAGACAGAGTTATTGGGATATACAGATGTAGATTGGGCCAGTTCAGCGGATGACATGAAATCAACATCTGGAGGTGAATTCTATCTCTGCGGACTATGTATTGCTTGGTTAAGCAAGAAGAAGGATTTAATTTCATTAAGTACCGCAAAAGATGAATATATTGCGGCCACTCAAGAATGCACACAGTTATTATGGATGAAACAACATCTTGACAATATGGGAGTTGAAGTGAAGTCTCCGATTGGAATCTAGTGTGGTAACTCAAGTGCTATCAATCTTAGAAAAAATCCAGTTCATCACTCAAGGATAAAGAACATTGAAATCAAATATCATTTTATCAAGGAGAATGTGGAGCAAGGGATTGTGAATTTGGAGTATGTGCCTACAGAGTTAAAGGTTGCAGATATTCTGACAAAGGCCTTACCCAAGGAAGCATTCGAAAGGCATCGACTGGCTCTGGGAGTTCAGTCGATTCCCTGCACTTAAAAGCATGTGGGTGTGACAACCCCCCCCCCCTCCTCGAGGTATGATGTTTTTTACTTAATGTGCTGATATGTATTCTCTAATCTGTTATAGACTGCAAAGGAGTGACCTTTGGGTTCGTTGACAAAGGGGGAGAAAATATTGATTTTTCAAGGGGGAGACAATGTGGAGATTTGATAAATCCTGAATGATATGGGGAGAATCTGACAAGTGCAGCAGCCAGATAGGGGGAGGGGAGGCTAGTTGAACGTGCTTAGCCAGAGCTTAGCTTGTAAAACACAGGAAATAGGGCTAAAGAGGTGTTGATGCTGTGAGAAGAAAGGGGGAGCATATAAAATCTTACGATGCTAGAAGTGATCGATCAAATAATAGATATCACGATAGCTGAGGATCGTGATAAAAGTAGAATAGTGATGTTGGAATGGTGAGAGAAGGTTTCCAGCTATCACAAATAGGGATAAGTGTAGTTCAACAATTGTTATCAATTTAAGAATTGTTATCAGGTTGGAATCGACAATTGGTGTTTAACATGAAGTGATTCATTGGTTAACTTTTCATACTACTCTTGTTTCTCACACCGAGCATTGCTCATGTGCGCTTAGAGTACATGTTAAGTGAATCCTTGAATGCTATCAGAATCGCAAGAGGTGAATGGTGTTAGCGGCTGGAAGAAGACTCAGTGAGGTATCAAAGTGCAAAAAATCTTTCTGAGAAGAGTTATAAGGAATTGTCAACAAACCCAAAGGGGGAGATTGTTGGGAAAAAATCCCTCAAGGTAACATTGCATTATTTTTTGGTTGATTGTGTTTTTTGAGAAAGCGGGTTTCCATGGAGAATTGTCGAGTTACTGAGAAGTTTTTGAAAATCCATGTTGACAAAGAATGATGACAAAGGAATGGATGATCTGGAGGCGGTACAAAAGAGAAATACAAGGTGGCGCCATTTCCCCGTGTTTTCCTAATTTTTGGGGTCCAAAATTTGGAATTTGGTGAGCATCGCGATAATAGGATTTCCATGAAGATCATATTTTTATATGGAAAAGGCATGAGTTTTGCGAAGATGGGATGGATGGATTGGATTTTGCGAAGACCAGAAAAATGGAGGTGGTGATGCTTCATGATTACGTCAAAGCTTCGAGAACTACATAGTTGAAGCGCATCGCGGTGGTGAAGGGATTTGCGAGCGATTTTCACGGAAAAGGTGTGAAAGAATGTTGACGGTGATGCTCCGCGATTACGACGACCTCCATGATCGAAAATTGCCGTGGTGCTTCGCGATTTAGACAGAATTCTGGCAGAAAATTTGGAGCTTCGTGATTTGAGATGACGTGGTGTTGACTTCACGTGGAAGGGTCTAGGGTTGGTGGAATATCCTATAAATACAGGTCGACCCCCTCGAGAGAAGAAGAGATAATTTTCATAAAATATACTTTTCTCTCGGTTCGCGAAGGAAGTTTGTGAAGGTAGTGTGCTTCGCGAAAGAGGAGCTTCGTGGCGGCTATTCTAGCCCCGCGAAAGTTGTGTGCTCCGCGAGCTTCGGAAGGGAAGTTTCTCTGCAATGACATCAGCTTCATGGTAGTGCTTCGCGGTAGTGCTTCGCGAGAGTGCTTTGCGAAAACGCAGGAGCTTTGCGAAGGCTTGTTTGAGCTTCACGAAATTGGGAGCCTCGCTAAGTACGGTGCTTTGCGACGGTGTTTCCAAAGTGAATTTCCTAGTGGTTAAGAGGGAAAATGGTATTATCAGTGGATGAAAGTTTGTCTTCAACAAATCATCTACTTACAGAGGAAGATGCATTCCTTCATGCAAATGGAGAGACCTACAGGTCTATAAACTGTGAGTGGATCCTTTCCCACGCAGTGAGAAAAGGAAGAGGAAGAAGGTGATCCTCTCCACCGGTAGTGAGCTAGAGAGACAGAAACAGAAAGTGACCCTTGGGAATGTAGTGAGCTGAACCTAAATCTTGTAAAGGTAGTGAGCCTGAGACAGAGTGACTGTACCCGAACCTTGTAATCCACAACTAGTGAAGTTTAGTGGAATTTGGTATGACCAACAAATTGTCGGCGTATGCTCCTCGGATGTAGCCCAGTGCAGGGGAACCAAGTAAAAATCGTTGTTTCCTATGCATTCTTTACTTTCTGTTTACATTTTTCAACAAGAAAGAGAGAGAAGATCGTTTTTCTTAACAGCGAAACAATATCATAATGGACGTTAATTTTAATTTAGTCATACCCTGATTCACCCCCCCCCCCCCTCTAAGGGTATTCAGCCTTGTGGACCTAAAAATCTTCTATATAATTTTATGTTATTATAAAATGCTACAACCATATTAGTTATTTTATCCATCCTATGAATGAAAAAGCAACCACACGTGTGTACGTACGGCTTACTGTCTCCACGTCGTGGTGTAGTTTGTTATTCGAACATTTCATCATTTGGATGGGTATGATAATGAGTATAAATGATATAAATAATAAATATAAAATTATTATGATTATTTATATATGATATACCATCCAATTAGATACGATTTTAATATCAAAAGAATGATATCATTACTTGTGCGTACGTACGGCCTACCGTCTCCTCGATGTGATGCGACTCATTCTACATGATCATCCTTGAATAATGATTATATAAATGAATTTAATGAATAAATATGATATATATTACACTAATACCATTCTTTATATGATTTAACTATAACCTAAAAAGAGGAATAATAATTTATTTGACAAAAACGCATAAGAACATAATGCAACGAACACCCGAATAACAAGTAGTGATGAAATATTACTACTAAGAAGTTAAGAATATGACCATATATGATATAATAACAATGAATATGATTTTTTCATAAGTCAATGACATTATTTAAATAATTATATAGGAGGTTTGGATACGTACTAAGCATATAGGACCTAAGGTAAGGGAAAATCTCACAATCTCATTTTTATCCAAGATTGTTTATACTTTAGAATTTACTATTGAAAATTTATCATCCACGTCCATGTTTCCTAAATATGGAATATTATTTCTATCCTCCTACAATTGTTTAAACCCAATTTTACCTATTGGAGAATTTTTTGTAAAAGATAAGAAATGAATCTTTTGTCATTTTCAGTACGAGATACTTTATGATTTTTCCAGCCAAAGTACGAGAAAAATGTTTTTTTAACATATACGGCATGAATGGGTTTTTATGATTTCATAAAACATTATTTCTAGGAATCTTCCTTTACAATATTTCTTGTTTATTTTCAATTAAATTCTATTAGTTTAAAATTGTATGACATGTTAATAAAGGAAAAAATTTTGAAGTAGAAAGGATATTTTCCTCAATTATGGAGTTCATATGGTTTATTAAAATTATTTTCCATCTAAGATAATACAGGGTTCTGTTTCTATCCCTATTTTTACATTTATTTGATTATGTTATGATGGAATTATTTTTATGAAGTCATTTTATCTTATATGGATTACGTTTTGATGGCATGATGTTTAAGAATCCCATTTTTATTACATGGGTTATGTTATGATATATGATTTATGATTTTGTGGAACACATAAGAATGGTTTCATTATGAGATGGGTGGGACCTATATCTCCCTCCAATGCATTGGGTAAACATTTATATCTCATGAGATAGACACAGATAGAATGGAAAGTTAATCTGGTTCAGTGATATAGGATTAGAACGAGGAGTGAACTCATTTAAGAAATGGACTTTGTCCACTATGATAATCTTGGCAATGAGTATTGACTAATATGAAATTATTTTCTATGATTATGTGTGTATGATAAAAATATTCATGTTTTATGTTATGATTATTGGGTTTACATTTCACTACTCTTATTTATCCCATGTCATGATATAATGATCTCTTTTGCAGGTTAAGATTTTCAAAATGTGATGTTATTATGAATATGATATGATTGATATTTCCTTTTCTTACCCTTACTGAGCATTTGAGCTCACCCTTTTGTATGTTTTATTTTCCCCAGGTCAAGAAGAATGGTATTAAGTATGATATGCCAAAAGGGACTATAGATATGATGAAATAAATTGGAGACTATGTAGATGCTTTATGAACCAGTTTTTTATGATTCCCAGTTTCTAAAGACACTATACATATACAGTCCTATCATGGTTTTGTTATATGTTGTAATAAGTATGCTTCAATTCTGAAGTAATAACAATGTTGAATGTTTGGGTCGTTACAGTTGATATCAGAGGAAAGGTAAAGTCAACTTTTGCAAACTAGTATATGAAATCCTTAGTGAGAACCCTAAGGATAAGTCTAAGCATAGAACACAATATTAGTGTTTTAGAAATGGACATGAATAACTTATGATAAGACGTAAAGTGTTAAATTTTTTTCTTAATTCTGTGGTTTTCCTATTATGATTAGTGTTTCTGACACTACGATTATTGGTTTTAGTCAATGGCTGGAACCTGAAGGAACCATGTTAATGTTGAATGCGACAGGCAATTCAATGATTGTCCCCATGAGAAACCAAAAGATATGGGAAATGGAATGAAAAATCTCATATCCATGCTCACAAAACATTCTAAAGCTATGAATCATGCCGTAATTCCAAATGAGCAAATAAAGGAGGAACATTCTATTGAATCCTTCATGAGGTAGCTTCCACCATCATTCAGTGGGTCTACTGATCCATTAGTGACTGAACAATAGATCAGTACCACTGAAAATATATTTTCATTTCTTCAATGTTCTGAACATGATATATTCATCTTAGCAGTATATCGTTTGGAAGGTGAAACTGATCAATGGTGGATTATTATCAAGAATATGAGGAAAAGAGACAAAATTGAGTACATGGAATGGGATGAGTTCAAGAACATATTTTTTAATAAGTACTTCCTTCTTATTCTTCGAACAAATATAGAGAAGGAGTTTCTTGAACTAAAGCAAAAGGATGATGAATCTGTTGGTACCTACGAAGTAAATTTTACAAGACTTGGAAGGTATGCTTCCATAATTATTATCTGACATGAGAGTAAGATCGATAAATTCTTTATTGGCTTAAAACCAAGTCTTCAAATGGTGTTAGCCATAAGGGACTTCAATAGCTACGAGGAAATTGTTCGATGTGCTCTCAAGGTTGAGATGGAGATTTGAGTAACCCATTAGTCATATGGGTTTGATAAGAAGAGGAAAATGGAATTCAAAGGGAAATCTAATGACCACACTGAAAATAAGATTAGTTTTCCCTTATGATCAATGTTTGGAATGAAACACAGAGAAAATTGTCTTGAAGGGGCAATTAAGTGTTTCAAATGTGGAAAAGAAGGTCATCAGGCATTTGGATGCCGCAATGATAGGAAAAGGTGTCTAGTGATGCAAACAAAGAAAATGCTACACAGAATGCACCTCCTACACTTCAATGTTACAAGTGTAAGGAAATGGGGCATTTTTCTAATCAATTCCCTAATCCAAGGGTTGTTGATGATGATCGATGTCAACAAACTCTTAAGTCCAAAGATAAAGGAAAGTCACATGAAATTTATATCGGTGATGTGGAGTACGATAACGAAGTAATGAAAGGTATACTTACCATCCACTCTAAAGTAAAAAATGTTTTATTTGATTCTAGATCCACCCACTCTTTTATTTCTAAATAATTTTCTAAGGGTATCGCTGTACTACCTCAACAATTAGCTATTGAGTTAGTTGTGACAACATTTAATGGCACAACGGTTTCATCAAAAGTTTATAATTCTTCTCCAATTAATGTTTGTGGGAATGTGCTTCTAGGAAATCTTGTGATCCTTCCAGTAGAGGAATTTGATGTGATCCTTGAAATGGATTGGATTTCCTTAAATAGAGCTCATATCGATTTCCAGTGAAGATAAGTCACATTTCATATTCTTGATCAATCTATGATCATGTATCGATGCAAGGATAAATATAACCTTCCAGTGGATATTTCTTCCATCATATGGGTATTGATTCTAATAAATGAAGGTTATTTATCTCAAATGGTTGGAGAGAAACTCACAATTAAGAATATTCACATTGTACGAGAGTTTGATGATGTCTTTCCAGTGGAATTTCCAGGTCTTCCACTAAATCGTGAAGTTGAGTTTTCAATAGAACTCATACTGGGTGATATGCACATTTCACAGATACCTTATAGAATGGCCCCAATTGAGTTGCAGGAATTGAAGAAACAACTCCATGAGAATCTTGATAAGGGGTTCATATGCCCTATTGCATCACCTTGGGGAGCACCTATTCTATTTGTTAAGTATAAAGATGGATCAATGAGACTCTGCATTGATTATCAAGAACATAACAAGATCACTATCAAGAAAAAACATCATGTCCCACACATTGACGACTTATTTGACAAACTACGCCGATCTCAATAGTTTTCCAAGATTTATCTTCATTCAGGGTATCATCAATTAATGTTCAAAAGGGAGGATATACCAAAGAGAGTTTTCCATACAAGGTATGAACACTATGAATTTATAGTGATTCCATTTGGTCTTACTAATGCCCCTACTATCTTCTTGGATCTAATTAATAGAGTCTTTAGGGAATATCATTATCAGTTTGTGGCAGTCTTTATAGACGATATTCTTGACTATTCAAAGAGCAAGTAAGAACACGATGATCACTTGAGAATTGTATTAAATACCCTAATAAAGGAGAAGCTTTATGTCAAATTTACCAAGTGTGAATTTTGAATTCACAATGTTTAATTTTTGGGTCACATAATCTCAAAATAGGGGATATCTGTGGATCCATAAAAAACAGAGGTTATCGAAAGATGTTCGAGACCAACAACAGTAACTGAGATCCGAAGTTTTCTTGGTTTGGATGGATATTATTGATGTTTTGTGAACGATATTTCATGATTATATAATCCACTAACCTGGTTGACTCGAAAAGGAGTTAAGTTCATTTGGACGGAGGAGTGTGAAGAGAATTTCAAGGAGTTAAAAATAAGGTTATCTAGTGCACCTGTGCTCACACTGCCTTGTAGTGGAGAAAGGTTTTTGATCTAACATGATGGATCCAAGAAGGGATTGGGGTGTGTTCTCATGTAAAACGATATGGTGATAGCTTATGCCTCACGACAGTTGAAAATGCATGAGCAAAATTACCCAACTCATGATTTGGAATTAGCTTTGGTAATCTTTGAATTAAAGATTTGTAGGCATTATCTTTATGGTGAAAGGTGTGATATTTACATTGATCATAATAGTTTAAAGTATGTTTTCACACAAAAGGAGTTGAGTATGCGCAAAGAATATGGTTGGATCTGATTAAGGATTATGACTGCTCAATTCATTACCACCCTGGGAAAGCAAACAAGGTGGCAGACGCATTAAGTTGACAAGAACATGTGAGCTTATCCATGATGAGGATCACAAAAGATCCAATATTTATGGATTTACAAAGAATGGATCTTGGAATTATAATGTAAGGGGGGAAATATTATCTTTCTCAAATGAATGTTTAACCATATATATAGGTGAAGATTAAAGAGGCACAGAAAGAATATGTAGAGTTACAAAAGAAAGTGAGAAATGTTCCTAAATTCCACATTGATTGTGATAAAATAATAAGGTTCATAAATTGGTTTTATGTTCCTCCCATCCCAAAATTAAATAAAGAAATATTGGATGAAGCTCATAGTTATTCATTCTCTATTCACCCTGGAATCACGAAGATGTATAGGGACCGGAAGGAGTACTTCTGGTGGGATGGCATGAAAAGAGATGTTGCTGAATATGTCTCTCGATGCTTGGTTTTTCAGTAAGTTAAAGCTGAGAGACAAAAGTCTATGGGGTTGTTACAACCATTACCCATATGATAATCGAAATGGGAAAACATCACTATGGACTTTGTCACTGGACTTCCTAAAACATCCAAAGGAAATAATGTTATCTGGGTTATAGTTTATCGTCTTACGAAGTCGGCACACTTCATTTCTATTAGAGAAGATTTCTCTCTTCATAATCTTTCCCTGATATATGTGAAAGAAGTGGTAAGATTTTATGGAGTACCACTTTCCATTATTTCTGATCGGGATCCAAGGATTACCTCAAAGTTTTGGCAAAGTCTTCAGCATACGCTAGATACAGATTTGAGTTTTAGCACTGCTTATCATCCTCAGACAGACGACCAGTCTGAGAGGACAATTCGAACTCTAGAAGACATGTTGAGAAATTGCTCTATAGATTTCAAAGGTGGTTGGGATCAACACCTAACTTTGGTTGGATTTTCTTATAATAATATATTTCACTAAAGTTTTCATATGGCACCTTATGAAGCTCTCTATGGAAAGAAATGCAGAACTACAACTTGCTGAGATGAGGTTGGGGAAAGAAAGCTTTTAGGACATGATCTTGTTTATGAGATGGTAGAAAAGGTAATATCTATTCAACCACAGATAAGAGTAGCCCAGAGTCGACAAAAAAGTTATTCCGACAACCAAAGAAAAGACCTGGAGTTTGAAGTGGGTGATAAAGTGTTCTTACGAATATCTCCTTGGAAGAGAGTAATGAGATTTGCAAAGAAGGGAAAGCTGAGCCCTATGTATATTGGTCCTTTCAAAATACTGGAACGTGTTGGGAAGCTATCTTACCGATTGGATATTCCACCGAATCTCTCTCAAGTTAATGATGTGTTCCATGTATCTCGCCTAAGAGAGTACATACCCAATCCTTCACATGTACTAAGCTCAGAAGTTGTACCACTTGAGCAAGATCTTTCTTATAAAGAACAGCCAATAGAGATTCTGGATCATAGAGAAAAAGTTCTTTGAAGCAAGACCACTCGCCTGGTTAATGTTTTATCGAGGAACCACCAATTATAAGAAGCTACATAGTAACTTGAGGATATGATGAGGGAGAGGTATCATCATCTGTTTGTTATGAAGTGATGAATTTGGAGGGTGAAATTCTTTTTAAGGGGGGTAGAATGTAACACCCTGAGATTTTATGAAAAATATTTTTCTTTTATGTATTATGTTATATGAAACACCATAGGAATCTTTCACTACACACAACACTATCTGGGCTTGCGTTTCATGAAAGAGCAACCTTCCTCAATAGCTTACATTGTACACAATACCGAGTTTCGCTAAACAACGATATGTTATTAAAATATTATATAAACTAGTAGTTATGAATATTAATACCCACGTATTGATATTTTATAAATTTTAACATTCAAAATGGACTTCATTTTTGGATTCATAATATCTAAATTAGCCAAGGGTGAATTTTTTGTATTTTTCTAAAAACATTCAATTTTTGATGAATAGGGAAAACACTGAGTTATTGGTTAAAACCGACTTTTTATTTAAATAATAATTTATTTTATTTAAATTTATTTTAGGTCAAAATAGATACATAATACATATATCAGTTCAATGTAACTCATTCGAGTCATTTTATAATAATTTTAGGTATATAAAAATTCTATTGATCTTTTGACCGTCTTTTACCCACCTCCTAGGAGAATTTGCAAATTTATATAAAACATAATTTTACCACTTCTGTGAGTGGAAATTCAAAAATAAGAGAGACACGACTGATATCAGTAAGTAAAATTTGGTTCAATAAGATAAAAATAATTTTTGATGAATAGTGTCTTTTTACTTTTATTTACCACGGTTAAAAGTAAATAGGGTAATTAAGGGTAAAATGATATTATTATTACCCTAACACGTGTCCTAATTATATTGCATAAGTGTAATTCGACCAATAACAACCTTAGGAATAGAATATTACCCTTTAGGTCCACTTGGATTAGATTAGGACATTTATTATTTTTAAATTCAAAGAAGAGTTAAAAGAGTTAAAATCAATGTTTAATAAGTAAACCATTTTTAATATAGGGTTGTACCTAAGATATATTTGACTATAAATATTCATTATAAATATAAAAATATTTCCTATATAATGGTATTTTATTTATAATTTTTAGACATTAAATAATTTATTTTATTTATGACACAATGATGATGCAGTAATTACCTTATTAATTAAATATTAACATAATTGATATTATAAATACCCAAATAAATGTAATTTGAGACTTTTTAGGCATTACAATAGTTGACTAGGTTAATATAACATATTAGGGTTGTTTAGATGAATTTTCTTCGAAGTAATAATGCTTTTATAAATTTAGTAAAAACACAATACCAAATAGTGTCAAAATTGACATAAACTAGTTTTTAAAACAAATATTAAATTATTAATTGATATTCTATTCCTAAAAATATACGGTCCAGAAAAAATACTGATTTAATAATATATATGACATTAATGAACCAATTATGGTTTGATTGGCAGTTTATGGTATGTTTATTAACCATATAGTGTAAGAATACACGAAGACACGGTAAAAGTTAAATTATTTAACTTAGAGTTAAATATAAATGATAAGGTTAAAATGGTAACCTAAACATGTCTAGAACCTATTGGTTGAGAGAATTACGACCCATCCCCACTCTAACCTCGAAATAAGTCACTTTGGAGGCATTATAAATCGAAAATGAATTTATTATACACTAATATTTTAAGTTTTTCTTAAGGTGCCCCTCACCCCTCTTATAAAACGGCACTCCACCTTCTCTATAATTCACACCTGCAAAGCCATTTGGCTCAGCCAAAACCTACCCAAATACCCTCTAAACTATCCAACCTTCATCCTAGAGGCCTTAGTTTAGTCATAAATCCAACCTAAGGATCCCTTTTGATCAAATCAAAAGGAAGAACCCAAGGAAGAGGTAAATATCTCACCACCTATTTCAAGTTCCTTTGTTCTTCCACTTCGCCCTTCTTTGTTGTTTCCAATCTAAAATAATAACTCTAGTATCTTCTATATAATTTGATGTTATTATAAAAAAGGTACAACCATATTAGTTATTTTATCCATCCTATGAATGAAAAAAGTCATCACACATGCGTACGTACGACTTACCGTCTCCACATCGTGGTGTAGTTTGTTATTCAAACATTTCATCATTTGGATGGATATGATAATTAGTATAAATGATATAAATAATAAACATAGAATTATTATGATTCTTTATATATGATATACCATCCAATTTTATACAATTTTAATATCAAAAGAATGATATCATCGCTCGTGTGTACGTACGGCCTACCGTCTCCACGATGTGATGCGACTCGTTCCCCATGATCTTCATTGAATAATGATTATATAAAAGAATTTAATGAATAAATATGATATATATTACATAATAACATTCTTTAAATTAGGTATCTATAACCTAAATTAGGAATAAAAATTTATTCGACAAAACATGCATAAGAACATAAAGCGATGAACAACCGAATAACAAGTAGCGATGAAATATTACTAATAAAAAGAAAACAATATGACCATATATGATATCTATTTCTGACGCTTTTATAACCAGGCCGTGCATGCATGTCCGTCACGCATGGGAGGACCTGCGGTTCGCAGCCCAGCATTCCCGCTTTCCAAAGCCGGGCGACATCCGTTCCTTATTCAGGGACGTCTGCTCCTTGATCAAAACCAGGATGATGGGATGTTGGCTCTTCCTTCCGTGGATTCCTCCTCGGAGATCGTCACAAAATCCAAGTCTCCCTCATAGATTTAAGATGGGTTCGTGAAGCTCATTCCCGACACCATATCTTCATGGACGCCAGTTAATTACGCTACTTTCGTCGAGACGCTCCAAGGGGTCTCGTCGGGGCAGCCACCTTCGGTTAAGAGAATGGTCACGTTGGGGTGTCGTTGGCATGTCTTGATGATGGGGATCTACATGTCTGTCTTTTGTCCCTTATCACAGGGATTCTCGAGGGCGCGGAAGCCCGAGGCATCCCACATCAAACGTGGGGAATGTGTACCATCTGAGGTTTTCCTCACCTTGCCATGTTTAACACATGGTGTGCCGCGAGTTTAACGTCTTGCGGAGACGGATCCGTCTGATCGAAATACTGAGAGTGGGTCAGATTGAAGGACCCCCTAGGGGGAACATCGATGTTGGGGCCAGCACGTGGGAGGCTTCCCGGATGCTATGGAGTGGGGTGGAGTGGCATGATCTCACCGGGATGTGGCGGCCCGGGTAAGGATCAGTATGGATGATGGAGTGAGGCATGGGGCTTATTCTCTGAGACGGCACAAGAGGGGAAATGCAGTTTAACGTCATGTGGGACGAGATATAGTTTAACATCATGCGGGACAAGGGAATACAGTTTAACTTAATGTGGGATGAAGGATATGGGGCTTACGCTCTGAGGCGGCCCAAAGTGGGTATGGGGCTTATGCTCTAAGGCGGCCCGTGGTGGAGATGGGGCTTACGCTCCGAGGCGGCCCATGTTGGATATGGGCCATATGCTCTATGGCGGCCCATGATGGTCGGGGAACTGATGTGGAGAGGTCAGAACGATCGGGCAGTGGGCTTGAACCTCGTGGAGGCTTCCTACGTACCATGCGTTAGAACGGATCAAAGTCCACATAGTTTTCTGGCATGGGGCTTACGCTATAAGGAGTCCCATAGGAGGATTTCATGGTCGATGCATCCTCTAAGCCCACGTGAGTCATTCTCGGTGTGAGAAACAAGAGGCAGCAGGGACCAGACGATCACGTCACAAAGGGTGCGTCCGTGAGAAGCGGAATGGGGCTTACGCATAGTTAGCGGCCCAAAGAGGAAATAGGGGCTTACACATGGTTAGCGGCCCTGGTGTTGGGGCTTACTCTAGGGTGGAGGCCCGTGGTGTGACAAAGCATAGTGGGAAAGGGACTCCACTGTCCTCGGAAGGGGGGAAGTACAGAGATGCATGGGTGAAACCTTTCGTAAGAGAGGCTAGGGGCTTGCGCTCTGAGGCATCCCTTCTTTCGTGGACAAACGCCACTCCGACAAGGAGGAACTCAGTCCATGCGAGGAAGAGTCCATTACCGTGGAGACGAGAGGCGTAAAAAAATGTCTGATCTGGGGGTACCCTGCATACGAAGCACGGGGTCGGACCACAGTTTAACGTCATGTGTTAAGGATGAAGTGCTTAGCAGTTTAACATCCTGCACCTTGGACGAGCTGGGTTCGCTCCACACCCCTAGGGATTACATGCCCAATGCCATCTACCCCTTGTGGGAGGGAAGGAATTGGCAAGGCCGTGATGACGGGGGGCCGCAGGGTGAACCATTGGGGGGTCCATGTTAGCGTGGCTATGCGAAGAAACAATAGTCGTTAGCATGCCTATGCGGAGAAGCATAAGGCAAAGCAACGCAACGAGAAGCACCGCCCAAGGGACCTTGAGGTTACTTCGTACGTGCCTAGAAGGACTTACGGGAAAAAATGCATGGCGCGCATGCTCGGAAGGGAAGACATCACGTGCCGGCATGGAAAGGCAGCCAAGGGGTGTCAAGGTAAAGGGGCCCTGGGTGTTGTGCGCAAAAGGAAGGTTTGCACGCAAAACACTGGGATAGCGCGCAATAGGGCCAGAGTATTGTGCGGATATGGGATTGTGCGCAAGGTATTGCGTGCGTAGAAGGGGATTGCGCGCAAGGGCCAATGATCGCGCGCAAGGGAAGTACCGGGAAGAGGAGGCAAATTCACTGAAGCCAGTGGAGTTGCGCACAAAGGCGAACCCCGGGGCAAGGTTGCGCGAAAAGGGTGATTACCTAGAAGTCATATTGCGCGCGGGGGGAGTCGAATTGAACACTCAAGAGCCAATCCGAATTCCTCAACCCCCAAACCGTTGGGGGTCGCCTTCTATTTATAGGCACCCATAACCGCGGAATCCAGTCGGCATGCGAAAGTTTCCATGCCGGAAACCGTCGGCGCGCAAAGCCTCACTGCACGGAACCAGGCCGCGCCAAAATTGCGCACACCAGCGGCTCGATTACGCGAATCTCGGACATTCTTCGCGCCCACATCTTTATTTCGCGCAATCCCTCCTTTATTTCGCGCACCACTTCCCGGGCCTCCGGACCGGGCCTCTGATTCCGAATATGACTTCGCTTTGCCATTTTGAAACTTCCTCTAGGAGTTGCGGACTTTTTTTTCATTGTCTACAAATTCCCCCGCTCGGAATTGGATTAGTGAGAGGCCGCAATGATCAAATTCCAAGGGAAATGCCGAAACGCCGAAGCATGGCCAGTCCGAGGCTCTTAGCGCGCAAACAACCCACGCGACACGCAAAATGACAGATCAATGTGGAATTTACTTGCCGCATGGCACGAAACCCTGTCCTCACCTATAAAAAGGGTTACGGGGTCCCAGATCCATACCACATCTTTTCCACGCGATAGTCTTATAGCTCTCGTGCGCGAAATTGCTCCCGCGGCTGCGCGTAAAAACGCTCTAGCAGCGTGGAATTCCTTTTGAATTTTGGCCTTCCTTGCGCGCCTTCTCGGGATATTCCGCGCTTAGCCCACCGATTGTGCACTCAAATCCAGGATTTCGCGCCGCCACACCAGATTTCGCGCAGCACTCTCCGATTCCGCACACTACATCCTGGTTTCGTGCAACTCTAGAATTATTAGAGATGGCCGCAAACTGAATTGATGAGGGGGAAGCCGCCGCTCGTAGGACCGAAATGGAGGTGAACAAGGAGGTTTATGGCGCCAAGGTGATCATTTCCAACAATATGACCTTGTTCAATCTGCTGACCCCAGCCCAGATGACGTACCCGCTGTCTGACAACCTCCCGCTCTGGAACTTTGGCATCCTGGAGGAGGTAGATGACTCAGACTCATAGGCAGCCGAGGAGAGCTGGATGACATGGCGCAAAGGGTGGAAGTGTATCTGACGCTTCTTCAGACAGCCCCAGTCAGATTGGCTGAGGCGGATGGGATCACTCCAGACCTGGCTACACTTCCTGTGCACCAGAGGGGATGATGCTCAGCGCCTTCATCTGACGGTCCGTGATTACATGGCCGAGAAGATACGCGAGAGCAGCCGGCGCGCCGACGTTGCCCAGTGTCACGGAAGATCGGAGAGCGCCCGAGCATTGCTGAGGGTGGAGTAGGAGGTCCGTCACCTCGAAGGTCAGGAGACAGATAAGGAGGCCTTCATTGTAACATGCTCTGAGCTCATGGAGCAACTGACAGCCCAGCTGGCTGACGCGCAGGAACAACTGATGGAGGCGAGTCACCAGATGACCGTACTTCGAATCGAGCGGGCGCAGGCACACACTAGGGTTGGCGAGCTGCGCACTACGGTGGACGATGAGGATAGAGTCTTAGAGGATCTAGAAGTAGTCTTGGAGGCTACCAGCCAAAGGGTAGTAGCGCTGGAAAGATCGATTCAGCACGCTAATCCCTAAGGGCTTTGTTTTGGCCATCTCATGAACCTCTTTCTTGTACTGCTCATCATCTCAATCAAACACATGGCCAAATCATTCATTTGTACCATTGGTTTAACATTCTCACCCATAATTAAAAAATGAATAACAACTCATCTCTAAGCTCCTGTGGGTCACGCCCAACGCGAGAAGAAAAGAATGCTCGTGATACCATTTCTTCCAACTGTGGGGCATTGACCAAGCTTCAGGCATCCAAAATTGGCCCTGGATTTCTGAGGAGGAGACCTCAGACCGATTGATATAGCATCTTCTAAATGTGCTCTAACACATGAGCGTGGCAATGCCGGGGGCATTGAAATCCATCTGAACATAGGGAGATGGAAAGAAAAGGTGAATCACGCTACCCGAATTCGGGACACTGCGGGGCACGACGATGGAGGATAACTGTTAACCGTGACGGAAACACATTATCCATATCGTGTTGGCCTGGAGTGGGGAAAATAAATGAGGGATGACCGCTGACCATGTTCGCAACACGAGGCCTAACTCAAATATCACCGGTCAGTTTCTCAGAACGTTGGCCTAGGACAGCAGGCGGGCTATAGGTCTATCATCTATGTTGCTATAATAGGCAGACCAAAGGTCTGTCATTCATATTGTGGCAGCAGGCGGACCAAAGTCTATCACCCATACTATTAGGGGGTCCCTCCAAACATGACCAGTCCTCTGGAACGTTGGCCCAGGACAGTAGGTGGACCATAGGTCTATCATCCATACTGTTAGAGGGTCCCGTCAGACATGAAAGGGAATGAGGATCCGAATAAAGGGGAACCCAAGGTGTGAAAGGTGGAGTGGTGGTTCTTTTGAACAGATTCCAACACTCCAGAAATTGTGCCATAGTGGCGGAGGCACATCAGGAGGACGTACCAACCTGTTCATGGGTCGTCTTAATTTTCAGGAAGGTCCTCTCTGGCGAGAGAACTACCGCTTCCCATTCCCACTATGGGGCATCCCGAACTTATTCGGGGTGGGTGTCACGATTACACCACTTCCCGCGAAGTCAGGCCGAGGGGCCGACAATAATTAGGGATGGGGTTCGGTAATCCCTGGGGCTGGACCCAAGCCAAAATGTCTGGGCATTCCTACGTATCTCATTAGGATGAGAATCAAGCCACACCTAGTTCTTGAAAGGTATCATGGCGCGATATGGCGCCTGCGCAAAGGACGAAGGAGTCGTGCTAGTCTAGCCCTCACACTAAAAGATGCGGCATTTGATATGTCTTGTTTGTTCTTGAAGTTAAATGGTTTTTCTTTTGTGGGGTGACTCGCCTAGGGTAGAAATTCCTAGCATCTCCACAATAATCAAGCCATATCAGGAATTCACAAGCGGCATGGTAATCGACCAATACCTGGTGTGATGTCCCCCATGGGGAGGTCATCACAATGCAGTGCCATTTTTCATCGTGCGGCTAGGACAATATCATCACAGTTTATGGTCGTATGGTTTGGACCAGCAACACAGTTTACGGTCATAAGGTTTGGACCGACAACACAGTTTAAGGTCCTATGGTCTGGACCAACAACACAGTTTAAGGTCATATGGTTTGGACCAACAACACAGTTTAAGCTCATATGGTTTGGACCAACAACACAGTTTAAGGTCATATGGTTTGGACGAACATCACAGTTTAAGGTCATATGGTTTGGACCAATAACACAATTTAAGGTCGTAAGTTTTGGACCAACACCATAGTTTAAGGTCGTATGGTTTGGAACAACACCACAGTTTAAGGTCGTATGGTTTGGACCAACATCACAGTTTAAGGTCGTATGGTTTGGACCAACATCATAGTTTAAGGTCGTATGGTTTGGACCAACAGCACAGTTTAAGGTCATATGGTTTGGACCAACAGGAACATGCACGATGCGATAAAGAATACCTGATGCGGGTAAGGGCATAATCCCATACCACCACTGCACGTGGTTCTGAGAGAGGAGCCTCGGGCCAAAGGGGGCCTACGAGGGTTAAACAATCAGGGGGGCAAGAGGTGCTAGCTCTCAGCTATGCTGGGCCCGAAACACCATGTCTGGGAAAATCCTCGTTCCCCATGGGGATGAGGGTCAAGCTATATGCAACCTATAGAGAAGAAACCCAAGCACATACTCTAGTGATCAGATCAGGGGAGCCCCAGGGTCACCGTTACGCAGCTCGGTCTGTCTGACGTGCGGAGGTGTACTGAGGGTTAGTACAAGGAGTGTCGAAATTCCACCCTGACATGGTGGGTCGGAACAAAATGTGAATCATGCAACCAACATTCACGGCCCAAGTAAGCCGGCGTGATGACTGAGGATTACTACTAACCATGTTCGCAACACATCATCATGTCGCGTTAGCCGAGAAGTGGGGGAAAACAAATGAGCATCAACCGCTGACCATATTCGCAACACGGGATTTGTATCAATTTGTCGCCCAAAACCCTCAGGGGCATTGGCCCATGATGGTCGGAGAGCCCTTAGGCGTTGTATCCAGGCCGTTCATGGGGGTCCCTCCGGGAGTGAAGGATGGTGGGGCCTAAATGAAGGGGAACACGAAGCTTGACAAGTGGACGACAACTTGTCTAAGTCGAATCTGACACTCCAGGTCCTAGACCAGAGTACTCTGAACACATTAGCAGACCACTGGGATGGGTGGAAGGGCTCAGTTTGAGAGTAGCCAAAAGATGGAGGGTTCCCGAGGGAAGGGCATGCCAAAAGACCGAGGAAATCGGGAGATCATGGGATCTCTTAAGTGATGGGGATGGACCTGAAATCTAAGTTTTCAGGTGGTCCTACGTATCCCATGAAGATAGGAATCAATCCACGCGTAGTTCTAGAAAGTGCCTTTTAATATCATGGGGAACACAACATAGGAGGGCTAATCCTGAGAGCAGGGCGCGTGTGGTGCAGTTATTACAAACCTGACGTGAATGGGGACATAATCCCGTACCACGCCACGTGATCCTATGGTCAAGGTCCCAAAGGCGAGCCATGCATGATGCATTAGAGGACCTCGAGCTGGACCCAAAGACGGAAGGTCTGGGTGCTCCTGGGTGCTAGAATCACAGTTTAACGTCATGTTGGACAAAACACGGATCTTAGTTTTAGGTCTTAGAACTCGGACCAAGGAGCCTAAATGTAGGGAAAAGTGTAGATTAAGGTCTTGCTGGACCGAGTGAAGTTTAAGGTCATGCGGGAACGCACGGTTTAAGGTCATTCAGGACCATACAGTTTAAGGTCATGCTGGACCAAGTGCAGTTTAAGGTCATGCGGGACCACACAGTTTAAGGTCATGAAAGACCATACAGTTTAAGGTCATGTTATACCGAGTGCAGTTTAAGGTCATGCAGGACCATTCAGTTTATGGTCATGCAGGACCATACATTTTAAGGTCATGCTGGACCATACAGTTTAAGGTCATGCTGGACCGTATAGTTTAAGGTCATGTTGGACAATGTGCAGGCTTAGGCAAAGTACTGCTTGGGGAACCTAGCGTTGGTGGGAGGAGTTATGAGCTCACTATCCATAGTCACTAGGGAATACACACCATTGGGATAGACATTATAGAAAATAAAAGGCCCCTCCCATTTTGGCTCCAACTTGGGAGGTTTCCTACCGGGAATCATTGGCGCTCTAAGAGCCAGCACCAGGTCACCTCGCAGGAAGGAGCGGAGGCGAACCTTCTTATTGAAATCTCGAGTCATCCTGGTCTGATGCCTTTCCAAGTTATGTAAAGTGTGAAACCGTCTTTCATCCAGCGCTTCCAATTCGGCTAGACGGAATTCGGCAATTCTATCCGGCGCTTGCTGGTCGTAGACCACCGTTCGTAACTAGGGAAACTGGATCTCGATGGGCAGGATGGCCTCAGCTCCGTAGACCAGGGAATACAGAGTCACCTGGGTGGAGTTACGAGTCGTTTTCCTATAGCCCAGATGGCGTTGGGGAGCTTGTCCGGCCAACATTTCTTGTTCTGACCAACCATCTTTTGTATAATGTTAGAGAGGGTTTTGTTAAACACCTCAATCTATCCATTCGCCTATGCATGATAACAGGAGGTGTGGTTAGATAGAATGTTGTACTTGGCGTACAACATCGTCAGCTCGGCTGCTCGGAAGTTGGTTCCGTTATTCGTGAGGATAGCGTGAGGTACTCCAAACCGATAGATGATATTGGAGCTCACGAAGTCAGCGATAGAACATGCCTTGGCTTCCCTGAGTGGGATTGACTCTGCCCATTTCGAGAAGAAATCTGTAGAGGTTAAGATGAACCGGCACTGGCGGGTCGTCGCCGGCGGGAAAGGCCCCACGACATCCAACCCCCAGACTGCAGTGGGACACGAATACTTGGTAGTATGGAGAGGCTCCGGTGGCTGATGCAAAAAGTTAGAATGAACTTGGCACGCATGACACCTCTTGGCGTACTCAATGCAGTCGTGGATCATGGATGTCCAGAAGTATCCCAGCCTTCGAATCTGGTGGGACAACTTCGACCCGGCCTAGTGGGCACCATAGGAACCAGCCTGCACTTCTTTCATGACCTGTGGGATCTCGAATCCTTGAAGACAACGGATGAGAACACCATCAAATCCGCGTCTGTAAAGGATCTGCTCAAGGCTGGGACCATTCTGACGGGTGAACTTAGGCACGCGGCATCGGATTTGTTCTCGCTCGGCTCTGTCCGGCGGATGATTTTTTTGATGGAGATATTCAACCAAGGGCATCCTCCAGTTAGGAACAGTTCCGATTACCATGGATGAAGCCCCCGGGGACCCTGACGTAAGGGCACCAGTGGTGAGATGGTTCACTCGCGGGCCACAATCGCCTTTCGTAATAACAGGAGCAATGACTCTCCGGTGTGTCACGTGGACGATTAGGTCATTCTGTTCAGGATCTGCAAGTGATTCTTACAGGTTGGGAAAAGCATCAGCTCGACTGTTCTGCAACCGGGGAATGTGAACGACCTCTGGCCAGGAGGGGAACTTAGCTATTAGACGGAGGGTGCACTCCAACAATGGCACGAGTTCCTGCTTTCTGACAGCGTAGTCACCATTGACCTGCCTGATGACTAGCTCAGAGTCCCCCTTTACATACAGACGGGGTACGTCAATCTCGAGAGCCAACTCGAGTTCAGTAATGAGGGCATGATACTCTGCCTCATTGCTGGTGAAGCCTTCTGACAACATAAATGAATACGGTAGAATGGCTTCCTCTAGGGTGATGAAGACGATACCCATGCCGACTCTGTTGATCCTAGGATCGTTGAGCCTTCTACCGGTGGGGCTCAAGGAGGCACCATCAAAGTGCATCTGCCAGCATGGGATGAAATGATCAGCTGAGAGGATTGCCTCATCAGGAAATCCTAGATCCAGTGGCTGGTCTGCGGAGGTTGGGTGGGCAACTAAGAAATCTGCCAACGCCTGTCCTTTGACATCCTTCTGAGATACTAACCTAATGTCGAACTGCTAGAGGATCACCGCCCAGCGTGCCAATCGGCCTGTCAACATAGGTCGGTTCAGGATGTATTTCAACGGGTCTACCCGAGAGACCAGTTGTACCTCGTGGTGCTGCAAGTAGTGTCGCAATTTCTACATGGAAAATACGAGCGCCAGACAGCTCTTCTCGATGGGGGAATATTTAATTTCTGTGTCGAGAAGTATACGGCTGAGGTAGTTGAGGCTATTCTATGTTCCCTCGTTGTTCTTCTGGGTGAGAAGTGCGCCGAGGGATCGATCCTGGGCAGTCATGTAAAGGACCAGCGACTTTCCGGAAACATGTGGCATCAAGACCAGAGGTTGAAGCAGATACTGCTTGATTTCCTCAAAAGCGATCTGACACTCTTCGTCCCATTCATAGGCGGCGCCCTTCTTCATGAGGTGAGAAAAGGGATTACACGTGCCGTCCAGATTCGAAGTGAATCGGCGTATATAGGCTAAGTGGCCTTGAAGGCCTCTCAGCTCCCGAATATTACTCGGGGGAGGCATCTGACTGATGGACTTGATCTTGTATGGGTTGATCTCGATGCCTCGATACCTAACAATGAATCCAAGAAACTTTCCAGAGGTGACCCCGAAGGCACACTTCAACGGGTTCATCATCAAGTGGCGAGAACGGAGGAAGACAAACACTTTCTCAAGGTCTTTGAGATAGTCCTGGCACTGACGAGACATAACCACCGGATCATCCACATAACACTCCACCAGCGTCCCGAGAATCGGCTTGAATATGCGGTGCATGGCCTGTTGATAGGTGGCACCTGCATTCTTTAGGCCTAAGGGCATGACCTGGTAGCAGAAAGTACCCTGGGGGGCCCTGAAGGCAGTGAACTCTTCATCCTCAGGGGCCATCCGGATCTGGTTGTACCCGGAGTACCCATCCATGAAGGAAAGAGCATGGAACCTGATTGTGGCATCGATCAACAACTCTGTCATGGGAAGGGGAAAATCATCCTTCAG
Organism: Viscum album; assembly: GCA_963277665.1. Lineage (NCBI taxonomy): Eukaryota > Viridiplantae > Streptophyta > Magnoliopsida > Santalales > Viscaceae > Viscum > Viscum album. Next base: position 109,635,110 of record OY728155.1, on the reverse strand, counting down.
ACAGTGGCGATTGAGATCGCGGAAGTCGATACAGACCCTAATCTTCCTATTCTCTTTCCTGACTGGCACAATGTAGGCTAGCCACCTAGGGTATTGGACTTCTTTGAAGAAGTTGGCATTGATGAGCTTATCAACTTCGGCCTCAACCATGGCACCGTGAAAGGGGTGCATCTTTCTGGGAGGCTTCTTGAACCCACGATGGTTTGCTGGAAGGCCAAGGGGGTGGAAGACTACCTGGGGATCTAGTCCTGGCATCTCGTCATAACTCCAGGCGAAGACATCATGGTGATGTCTAAGGAAGTCTACGTACCATTGTCATTCCTCGGGGGGCATAGCGGCGCTGACCAATGTGGGTCACGGGTCCACCTCGCTACCGAGGTTCACCTGCACTAACTCGTCGACCATGGTGGGGACGCCCTCCTCAAAGGCAGGACGAGCATCTTCAATGTCCTTCACTCTACTTGTGGAAGGGTCAAGCACAGGGGGAGCCGTTTCAGGGCTGCCAGACCCTGACGGGAAGCTGGTGCCGGCTTGGGCCGTAGAGGTTGCCATGCCAGGGGACCCATGCACTGCGGAGACCATGGTGACAAAGGCGGTTGATCCAATCCCATCTGGCCTTCGGCCCATGGGGCCATGCTTTATGACATCAAAGCAGTGGTGGAACGTTGGCTTGAGCCAATCGATTCCAGCCCGGTGAAACAGACACGTATGGCGTACTTCCATTTCCATGAGCCCAACATCCCAATATCGTACAGGGGTAAGAGGCTCGGGGATCACCTGAGCCTGGCTGGTGTAAGAGTACGAGGTGATTTCCCGCCGTCGCTTGGACCCGGAAATATGCCTTCCTCTGGTACCCAAAATGACAAAGCACTTCCCCATGTCAGGGGTCTTGGCCTCCAACCGATGGATTGGGAAGACATATACGTCGTCCAAACCTGCCCAGGGACCACTCGCGATAGTGGCAGGCTCGACCTCACCTGCCAGGATCTGCTTGTCCTTGCTCTTGTAGTAGCCAGTGTCCAGATAACAGGCTTCACAAGATGAAAAAGGAGACGCATCTCCTTGGAGCACGCCCACTTGACCCTTAAGGGAGTATTTGAGGCATTGGTGATACGAGGAAGGGACCGTTGCGTGAAGGTGGAGCCACGGCCTGCCCATCAATGCGTTGTAGGCAGTGTCCTTAGAGACAACCATAAATTCGTTATAGGCAATCAGGCCGCCGAACTAGGTCTTCAGATGAATCTTGCTGAGTGGAGTTTTCTTAGTCCTATCATACCCCTGGATCCTGAGGTCGGAGGGAGTTAAATCTTCTTCAGAGAACCCCATTTTCCGCAGTGTCTGAGTTGGGATGAGGTTAATCCTGGAACCTGTGTCAACAAGATAGCGGTGAACTTCCACGCCATTAAATTGGCCGGTGACATACAGTGGGCGAATGTTCCCCTCTATGGGAAGGTCTTCATCTTCATCGGAAAACGAGATAACCGCCTGAAATTCGGCGTCCTCAGTCGCCTAGGTGTGGATGGCTTCTGCGGCCTCCACCTCCATCTCGAACTGGAGGGGGCTCCTTAGAGCCTCGGTGAGTGCCTCGCGCATTTCCGACTACAGGAGAAGGGCCTCAAGGATAGAAATCCTTAACGTAATGCTGGCCAGGTGCATCAGAACATCATACTTTTGAGACAAATGTGAGCTTCTGCTTATGGGAGGCCGCTCTACGGTTGGAGGCATGACGGGCCCTGCCAGTGGGACCAGTGACTGACTGGTACTAGGCACATCTCGTTGTTCACTAGTCGAAGCCCGGGAGGTGGCTACCGCGTTTGGACCAGAAGGCTGTAGTCGTCCGGTGGCAGGTAAGGGCTGGCTGCGACACAGATGAGGTGGTCCTGCCTGATCCAGCAACACAAACGGTGGTGGAGGCGGACCTGTCGACACCGGGTGAGGGGACCGCGTGTGCTGATCTCTGTATCGGGCCTGCTGTCTGGTCTCAGTAGCATGCACGGCCTGGCTGGAGGTGATGACTGTCGAGCCCCAGTGATTCACGCAGCCACGACTCCGCCGACGTTGGCAATGGGTGGGGACATTGGGGAAGTCCACCTGGCGTTCCTCATCGTCGGGATCCAAAAAGATATTTACCAACTCTATGGTGTTAACTGAAGCATACCCCGGGCATTCACTCGAGGAGTCATTCGCAACCAGACAGAGTCTCGGATGTATCCCCATCTCTGGGGGCATAAAATCGCCAAGCGTGTGGGAAGATGATGGCACTGGCAGGGTGCGTTCTTTCTTCTTGCACCGCTACTTGCTCTTCTGGGAAGAGGTAGGCTGGGACGATGATGCCAATGCGGCGCTTGCAGATTCTGAGGGTTCTGGATGACTTAGGCGGGCATGGATGATGCCATGGTCACGAGAAACTATCCTGAGTGCCATCCAGTCATTATACTTCCGGGGCCCATGGTCGGAAACCTTCTGCCACTCATCCTCGTTACCACTACTACCATCTGATCTCACGAAGACACCTGCCACCTGTGCCGGGGCTGGGCCCAACCTGACTACGTTGTTGTCAATCTGGTCTTGGAGCCATTCCTTGAACACATAGCATCGCTGGATGGTGTGCGCCAGGATCCGGTGATAAGGGCAGTAGTTAGGGTGATCAGTGAGACGCGCCTCTTCTGGAATCCGGCACTCAGGCAGCCGCACGATCCTCTCCTCCAAGGTGGTATGGAAATAACTGGGGACCTAGGCCTCGTCAAATGAGTAAGTTTGATTCCTTCTGTCTGGAAAGGGGGCTCTTAGAGGCTGACCCTGACCAGGGGCCGGAGGAGCATGTCGAGGAGGCGGAGCCTGATTATCTCGCCTAGGTGGCAACGTTTCATTATGCGGAGGCGCCTGCCAATTTTGAGGTAGTCGTTGCTGGGCCGGAGGCTGTGCCCGTGGGGGGGGACCCCTATGGGGTTGCTGAGCTGGCCTTACTGGTAGCAACTCTAGCTATCTGGGAGCCTCTATCTTGGCTACAGCAGCGGGCTTGGCTCTGGCGGCTCTCCTTGTAGGGATTACATGAGGCAGTGGGCGTGCCTGACTGGCCTATTGCAGGGCTTCTTCGAGGCGTTGAGCCTTGTCTGAGAAATCCCGGAACCCTCCAGGGTAATTCTAAGTGATCAGAGAAGGAACCGAATCTTCATTGACATTCCCTACACACATCATCAGTAATTACTTCTAAGTTAGTGGCACGTCAAGGGAGTACGTGAGCCACTTCCACCGGGTGACGAAGTCCACGACCCGCTCATCGGGCCTCTGTTTGCACATGAAAAGGTCTGCAATTTTCGTCTTCCGGGTTGTGGAACTGAACTGGTAGAGGAATTTCTGGCGAAGGTCCTCCCATCTCGCCACAGAACCAATAGGGATCTGGCTGTACCAGACGAAGGGTGGTCCTTCCAGTGTTTGAACGAAGCAATGGAGCTTGGCAGCTTCCTGCTGCGCCAGAGTCCCCTACATAGGCCCGAACCTCGAGTTGAAGTGGCCCAGGTGTTTTGGCGGATCTCCTATCCCATTAAATGGGGAAAAAGTGGGGTTCCTGAATCCCGGCGGGGCCGAGATATCATCCACCCATGACGGGTATGGCTTGCCGTCCGGTGGAATTGCCACCTTTCGAGTTTCCAGGGCCTCCAAGCGGGCAATGAGCACTTCAATCAGATCGTCCGGACATGGATTCCTATCCTGACGGAGATATCTAACCACAAGCGCATTGTTGGGCTCTCCAATCTGGTAGTCAAGTTCAGCAGCTCGCGGGGCGGCTGGCGGAGCGACTCTCGGGGCAGCGGGAGGAAATCGAGCATGGTCCCCCAGGTGATTCTGCCGCTCGGGAGGGTTTGGCGAGACGTATCACCCCATCTTGCCATGGGCGCAGACCTCTCCCCTATCAGCGAACACGACATGGTTGCGGTTGCTCGGAGGAATCTCGGCAAGGGGTAGGTGCTATTGGCCCTGCTGTCCTTACCTGGGATTACCATAGTCAGGTCGCCGCTCTGTAATGCATCTGGCCAAGAGCTCATCAACCAGTCTCTTTTGCTCTGAAAGCTGTTGGCGTAGCGTGGCATTCTCGGAGTCTTTCTCTACCTTCTGCACCGAGGCAGATGGGTCGGCGGGCTTGACAGCCCCGATATGCTCTTTACCCTTGCTGATGTTTCGGCTCAGTGTTAGTGCCTCAGTGGGTGTGGGGAGACCTAGGAGGATCCTCTGGTGGAAAGTGATCCTCCCAGACGGGTCCAGTGGTGGCTTTTCCTCTGGGGGTGAGTCCCCATCGAGGAGCTCCACACCGTTTCCCTCATCCGAAAGGTCAGCCATGTTGACAACCACTGCTTTTGGCGACATTTCCTCAGGGCCGCTCGGTGAATTGGGCTGTCGGCGGATCACACAGAAAATAAGGCCAGCGTACTACCCCCGTCCGTGGACGTGCGCGTGGGGGTGGATTCCTCGATAACCTTACGTAGTACTTGAAAACTCTGAATGCATTGTTGCTGGAAGGCCCTGCGGTGGCCAGGTGACTCGGCGTGCGGGACTGCAGGGAGCGCTGCCAAGTCGACCTAACGGCACTGCTCACCGATATCCTCAAGATGTGCTTGAATCCCGTGATAAGGCGCTAGCTAATGGCGAAGATGGGAGTGAGTCAACTAGAGAGTCTGGCGGAAACATTCAAACTCTCCCGGGGTGAGCACCTCTGGCATATCAAAATCTGATCCTGCGACCGGCCAAAACATCTCAGTGAAGTGGCCCGCTGCGAGGACGGTCTAGAAGCTCCATGACTCTGGTTCGGGGTCCGGGCCTTTCCGCCCCTACCCATCAACCGAAAATGGTCGGGGAGCTGGCATTGGCACTGAGGAAGGTCCTCGGGCCGATGGGCTGGACGGCGGGGAATACGGCGAACATACCGATTGGTCGTTGATCCCTGAGTCATCCTCCAAGGGCTTGAGTGCCCCGGCTGCCACATCGTGATAGGATGAGCCAGCGAATGGGCCTCATGTCATAGCATCGGTGCTCGCTGAGGGTGTTTCGCCTTGCGACTCCTCCTTCGGTCCCCAGAAAAGTTCCCCACACTCCCTGACTGAGGTGGAAGGCACTTTCGGGGATGCCGATGATAACTGTGGGTTTGACCTCTGGGGGTACGCCAAGTCCTCGTACTTCTGGATATACCTTCGGAGGGAGGAGGGAATCATACGGATCTCACATTCGGGGAGTAAAAGACTGACGCGCCGCATCCCCATCCCTGCCCTCGACTCAGAGGGTCGGGGGGAAGGTTCCACCGTCGAGTCGTACTCTGCATCAGAGTTCGAGAAACGGACCGGTCTAATTTCCGTCCGGACTCCCCTGACATTCCTCCTACAACGACGACGCCCCGCCTTCTTGCCCCTAGGTGGCTCCTCAGGGTAAGGATGATTTCCTTCAAGGAGTCCCCTAGCCGCAATAGTGCTGGGGCACAGGGGACTGAAGGCCGGGGTGCAAGAAGCACCGGGACAGATGTTGAAAGGGACATGGGGAGGACCTCCATGTGAGTGAGCGACTGGATACACAATGGCTCCATACTCGCATCCAGTGGTAGGGGGAGTGACCTTATACCCAGTGCAGTGGGCGCTGGAAGGAGTCGTATCCAGAGCGTAGCAATCGCGAAGAAGCCTTCGGCTTTCCAGACCAGTGGCACAGAATGAGCCTTCATGATGGGTGGCACTACCACGGATTGGTCCGCGGTGGCCATTGCCTGTGCCCGCAACCGGGAGAGTCGACCCAACCTTCCTATAAGGCGGTCGGGGCCTCGACCCCAGTCAGGCATGTGACTGCCCCTGCTCAACATGTGCAGGGATCTGGTAGCAGGAGTCAGCAGTGGCTCGGGCCACAATGGTTGCTGACATTGGTGCCCCTGGACGGGCACTCTCATCCGCTCGTGCCTGATGCTGGCGTTGGGTCAGATGGGTTGGAGCCGGTGGTGCGGGCACAAAGATTGCCTGGTCCTCAGCCCGGGAGCTGGGCGATGACATCAACGCAGCCTGGCGGGGGTTCTTACCGTTAACCCATGGGACGGGTCTCTGATCAGGAGGACCCGGACATCCCCCACCTCATTGGAGTAGGGGACGGATGTGTCAAGGCACTCCGAGGATAGGCTCCCGAAGCGGTTGAACGTCGGAGTGGGGAGCGGCAACTCCCTGCACGGCCCTTGGGGTTGGCAACAATAGTGGGGCACGACTGCCTCTAGATCTAAACGGGCCAGACCCCTGGTGGGGATGATCCCCTCCTCGTCGTACCTACGAACCAAGTCCTGGATCACCCTTTGCTGGATGATTTCTGACGTGGAGAGGGGGTGTGAGCACCCGACAGTCATGGAAATCGGAGCCGAAGTGACTGTGGAAAAGGCAGGACCACGCGAGGTAGTCGCGCCGGCGCTGCCCCTGCCCGTGCTCTGGTGGGCATGTGGCGATCGAGTTTCGGATGAAGTGATCTGATTCCTGGAAGCATGGAGATGAACCCATTAGTACTAACAGGAAAAGAAATAGACAATCAATATCCCAACATTGTTCTGTCTTCTGTGGTCGGCGGGAGGGATCCACGTTGACAACGTCGCGGAACAGAGTGTACAACATCCTGACTGCCTCAACCCCTGGCGGGTTTCACATCCCGGTGATAGGTACCCGTACATGGTGACATGATGATCTTCCAACATCCTGAACGCTACCTGTCCCCATATTGAGGAGAAGAGCTTCACGTCGAGTTCACCATTTTCTGTTTCCGACGCTTTTACGCTGGGGCGCGCGTGCCTGTCCGTCACGCATGGGAGGACGCGTGGCTCACAACCCTACATTCCCGCTTTCCAAAGGCGGGCAGCATCTGTTCCTTATTCAGGGACGTCTGCTCCTTGATCGAAACCGGGATGATGGGATGTTGGCTCTTCCTTCTGTGGATTCCTCATCGGATCTCATTGCCCAATCCAAGTCTCCCTAATAGATTAAAGACGGGTTCGTGAAGCTCATTCCCGACGCCATATCGGCATGGACGCTAGTTAATTATGCTGCTTCCGTCGAAACGATCCAAGGGGTCTCGTCGGGGCAGCCACCTACGGTTAGGAGAATGGTCATGCTGGGGTGTCGTTGGTATTTCTTGATGCTGGGGATCATCATTTCATTCTTCTATCCCTTATCACAGGGCTTCTCGAGGACGCGGAAGCCTGAGGCATCCCACATCGAATGCGGGGAATGTGTACCATCTGAGGTTTTCCTCAGCTTCCCATGTTTAACACAGGGTATGCCGTGAGTTTAACGTCTTGCAAAGATGGATCAGACTGATCGAAACACTGAGAGTGGATCATATTGAATGACCCCCTAGGGGGAACACCGATGTTGGGGCCAGCACGTGGGTGGCTTCCTGGTTGCTATGGAGTGGGGTGGAGTGGCATGATCTCACTAGGATGTGGCTTCCCGGGTAAGGATCAGGATGGATGATGGAGTGAGGCATGGGGCTTATGCTCTGAGATGGCCCAAGAGGGGAAATGCAGTTTAACATCATGCGGGACGAGATACAGCTTAACGTCATGCGGGACAAGGGAATACAGTTTAACATCATGAGGGACGAAGGATATGGGGCTTACTCTCTAAGGAGGCCCAAAGTGGGTATGGGGCTTACGCTCTGAGGTGGCCCATGGTGGATATGGGGCTTACGCTCTGAGGCGGTGATCGTAACACGATTCACAGTTTCATTTTCACCCTTACACCGCTGTGCGAAACATATTTTGTATTAAAAATTAAAAAAATATTATCAAATTTTGCTTCATGTTTGATTCAATAATTTTGTGTTTATCACTGTTAAATAGGTCAATGATACTTGTTTTGAAAATTACAAAGTAGGTGTAGGTGATTTGGAGGGCCCATGATGAAGTCCTTGAAAAATGGGCCAAACTGCCCAGGATCCAAGAAGTTCAGTGGACTCAAATTCATTCTGATACTACACAGTGCATCCAAATGGGATAAACATTTGTGGGCTTATCCAAAACTCATTGGGCTACAACTGTCATTTAATAACCCAAGAGATATTCGGCCATTAAGGGGCCCAGCCGACCTGATCTGTCCAGAACACCCAATCTCCTCGAGGTCAAAAGTTGTGTGCAGTGATCTATCCATATCTCGCCTTCCACTTGTTGAAATGATGCAAAACGTTTGGTGGAGATAGAAAAGATGTGGGTATACAGAGTTTTAGTTTTCCACAAAATGTGTTAAGACTGTCTGGTAGACTAAAACAATGTGCCAAGCAGTTTTAGTGAGTCTGTGTGCCCAAAACCACCTCCCACATTTTCTATAAAAGGGAACCTTGGGCTCCTTATTTGGATGTTCGACCAGGAGGAAAAGATCTGGTATTTTGGAGACCCAATGGAGTACTATAATCATCCAAGATGTTCTGGAGGCCCCTATCCTGATAGGGTGATCATGAATGAAGAAAGAGTTTCACCTGAGCCTCTTCCTCCTCACGATGGCGAGCTAAACGGTGGGCGATCATTTCGAGGGAGCTACACTTACTTGGGAGGGAGTTACAGCACCTATTATTCCACTAATTTTGTATAATTTGTGTGTTAAATATTTCAATCATGATTAATCTCTATGCACTTCTCTTCTGAATTCATTTTTTTGGTATTAATTTAAGTGAAACACTTTTTATCTCAACACCGATTGGGTTGAGATTTCAAGTGGGGATCATGGGTTGTTCCAATAGGGAAACACATGAACCCTATTAATATCACACATACATAATATTTCAGTATGTTTTGGTAGCCTTAAATCTGTTATTGAGACCCAAACCATGACAACACGATTGTTTTTTCAAGGGTTGGTGCTTTGCGCAACATTCTAAGAGGCAAGAGGGGAATCAAGATCTTGAAAACCTTCAACCAAAGAATTGAACAAAACCATGTCAGTATTTTCAGAACAATGAACTATCCAAGTTGTGTAGTGAACTTGAAATGATCTCATTTTTCTCATAATTGTAAAACACCTCCTTTCTTTTCAATTATTAAACTCTTTAAATCAGTTCATTTTCTTTAAACTGTTTTAAAAAACACCCTTTTTAGTCCCTTTTATTATGAACACACACTCTAAACCTACCAAATCTCCTTGAGAGATGAACTAGGGTCTGCCCTAGACTATATATCATCCTTAAAAACATAATCAATTTGACGTGTCATGACATCATGGCCAAATTTTGGCACCGTTGCCCGGAGAGCACTTTGGTTTTTAGTGCGTGTTTTTGATAAAGTAGTTGTAAATTTTGTGAATATTTGTTTGTTTGTTTTTCTACCTTTTTATTTATTCTTGTGTTCTGATCTATATCTTGTGTAGGTTCTGTGCATAACATGTTTTAATTTGGGAGACTTACCACCTTTCGAACCCGAAACGGAGAGGATCCTACGTTAGCGACACCGAGACGCACAAGACCCCCTTTTAAAGGAGGACACACCACTCGAGACTCTTCTAAACCCATCTTCTTCTGGAACCAAATTATAACCTAAAATAATATTCAATAACATGGCTGAAAATAATAGAACATTAAATGAATTAACCTCACCTGATGTTGATATCCAACCCACTTACATTCAAATTCAAGGCGAGGCACCTAATTTTGAATTAAAATCTAGTTTAATCCATTTATTACCAAGATTTCATAGACTCCCTGGAGAAGACCCTCATAATCACTTAAAAGAACTTCATACTATTTTTTCAACATTAAAACCTGCTAATGTTGATGAGGAACAAGTAAAGCTTAGAGCATTCCCATTTTCTTTAGAAGACACTGCGAAATATTGGTTGTACTATGTTAATTCACCAATAATAGGATGGGCGGACATGAAGCACCTTTTTCTTGAAAAATACTTCCCAGCCTCTCGAACTACAACTATATGGAAAGAAATATATTTTATAAGAAAATCTCAAGGGGAGACACTTCATGAATATTGGGAAAGATTTAAAAGGCTTTGTTCAAGTTTCCCACACCACCAAATAAGTGATCAACTCTTAATTCAATATTTTTATGATGGGTTAATTCCACTTGATCATAATATGATTGATGCCACTGCAGGTGGTGCACTAGTTGATAAGACCCCAATTACTGCAAGAACCATCATTGAGAACATGGCACAAAACACTCAACAATTCAGTACACAGTCCAGTGTTCCCATTCGAGGTGTCCATGAGGTGCAAAGTACTGAGTTTGAGAAGAAGGTGGACACGAAGTTCGAAGAGGTAAGTACCCTTATATGACAAAATGCTCTCTCCCAAGGGAAATCTCAATCTCCTCCTCCCATCCATTGTGGAATCTTCTCTTCTGACACCCACTATTCTAACTAATGTCCTCAATTGATAGAAACTTCTTAAAGTTTTGAGGCAATATTTCCAGGACGCCCCTTTAACCAACCTTTAGGCAAGAACCATACTATCCATACAACCAAGGGTGGAAGGACAACCAAGCCTATAGGCAAGGGGGGTATTCAATCCAACCTCAACAGAAATGGAACCAACAGGGTCAGAGTAGTCATCCACCACCACCCAGAAATCCTCAACCACCCCAAAGGCCATTCCAATCACCCCCTCCAAAAACCGAGCCTAGCCTAGAAGATATGATGAAGCAAATGGATGCCAATAATATCCAATTCCAACAAACCACCCAAGCATCCATATAAGACCTAAAGACCCAACTAGGCCAACTTTCCAACCCAGTGGGGGAAATCCAAAGTCATGGGTCGGGTAAACTACCATCTCAACTAGTAGTAAACCCTAGGGATAAAGGAAATGTTAGTTCCATCACCCTTAGGAGTGAGAAACAACTAAAAATCCAAATGACCCCTCCATTAGAGTCATCCCATCCAAAGGAAACCACCATCCCAACTGCTGAAAATGGTCCAAGAGAAGAAAACCCTTTTCCTGAGAGAAGCCCTTCCAAAGGAATGACTGTGGATGTTGATGAGTCACCTATCCCAACCATTCCTCTACCATTTCCTCAAAGGGCTGTCCAACCTAGGAATCAAAAATAAAATGATCTTGATAAAGAAATCTTGGAAACATTCAAGAAAGTATAGGTTAACATTCTTTTGATTGATGTTGTGAAGAAAATTCCAAGATATGCCAAGTTTCTGAAGGAGATGTGTACACACTGAAGGAGGCTTCGTGGTGATGAGAAGGTGAGCCTGGGGAGGAATGTTTCAGCATTGATAGAGCCATAACTTTCCACCATGTGCAATGATCCTGGGACATTCTTGATTCCGTGCACCATAGGAGAGTATTCATGTTCCAACGCTATTCTTTATTTGGGTGCTTCTATTAATGTGATGTCTCACTCTATTTACTCTTCATTGCAGGTCGGTGAACTAATGCCCACTGTTTTTGTCGTTCATCTAGAAAATCAGAGTACAGCACACCCCTCTGGTGTGTTAGAAGATGTTCTTGTGAGGGTGCAAAATTTAATTTTTCTTTCTGATTTTTAAGTGCTTAAAATGGAAGATGATAGGATGAATGGACATGCCCCAATTATATTGGGGCGACCTTTCTTGAAAACCTCCAAAACCATAATTAATGTCCATAATGGTACATTATCTATGGAGTTTGGTGGTAATACTGTCCACTTCAATATCCTTGATGCCATGAAGCACCCCTCAGAAGAACACTCCTCTCTCTCTGTCAATTCAATTGATGTTCTCCCTTCCCCTGAAACAACTTATTTTCATTCCCATGATCCCCTATCTGATTTTTCTTCATTGATTGAAATGTTAGGTAATGAATCATGCATTGATTGTTGTAGCGGTCTAAATAATTGTCATGCATGTTTGTTAATTGATGATTTCTTGAACACAGAGGATCACACGACCATCGATGATACTGCTAAGCTTGTAAAAGCTCATTCCTCATATGAGGATGTTACCATTGAGCAGTTAGATGAGATCAGTGACTTCTCAATGTCACACACACTTCCGTCAATACAAAATCCCCCAGAATTGGAACTGAAACAACTGCCTCAAGATTTAAAATACTCATATCTTGAGAATAGAAACAAGTTGCCTATCATCATTGCTAGTTCACTCCCTCCTAAGCATGAATTGTGTCTACTTGATCTTTTGAGGGAGTATAAACAAGTTTTGGAATGGACACTTGCTGACATTCCTGGAATTAGCCCATCAATTTTTACACATCATATTTTATTTAATGATGAGGCTAAACAAGTGAGGCAGTCACAACGTCGACTGAACCCAAACCTACTTGTTGTTGTTAAAAATGAAGTAAGAAAACTATTGGCTACTGGAATCATTTACCCTATCTCTGACAGCCAATGGGTCAATCCTGTTCAAGTAGTTCCTAAAAAAAACGGCCTTACTGTAATTAAAAATGAAAACAATGAATTGGTTCCAACTCGTGTACAGAATAGTTGGCGTGTCTGTATAGACTATCATCGACTAAACCAACACACTAGGAAGGACCATTTCCCATTTCCATTCATTGACCAGATGCTACAGAGGCTAGCAGGGAAGTCCCATTACTGTTTCCTTGATGGGTATTCTGGATACTTTCAAATCCATATTGCCCCCGAGGATCAGGAAAAGAAAACCTTCACTTGCCCCTTTGGTACATTTTCTTATAGAAATATGTCATTTGGTCTGTGCAATGCTCTAGGTACTTTCCAGAAATGTATGGTTACTATTTTTTCGGATTACCTGGAGAATTGCATGGATGTTTTTATGGATGATTTTTCTATTTATGGATCCTATTTCGATGAATGTTTGAGTAGAATTGCTTCTGTCCTACGTCGATATATTGAAAATAATCTCGTATTAAATTATGTAAAATTCCATTTCATGGTGTGACAAGGCATAGTTTTGGGACATGTCATTTTTGGTGAAGGTATCCAAGTGGAAAAATCAAAAGTAGATATCATTTCCTCCCTACCATTCCCTAAAAATGTTCAGGATGTGCGGTCTTTCCTGGGTCATGCTGGATTTTATCATCGTTTCATTCGTGGCTTTAGTAAAATTGCACTCCCCCTCTCCTGATTACTCCAAAAAGAAAAAGAATTTGATTTTGATAAAAAAATGTTAGGAAGCTTTCAATAAGTTAAAATGGAGTCTCACGTCACCCCCGGTAATCAAACCACCTCGGTGGGATTAACATTTGAGCTCATGTGTGATACCTCTAACTATGCAGTTGGGGAAGTCTTATCCCAAAGGGTCGACCGAGCTCCACATGTCATAGCTTATGCCTCACATACTCTAGACCGTGCCCAAGGAAACTACAACACAATTGAAAAAGAATTTCTTGCCATTGTGTTTTCCTTGGATAAATTCAGGTCATACCTTCTAGGGTCCAAAGTCATTGTGTTCTCAGACCATGCAGCCCTCCGATATATCCTAAAGAAACCAGAATCCAAACCATATATCATTCACTGGATGCTCCTCCTTCAAGAATTTGATCTAGAAATTTGGGATAAAAAATTATCAGAGAATGTGGTTGATGACCATATCAGTAGGATTCTCCCATCCTAGGACATTGACTCATCCCCCTGTATTCCCATATATGAATTGTTTCCAAATGAGAAATTGTACCGAGTGCAAGATGTTATTACTTAGTATTCTGAAATTGTAAATTATTTGGTAGTGTCTTGCATTCCTGCTGATTTCACCAAAAACCAGGCCGACCATCTAAAACATGAGTCTCGTTGGTACATTTGGGATGACCCATACCTCTGGCACACATGTAGTGATCAATTTATTAGGCATTGTGTTCCCGATAGTGAGTTTCGGTCTGTCCTTAGGTTCTTCCACACACGTGCTTGTGGGGGCCACTTTGGTCCCCAACAGACTGCTCGCAAGGTCTTAGATTCTGATCTCTTTTGGCCCACATTATTTCGGGATGCCCACGAATATTGTAAATCTTGTCCTCGCTGTCAAAGAATAGTGGATGTTTCTAAAAGAAATGAGATGCCCCAACAACCCTTACTCTTCCATGTCATTTTTGATGTTTGGGGCTTTGACTTTATGGGACCATTCCCCAATTCATTTGGGAACCTTTACATTCTTCTGGAAGTGGATTATGTTTCAAAGTGGGTAGAGGCACGAGCCATGAGGACAGATGATTCCAAGACAGTTGTGGAATTTTTGAGAACCCAAATATTCTATAGGTTTGGATTACCTAGGTTTATCATCAGTGATCAAGGTTCTCATTTTTGAAACTGCACAATGCAGTCTCTTTTGCGCAGGTATGGGGTTGGGCATCGAGTGTCTACTGCTTATCACCCACAAACAAATGGTCAAGCCGAAGTATCAAATAGAGAGGTAAAACAGATTCTTGAGAAAACGGTTGAGCCAAACAGAAAAGACTGGAGTCTTAGACTTGATGATTCATTATGGTCTTACCGTACTACATTCAAAACTCCAATTGGCATGTCACCATATCGGCTAGTTTTTGGTAAGAGTTGTCACCTCCCTGTTGAGGTAGAGCACCTGGCCTACTGGGCTATTAAACAATGCAATTCTAATCTTTCTGGTGCAGGTATTCCAAGGAAGTTGCAGATTCATGAGTTGGAGGAAATGATAAGATATTCATATGAGAACTCCCGAATTTATAAGGAGTGAACCAAGGCTGCCCACTACCGTCTCAGCCTTCATCGTCAATTCCACATCGGGTAGAAGGTCCTCCTCTACAATGAAAGGCAGAAGTTGCACCCTGGTAACCTTCGTTCCTGTTGGTTTGGACCTTACATTGTTAGTAATGTCTCTCCATTTGGTGTTGTCTAGGTTCAAAATGAAGACACCAAGCAAACCTTCACTGTCAATGGGCAGCGGCTGAAGCACTTCCATGAAGCCATTCCGGAGTCCCCAATGGAGGAACTCCATGTTCATGAAGCGGTCTATGAAAAACACTCACCAGGTTTTATCCTTCCTTCCCACAGTCTCTTTTACAGTGAGGACACTGCATTCTCTAGGTGTGGGGGATGGGTACATTCTTGGGTTAGTTAGGAATTTTTATCATCTTTCCTTCTTTTTCTCTTTTTCGCTTGTCGCATGGTACTGTCACTTGCCCCCCTATTTCCCCCTCCCCCTCACTTCTATGCTAAAATGAGAATTTTGATGCATAATTTATCATGGAAAATGATTCCCATTTTATCATTGATGTTATTGAAAATACATGAGGAATTTCCCATTTTCAAGTTATTTTAACATTCAAAAAAAAATTCTGATTAAATGTGCATTTCAACATGAATTCAACATTGTGGTGTGAATTTCTCTTGAAAATTGGTTGTTGGTTGATGATATGAATGGTTGAATCATTTTGAAGCCATTGAGAAGAGTGGTACCCTTTTTGTGAATAGATTAAGGGAAAATTGTGTCATTTAATCTGTCCACAAAATTTTTCACCCAACCACGAAGTGTGAATTTTTCTTACTTTATTGAAGGTAAATGTAAGTTAGGTTAATTTTTCTCTACTTTCCAAATGATCTTTACATATGTTCGTTCCTTATCCGATCTACTTCATTACTATACCAGATTGACCTACGCGTGTGTACCTGTTATCCGACTGTTGTACGCCCTCAAAAAAAGGGGTTGTATTTTGGGCAGGTCAAAAACCACCCTTTCTCGATTTTTGATGTTGTTATAACTATTACAATTAGTGTCGTGAGGACATCAAACATGGGTTGAGATAAGAGTGTGATATTTGTTCCAAATGCAACTTTTGAAATAAAAAATAAATATTGAGGGGAGTGATGAAATGTACAACATATGGGGATATCTAGGTCGGGAGCTTTATGTTTGACATCTAGGAATGCTTAATTGAGTGGGTCTTAGAATTTGATTGCAAAGGATGTAGGGCAGGTTTGGTGGAAAGAATCAAGTCAGTAGACTAATTTTAAAATAACATATATTTATTTAATAGAAAGTGGAAAGAATAGCATGGAATGGTTGTCACACACACGTGGAGAATTGGTGACATGATTAACTTTTGAATTATTTTCTTTGATTGGTATCATTAGTCTCTTCGAATTTCATTTGGATACAATTATTGAGATGACTTTTTCCATGATCACTGAGAATAACTCCTCGGTGTGATTTTTTCTTTGATCACAATTCTATTAGAAATTAATTTCTCAAGAATGTTAAATATTCATGAATTTCGGAATATCTACATTATTAATTTTTAGGAATGTGAATTTTCCTAGGAGTAAAAATGTTTAGGTGTGGGGGTGTGATCGTACCAAGATTCACTATTTCATTTTCACCCTTACACCACTGTGCTAAACATATTTTGTATTAAAAATTATAAAAATATTGTCAAATTGTGCTTCATGTTTGATTCAATAATTTTGTGATTATCACTGTTAAATAGGGAAATGATACTTGTTTTGAAAATTACAATGTAGGTGGAGGTGATTTGGAGGGCCCATGATGAAGCCCTTGAAAAATGGGCCAAACTGCGCAGGAGCCAAGAAGTTCAGTGGACTCAAATTCATTCTGATACTACACCGTGCATCCCAATGGGCTGATATTTTGTGGAATTATCCAAAACTCATTGGGCTACAACTTTCATTTAATAACCCAAGATATATTCGGCCATTAAGTGTCCCAGCCGACCTGATCTGTCCAGCACACCCAATCTACTCGAGGTCAAAAGTTGTGTGCAGGGATCTGTCCATATCTCACACTCCACTTGTTGAAATGATGCAAAAATTTCTGTGTAGATATTCAAGACATGGTGATACAACTTTTTAGTTTTCCACAAAATGCGTTAAGACTTTCTGGTAGGCTAAAACAATGTTCCAAAAAGTTTTAGTAAATATGTATGCCGAAAACCACCTCCCACATTTCCTATAAAAGGGCACCTTGGGCTCCTCATTTGGAAGTTCGACCAGGAGGCAAAGCTCTGGTATTTTGGAGACCCAAGGGATTTCTATAATCATACAAGAAGTTCTGGAGGCCCTTATCCTCATAGGGGGATCAAGGATGAAGAAGGAGTTTC
The DNA here is from genome assembly GCA_963277665.1 of Viscum album. NCBI lineage: Eukaryota > Viridiplantae > Streptophyta > Magnoliopsida > Santalales > Viscaceae > Viscum > Viscum album. The sequence goes on along the minus strand of OY728155.1, from coordinate 109,618,095 downwards.
ACCCGAGCCTCCTCCTCCTCACGATGCCGAGCTAAACGGTGGGGGATCATTTCAAGGGAGCTACACTTACTTGGGAGGGAGTTCCAGCACCTATTATTCCACTGGTTTTATATAATTTGTGTGTTAAATATTTCAATCATGATTAATCTCTATGCGCTTCTCTTCTGAATTCATTTTTTTTGTATTAATTTAAGTGAAACACTTTTTATCTCAACACTGATTGGGTTGAGATTTCAAGTGGGGATCTTGGGTTGTTTTGATAGGGAAAGACATGAACCCTATTAATATCCCACATAAATAAGATTTCACTATGTTTTTGTAGCCTTAACTCTATTATTGATACAAAAACCTTGACAACATGATTGTTTTGTCAAGGGTTGGTGCTTTGCGCAACATTCTAAGAGGCAAGAGGGGAATCAAGATCTTGATGACCTTCAACCAAAGAATTGAACAAAACCATGTCAGTATTTTCAGAACAATGAACTATCCAAGTTGTGTAGTGAACTTTAAATGATCTCCTTTTTCTCATAATTTTAAAACACCTCTTTTCATATCAAATATTAAACTCTTTAAATCAGTTCATTTTCTTTAAACTATTTTCAAAAACACCCCCTTTTTTAGTCCCTTTTATTAAGAACACACACTCTAAACCTACCAACGCTCCTTGAGAGATGACCTACGGTCTTCCCTAGACTATATATCATCCTTAAAAACATAATCAATTTGACGTCTCATGACAGCATGTCTAGGAGGCCCGTGTTGGATATGGGGCTTACGCTCTAAGGCGGCCCATGATGGTCGGGGAATCGACGTGGAGAGGTCGGAACGACCAGGCGGTGGTCTTGAACCTCGTGGAGGCTTCCTACGTACCATGCGTTAGCACAGATCAAAGTCCACGTAGTTCTCTGGCATGGGGCTTACGCTCTGAGGAGTCCCATAGGAGGATTTCATGGTCGATGCGCGCTCTAAGCCCACGTGAGTCATGCTCGGTGTGAGAAACAAGAGGCAGTAGGGACCAGACGATAATGTCATGAAGGGTGCATCCATGACAAGCTGAATGGGGCTTATTGGTGGTTAGCGGCCCAAAGAGGAAATATGGGCTTATGTGTGGTTAGTGTCTCTGGTGTCGGGGCTTACTCCATGGTGGAGGCCCGTGGTGCGACAAAGCACAGTGGGAAAGGGACTCCACTGGCCTCGGCAGGGGGAAGTACCGAGATACATGGGTGCAACCTTCCGTAAGAGAGGCTAGGGGCTTACGCTCTGAGGCAGCCCTTCCCATGTGGAAAAACGCCACTCTGACAAGGAGGATCTCATTCCATGTGAGGAAGAGTCCATTCCCATGGAGACGAGAGGCGTAAAAAAATGTCCGAGCTGGGGGGACCCTACATGCGAAGCACGGGGTCGGACCATAGTTTAACTTCATGTATTAAGGACGAAGCGCTTAGCAGTTTAACGTCTTGCAGCTTGGACGAGGTGGGTTCACTCCACACCCCTAGGGCATACATGCCCAATTCCCTCTACCCCTTGTGGGAGGGAAGGCATCGGCAAGGCCGTGATGAAGGGGGGCCACACGGCGAACTATTGGGGGGTCCACGTTAGCGTGGCTATGCAAATAAGCAATAGCCGTTAGTGTGCCTATGCGGAGAAGCATAAGGCAAAGCAACGCAACGGGAAGCACCGCCCAAGGGACCTTGAGGTTACTTCATACGAGTCTGGAAGGTCATACGGGAAAACAATGCATGGCGCGCATGCCTGGTAGGGAAGACATCCCGTGCCAGTGCGGAAAGGCAGCCAAGGGGCATCAAGGTAAAGGGGCCATGTGTGTTGTGCGCAAAAGGAAGGTTTGCGTGCAAAACACCAGGATGGCGCGCAATAGAGCCAGATTATTGCATGGATATGGGATTTCACGCAAGGTATTGCGCACCTAGAATGGGATTGCGCGCAAGGGCCAACAATTACGTGCAAGGGAAGTACCGGGAGGAGGAGGCAAATTCACTGAAGCTGGTGGAGTTGCGCGCAACGGCGAACCTCGGGGCAAGGTTGCGTGAAAAGGGGGATTACCTGGAAGTCATATTGCGCGCGGGGGGAGTCGAATTGTGCGCTCGAGAGCTGATCTGAATTCCTCAACCCCCAAACCGTCGGGGGTCACCTTCTATTTATAGGCACCCGTCGGTGTAGAATCCAGGCGGCGCGTGAATGTTTCCACGCCAGGAACCGTCGGCGCGCAAAGCCTCACCGTACGGAACCGGGGCGCGCAAAAATTGCGCGCACCAGCGGCTCGATTACACAAATCCCGGACATGCTTCACGTGCACATATTTATTTCGCGCAAGTCCTCCATTATTTTGCGCACCACTTCCCAGGCCTCTGATTCCGAATATGACATCGCTTTGCCATTTCAAAACTTTCTCTAGGAGTTGCGAACTTTTTTTTCGACGTCTATAATATCATAAAAATTAATATGATTCTATAATAAGTCAATGACATTATTTAAATCATTATACTGGAGGTTCGGATACGTACGAAGCATATCAGACCAAAGGTAAGGGACAATATCATATTCCCATTTTTAACCGAGATTGTTTATACTTCAGAATTTACTAGGGGATATTTATCATCCACATCCATGTTTCCTCAATATGTAATATTATTTCTATCCTCCTATAATTTTTTAAATACAATTTTTCCTATTGGTGAATTTTCAGTAAAAGATATGAAAAGAATCTTTTGTCGTTTTCAGTTCGAGATACTTTTTGACTTTCTATCCAATGTACGAGAAAAATGTTTTTTAACTAATATAGAATAAATGGGTTTTTATGATTTCATATAAAATTAATTCCATGAATCTTACTTTACAAGTTTTCAAGTTTATTTTTAATTAACTTCTTTTAGTTTAAAATTGTATGACATGTTAAGAAAGGAAAATGTTTTTGAAGTAGAAAAGATATTTTCCTCAAGAATGGAGTTCAGGTGTTTTATCAAAATTATTTTCCATCTAATATAATATAGGGTTTTGTTTCAATCACTATTCTTACATTGATTTGATTATGTTATGATGGAATTATTTTTATGAAGTCATTTTATCTTATATGGATTATGTTATGATGACATGATGTTTAAGAATCCCATTTTTATTACATGGGTTATGCTATGATATACAATTTATGATTTTGGGGCACGCATAAGAATGGTTTCATTATGAGAAGGGTGGGACCAATATCTCCCTCCAATTCATTGGGTAAAGATTTGTATCTCATGAGATAGACATGGATGGAATGGCATGTTAATCTGGTTCAGTGATACAGGACTGGACCGAGGAGTGAACTTGGTACCAAAATGGACTTTGCCCACTCTGATAGTCTTGGAACTGAGTCATGACTATTATGAAATGATTTTCTATGATTATGTGTGTATTCCACAAAGTTTCATGTTTTATGTTATGATTATTAGGTTTACATTTCACTAATATTATTTATCCCATGTTATGATATTATGATATCTTTTGTAGGTTAATATTTTCAAAATGTTATGTTCTTATGAATATGATATGATTGATATTTCTTTTGTTTACCCTTAATGAGCATTTGAGCTCACCCTTTTGTATGTTTTATTTTCCCCGGGTCCGGAAGAAGTTTATTAAGTAGGATATTCGAGAAGGGACTCTAGATATGATGAAATAAATGGGGGACAATGTAGATGCTTTATGAACCAGTTGTTTATGATTCATAGTTTCTAAAGACACTATACCTATATGGTCCTATCAATGTTTTCTTATATGTTGCAATATGTATGCTTCAATTCTGATGTAATAAAAATTTATGTAATGTATGGGTCGTTATAATTAAATTATGGTGTAGCCAACCATTTTACAATTTTGTTTCGCCTATCATGCAATCTTATAACAAATTATTATCATATATCATGAACATTTGAGATGGATTTTACGATTGATATTCAGTAATTGATTATTCTCATATGACTTCCATCCTTTGTGAAGTTATTAGACAATGTCGTTATGGATGAGGTAGACATATCTAGGAAAATTGGTTTATATAGAGCTTTGATTACTATAAGAGGTCACCTGGGTGTGTCTTTTGGTAAAAATAGAAAACCTAAGGGTACCAATATTTCATTAAGACAAGTTTAAAGTACTTATTTAGGGTATTAAAATATTGTTTTCAATCAGTGTGTAAGCCCTAATAATTCCAAGCCTAACAATATTGAATATCCAAGGAAATATCATCTTTTTGGAAAATCTGATCATCTTAGTTATTTATCTATAAATATTTCCCAAGTTAATAGAGTTGTGTCTAATCTCATAAAATCCACCCTATTTTTTTAATTCATAGAAGGATTATATTTATCATTCTCAAGATAAAGGGGACACTATGGAAGCAAGGGAACTCATAGAGGAGATGATATTGGTCATCTTTATGCAATGGAGTGTGAACTAGGGGAAATAAAAGATGGCTCTACTATTGTTTTTGGTACAATTCTTATTACATCCTATATGATACATGATTGGTTTTATAGAGGTGTAACTCATTACTTTATAACATCAAAATTAATGGACTTGTTGTGTTTGTGTTCTGTGATTATTCCATTGACATCAGATCTTTCTACTCATTTGAGAAATATGTATGATAATGGTTGAAAATATCCCACTTATTGGGTGACATTGTCCAAAAGGGATGTGGGGTGGGATTTATTTTCCTTGGTCTTGATATATCCAAACATATCATTAGGATGAGTTTAATGAACACTATTATGGCCCAATTAAACTTTTATTATTATTGATATGAGTTTTTATCTTCAGAAGGAGTCCCTAGTGTATTTTCACGTTGAGTGGTATTATAGAATTGGGAGAGTATATAATATTGTTTGTTATGAAATAAGGATCTAATTGTAGTCAATATAGATATTCCAATATGTCATTTAATCACTCTTAAGTTGACCATTTTTGTTTTCTATTAAAATCATCTAGGGATTATTTGGGTTTTACTAGAGGTTATTTTAGGACATCTTCTAGATTTCATATTTGATGACAACATTTACCTATAAGGATGTTATGTTTGAATAGATTGAAAAATATCAAAGAAATTTTTAAGAAAAAAATAGGATGTTGAATTCAACCATATTTCTAATCCTTATGGATTCAAATTGATGTTATGATGTTTTATTGAATGCATATGTACATGGGTTTTTTATGTCTTGGTGTTCGGGAGGATGGCAGTGGCCTATGTGTCTCCAATTTTTCCTTTAGGTGAAGCATATATGAATCCCACGTCCTTGATTCGGTAGATATTATGTATTCTCTCAAAACGTGGGTGTGATATCTCTTTAGGAAATTTTTTATGGTATATAATGATCATATGTTCCTAAATAATATTTTTAATTATAGTGATCTGAATTTGAGATAGAGATGTTTGGTTGAGTATATTCATATGTTCTATTTTAAAATTAATTATACTCTAGGGAATGGTAATGTGGTCATTGATGCATTAAATCAGAAATTACTAACTCAATACATGAAAGAATTAGTGGATGGGTTGTCTTTAATGAGTTGTTTCACTAAGAAGAGATTGAGATTGGAAGATAATTATCATAAGGTGATATTATATTTTTTGAAGTTTGATTGATCATTTGACGACCAATCTTGGAAGAAATAGAAAATTAGAACCAATTTTAAACTTTTTTTGTAAAATAATATATAGTAGGGAGACCTCATATTATTATTCTTGGTCTCCCTTTGATTCTTTTTTATTTCGATGATGGTTTGTCATTACTATATCTCTATGTAAGTAAATGATGGTAAATTTACACCTATATTGTTATTACATGCACCCTGAGACTAGTGAGATATATCATGAACTAAGACATTGGTACTAGTGGATGGGGATTATGTGTGGTATTATAGACTTTGTGTCAATGTTACTCACTTTTTAATAATTAAAATGGAAAACAGGAATCAAATGGGTTATTTCAACCCCTTCCCATTCTAGTATGGAAGTAGGAAAAGATTTATATAGACTTTATCATTGGTTTGTTGTAGAATCCTAGTAGGATTGATTTGATCTGGGTGATCAATGATCAACTTATGAAATTGACTTATTTCCTCCTCATCATGGAGATAATGAATGTGGAGTAGCTCAGACACTTAAATGTATGAGATCTATTATGGAATCATGGGGTTCATTTTCAAATTATTTCTGATAGGGGCCCATAGATTACATCAACAGTTTGTAATTTGTTACAAGAGGTGATGGGTTTTTAGTAAAAATTAAGAAGGAAATATCATGCATAACTAATATTGAATGACATATTGAGCTATTCAGATCCTTATGGATACACATAAGTTTTGTGTTCTTGATTGTGGGTTTTCATGGGAAATACATCTACCTACAGTAAAAATTTCTATAAAAATAGTTATCTAGAATAGATTAGAATGGAACCCTTTGAAACATTTATGGGAATCCATGTAGATACCACTTGTGATGGGAAGAGTTGGGTGATAGATACTTAGTTAGACTAAGTCTTTTCCAAATTGAATAAGGAGAAATTTTTATTAAATAATAAAATGTTAGTGACTACTCAGAATTACTAGTAATTCAATGCAGATCATCGTCAATACAAACTTGAGATCGAGTTCATTGAATGGATCCTTAATATAGTTCCACCTCACTTGGGAAATCATTAATTCGGTGTATAGAGTATGTTGTAAATGAGTCTTGTAGTCCCTTTTGAGATCATTAAATGACATGGAATGGTGGGTTATCTGATGTACATAACACAATTCATGATTTCAATTCAAGATATGTTTTATTTTTTCCTAACTATATAGGTATAAACTACACCCTTACCATGTGATTGAATTGGAAAATGTTGATCTTGTGCTCGATACCATTGTGGTTAAACAACCAATTCATACTATAGATCACTGAGACAAGGTAATACATAGTAAAAGAATTATCCTAGTCTATGTATTGTGGTAGTGCAGATTAGATAACAATGAAACATTTGAGGAATAATAATTTTAGTGGCATAATTGGCCTTCAAATTTTGTGAATTTGGAATCATGAGATCTTTTTGGTGATAAAAATCTTTTTGGCGGGTATAATTGATACACCCTTCACGTTATATGTATGTTAACATTGAGATTTTTTTTTCTATAGGGTGGTTCTATAGGTTTCTAGGAGGTGGTGGTGAAAACATGGATTTTTTGACAATATAGTCTTGAATAATGGTTAAGGAGCATATTTAGTACAAACAATGAGGTAAACTTGTGTTATGGAACAGTGAAGCACTAGAAGAATTTTTCACATTTTGAGAAGGTTTTGTCAAACAACATAGTTCACTATGGAAAACATGATGTTGTTTGGGTGTCTATCCAGAGGTTTTCAATGGCTTGATCATGGTTTTCCCGATTTTTGAAACACTTAATAGGTAACTTTGTGCATCATACTTCAAAGGTACTGAGGCCACACATTGTTGGAGCATTGATTGTTAAACTATGTGGAAAAACTATTCCCCCATATTTGATACATAAATAATTTTCAGTTTATGTATTTTAATTAGTTTTGTTTATAAATAATCACCTCATAATAAATGTTAGGATCAATCCAAACATATTTTCAGCACTCTGGAGGTTTCTCACTAGGCTTACTTGGTGGTTCACCTTCATTATTAAAAGAACACTTCATGGTATGTTACATTTTTTATCAAGTATTCTCTCCTATTCATAGATTTTAATGTGATATATTCCCCCATTGCCTTGTTGTAACCCAATTGGTTTATGAATTTTAAATATTGGGTGTTTTATTGGGGTAATTTATGATGTTTCATAGGTATATAAACTCATGAGGACTTTATCTACTCATTTATAATCTCTATTGTCAAAAATGGATTGTTTTCCACCATTCTCAAGGTAGGTGTCTCTATACAGGGGATCTAACAGATGAATTAATTGATGTTCATGATAATTCATTGAAATTTTTATAATAATATATATTTTTTGTATCAATTTTTAATAATATTATGAGATCCTTTCTCATAAAGGTGGTTTTCATGAAAATTAGAATTATTCACTATTTGTTACACCCCAGGTTTCTCTAAGATAAAAAAACCCTAATTTTTTTAGTATTAATTTTTAGTTTTATTCCTATTATTGAGACTAAGAGATTAAATAAGGGTTTGGGAGAATACATGTCTTTGTTATATATTGGACCTATAGATTTTTGAATAATCGGTTGATGTGCATGGTTAGTCCATGGTTTCTGCTAACTAAGCACCCCAGCCATGTTGTCCATGGAGAGTGTCATATAGTTTGTCAAATTAGGCACTCCTGTTTCACGACTATGAAAAATAATTACAGACATGTTTCAAAGGGGTATTTTATTATCTATGAATGGTTAGGCTAACCATTTGCTAACCATTACAGGGGAAGTACCCATGGATAATGTTGGCTCATGGTTGGCACACAATTTGTTTAAACGTGTTCCTCATTACCATTGGTTGACATAAAATTTCCCCATAATATATGAATTAACTATCTCCTATGTTTCCTTATAATTTCCATACATATCAATCCCACCATGAGATCACTTCTCTGTGGATCAACCTATTCATTGAGGTTTCCCCCTCATCCTAAATTTGTTTCCCTCATCGCCAGTCACACTAGAAGCGTACCAATAGGGGATTCAATGAATTACCTTCTTTTCTCGGTTTATCATTCTCTATTAAATTCCATTTCCATAAATAAAAATATGAAAATTGTATGGTATTTTTTTATTGTTCTGATTTGTTCCATTTTATCCAAAATTGGAATCCTATACTGGATGATTGTTCATCTACCATCATAAGGTAGGTGGCCTATACCCTTTCCATAAAGATCGTATTGTTTGTTGATTATAATTATTGTGTTGCAGGCCAGACCTTTAATATATTTACCCTAAAATTAGCAATTTATTAAAATAATAATAAACATTAATGTTAATCCAACCTCACACCTTTCATTGGTTGTAGTTTTTCAAACTCAACCAAGACAACCGCCGTAGTGGGTTTTTTGTCTCCCCTTCAACTAAAACAACCCCATGTGTGTGTTTGATCTTGAAACATTTTAGTGGATGCCTTAATAAATTAAATGAGATATTTAAGGATTGAATAAATATTTTTAATAAAATTAAATTTTATTTTTTAAAAAAATGGTGTTAATGTTGACATTGTAATGAGATGGATGTTCTCTAGTCTCATACCTCTTAATATGGATCGTAGGACATAAGCATGGATGCTAACATTGACTATTAAACTATTATATTATTTGTTTATATTACAAATAATTGTGATTTTATTCATTTATTAATATCTATTAATACACTCCATTTAATATTTTTCATGTAAATGAGCATAATTAGTGTGAAATGCAAATATTTTACTACAAACTATAATATTTGGGCATTGGTTGAATTAATCTAGAAAATCAACATTACTATATTAATGATAAATCTCACCCATATTATCCAAATTGAATTATTCTTGTTTTTTAGGGTTCCTTATTTAATTTAAAACACATCATTAGGTATAAACTTTGGCCAATTCGGCCATTTGAACGGCCATATAGGCCACATAAGAAGCCCCAAAGAATTTGTGATAGAGCTGGACCAGCCATGAAGATAGTATTTCTAGCCATAATCCAGAAGTCAAAATTATTTTATTCTACTAAAAAAGTTTTAGGAAAATAAAATTCATCATTGATAAAAAATTTAAGTCCCAACACCACCGAAAGGGGCCCAAATGACTCTATGAAGTCCCACCCACCATTTTGTCCTTAGATTAAAAGCAGCATACAATTATGGAATTTTGTTATGATATAGATATCTATTCAAGATAAGATTATGTAGTGTGAAATAAAAGATATAAGTGGATGATTTTTTAGAATAAATTACATGGAATTGATGGTATTTTCCTATTCAAAAACTCATTTATATTTTGTCCTTCAAAAAAGTATGCATTGAAATAGGCTGGTTAACTTTTTTTTAATAAATCTTCCATAACTTTGGATCCTTAAGACCAATTTCTAAAATATGTATACGGTAGAATTTAATCATTCATATATACAAATTTTAATAAGAGAATATCTCGAGATTAAGTTGTATGGATGGCCAAATTGGAAAGACAAGTGTATTGGCGAATTTGGAATGCAAACAGTCCCCCACCTTGGACTATAAATGAATCCCTCTAATCTCCTTTCAAGGATATGGAATTTCAGATTAAAGGAAGATAGTTTTTCAAAAACCAAGGCTCTGAAAAAATCTTATGAGGATCTTACGTACTCATTTTTTTTACTTTAGATACCATTCCTACATGCTTATTTTTATTTATTTTTCATTTCAATTTGTTTATAATCTCATAAGTGTGTGTATTTGTAATTATGTTTTAATACATGTTACTTATTCTATATCTCTATCAATCATCCACACACTATTTAAAAATATTAGTTCGCTTAAAATAGTTTAAATCATGTTGAAACCCCCTCCCTTCTTTTTCTTCAACATTCAATCAAAATTCTGTTTTTAATTCACATCATTATCTGTGTGTGTGTGTGTTTGATGCACAACTCTTTTATTATTCCATTAATTTCATTATAATTATATTTAATCACAATAAAAACATCTTACTAGATTAATATTCATCTAAATGGCTGAGTAAATCTACCATTATTGTGATTTTCAATTTAAGGGATAATAAGTGATTGCGAGATTATACTCGATAAATATTCTTTAGGTTAACATTATGTATGTTGAAATTGAAATGTAATGGATTAGTGACATGTTATTTTTTCCATGTAGATTTCATGGATTATTGTAAGAAAAAATAAACTACCATAAACAATTATTGATTATTATTAGACCACTAGATAAGTTATGGTTTGGATTAAAGCCTTAACAATTGGAAATTCTGATCAATCTAATATTGCAAAGTGGGAGTGAGTTTAATTAAATATAAAGAAAATATTAAGGATATCAGAAGCATAAATCATTAATAATGAACATTCATAATTCTTTGTAAAATTTAAAATGCAATCAAACATCATCTATTAATAAATTTACCTATTCTCTACAAATAAACCCCCATATTATAAAGTCTTATCACAAAAACAATCGACTATAAAAAGTATCATTGCTAATGATTTGACCTGAGTGCTTTTATACACATTGGTTGGCCAGCGGACCCTTGAATGGTCGATAGGCAATAATCATCCATGCTTTACATAGTATGGAACCAATTATGTGTAATTTATTTCTTTAATATTATTGATTATGTTTACAGCATCGACTTTGATTACTGGTTTGGAACCAAGAATGGGGATCAAGTTATGGCACCTTTGAATACAACATTTATATCATTAAATATTAGGATACCTCATCCATGTTACCTAGGTCCTAGACCTATGTAGGTTATCATTTTTAAAAGATCAACCTGGAAGAGTTCCTTGGTATCGATGAGGACATCTCGGTCTATCTTTATGGGTCTTCGCCAATGTTGGTCTGACACTAGTTGAATCTTCTAGTTACATGTATATCTCACACTTCTGTACTAATTCTCACCATATGTTGCCTAATTTTAGTTATATATCTTATTCCTAGAATTCATTATATCTGATATTAAATTTACATATTTACATTTTATATCTACACAAGGTTATAATTTTAATACACATGTTGGATTTGTTATAGAAACCATTGGTGGTGGCCTACAAAGTATATCATGCACCCTATTTGGGAAACCATTTGGTACATGGATAGACTTTATGGATTTAGGTAGCGATGAGGGTTATTTCCCAGTCATGGATTCATATGTTTTATATAACAAGGGAGATTTAGAGCACATGAAAAATCCTAGGCTTCTGATTCTTGGAGATATATTTTGGTTTTTTTCATTTATTATACATGTACAGTATTGGATTTAATTTTCAACTATGATATTTTCTTTTTGTAATTTATCATGGTATGACATTATTTCATTTACAGGGATGGATATTATTATTAAAATTATTACCATATATAGATTTTTATTACATTTGATGTTCATGTAAATATTTTTTATTTATTTTTTGATGTATATTTCATTATCATAGAACTGTTATGCACTCTAAAAATGTGGGTATAGTATCCACACTATACCACCATAGACCCTAATTTTTATTCAACGTCCTTTTTTATAGAGGGAGATGTTATTGAAGTCATGTGGCCAACCATGTTTAGTTAATTATGAGTGAACCAGGACTAGGACATTTAAAATAGGTATCATAGCATATTTTTCCTTTTGATTTACAATATCTGTTATTATATTGGAGACAAGGATGTGTCAGAATTTGGTAGTGGTCCTATTTTGGGGAATAACTTACGCATGTATAGGGAATATACAACTTTTCTAGGATGGTACAAGATATTACGATTTTTTCCTATTATAGTTGTATTGATTTCACCAATGGGTGATGAACATGATGTGTTATGATTATCATTATTGTTTTTTATTTTTCACACTTTTTACAATATGTTATAGAATCATTGTTCATGCATCATTATTGGTACATTAGAGAATTAATATGTCCTGAATATTAAATTCCATGTAGGTTTCATTGATTGATTGAATGATACCGGTTTTATATTCATTTAGTGATTAATATTTTATAAAACTATCATATACACGGGAAAATGGGATTAAGTAATTTTTTATTAATGTTTATGCATCAACATAAATGGTGTATTCTCATATATGTTGATGATACCACCTTAACTAAAAAATTATCAAATGTTTATTCTATATAATTGAAGATATATAGACTGAAATTTTAGTTGATTTTTCATACATGAATGCCAATTGTTACTCAAAGAGTGCATGTAACTCTATAAAATTGGAATGGAGATTCATCAGAAATTGTTTTTTATATAAAATGTTTCATTCCATTATTGGATGTAAATGTATTGAACTAGTTACATGATTTACCAATTTCGATATACAAGGATTTTACTTCAAAAAATTGTAAATATTAATTCATCAAACTACTATACAATTTAAATTCCTTAATTATTTCCTATAAATTCAAATTCATCCACCATTAAAGTTTATGCCAATTGTAACATAAATAGTGTATTCCCCTATAAAATGAAGTTGACACTCCATATACTAGTAACCTTAACATGAAATAGAGAACATGAACCAGAACCGACCTTAATTGTGGGTAGTAGGTAGTGTCTCTTATGAATCTTTATGATAAATATAATCACCTAGACCAATATTTATGAGTTGGTAGAGGGGTGTGACTCTTAAAACGAAATGTCTATAACACTCCTATACATTTATATGTGATATTTTTATTATCAATTCTTATATCAAATATTTTCTTGGAATTTTTTTGTTTAGGTAACCACAAAATCCTTGAGTTGTGTTTTAGGATTGTGGAAATATATATTCTCTAGAGGTAGTGGTCCATTATCCACAGGTGTTACCACTGAAAGTACCACCTATATAACCTCTTTCGAAATCGGATCGAGGCACCAATTCTCAGTTTTGATAGGGTTTCCTTTTGGTCATGTGTTCTATATAACAATATCCATAATATTCCCCCTATATAGTAAAGTTTATGTGAGAGTTTTAGTATCATTATCCACCTATATTCTTAGGAGATGTTGGCCGCCATGCTTCGGTCTTATGGATTGAGGCCATTTTCTATATCATTAAAAATTTATATACACAACTATAAATTAGATTCAAACTCATGACGTATATGATTCTTGTATCCTCTAAATATTGGTGGGATGTTCAGAACCAGGAAGACCAGAATTGGGATATGATTTAGAGTGATTTAAAATCATGCTTCTATGACTAATTTTTCCCTGAGTTTCTGAGGTTTGGTTGGGACAAGGAGTTTTTGAAATAGGGGAATAACAATATCTCTATGACTGGTTATTCAAATATATTCATATAGATTCATTACTTCTCAACTATCTATACTGGTGATCAGTCATACGCGATTAGTCACTCCAAGGATGGGCTTAAGAATACTATTTGATATCCAGGAAATGTTTTCCAATTGACTAACATGTTAGAGATAGTAATATATACCATTATTACCAAGAAAACCCTCTTGGAATATAAAGTTATAGATTAGAGTGGTCCATCTCATCATTCAATTGGTTTAGTGTCTGGTGGAAGGAAGTATCATTTTGAGACCTCTCACGAGGTAAGAACTAGTTATAGTGAATGTACTATAAGTTATATAATCTGTCACCAATGTTTAAATTAGGGTAACATGAAATATTAATGTGAGAGAGCCTTAATTGAATGTTGATCATGTGATTGGATGGTAAGTTTACAATAGTTTTTCAGAACATTATCTCTAGTGGATAGTGATAGAGCATCTACACTATATTTGGGTCTTATAGCAGGATCCATAGATTTGTGTCACTTAGGGATCTAGATAGCTATTGGTCAGTCTGGCTAAAAGGTTAGAAAAGGTTAAAGGATCCAGACACTAGTTTCATAATGTGATCAAAGTGTTTCTACTTAGGGTAGTCGATTTATATATCAAGGCCACAAATCGGGCTAGACATATGAAGTATAACTAATTTATGAGGATAAGAGTGAAGTCCCATCTATGGTTTGATAGAGTATTTTTGAGAATCTACCCCAATATCTATTTTATTTTATACAGACTCTTCCCAATAATCTATATTTTTGGAAACTATGGAATGTATTTGGGATTAATTAAAATATTAATATGGCCTACTCTTCCTAGAATTTGGTCGTACAATGTAAGCCAGCTTAAGGAATTCCCCCTTTATGTAATAATTTGTTGTTTCTTATAGGACCTCATTTCCCTCAGCATGATAGGTTTTGAAATAATTCTCAAAATATACTAGTTAGTTATCTATAATGATAATATGGATTTTATTAGTTATATTGTATATTTAACATCACTAGATGGTGGTAGATATATTTTAAAGGGTGAATGGAATTTCAAGGAATGTAGAAATAGAACATTGTGTTATGTGCTGGGTGGAGTGACAGTTTAGATTTATATCCTCTATATGGTTGTTCATGGAATGTGTCAAACTAATTTCCCTACTTTATTAAATAATTTAAACGAATTTTTTCATGATTAATTTTTTGGACTACCTCCTAATAGAGTAGTATAGTTTTCTAATGATCTAGTTCTAGGAATATCCCCAGTATTCATTCCTCCTTAAATGATGTCTACTACTATGTTGGAGGATAAAAATAGGTATCTAGAGGATTTAGAATCTATGTATATTATATGGACCAATACATCCATATGGTGTTCACTTTTCCTTCTTTCCATGAAGTCAAACAAAACCCTTAATATTTTCATGGATTATCAGAAATTTAATTATCTTAACATGAAGAAATGATATCAATTTCAATGTATAGATTAAATTATTTACTAAATATTATGGGATAAGATTTTATAAAAGATTAATTTGAATTCGATGTTTCATTATGTATGATTTAGGTCTTTTATATTCATTGTAAAATCTATTGAAACATGGATAACCTTTATGAGTAGCAACATATACGGTTCAGTCTCATGAACATGCCCACTATTTTAATGGATTTGGAGGATAATGATTTCAACTCATATATTGATTCGTTATTACAGCCTTCATGGATGACATATTAGGGTATTATTGTACCTGAAATGGCCATTCCAAACATATTGAGATTGTACTGGGTACACTATGAGAACACCAACTATAAGAAAAGTTCACCAAACCCCACTTTAAGATTGAATAAGTTCACTTCCTGGGTCACATCATCTAAATTAAAATATAATCGATTGATATAGACAATGTGAGACTAGAATATACTTAAAATAATACCATGAATTATTTTGACATACAGTGTTTATTGAGGATGGTTAGCAATTATATATTCTTCATTTAGGATTTTTGAAGTATTACATCACCAATCGTGGCCATAACCATGAAAGTTTTCAAGTTTATATTATCTATTATGTGAGAGGAATCATTTCAAGAGTTGAATGTGAGATTGAATATAGTAACAATTCAGATTATTCCATATTCGGGCAGAATCTATATAGTTTAATGTGATTCATTTGGCTTAAGGCAAAGAAGGGTTTTGATTTTTTGAGAGAGATTCATGGAATATTGTTCTCATCAGTTGAGGACACACAAAATGGATTATCAAATAACAGTCTCAAGCATGTATTTTATTCAACTATATAATTTTTCTAGGAACTTATTTTCAGAAGATCATTTTTTAGTGTATATGGGCCACAAAGGCCTCAAATACATCTCAACAAAACATGAAATAAATATCTAGTAGAGAAGGTTTGTTGAATTATGTTTTCAATGGATTTAGGGATTTACTATATTCCTAAGAAGGGAAATGATGTTGCAGATGCTCTGAGCTAGATGATAATGATATAGGAAGTTCCAGAGGACATTGGTGAGTGAATACTGATTGCCCTCATTCCGGATAAAAACTCATAGGTCTAAGTGAATTTATGATAGTCTATACTTATAGGTTTAGTAATAAAATATTTATATAGAGATATATTTTTGATGAGACATCATTTAGAACCTAAATCCATAGTCATAAGGGAGAGTGTTTTAGGTTAGGACCCATCCTATAGTTCGATCCTTGATGAGGATGATGCCTTTTTCATCCATCGACGTGTCTGGATTCCTATAATGTCTGTGAAGAATTGATGTGTGAGTTTCATTTGTTTTCATAAGTAGTACATCATGGTCATATGAAGATGTAATATGATTTATGTTTCCATTATTGGTATCCTATTATGAAAATGGATATTCCTACAATTATTATTTGGTGTTCCACATGCTATCAATTGAAGAGAAGACACCAATACCAGGCATCACTTATACTGTCACTTATAATTCTAGAGTGTAAATGGGATAGCATCACAATGTATTTTTTGATGTTATTACTGAGATCTCCTCAATTCAATGATTTGGTGTGGGTAATTTTCAACTTTATTATGAAGGTTTTCCACTTTTTACCTATGATGGAGACCATTTATTTTGATAGGCTTGTAAGGATTTATGATTGGGAGATTATCCAACATCATTGATTTTCTAATACTATTATATTGGACTAGGAAACACATTTCACTTATTGGTTCTGGTGGGGCTTGTATAGGGTGTTAGGTACATAGGCACTCTTGAGTACATTATACAACACTCAAACATATGGTTAGTCCAAAGGCACAATATTGTTGTTAGAGAAAATTCATAGAGAATGCATATAAGATATTAGAGGTTCATGGGGAAAAAACATTCCACTATCCAAGTTATCTTACCATAAAATCATTAAGACGACCATTCCAATTGTATCTTATGAGGCCCTGTATGGTAGGCTGTGTCACCCAACACTGAGCTGTTTAGAGGTAGTGAAGACAACTCTACTTAGTCCTCATCACATTCATGATACTTCTAAACAAGTTAAAAATATTAGGAAGATAATGGTATAGATCAATATTTCCAAATATCATATGTTTACCACAATTGAAAACCTCTAGAGTTCATGGTTTGGGAGAGATTATTCCTCATTTTTTACTAGACTGTGGAATCAACGGTTTGGGATGCTAGGATAGTTGTCATCTCATCTTTTTGGAATGTTCGACATTTTGTAGAGGGTATGACTAGTAGATTATTGGATAGCACTCCCATTGATATACATGGCTATGAAAAGTGTTTTATCTATATCTCATCTTTTTTATTAATATTCAGACACATATAACATTATTTAACTAGAAGAAATTGAGTTAGATATAGAAACATCCTTCGAGGAAAATCTTATTTGTATGATATACCGTATAACTAAGGCTCTCTGTAGCATGTTAGTTCCTCTTGTATGGGTGATATGATTGAATTTCCACCAATGGGATGAGACATTGGAGTGAGACGTAAAAATACATGATTACTGGTAATATTTTTTTCGGGATAATTCTTTACCCCTCTTAGAAGGGAAACTCGAGGATGAGTTGTCTTACGAGGGATGTTTATAACACCCAAATTTTTCTATAATCCGTGGAACCATAAATGTTTAGTCTAAATATTATGTATTATTCTTATAAATGTTCCAATGAATTTAATTAAGTGTTTGAGATTTTCCAGGTATTGGTCGAATCCTTCTGATCTAGTTTTTTGAAAAACAAGGTGAGGTTCACTGTTACAACATAGGTAGTACTAACTGTACACCTCACCTATGTGGTACATGGAGTATAAAACATAGATTTTCAAACCACACACCCTAGCTATCATGGATATGAATGAAATTGGACAAATTATGAAGAGGGGTGTTAAAGAGGCTCTGCAGGGTTATGATAACCATTCACCTAAGAGTGTGAGGGGGTTGAAACCATGGATAGTGTTGGTGCACTATTGGTGTACAGTTTGGCCAAACCCTACAAATATTTAAATTTTCACGAAATTCCATCATATTCCACTGTATTATTATTAATTATACACTAATTTTACTTATTATTTCAATGATTAACAATCCCAGCATGATAGATCCATTCCATTTCTAAACCTTGGTATTTAGGTTTCCCCATCATCTGAGCTCCATTTCTCTCATAGTCAGTCATGTTGAAAGAGTATCAGTAAGCACATCAATTTGATTACTTTTATTCCCAGTTTATTTAACAATCTTCATAATTATTTTCATGTTGATTAATGTGACCTATTCTTAGGGTATATATATATATATTATTTATTCCATTCTATCTTAAATCATAAGCTGATACTCGATGATTGTTCTTCTACCTCATTAATGTATGTAGTCTTCACCCTATCTATAAAGGAAATTTCGTTTATTGATTAAAAATACTACGGTGATCACCAAGCCTTATGAACATTTTTGTTAAATTGATAAAGGTCTTAAATTAATTTTTTAACTTAATGTTAAAGCCCTCATAGCACCTTTCCTTGGTTGGTGGTTTTCATCCTCATCCTAAACCACCTCCCTGGTGGATTCATTATCTAAACTTACTAAAACCTCCATTTTAGGTGTCTATGAGCTTTCCATCTGTTAGTGGAATAATTTTTAAATTATATGATATAATGATGGTTTTATTCACACTATTAAATAACATTAAATTTAGACATAGTTGCTAAATTAAACTGTGGAAATTATGACATTGTAAATATATGGATTATCTATAGTCGTGAACATCATTATATGGATGGTTTGAATTTGTAATGGATAGTAACATTATATATTTTAATTTAAAAATAATTTTTGATATTGGAAATCATGGTATGGAACATATAATTATTAATTACATATGGAACCTACTTTTATTTTCGATATGGAAACATCATATATTATTGTTATTGAATCAAGAACTGAGATCTATGTATGACACCTATTACTCCTTCATTTATATGATCAGATATTAGGATACCTTAGTCATGATATCTAGTTTCCAAGATAATGTATGTATAAATTGTTACTAGTCACCTAAAATGATTTGGTTGGTATTGAGGAAGAATCTTTGGTCTACCACCTTAGGTCTTACCCCATGAAGGTTTCATGCTTTATTTGTATGAGGCACATGACTATGTTAGTAGTTACCTATATACGACTCTCTTAAGCACAAACCCCAATATCATATATCATTCTATTTTTTAAGGCTTATATTGCTGGTATTTATTATATTTGACATTTATTTTACATATTGAAAAGTTATAACCACACACAATTATCATTTTTATGCACATGATGAATTAGTTATAGACACTATTTGTGGTGTCCTACTAGGTATATCATACTCCATTTTGGGGCCTCTATTTCAGAACCATATAGATTTCATGTATATAGGGAGGGGTAATGGAATGTACGTGTTCATGGATTCATGACTTGTACATAACATGTGATAATAAGACGATAGAACCGATAGTTGGATTATGATGCTTAGAGAAAGATTTTGGTGTTTTTTGGTCATACTTTTAATATATTGTGTTCCAACTTCCATATACGCCAATTTATTTTGGTATAGTATAATGTTTGGAAATAATTTTCTATATATTTTTTACTATTATTTTTCATCTTATTACTAGATCGGGATGTTTATTCCTTAACCTATTTGGATTATTAGTTTTTATTTATTTTCCTTTTTTTATTTCTTTATCATACCATTGTGTTAAACTGTAGCCATTAGGGTATAGTCTCCCCACTGTATCTGTGCAGACCCTCCTTTCTTGTCGAAAACCTATGGAATAAGGGGAGACCCTATTTTGTCCATGTGAACTATTGGAATTGATTACATTTAAGACAACCATGTTTAAGATGTTTCAATCTATGTGTTTGATGAAATTACTTAGTTGTGATTTCGAATCAAAAATCGGTTTTCAAGAATGGGAATGGTGCATCTTCACTTTGAAAATGTTTTATAAATTTGATCATGGATTTAAAATGTTTTCTTGGAAAATATATAACAACGTGAACCATCATAGTGTTTGAAAATAGACATATGCATCCTTAGTGTGTGGGATTTCACATGCAATTATTTTAGTGATATTGATAGTCATTATAAGGGATCAATATCAGTGGGATTCTTATTATTTCTAAATAGTGTTACTTAATGTGTCCAACTACGTACTCTCTTAGGACATATCTCATTTGTTCTTAATTTTATACAAGATGGTATAGGTCATGTTTGGTTGTTCACATGTTAATCTTATTGAATATAAATGGATGGTCTACTTAATGATTTCATGATATATTACATATACTTATAATGTTACTAATTTATATGAAAATAAAATTTATTAATGAAAGAAATGAAAGTTTACACTTTATTCTATTTCAATGCTTCTATATAAACTGGATGTTTTGTAATATGAAATATTAGTTTCATGGTATAGGTTCTCTCTATATTCTTTGGTAAAATCCAATATAGGATTGTTCTGAAACCCAACATTTACCTTTGTAAAACTGTAGACTTTGTTTTAAAGAACATTATTAATGGGAATGAAATTATATATTCATCTATTTTCTGTTGTTGGTCATCCATTTCTTAGTGAAATGGATTGGTGGTTACAGATGGTCATGTAGAGACTTGGATTTTTCCTTAACATGTTTTACTTAAAATATTTATCCTTTTGGCATGGTGTTATTTATTGATCTTTATATTGTAGTGGCCCAACATGTATAACATGTTAGTTTGACTTGTGCTGGTTTGTTACATCCAAATTATACATCACATTGAAGATACACGATTTAAATAGAAGGCCGAAAAACATTTATATTAAATTATCATTTTACATTAGGTATAAAAATATTTGGCATTGGAATTATTTGTAAAAATAATATTTTAGAATAAAAAATTTTACTCTTTCACTTAATATTTTATTAAATTAATGGTTTTGAAATATTCTAGGTTATGCATACATAGTGACAAAATTATGAAAAATATAATTTTCATAAATACCTCAATTTTCAACTAAAAAATAAAACTTTTTATAAAATAAAAAATATATATAATAAGTACATTTTGATATAATGAATTCATAAACAATGTTAATTTAATTCAAAATAATGAAATTATACATTTATATTTTAATGAAAAATGAAATTATAAAGAAAACATTTCTCTTTAGAATATAATTTTTCAACATTGACTCATATTATTTGTTTATATTTTAAAGGTAATGTATTTTAATTGATTATAATATTATGACATTCACTAATTTTATTTAATATATTGAAGAACATTTTTGTTAGATATTTTATTAATGAAACGTTATCAAACATTAAATTATTTTTTTGCACGATTTAAACTCTTATGTTGTTATGATAGAACCCTATAAAATAAATTACATCCTCTAAATTTTTGTTTTTTCTTAAAATTGAAGATATATAGGGAAATTATTTTTTGTGATATAAAATATAGTGGGCTAGCAATCATACTATCCTAAATTAGATTAATATACTTATCTTTTACCAAAAAACATTATACAATAATAGACTCAGGTACATGTATACCCTAATCATGTATTATCAATAATATGACATTCTAAAAACCACCTAGATCTTGAATATATAGAACCAAAAAACATTAAGTCTTATAAAACTCTACTCCATCTCTAATTATCAAATTTTGATAATCATTTGGTAATAAAATCACATATTATCCTATATATATACCATAGTCTGAAAATGATTATATCCACAAAAATATAACGATCTAACTATCAATCCAATGGATAAAAATAAAATCTTACTTAATTTCTCTAAAAAACATTATATACGTTAATATTAATCCTAAAACATTTCCATATTATAATCATGTGTTCTTCATTATTTATCTTAGAAAATCCATCCTTATCATAGTATAACCTTTAAGGGTTATTAATATAATTTAATACATGATTCCAAACTTTTGAAGAAACACTACTAAATAAAAATCTATAGGTATTTTATATTATACTAAATAAATTCAAAAATATACTGAAATGTCATCAATGAATATTAAATCACCTATGGACCTATAAAAGAGCATTATGGTTTAAATTTTAATAATATATGAATCTCACTACCATATATTTGACTACAATATTATATTTATTATCATAAAAGTAAAATATCAACATTATCAACCATATAATCCCTTATTTAGTTATAATACACTTTGGTTTATGGATAAATAACATTATCAACATCATCATCATGATCCTTATTTAAAAAAATACTAATATTATAATTGTTTTCAAAAAAATTAGATTAATATATCATGAGATTTATATTACATGATTTTATAAAATATTAACTAATTAAACATTCATTTCACCATTTGTTACAACAATATCAATCTAATTTCCCTTAAGTTAGGTTCTCTTGTTCTTCGTAACCAAATTCCTAAACATAGTAAAATATTCATAATAGAATGTAAATGGAATTTTATTAACCTAAAAAATACCTAGGAGTGTCAATCTAGGTATCAATTTTTGACTCGTTATCTTGGATCAAGATATGATAAAGTAAATAATGAATTCTATAGTTTCTATGATATTACCCATAGGTATATCCGTGATAGAACCTGAATCCACCTACAACATCGATAGAGGGAAGTTAATTCCATAAAAAAAGCACAATATATACTTTTCCAAAAAATATATATATTATTCTATATATAAACATATCCCATAGACATATCCCTAGCGTTTTGACTCATGTTATTTTATCCTAATACTATAAATATGCCCTCAATCGAACATATATTTTATCAATAACTTTTCAATTATAAACATTCTTAACATATCAACCATTTAAGATATTTATAACCCACAAATTACTCCAAAATGATATCATCCTAATATCAAAATCTATCTAAACCCTTTTATGATACAAACTATTAATCACCATTCCTAACATCCCATAAATTTATGAATTAAAATTAATATTTCATGATTAATCATTTCCATGTACTTTTAGTTTTAAACTTTTTACAAATTTGAAAAAAAACATTCACTAATAAAAAACACGACTTTTTCAACTAATAGAAATTTTTCCATTATATAAATGTTTAATTAATACATAAAAATTCATAAAAATCTCCATCAAATTCATCTCATAAGATAACCCTCTAGAAACATCTTATGTAATACTTCTTTTTTATTTCATGGGTAAAATTAAATATAAGAAAAGGGTGATGTCAAATGTTCAGAATTGTAAAAAACAAGAGATAAAGATCAATTATTATAAGTGTTTATATGATAAGAATATAGGTATAACAAGGATTCATATTAAATATCATACCCCAAAATTGATATATCCTAAACCATGTTTCCATAATATAAACTATAGACTCATAACATCAACTGATCAAACCATTATCTTGGAATGTAAAATCAAAACATTATCCATAAATCATGAGCCATCAAAGATAGTTAAGAAAGTGTAGAAATCAAGAAAATAGGATTTTTTATCATTATAATCCTCTCTACCCTCTATCCTATTCACATGTAATATTTTGAGAAGATATAAACTCTATAACACTCAACCTTTGTGAACCTTGTTACTCACTAACATGTTCACACATAAAATTATGAGTAGAGAAAAATCCAATCGCACTCACTATTTGTGGACGTAGATACATTCAAACCTATTTCAATAAAATTTCTATCACATTATATACAACTCACTATCCAATTTATTTGAGGTGAATAGTGGTCCCACCCTTCTCATGTTTAAAACATAACTAATAATCCTTGGTTTATAATGGAACTAACCATCATTGGATTATAATCAAACCATCCATCCCAAAGATATAATGGAACAACCCACCACTCATCCATTTATATGTGTACCACATAAAATAATTTATACTCTTTTCACATCACAAATAACACATTGAAATAAAATTGTTTTCATAAAACTACCAAATCGAAAATAGATAATTTTTATAAATAACCCATGTAAGTAAGATGTATTTCCTAAAACATCTAAATTGAAATCAACCAATTTTCATAAATAACCCATGTAAATAATATTGTATTAAAAAATACTAATAACTATTTCAATTTATTAATAATACCATTGAAATAAAATGGATTTCATAAAATATCTATATGTAAATAGTTCACATTTCATAATGTACGCATGGGAATAATATGGGTTTCAAAATTTTATAAAATTTACTCATGAAAAAAAATTCATATAAAAAAATTTACAACAGGAAATAATCATAATACTAAAGAATATATATTTAGGAAGATGAAACATAAATATATTGGTGAAAGATAATTTGATGATAATTAGGACCAAATCATGAAAAAATATTTTTGATAATAATTTGTAATGATCATTGTAAAAGTTATAGTCATGATTCTCCTTTAAGAATGAACCTTCTAAAAGAAAATAGAAAGGAAAAATTCTCTAGAAAATGAATTTGAATTAAAAAACTATATTTAATTATAGATAAAAAATAATAAATCATTTGAAATTAAAATTAATTTAAAATTTAAGTTCAAATAAGAAATTTTATTCCTCATTTAAAGGAGATTGATTCGCGAAGCCCCTAATGGATTAGGAAACATTCAAATAAAATCCCATGATAAAGAGAGATGATGAAGATTAATTTATGATACCTTTAAAGAAGATAACTCATGATAATTTATATAAGATATGTAGTACAAACTTCTTATAAATACGAAATATGATCTGAACCATAAAACATGTCTCAATGAAGTGAAATTGAGATGAATCCCTTACCTTGATTCTTGTTTTGGTTATCAGACTCTAAACTACTTTAAAAAATACATAACTAATTTAATATCCTATTATAGAATGTAAAGACCTAGAAAACCTATGGAAATTGTTTTTTAATACATGGTACTTTTATGAGTCTGCGAAAAATTACGGTGCTTGATTCCGAGGCCTGGTGTGCCCAGAATCAATTTCTGAAGTTTTGTTTGTGTACATTCAGTAAACGTACGAGCAGGATTGTATAACTTTTTAACCAATGCTCGGAACTGAAATTTGATGGAACCGTTTAACTCACATCGCCATTATTCTCTTATGAATACTTTCACCTCGACGTCAGTTGGTTGAGAATAAAAGTTAGTTTTTGCTATTCATAAAAAAAATAAAAAAATAAAGTGTGCAACACTTTATTTTATTTGAGCCGCCTTTTTGTGTGTGGAGGTTAAAACCTCCTCATGGAGGTTGGAGGTGGGGCCACCTCACCTTAACCTCCAATGAGATATTATAGTGGTGGGGCCCACCAGAACTCAACCTCCCTTGAGAGGATTAATATGGTGGGGACCACATGGGGCTTAACCCCCTATTAATGAGAGGAGAGGAAAACTTCTCAACTCCCCCAATTAATTTCATGTGTCAATGTAAAATTAAATGCATTAAATTTAATTTTATGTGTAAACATAAAACTTAAATTCTATTAATTAATTTTATGTGTCAATATAGAATTAAATCCTATCAATTGTTTTGATGCAGGCTATGTGGGGGGAGCTTCTTGAAACCCTCAAATTAATTAAGCCAATAAACCTTTTAAACTGTGTCAACGCTATTCAATTCGCTTGACCCCATTTTTAAATTAAGTAACCGCATTGTTGGAATATAAGAAGGTTCATAATAAATGAACTGTCATAAATTCCATGATGGATGCATACCTCTTCCCCTCTCCTATATATAGGGAGTTTGGGAGGAGGATTTGGGATGGCTTCACCAAGCGACGAAGTGCTGGTAAAGTGACGCGACGCCCAACACTTGGAGGATTATTCTCTCCAATGAAGAATGCTCCACTGACGAAGAACAACAACCTTGACTTCAACCATATTCCTTGGAACTCCTTCCGACTTGAGACGTCTTCGTTCACAATGAATCGACGCCCGCCTTTTTGCACAAATGTCAACCAACTACGAGAAAGGTAGGGGGTTTATTACATGATAATATTATACCATTTTCTTATCTTCCTCATCAGATAAAAAGTGATTATTGAGGATGTGTTATTGATTATCTACTCTTCTTGATGAACCAAATGATACCTACCTAAATAGAGAGGGTGCGGGCCAACCTAACATGGCCCGACACCCTCCGTCGATTTTATTCCTTGTGGTGATCTTTGAAGCAATGACGAGGCGCCGAAGGTGGTAACAACATGGTTGCATTACCCGAGGCCTCTGTGAACTGTGTTGCCCCTGTGGTGACCCACACGCATCAGCCGAACCCGCGGCCTGCCCAGTGCGCTTCCTGATTCCCAGGAGGCCTCCCGGAGCACTGCCCGGTGCCCAGGCCCCCTACCCGCGGCCTCCCGGTGCGCTGCCCATTGACCAGCCAGCCTCTCGGTGCGCGGCCCGTGCGCCTTGTGGCCAGATGGCATGCCACTGCGCCATTGGCCGCCTGCCTGCGGCCTGCCTGCGCCCCACCGGCCTTCTTACTGGCCTCCGCGCCGCCGGCCTCCTGGGATGAGTCGCCGAGCTGCACCCCTCATGGCACTGGCCGAACCAGCCCCGACCTTCGGGTCGAGCCACCTACGCAATGGACTCCGGGCCAAATCGCCCTCGCAGTCTGCTTGTTCGGGCCCATCAGACCGAGCCAAATCTAGCGGGATGACCCACCCAACGGGCCAGGTCAGATCCAGTGGGTCTGACTGGGTCGGCCCAATCTGGGTTGGGCCGAGTCGGTCTGACCGAGTCGGTCCGACTGGGTCGGACTGGGCCCATGCCCATTACCGACCTTGTTACTTCGTTTGGCCGTAACTTTGGAACCAGAAGACCGTTTGACGAACCATCAGCGGCATTGGTTTCCTTGGAGAACGATGGTCCCTTTGAGTATACCCCACTAGAGTTTGGGGTAATGTTGAGATATGGTCAGGTTGGATCGTACACAAATCCAACTGGTCCCCTGGGAAAAAAATGCTTATAACTCACAGATCAGGTGTCCGATTGAAGAGCTGTCAATTGCCTTGAGACCCTTATGATGAGGCAGACCTTTTTGATACTTCAACGTGGGACTTCGTGGTAGTTGATGTATTGAAACTTTGCTTGAGGAGCGGACCCTCCTAGAATCAAGTGTGCTTTGTGGAAACCCTATGGTTGGCTGTACTCTGATGACTGTTCATGGATTATGTGTTGGTCTGACAATTTTGAATTCTCTTCCTGGATCATGTGTTGCTTCGACAGAATAGCTGTTCCTGGATTATGTGTTGTTTCGACAGCTCTAACGACTACTCCTGGATCATGTGTTGGTTCAATAGTTTTGTCTTCTGTTCCTGGATCATGTGTTGGTCCGACAGAATAGCTGGTCCTAGATCATGTGTTGGTCTGATAGCTCTGACGACTGTTCCTAGATCATGTGTTGGTCCGACAGTTTTGACTTCTCTTCTTGGATCATGTGTTGGTCCGATAGAATAGATGGTCCTGAATCATGTGTTGATCCGATAGCTCCTACTACTGGTCCTGGATCCTAGATGGGTCTGACAACATAGATGATTCAGTGGCTATATCTGATCATCTCTATCTCTTTACATAATTTGTATAACTTCTCAAGCTGAGTCAGTGCCTTCTATGTTTTCCACATGATTGAGATAGGTTACTTGAGAACTTAGGTATATGTTTGGACATTGTAGAGACCCGAAGCCTGACGTACATGGACATTACATTACATTTGCGGAATACTTAGTACATAACAAAAACACACACACAAGGATCGTAATAGTTTAGTGTCTTTGGAAACTCGGAACGTAATCTTCTAATCGTGGTGAAAGATCTTCAATATCTCCCATAAAGATCTTCCCTTTTTTTACCTAAAACCTTTCTTTATATCCTGGGGAAAATAAAACATAAAAGGGTGAGCTCAAATGCTCAGTAAGGGTAAACAAAAGAAAAATCAATCACATCATATTCATAAGAACATAACTTTTGGAAATCTTAACCTGCAAAAGAGAGCATAATTTCATAACATGGGATAAATCATGGCAGTGAAATGTAATCACAATAATCATAAATTAAAACATGAAACTTTGTGGAATTCACACATAATCATAAATAATCATTTCTTGTTAGTCAAGACTCATTGCCAAGACTATCTTAGTGGACAAAGTCCCTTTCTGAATCGAGTAACCCTCATTTCAGTCCTGTTTCACTGAACCGGTATAACCTACCATTCCAGCCATGTCTATCTCATGAGATATAAAATCTTTACCCAATGCATTGGAGGGAGATATAGGTCCCACCCATCTTATAATGAATCCTTTCTTATGTGTGCCACATAATCATATACCATACATCATAGCGTAACCCATGTAATAAAAATGGAATTCTTAAACAACATGACATCATAAAACAATTCATATAAGATAAACGAATTCATAAAAATATTTTCATCACAACATAATCAAATCCATGTTATAATAAAGATAAAAACAGAACCCTTTTATTATCTTAGATGGAAGATAATTTTGATAAAATACTTGAACTCCATTCTTGAGGAAAATATCCTTTCTACTTCAAAAACATTTTTCCTTTCATAACATGTCATACGACTTTAAAATAAAAGAAGTTGATTAAAAATAAACTTGAAAACTTGTAAAGGAAGTTTCTTGGAAATAATGTTTTAAAAATCCATTCATGCCGTATAAGTTAAAAAAACATTCTTCGTACTTTTGTCGAAAAAGTCAAAAAGTACCTCGTACGAAAAACGACAAAAGATTCCTTTCATATTCTTTACCAAAAACTCACCAAAGGGAAAAATTGGATTTAAACTATTGTAATTGGATGGAAACAATATTACATATTGAGGGAACATGGATGTGGATGATAAAATACACCCCAGTAAATGCCAAAGTAAAAACAATCTCGGATAAAAATGAGATTGTGATACTTTCCCTTACCTTAGGTCTGATTTGCTTCGTAAGTGTCTGAACCTCCTGTATAATGATTTAAATCATGTTATTGACTTATTCCAGAATCATATTCATTGTTATTATATCATATATGGTCCACTTATGACTTTATATTACCTATTCTTTTGTAAATTCATGTTAAAGTAGCGTTTTGGGTAAAATCGTCTCATTTGTCGTTCGTGTTTTTAACTTGTAATTATTAATATGATTACTTGGATCATGATTACTTATATCCAGAATGTAAAACATGATTTATATATAATATATATTCAGAATATATATATATATATATAATATCGATAAATGGAATGAAATACACCGTTCATGGAGACGGTAGTCCGTATGTACGCATGAACGCTGTTTTCATTTCCTTATTGAAGTGAATGGAATTAAGTAGATGACATAAATATAAATTTACATAAATCCAGTATCATTATTATGTCATATATTTCATTAGTACTTATTATATATACTTTATAATCATTCATGAATGGTTAATCATTGAGAATGAATCTCATCGCGTCGTGGAGACGGTAGTCCGTACGTACGCACGAGCGATGATATCGTTCCCATGGTCGTGGAATTGTGTTGAATTGTATGTAGACTATTTCAGTATCAATATCAATTTATAATAATCATATATAGTTACTCATTACACCATTATACCCATCCTATTAAGGTGGTGGTGGAAAATAGATTACACCACGGCGTGGAGACGGTATTCCGTACGTACGCACGCGCGATGATTTCATTTTTCCGTAGGATGGATAGAAGGTGAATTAGGGTTGTTTCATATTTATAATAACATATCAGTATGTAAGTAATACTGATGTTATTAATTTATCATGAAACAACTAAAGAAGAAGAAGTTGAATAAGAAAGAAATTGAAAAGATCGGTAATGGATATTACCTCTTCTTTAAAACGCCTCTTTGAATCCTCCACTTAGGGAACTAAGATTGGTCTTTGAAGAAGACCAGGACCTCTAGGATTATTCTAGGGAAGTGGAGAAGGGATTTTGGCAGGGGTTGGACGAGCTTGAGTGCTCAAATTGGTGTGAGGAGGAGGGGGAGGAGGTGCCCTTTTATAAGGGAGGAGAGGGGCACCTTAGGAATATCTCAAAATATTTTTTTATATTAAAGTCAAAATCGGTTTATAATGGTTTCAAAGGGTCTTATTTCGAAGATAAATTGGGGATGGGTCTAAATCCTATCAACCAATAGGATTTAGACAAGTTTATGTTATTATTTTAACCTTATCAATTAGATTTAACTCTAAGTTAAATAATTTAACTTTTACCGTGTCTTTTTGTTTTCTTACACTATATGGTTAATACACTTACTATAACATGCCAAACGAACCCCAAATTGTTTATTATTAATATATATATCCTTATCTAAGTCATTTGGCCGAACCTTAGATTTTTAGGAATAAAATAACAATTAATAATATAATATTTGATTTAAAAACTATTTTGTGTCAATTTTGACACTATTTGATATATGATTTTTGTGAAAGTCATATCAGAATTATATGTTCAAACCAAGTTGATTAAATCAACACTAATATATCATAGTAACCTATAAAATTAGTGGAATTCATAAAAAATCTCAAATTACATTTATTTTGGTGTTTATAACATCAATTATGTCAATATTTCATTAATAATATAATTACTGCATCATCATTGTGTCATAAATAAATTAAATTATTTAATGTCTAAAAATTATAAATAAAATACCATCATGTAGGAAATCGTTTTATCTTTCTAATTAATATTTATAGTCGAATTTATCTTATGTATAACCCCATATTAAAAATGATTTACTTATTAAACTTTGATTTTAACTATTTTAACCCTTCTTTAAATAAATTAATAATAAATGTCCCAATCTAATCCAAGTGGACCTAAATGGTCATATTTTATTCCTAAGTTTGTTTTTGGTCGCATTACACTTGTCCAATAGAATTAGGACATGTGTTAGGGTAATAATAATATCATATTTACCCTTAGTTACCCTATTTACTATTAACCGTGGTAAAAAAAAGTAAAAAGTTACTATTCACCAAAAATTATTTTCATCTCATTGAACCACATTTTAGTCCTTGATATTAACCGTGTCTGTCGAATTTTCGAAATTCCATTCACAGAAGCGGTAAAATTAAGTTTTATGAAAAATTCAGTTTTTAACCTACCACTTAGTGGTTTTACTATTCATCAAAAATTGAAAGTTTTCAGAAAAGTACCAAAATTTCACCCTAGGCTATAATTGATATTCCGAATTCAAAAATGATTTCTATTTTACAAAATTCCCAACATATAAGTTGCATTAATTAATTTTATAATTAATTTCCGCTGTCACAACAAATAGCGTGTTTTTAAGAGATAATAACTATCAAAAGATTGACACTTGTTTATAACTGGTTTAAATGTGAAATTACATCCAATGTCCAACATTGTATTAAATTGTAAAAATATATTCTAAATATACTCTAAAACCACTCAAATTAATAATTTATAACTATTAATTATTTCGATTGAAAAAGTTGTTTTTAATTAAAATTTAGTGGTTTTACTATTCATCAAAATATGAAAGTTATCCGAAAATTACCAAAATTTCACCTTAGGCTAAATTCGATACTCCTAATCCATAAATGAAGTCCATTTTGAAAAATAAAATTTACAAAATTTCAAAAAGTGGTTATTACTATTCATAACGGCTAGTTTTAATAATATCTTAATAGCATATCATTGTTTAGCGAAACTTGGTGTTGCGTACAACACACGCTATCATGGAAGGTCGCGATCGCGTGTAATTCAAGCCAAGTCAGAGATGTGTGTTGTGAAATCTCTTTTTGGTGTAGCGTATAACACAAGACATTAATGAAATTAAAAAGAATATTTTTCATAAAATCTCGGGGTGTTACATTCTACCCCCCTTAAAATGAATTTCGCCCTCGAAATTCGTCGGGGTTATAAATGGTTTAATATTCAAAAGTTTCTTTAATAGAAACCCACATCGTAAAAAGGAATACCAAAACCAAACTTTAAAAACAAAAGTATGAAACGTAACGGTTACCCAAATAAACTAATCACTGGGTTTCCACATATGTGAAAATATGGATATGGAAGAGAAATCTAACCATCATGTTCTGATGGAGAGTGGTAGAGAACATGGCTATGGAAAAGCCAGCAATCACAAAGCCATAAATTTGTGACGATCTAAGTTACCATCTGATTCATCAGATATAAGATCACTAGGACAACATTTTTGTTTTTCAAGATCGTTTCCCTAAAGTTAAAGAATTTAAATTAGAATAAATACTTACTTTATTTTGGTACAATCTCACTGTTGTTCGTGCCTTTAACAATTTCCACTTCATCTCTTAAATAAATGAAGTTGAATTTGTTATTCGTGAAGTGTTAGCAGATCATGTGATAGAATGACGGGTCATTCCATCTGTCTCAAACAAAAGGTTAGCAAAAAAGATTATATACATAAGTCGATCTATAGTGAGATTAATCATATATGGTTCCTAAAATGTACTTATACATCATATGTCATATAGCTTAATATAATAAAACTAGTTTCTACTAAACAGGGACTTCCTGTAGGCCAGTGGTAGGCGATAAAGGCCAGTCGCACTTCGGTTGTGGGTTCGATTCCCACAGCCTTGTCCGAAGCGATGGGCTGTCGCCCGTCCTGCAGGTTGTCCTTTTTCTAAAGCTATATTACTATAACATCCCATCAATAATATCGAAAATCTTCTATCCTTAAACAATACTAACTTATGTCCAACATAATCCATTCTAATCTTTAGGCTTATCCATAATACTGCAGTCCACTCTCATAATATAGTGAAAACGATTACCAGAGATTTAATACCATCGTTGATCCCCATATATCATAAGATATGTCTTGTTGGTCACATTCTAAACATTCAAAGTCCTTAATCATGTATTCTCTTGAATACCCATTGAACCTTAGTGAAAACATGAATGCAGTTAAAAGTTAACACTTTCCACATACCAAAACCCTCAAAATTCTATATACTCAAACCATGATATCACTTAGTCCTTATATCAATCATGAGCTCATGAATACTGTTAAACATTTCATTTTCTCATTTTCCCTTCATTATGCGCATATCGTCTTATTTCCAAAAATATCTCAATCACTTTGAATACCACATTAGACCAATACACCAATATTCCAATACTCCATGATACAACATTATTTTGGAATCCCATTACATAAACACTTAATCATTCCACCACATCATTGTCATATTCAACATCGCCAAAAGTGATCGCATGTGACTTCCCTTTATCCTTTTCCTTAAGCGGTTGCTCATGTCGATCATCACTAACCCTTGGATTAGGGCATTTATTAGCATAATGCCCCATTTCCTTGCACTTGAAGCATTGAAGTGTTGGTGGTGCGTTCTCCGTAGTGTTTGCTTTATTCACATCATTAGAAACCCTTTTTCCATTACTTCGACACTCAGCTGCTCGATGACCTTCTTTTCCACACTTAAAACATTTTCTAGTCCCTTTAAGACAATCTCCACCATGCTTCTTTCCACACTTTTAGCATAAGGAAACATTCATTTTCTTTTCACCATTATTCTGAGATTTCTCCTTGAACTCCATCTTTCGTTTCTTGTCAAAACCCTGAGATGGATATGTAACACCAACTTCCATTTCTACCTTGATAGCACAACGCACAATTTCTTCATAGCTACTGAAGTCTCTTATAGCCAATGCCCTTCGAAGACTTGGTTTTAAGCCACTGAAAAATCAATCAACTTTACTTTCAGGTTGGATGATAATGCCAGATGCATACCTTGCAAGTCTTGTAAAATTCGCTTCGTATATACCAACATATTCATCATCCTTCTACTTCAGCTCAAGAAACTCCTTTTCCATCTTTGTTCGAAGAATACGAGGGAAGTACTTACTGAAAACCAAGTTCTTGAACTCGTCCCATTCCATGGACTCAATTTCATCTCTTGGCCTCGTATTCTTGATAAGATTCCACCATTGATCAGCTTCACCTTCCAAACGATATACTGCTAAGATGACTTTATCATGTTCAGAACAGTGAAGAACTGAAAATATCTTTTCAGTGGTATGGATCCATTGTTCAGCAACAAGTGGATCAAAAGTCCCACTGAAAGAAGGTGGGCGTTGCCTCATGAAGGACTCAATAGAATATTGTTCCCTTCTCTGCTCATTTGGAAGTCCAGAATGATTCATAGCTTGTCTAAGTATAGCAATAAGATTTTGCACTCCATCTCCCATAACATTTGTTTGTTCAGGAGGGAAATTATTGCATTGTCCATTGCATTGATCAACACGGTTCCTTCGGGTTCCAACCATCGTCTAAAACCCAAAAAGAATAGTGTGAGAGGCAAAAATCATGCTAGGGAAAACAACATAATAAAGGGGAAGTACCTTCAATATATAACATCTTAGGTTTAATTCTACGATCGTTAGCGTAATTCTAGTACTATAACCTATACGTATACTTAACCTTAGGGACATCCCTAGACATACCTTAGAAATATCTCTAGAGATCTCACTAACATTTTCGCATCCTAGTTTCCAAATGTTGACTAAACCTTTCCTCTGATACCAACTGTAGAGACCCGAAGCCTGACGTACATGGACATTACATTACATTTTCGGAATACTTAGTACATAACAAAAACACACACACAAGGATCGTAATAGTTTAGTGTCTTTGGAAACTCGGAACGTAATCTTCTAATCGTTGTGAAAGATCTTCAATATCTCCCATAAAGATCTTCCCTTTTTTTTTACCTAAAACCTTTCTTTATATCCTGGGGAAAATAAAACATAAAAGGGTGAGCTCAAATGCTCAGTAAGGGTAAACAAAAGAAAAATCAATCACATCATATTCATAAGAACATAACTTTTGGAAATCTTAACCTACAAAAGAGAGCATAATTTCATAACATGGGATAAATCATGGCAGTGAAATGTAATCACAATAATCATAACTTAAAATATGAAACTTTGTTGCATTCACACATAATCATAGATAATCATTTCTTGTTAGTCAAGACTCATTGCCAAGACTATCTTAGTGGACAAAGTCCCTTTCTGAATCGAGTAACCCTCATTTCAGTCCTGTTTCACTGAACCGGTATAACCTACCATTCCAGCCATGTCTATCTCATGAGATATAAAATCTTTACCCAATGCATTGGAGGGAGATATAGGTCCCACCCATCTTATAATGAATCCTTTCTTATGTGTGCCACATAATCATAAACCATACATCATAGCGTAACCCATGTAATAAAAATGGAATTTTTAAACAACATGACATCATAAAACAATTCATATAAGATAAACGAATTCATAAAAATATTTCCATCACAACATAATCAAATCCATGTTTTAATAGGGATAAAAACAGAACCCTTTTATTATCTTATATGGAAGATAATTTTGATAAAATACTTGAACTCCATTCTTGAGGAAAATATCCTTTCTACTTCAAAAACATTTTTCCTTTCATAACATGTCATACGACTTTAAAATAAAAGAATTTGATTAAAAATAAACTTGAAAACTTGTAAAGGGAGTTTCTTGGAAATAATTTTTTAAAAATCCATTCATGCCGTATAAGTTAAAAAAACATTCTTCGTACTTTTGTCGGAAAAGTCAAAAAGTACCTCGTACGAAAAACGACAAAAGATTCCTTTCATATTCTTTACCAAAAACTCACCAAAGGGTAAAATTGGATTTGAACTATTGTAATTGGATGGAAACAATATTACATACTGAGGGAACATGGATGTGGATGATAAAATACACCCCAGTAAATGCCAAAGTAAAAACAATCTCGGATAAAAATGAGATTGTGATATTTTCCCTTACCTTAGGTCCGATTTGCTTCGTAAGTGTCTGAACCTCCTGTATAATGATTTAAATCATGTTATTGAATTATTCCAGAATCATATTCATTGTTATTATATCATATATGGTCCACTTATGACTTTATATTACCTGTTCTTTTGTAAATTCATGTTAAAGTAGCGTTTTGGGTAAAATCGTCTCATTTTTCGTTCGTGTTTTTAACTTGTAATTATTAATATGATTACTTGGATCATGATTACTTATATCCAGAATGTAAAACATGATTTATATATAATATATATTCAGAATATATATATATATATATAATATCGATAAATGGAATGAAATACACCGTTCATGGAGACGGTAGTCCGTACGTACGCATGAACGCTGTTTTCATTTCCTTATTGAAGTGAATGGAATTAAGTAGATGACATACATATAAATTTACATAAATCAAGTATCATTATTATGTCATATATTTCATTAGTACTTATTATATATACTTTATAATCATTCATGAATGGTTAATCATTGAGAATGAATCTCATCGCGTCGTGGAGACGGTAGTCCGTACGTACACACGAGCGATGATATCGTTCCCATGGTCGTGGAATTGTGTTGAAGTGTATGTAGACTATTTCAGTATCAATATCAATTTATAATAATCATATATAGTTACTCATTACACCATTATACCCATCCTATTAAGGTGGTGGTGGAAAATAGATTACACCACGGCGTGGAGACGGTATTCCGTACGTACGCACGCGCGGTGATTTCATTTTTCCGTAGGATGGATAGAAGGTGAATTAGGGTTGTTTCATATTTATAATAACATATCAGTATGTAAGTAATACTGATGTTATTAATTTATCATGAAACAACTAAAGAAGAATAAGTTGAATAAGAAAGAAATTGAAAAGATCGGTAATGGATATTACCTCTTCTTTGAAACGCCTCTTTGAATCCTCCACTTAGGGAACTAAGATTGGTCTTTGAAAAGACCAGGACCTATAGGATTATTCTAGGGAAGTGGAGAAGGGATTTTGTCAGGGGTTGGCCGAGCTTGAGTGCTCAAATTGGTGTGAGGAGGAGGGGGAGGAGGTGCCCTTTTATAAGGGAGGAGAGGGGCACCTTAGGAATATCTCAAAATATTATTTTATATTAAAGTCAAAATCGGTTTATAATGGTTCCAAAGGGTCTTATTTCGAAGCTAAATTGGGGATGGGTCGAAATCCTATCAACCAATAGGATTTAGACAAGTTTAGGTTATTATTTTAACCTTATCAATTAGATTTAACTCTAAGTTAAATAATTTAACTTTTACCGTGTCTTTTTGTTTTCTTACACTATATGGTTAATACACTTACTATAACATGCCAAACGAACCCCAAATTGTTTATTATTAATATATATATCCTTATCTAAGTCATTTGGCCGAAACTTAGATTTTTAGGAATAAAATAACAATTAATAATATAATATTTGATTTAAAAAATATTTTGTGTCAATTTTGACACTATTTGATATATGATTTTTTTGAAAGTCATAACAGAATTATATATTCGAACCAAGTTGATTAAATCAACACTAATATATCATAGTAACCTATAAAATTAGTGGAATTCATAAAAAGTCTCAAATTACATTTATTTTGGTGTTTATAACATCAATTATGTCAATATTTCATTAATAATATAATTACTGCATCATCATTGTGTCATCAATAAATTAAATTATTTAATGTCTAAAAATTATAAATAAAATACCATCATGTAGGAAATCTTTTTAGCTTTCTAATTAATATTTATAGTCGAATTTATCTTATGTATAACCCCATATTAAAAATTATTTACTTATTAAACTTTGATTTTAACTATTTTAACCCTTCTTTAAATAAATTAATAATAAATGTCCTAATCTAATCCAAGTGGACCTAAATGGTCATATTTTATTCCTAAGTTTGTTTTTGGTCGAATTACACATGTCCAATAGAATTAGGACATGTGTTAGGGTAATAATAATATCATATTTACCCTTAGTTACCCTATTTACTATTAACCGTGGTAAAAAAAAGTAAAAAGTTACTATTCACCAAAAATTATTTTCATCTCATTGAACCACATTTTAGTCCTTCATATTAACCGTGTCTGTCGGTTTTTCGAAATTCCATTCACAGAAGCGGTAAAATTAAGTTTTATGAAAAATTCAGTTTTTAACCTACCACTCAGTGGTTTTACTATTCATCAAAAATTGAAAGTTTTCAGAAAAGTACCAAAATTTCACCCTAGGCTATAATTGATATTCTGAATTCAAAAATGATTTCTATTTTACAAAATTCTCAACATATAAGTTGCATTAATTAATTTTATAATTAATTTCCGCTGTCACAACAAATAGCGTGTTTTTAAGAGATAATAACTATCAAAAGATTGACACTTGTTTATAACTGGTTTAAATGTGAAATTACATCCAATGTCCAACATTGTATTAAATTGTAAAAATATATTCTAAATATACTCTAAAACCACACAAATTAATAATTTATAACTATTAATTATTTCGATTGAAAAAGTTGTTTTTAATTAAAATTTAGTGGTTTTACTATTCATCAAAATATGAAAGTTATCCGAAAATTACCAAAATTTCACCTTAGGCTAAATTCGATACTCCTAATCCATAAATGAAGTCCATTTTGAAAAATAAAATTTACAAAATTTCAAAAAGTGGTTATTACTATTCATAACGGCTAGTTTTAATAATATCTTAATAGCATATCCTTGTTTAGCGAAACTTGGTGTTGCGTACAACACACGCTATCGTGGAAGGTCGCGATTGCATGTAATTCAAGCCAAGTCAGAGATGTGTGTTGTGAAATCTCTTTTTGGTGTAACTTATAACACAAGACATTAATTAAATTAAAAAGAATATTTTTCATAAAATCTCGGGGTGTTACAGACATATACCTATGTAATGGATATTCATTGATTTCTTACTCTTTGGTTTGTCCATGGTGGATTTTGAGAGACCTTGGTGGTCTCGGGGTCCCTACTGAGTATCGTTATACTCACCCCTACATGGGCTATGCTCTCACCTCATTGTGTTGGATGCAGATGAAGGACAACGCTGACAGAGGCTGACAGCACTAGGACTGGATGGTACTCAGAGGTGGACCTTACGATGAGTCGTTGCATAGAGGAGACTGACAGAAGTGGAGTGCTAAGGAGGATATCTATACCTACACTTCAGGTTGGATCCGTGGTGGATGTTCCAGGTGCTTATTTTCACCTTTCAGTTGTTTACCTTTCTTCAGTTGTACTTGTTTTCAGTTTCCTTGTACTTTACAGTTGGGCTTGTATTTCTAGACCTTTACTTTCCAACACTCCTTTTGTATAGATTTTTTCTTAGTGTTTTGCTTCCATCATACACTGTTGTGTGTGTTTCTAGTTTATAAAGACAATGAATTCCCAGTTTTAGGGATTTACGCCTTTGGTTCTAGTCGTCAGCCCCTTGCCTATGAAAGGCGGGCTTGGGGTAGTTACGGAACGGGGCCCGGGGGACGGGTCGTGACAAATTGGTATCATAGGAGTTGGTTCTACCATAGAACATAGGACTCTGATATTTAGTTTCTGTGAAGAAAAAGTGTTAAGGGTACTGAGTGTGGTTCTCAGTTCGGGGTGTCCAGTGTTGGTGTGGCGACCGACGTATCCATACACCAGGACCCTGACTACTGATTTTCGACTCAGTGCACAAAAACACTGATTGCATGTGTGCTTTCAAGAGTTTTCATTGTGATCTATTTGAGTCAGCTCACTAGGTATAACTTATTTACCGTGGAACAACTGTTTTTCCCAGTATGCCTCCACGTAGATAGCCGGTCAGGCTTCCGAGAGATATACGAGATGGAAGCCCACTGAGAGACGAGGCCTCGGTGCAGGGCCCCATCACAGCAGAGGCACCAGCGGTACCAACACATGTTGGGCCACCGATACCACCAGCCCTAGTTGCAGAGAGTGCACACCACTTGAACACGTTTCACGGGTTCCAATTCCAAAGGTTTCCTAGGTTTAGGGGTGAGACGTACCCACAGGTAGATGAGGATTAGATGGAGGCTGTGGTGAGAGTTTTCATACTAGTAGGGACACCAACCGACCTTATGGTGATCCTTGTCGCGAGTCTCCTTCAGGTAGCAGTAGGCAGATGGTGGAGTCTGATGCTACAGGTGCATGATGAGGTGACACTACTCTGGGAAGAATTCAATAGCCTATTTCGGGTGGAGTTTGTCCTAGCCACCCTACATGCAGTGCGGATATAGGAGCTACTTCATCTACAGCAGGGCAGCATGACAGTGGTACAGAACACAACGAGGTTCACTGACCTCTCGCGCTACTCCACTGATATGGTGTGGGACCCTTTCATCAGGGCCCGGACCTTTGAGCAGGGGCTTAGATAAAATATTAGAGCATCGATGATCTCACTCAGCATCCCGACTCAGGTGGGAGTGTTAGAGAGATTCCTCCTAGTGGAGAGTTTCCTTACTAAACAATCTCCAGTAGTGAGACCCACCACTAGTCGACATACAGTAGAGTCCTATTCAGCTGGCAGTAGACAAATATCATAGAGCTCCAAGTGGACCAGGCCATCCGGTGGACAACCCTAGGATACGGGTTCAGTTGTATAGGGAACACGAGACAGAGTCAGTCATGCTAGGAGCGGGCAATGTTACTCTTACGGCGGGCAGTGTCGCATGGCTCGTGACTGTCCGACCCGCAGTTTTGATGATTAGATAATATTTTAGGGACCTCCCAGGTAGAGGAAGAGCTTCAATCGAGGCAGTCCATAAGAAGCAGGCAGATGTGGTAGAGGAGATGGTTGTACAGCTGGTGGTGGATGATGATTCGAGGTGTTACCACCACCACCACCAGGAGGTCTACCCCGACTGCAGGGAGTAGGTGCACAGGGTAGATCTTAGCTACAGGGAGCTGAGGAATACAACCATGGAACTCCGAAGAGGATTCGAGGTATGATCTATGTCTACTCCACCTTAGCTATAGTTCATATAGACACAGGTTCCAGTCACTCTTTCATTGCCACTGCCCTCGTTCGGAGCTTGGAGATTCCGACAGATCCATTGGCTCAATCCTTATAGATAGAGACTCCTATGGGAGTAGAATTGAAGATTATGCACTGGTGCCAGTCGTGTGAGATTACTCTAGGAGGTGAGATATTTGGTTGGGATCTTCTCATAGCAGCATCAAGGCCTTACGAAGTCATCTTAAGTATGGATTGGTTATCTACAGTCCCGGATTAGATCAACTATATTAGGCACAAAGTGTAGTGTTTCCGCATGGATGTGACCAGGTTCACCTTCACCGGTGACAAGGGAGCCTTTGCAATGCAGGACGGACTTACACGAAGGAGGGTGAAGCTGATCACTCATTATTTGGCCTTCCTTACCCTTGGAGCAGTAGATGTGGAATGTTCGAGCTATCCTATAGTGGTGGACCAGTACGTGGATGTTCTTCCTAATGATGTTCAAGGACTACCTACTCATAGAGATGTGGAATTTTACATTGACCTGTACCCTGGAACGACACCGATATCTATGCCAGCATATCGGATGGCTCCCACTGAGCTTCGTGAGCTGCAGTTATAGCTGGAGGACTTGCATGGGAAGGGATTCATCCGGCCAAGTGTTTATCCCTAGGCAACCACGATTCTGTTTTCCAAGAAGGAATATGAGAGCTTGAGGCTCTTCGTCGACTACCATTGCTTTAAAGAGGTGGTCGTGAAGAACAAGTACCCACTCCCGAGGATTAACAGACTCTTTGATCAGCTGAAGGGAGCTTGGTGGTTCTCGAAGAAAGACCTCAGATCAGGGTATCACTAGCTCAGAGTTTGAGATGAGGATGTGCAAAAGACAACCTTCAGATATCGGTACGGCTACTATGAGTTCTTGTATATGCCCTTCAGCATAAACAACACTCTAGTAGTGTTCATGGGACTCATGAACAGGATCTTCCAACCTTATCTCGATTTCTTTTTTGTAGTCTTCATCGATGGCATACTAATCTACTCGACTACCGAGGAGGAGCATGCCTATCATTTGTGGGTAGTATTGGACGCACTCTGAGAGCACCGGCTTTATGTTAAGCTCTCGAAGTGCCAGTTTTGGATCCGAGAGGTTCACTTTTTGGGACATGACATCTCGGAGGATAGAGTTGCTGTGGATCTAGTGAATATTGAGGCGGTACTTTCTTGGGAGCCACCTAGGTGTGTGACAGAGTTACGAAGTTTCCTGGGTTTGGCTGGATACTATCGAAGGTTCATACCAAACTTTTCTAATGCTTCAGCACCACTATCAGCCTTGAAGAAGAAGAGGAAACCCTTCGTGTGGTTAGTGATATTGCAGCAAAGCTTTTAGGATCTGAGGTAGAGGTTGACTAGTGCCCCCATCTTAAGGATTCCAGAAGAAGGTGTAGGGTACATAGTTTACTATTACGCATCAAGGACTAGACTCAGGTGTGTCCTGATGCAGGAGCAAGTAGTGATCGCATATGGTTCTTGGCAGTTGAGATAACATGAACAGAACTACACTACCCATGACCAAGATTTTGCATTAGTGGTCTTCACATTGAAGATGTGGCGACACTATCTGATGGGCAAACGTTTTATCATGTACACTGATCACAAGAGTCTCAAGTATATCTTATATCAGAAGGACCTGAATCTGAGATAGTGGTGATGGCTCAAGTTCCTCTAGGACTATGACTTC
The DNA here is from genome assembly GCA_963277665.1 of Viscum album. NCBI lineage: Eukaryota > Viridiplantae > Streptophyta > Magnoliopsida > Santalales > Viscaceae > Viscum > Viscum album. Next base: position 109,574,996 of record OY728155.1, on the reverse strand, counting down.
GAGATAGTCTATAATCCTGGGAAGGGGAATTTTGTTGAAGATGCACTCAGTAGGAGGTCGGGTATACAGCTACTAGGAGAGGTGATGGAGCAGCTAGCCGCTTTGCAGATATATTTTATAGATAGAGATTTAGAAGCCTTCTTTCAGTCTCTTACAGTCACTCCCCTAGTTCTTCATCAAGTTAGGGAGGCGCAACGAGGAGACGCTGACTGCGAGACATGACATGCTCAGATATCCACAGGGTAGGCACCTGATGGATTTTCTAATGGTGGGGACCATGTCATCCTATTAAGAGGACGTACCATGGTACCCATAGAAATTCAGGAAGAAGTGTTGAGGGAGTTCCAAACATCCCCTCTAGTGGTATATCTAGGTGTGGAGAAGATGTATCAAGACCTCAGACGACAGCACTAGTGTCCAGGTATGAAGAAGGTGGTAATATAGTTTGTCTCACGATGCCTCACTTGTCTGCAAGTGAAGGCGGAGCACCAGGTACCAGCATGATTGGTTCATCCTTTAGAGGTCCCATAATGGAAGTGGGATGGGATATCCATAGACTTTGGGATGGGTCTTCCACCTACATCCAGGGGACACGAATCGATTTTGGTGATCATTGACCGACTCACCAAGTCGGCCCACTTCCTACCGATCAGAGAGGAGGGATTAGTAGAGAGCTTGGAATGCCTCTATGTGCAGGAGATTGTGCGGCTACATGGAGTACCATCTTCTATTATCTCTTATCGTGACACATGGTTTACTTCTCGGCTATGGAAGGGGTTTCAAGAGGCTTTCGGGATGCAGCTATGTCTGAGCACCATCTTCCATCCTCCGATGGATGGCCAGACTGAGAGAACAATTCAGACCCTCGAGGACATGCTAGGTGCTTGTGTCCTTGACTTTAGTCATAGCAGGGATGATCAATTTCCATTAGTGGAGTTTGAATACAACAACAGGTATCACTCCACCATAGGGATGGAACCTTTTGAGGCATTGTATGGATGACCTTCTAGGACACCCTTAAGCTGGACTAACCCAGGGGAGTCAGCACTAGTGGGACAAGAGATGGTATGGGCTACCACAGAGAAGTTTTAGATCATCCAGGAGCGGATGATGACTGCACCGAGCAAGAAGAAGTCTTATAATGACAGGTGATAGAGACCGTTGGAGTCCGAGGATGGCAACCACATATTTCTACAGGTCTCACCTCGATGAGGTCTACGGAGATTTGGCTGAGGAGGCAAGTTATCTATGAGGTTCATCGGACCTTTCCAGGTCCTCAACAGAATTTATGAGGTGGCATACCTCTTGGATCTTCCACCTCAGTTGCACCGGGTGCATGGCGTCTTCCACGTATCTCAGCTGAGGATATACGTGCACGACCCATCTCACATCATCGACCATGGAGAGTTGGACGTCGACGATGGGGTGACTTTCACAGAGGTTCCCCAAGAGATTGAGGATCGACAGGAGCAGGTCCTATGTGGATGGTTGATACCACTGGTGCGCGTTCGCTGGTAGCACGAGAACCTCCAAGAGAGCACATTGGAGCGGGAGACTCATATGCATGCTCAGTACCACCATTTGTTCCCTTAGTTTGAGTTGTAGCTTACGGGGACATAAATCTCTGAGGTGGGGAGAATGTAAAGACCCAGAAATCCTGTGGATTGTTTTTTAATACATGTGATTTTTACGAGTCCGCAAAAATTTACGGCGCTTGATTCTGAGGCCCGGTGTGTCCAGAATCAATTTCTAAAGTTTTTTCAGGTACGTTCAGTAAACGTACGAGCATGATTTTATAACTTTTGAACTGGTGCTCAGAACTAAAATCTGAGGGCACCGTTGAACTCGCAGTGCTGGTATTTTCTTAAGAGGACTTTCACCTCGACGACAGTTAGTTGAGAATAAAAGTTATTTTTTGGATTTTCATAAAAAAAATAATAATAAAATAAATTGTGCAATACTTTATTTTATTTGGGCCACCATTTGGTGTGTGGAGGTTAAAACCTCCTCATGGAGGTTGGAGGTGGGTCCACCACACCTTAACCTCCCATGAAAGGTTATGGTGGTGGGGCCCACCTGAACTCAACCTCCCATGAGAGGATTAATGTGGTGGGGACCACACGAGGCTTAACCCCCTATTAATGGGAGGAGAGGAAAACCTCTCAACTCCCTCAATTAATTTCATGTGTCAATGTAAAATTAAATGCTTTCAATTTTATTTTATGTGTCAACATAAAAAGTAAACACTATAAATTAATTTTATATGTCAACTTAAAATTAAATCCTATCAATTTTGTTTGATGCAGGCCATGTGGGGGAAGCCTCTTAGAATCCTCCCAATAATTAAGCCAACACACCTCTTAAATTGTGCCAACGCTATTTAATTCTCTTGACCCCCTTTTTAAATTAAGTAACCACATCGTTGGAATTTAGGAAGGTTCTTAATAAATGAACCGTCAAAAATTCCACGATGGTTACATACCCTTTCCCCTCTTCTGTATATAGGGAGGTTGGGAGAAGGATTTGGGACGGCTTCACCAAGCGACGAAGTGCTGGAGAAGTGATGTGACGCCCAACACTTGGAGGATTACGCTCTCCACCAAAGAATGCTCCACTGACGAAGAACGTCGACCTCGACTTAGACCATCTTCCTCGGAACTCCTTCCAACATGAGACGTCCTCGTCCGTAACGAATCGACGTCTGCATTCTTGTGCCAACGTCAACCAACTACGATCAAGGTAGGGGGTTTATTGGTTGATATTATTATACCCTTTTCTTATCTTCCTCATCGGATAAAAAGGGATTGTTGAGGACATGTTATTGATCATCTACTCTCCTAGATGAGACAAATGATACATCCCTAAATGTGTAGGGTGCGGGCAAACCTAACATGGCCCGACACCCTCTGTCGATTTTCTTCCTTGTGGTGATATTTTATGCAATGAGGAGGAGATAGAGGCGGCAACGACAAGGTCGCACAACCCACTGACTCCGTGAAATGTGTCGCCCCCACGGTGCCCCACGAGCCTCGGTTTAACCCGCGGCCTCCCCGGCGCACTGCTCGGTGCCCAATTGGCCTCTCGGCGCGCTGCCTGGTGCCTAGTCCACCTGCCCGCAGCCTCCCGACAAACTGTCTGGTGCCCAGACAGCTTCCTGGTGCGCTACCTGAACCTGCCCATGCCTCCCGTTCACTGCCCGCACGCCCCACTGCTTGCCTGCATGCCCTTGCCCCCCACGCCACCTGCCCACGCTAGCTCGCGGCCTGCACGTGCCCCGTTGGCCTGCTCACCCGCCTCCGGGCCGCCGGCCTCCCAGGATGAGTCATCGAGCCACTCCCCTAATAGCGCTGGCCGAACCAGCCCTAGACTTCGTGCCGAGCAACCTACGCGGTGGCCTCCGGCCCAAACCGCCCTCGTAGTTCGCTGGGTCGGGCCCAACGGACCGGGCCGAACCTAGCGGGATGACCCGCCCAACGGGCTGGGTCTGGCTGAGTTAACCCAAACCGGGTCGGCCCAGTCTGGGATGGGCCGAGTCGGTCCGACCGTGTCGGACTAGGCCTGGGTCCATTACCCACCCGGTTACTTGTTTTGGCCGTAACTTTGGCTCCAAACGACCGTTTGACGAACCGTCAGTGGCGCTGGTTTCCTTAGAGCACAATGGTACCATTGAATATACCCCACTGGAGTTCAAGTTAATGTTGAGATATGGTCAGGTTGGATCGTACACGAATCCAACCGGGCCCCCGGGACAAAAAGGCTTATAACTCAAAGACCGGGTGTCTGATTGACGCGCCGTCAGTTGCGTTGAGACCCTTATGATGAGGCGGACCTTTGTGATACTTCTACGTGGGACATCATGGCAGTTGATGTATCTAAACTTGGATTGAGAGGCAGACCCTCATAAAATCAAGCGTGCTTTGTGGAAACACTCTGGTTGGCTATACTCTGACGACTGTTCCTGGATCATGTGTTGGTCTGACAGTTTTTACTTCTGTTCCTAGATCATGTGATGGTCTGAGAGAATAGCTGGTCCTAGAAAATGTGTTGGTCTAACAACTCTGACGACTGTTCCTGGATCATGTGTTGGTCTGACAGTTTTGAATTCTATTCCTGGATCATGTGTTGGTCCGACATAATAGCTGGTCATGGATCATGTGTTGGAATGATAGCTCTGACGACTGTTCCTGGATCATGTGTTGGTCTGACAGTTTTGACTTCTGTTCCTGGATCATGTGTTGGTCCGACAGAATAGCTGGTCCTGGATCATGTGTTCGTCCGACAACTCCAACTGCTGGTCCTAGATCCTTTGTTGGTCCTATACCTTAGATGATTTAGTGTCTATATCTGATCATCTCTATCTCTCTACATAATTTGTATACCTGTGTGAGCTAAGTTAGTGTCTTCTGTGTTTTCCTCATGATTGAGATGGGTTACCTGATAACTTAGGTATATGTATGGGAATATACCTATGTAATGTCTATCCGTTGTTTTCTTACTCTTTGGTTTTTCCTTGGTGGATTTTGAGAGACCATGGTGGTCTCTGGGTCACTACTGAGTATCGTTATACTCACCCTTGCACGGGCTATTCCTGCACCACGTTGTGTTGGATGCAGATGACAGATAGTGATGACGGAGGCTGAGATCACCAGGACTGTACGGTACTCAGAGATAGACCTTACGAAGAGTCGGTACACAGAGGAGACTGACGGGCGTGGAGTGCTGAGGAGGCTATCTATACCTACCCTTTAGGTTGGATCCGTGGTGGATGTTCTAGGAGCTTCTTTTCACCTTTCAGTTGTTTATCTTTCTTCAGTTGTACTTTTTTTAGGTTCCTTGTACTTTACAGTTGGGCTTGTATTTCCAGACCCTTACTTTTCATCACTCCTTTTGTATACAGTTTTACTTAGTGTATTGCTTCCAGCTTAATCTGTTGTGTGTGTTTCTATTTTATAAAGCAATGTCTTCCCAGTTTTAGGGATTTTCACCTTTGGTGCTAATCGCCTGCCTCTGGCCTATGGAAGGAGGGCTAGGGGTAGTCACAACATGGGCCCTAGTGGACGGGTCGTGACATAGAACCATACCCAATAATATTTCCCTTTTATAATCCTCATTATACCTTTTTATTCATGTTAAATTAATTAGTTACAATGTATTACAACTATTAGATGTTAATAACTTTAATTATTTTGTGCATGTTTAAATAATATTGATATCAATACCCATAATTTGATCAAAAGGTCATAATGTATATATTTTTATTTTGTAATATATTATTTTAATTTATTCAAAATTTTCTTATTTCATTTTGTATGTGTTTTTGTTACGTTATGTGAAAAAATAATTAATAATTTTTTATTTCAGTAATTTAGTGATCAATAATGATTTATTAATAATAAATTATATACACTATCTTGAATGTATAAATCCATATATTAAAAATTATTTTTATATTAAAATATATTAATTTCATTATTTATTTTCCCAAAGTTTTCTATGATCATATTTTGACTCATTTTTCACCTGGGTTATACAATCATCCAAAACATAAACCTAATTTATCTTGGAGGGTGAGTATGCTCTAGTAGGTGATTTGTTTGACATAATATCATTATAAATGAATAATAATGGTGTGTATTTTATTTATTTATCATTGGAAAAAATATATTAAAATTTTTAGATATATTTTGAAAATCTATATGAAAATGAAAAACAGTATATCATGGAAGTGGTAGTATGCACCTAACTATAATTAGAATTTCAATTTCTAAACAAATGAGAGGGGTGAAATTGGATAATAAATTATATTTTTAGAATCATGATTAATATATATATATATATATATCACATTTATTCATTAATACATCAATTTAGACTTTCAATGAGGGTCTGGGATGAAAAATGAAAGATTTTTCTCCATGGAGGTAGTAGTATGCACATATGCATGATTGATGTTCATTTAGTTTTCAAAATGGATGGAAGTGAATAAATAATGGTTTTACATTAATATAAAAACATTAAATTATTTTAATAATGCTTTGGTAATCCAAGTATTATAGTTATATGGTATTAGGAGGAGTATGATTCAGAAAAAAACAATAGAAGGAGACAATATTTATGTTGGAGGATTGATATATTCTAAGATGTATCAACAAAATTGAAGGGAATAGGATAATTATGTTTTCACAAGGGATTATGTTCATGGTATATGGTTATATTTAGAGTAATATATAATTTTTTTAATGGAGTAATTCCAAGGCGAATTTTATCATTGATGAGTAGAAGTTCTATATTTTTATAAGTGAATTTATGGCCAATTTTGGAAACACAATTTCAATTTTCAATAATGAAAAGTACATTTCAAAATTCCAAGGCTCAATAATGGAAAAACATGTAGGGGACACATAAATTTTATTCTAAAAATCTCACCCTTAAAATTCAAGGGTTTTTTAAATGATTGAGCAATTTTAAACTAGATTAGCTCAATTTGCTCCTTTTTTTATTTTGTGTGATAATTGATTTTTAATATTAGTAATTTATAATAATTAAGGAAATTAAAATTGACCACGTTGCATAATTTAAAAAATATGGTTTCCATTTTGAAATCCATTTTATCAAATAAATTATTTAAAATTGTTTAAAATTATTTTTTAATAAAAAACTGAAACTCCTAATACATTTTTTTAAACAAATAATGTTATTAAGTATTTAAATTTATATATAAGATAAAATTATTCTGGTTACTAATTTTCAAAAAATAAATTGATTTATAATGAATTGAATAAAATTTAGGTTTATTATAAGGAGTTCAAATCAAAACTTCTCCTATAATAAAACATAATTTAAATAGATGAATAGAAAAGTTATTTTTTTTAAGAGACATTTAACATTAGCCCTAAAACATTTTCCAACGGTTTTCAATTTACGAATAATATTTAAAAACACTTAATTATTTTCCTTCATTTTATTATCTATTACTTTGACATTTATTAAATATTTTATTTTATTTATACATATTGATAAAAGCAAAGAAATTATTATTTTCATAAATCCATTATTTTTTGACTAAAAATATCGTTATTATAAAATGATAAAAAAAATATTTATAAAAAAATTTGATAGGATAAAATAATAAATAAAGATGATTTTATCTAATTAAAATTAAAATATTTGAAAATTTTATTTTCATATAAAATTTAATATATAAGGAATAATATTTTTTTGAAAAACTTTTTTTAATATTAACTATTATTAACAATTTATCTTTTAAATATAATTAATTTTAATTTATTAATATATTTATATAATTACTATTGATATTATAATATATTGTATCTCCTTTCTGATTGGTTTTGCGTGAATGGTAAGTTATCAAATATTTAATTATTTATTATACTATCTAAAATATAAAGACATTGAAAACCCCTTAACTTGTACCATACAAAGGACTGAAGGAATAGTGAAGAAGTAAACTCATTTATGATTAGTAACCCGCCCCCCCATGTAATCATCTCAACATAGAATATAGAGAGATAAATAAATTACCATATCTGAATTAAATTATACTATTGGTTGGTAATCAATTCTTAATGTAATAAAAATATTCTTATATTATGGACTATAATTGTGGGTTTCAATCATGTGAATGAGGATGCTTCTATGAACTAATTCCCAAAGTATATAAATTGATATTGAATGATGATATTTCTCATCATTAAATCCAATGGTTTGAAAAAATGAAAGGTTTCATTTTTAAACAAATTAATGAATAGGTATCACAATATAATAAAATAAGAACTCAGAAATAATAAAATGGAGGGAAATAATATCTTACTGATTGGACACCTACCTAAGAAAATAATGAATCTCAGCTAGAAACTAATACTGAAATGCTCCCCTTAACACAATAGATTCTCCAAATTCATTGGTGAATAAGAACAACCACTACCAAGTTTATCTAAGTAGTATCATCACAGTCAACGATAACATATCCCATCTTCCAAGAACAAATAAAATTTAAGGCTATCACCACCACCACTAACCCATCCTTTATCTCAAAATTAGAAATATATTCCTCATACTTCTGCATATTCTCACACTGAAACTTGTATATTGTCCTACTCTAATTAACGTTATTGTTTTCTTTTACACTATAGTGATATAATGGAACATAACAATGAAGGTAATGACCATAACCAGAATGGGGATGTCATTCTGGAGTCAACACTACATAAGAACAAACATTAGAAATTCCTATCCCAGATTATAGATTTAAGGTCAATTTATTTAATTTAAACTAATTCCGAGTGTTTAAATAATTCTAAATTAGATGTAAAAATATTCATTCAAGAACTTTTTGTTGTTATATAAATTGTAGGTAGTATAACAAAACATTTAATTTTAAATAATTATGATATCCCTTTCAATAGATCATATAGGGATCATTGGTTCTAAAAATGATCATAAAATGATTTTATATTTATGGAATGTGTATAATAAAATAAATCTATTCATGAATATTAAAATTGTTAGAGACCCAATGTTGAAAAAGAATATTTTATTGGGAATATAATATTTTCTATGAAAATATGGTTCCCACATAGAACACTTTCATAGAGCCTATATAAATAGATTTCACATTTGTAGGGTAGGGAAACATATTTTTTCCCCAGGAAAATAAAATTCATTTGTGGAGAAATTTTTGAATTTTAGTCATACCATGATGAAAAATCCATTTCTTGGATGATGCATGATTTATGGTCCCCTTGAAAACAAAATTTTCCATGGTGAAGCATCATCCTTTTGGCCTCTGAAAACGAAATCTCATTATCTAAGTGTGGAAACAGCCATAGCATCTTTGAAAGTTAATATTACTTTGCCACATGAGGTATCTTCCCCAAAACCATATAAAATTTTTTTCCTTTTAAAGGTGATATATTATTTCTAGGCCCCCATAAACCAAACTCATTCATGGGAAATAGTTTTTCATTTCTTATGATCAACCTAGAAGAATGATTTCATCCATGCCCCTATGAAATCCCGACACATGGACTGATTATAGGTGGGAGACAATAATGGTGAAACCAAGATAGATAGTATGAGCAAGATATTTAGTAAGTAATCATTTACCACATATCAAAAGGTAAAAGAGGGCATAAGAATCAGTCATCCTAGTATAAAAATGGTCTGCATATGAAAACTCCATTGCAAATAGTGGTCTATATAGAAAAGTCCTTTGTGGATAGAGGTCCACAAATAAAATCCCTTTGTGGACCACCATTACGTAAACTGAATGTATATGGATTCTTGGAATATCACTATATCACATAGATAAACGTTTGTTGGATGGGGTCCTTCAGTTTTGGTACCCTTCCACATAGAGTTTTATCTTATCTCATCCCCTCTATGAAAAACTCAAAAAACCCACTCCATCAACCTCTCTCGTGAAGCACTAAGCCCCAAACTGGACACACTGTGAACCTCTAGGCTAAGACCTCTACCAAATACACAAAATATGTTTTATGTGAATCCTCTTGATAATACATTACTAGGGTAAGGAGGCTACATTTGTAACCTAACTAATAATGATGATCCTCAAAATTTAATCAATCATACATTCATATGGTAATAAGGGTCTCAATTTTAGGTATGTTTCCAGGTGGCTCCTCAGGCCAAGAAACTACATCCATGGAAGGTATCCCATCCTCTTCCTCAACTCCATCTATTAAAAAGGGAGGTGGGGATTGTCTTCAAATATTAATCCCTCATGGATTAATACCATAGTCTATCTTATAGGATGTAATATCCCCCCTAACATACATCCCTTGGGGTTACAAAAAATAAAAGTGGATAACAGCATGTTAAGTGACTTTCTCTATTTCCCATAGCCTGGGCTTCATCCACCAACAAATGAAGGAGATTTTTTGTTTTCCAGATCCTCCCCTTAAACTTATTTATCACAGTAGTCATGAATCATGTGGGTTTAGAGGTTAGTATCAGTCCAGAAATTTTCATGATCAAATACCTATCTTGATAGGAGACTCCCCTTTTAGAGATTTCTCTTACCTTCTCATATGGGCCTCCTCTATAGGTGTAATCCAAAACCTTTCAAACTACGTGTTCTTTGATTCTTGTCCATATACGATACTTAGGAAGCCAACATGATGTCCTAATATAGCACCCCATATTTACCCTAATATCATATAGGCAATATCCCCATTATGGTCATATCCATTTTGGGAGTCTAAATCCCATAAAGGTCCCTTGGGCTGCTTTAGTGTGAGTCCCACACCAACCCTTGTCTAGAAACCTTTATCGTAAATGCACTTTTTTTAGGATGTTAAACTAAATGATTTGGTCCTCATCACAAGACCTCAAGTGGTATGATGTGTCTTATTATGTGGCACTAAACCACATGTGTTCTTATTCATTTCACAAGGTTGCGTGGAAGCCCATCACATGGGCCTGATCTCAATATCAAAACAACTCATGTGTTCAAGAATGAGAATAAATTGTAGACCTCACTACTACTTGTCATAAAACCATCATCATGATAATAAAAGATACAATACTTTATAATCCACATAAAAAAGAACCATCAATGGAGAACCTCATATACATACAGCTATCTCCATAGATGAATAGCCTCAGATAAATAAATATGATTCTGAAATCAATACATGCTAATAATTGATTGTCAATACAAGGGTGGGATTTTTAGTTTGGGATTTAATAAAGGATTCACAAATACATCTTAAATAAATATGAGAGTAACAATGTATGGAATAATTCCCCAAAAATTGGTGTGATGAGCTAGAGCTCCCATCCCCGCAGCCTAATTTTATTTTAATGTCTCATTGTATACATCCAAGTGAATACCTACCTTTAGAAAACATGTGTACATTTAATCAAAATGAGTGTGGCTGAAAAAGATTGAGGGAACAAAACATGGTGAACCTAATATGAATCCTTAACCAAAATAAAATTGTGTCTCCAACATGTTAAGACCCTTTTTCACATAAAATGAAAGTGGTCTAAAACATATAACAAAAATAATTAATTATACATGTGTATGTTTATTGGGGAGATAATTTGATTTTTTTTGTTTTTTTATCATATCTATCTAGGTACTTTTGAAATTAATTACCTTATATAAAATCCAATGGTTCCATTTCCACCAACCCTAACATATGAATATTCTATTTCATGGGTAGGGTCCTTATGAAATCTCATGACACGATCACTGACCCAACATCTTCAGTGATGGATCTCAAATTCTATAATTTATGAGTACCAATCTAATAGTACCATTTCATCCCAGGAGATAGCTTGAAAACCCCTCCAGCTCATGAAACTCTTTAATTATTATAAATCAAAAGTGACTAGTGTCCTAGAATCCAATGAAACAAATTTATTTCCAAATCATTTCATGATAATGTTTTGGGGACACTACAAAAAGTTCCACCATTATATTAGGGAAGAAGATCAAGAGGTAATTGATGGACTCACCCAAACAACACAGGGGTTAATAAAAATGGATCCTACCATTGGTCACTTACACAAACATCGTACTGCAAAAATCCACAATCATGATGGGGGTGGAACCCTTGGGAGTCCATCCCAGGTCACCCAGAACATGGAACTTAGGACAATCAGTTTAGGGGAAACAATCAGAACACAGGGAACCTAAAAGATATATCCTATCCATAAAATCACACCAACCAAAAATGACAGAAAAATGGAAGAAGGTTTCCACCCCTACCTTCATCCATCAAGCCTACAATCATAGATTGGGGGAACCTAGTTAAATAAGATGGAAAACCTTATCTATAAATAAGAGGCAGTCTCAAATCTGTTGCCCAACCAATGATTATTATCAGTGTATGATTACAATAAATGGAATAAAAAATAATAAATAAATCCCATATCTATCTATAAAATGGTAATATTTTCCTATTATATAAGAAGTCACCACCTGCATCCTAGAATTGATGGTGGGATAAGTGTCTATCAGTTTTTTCATTCAATATGTTTTATAAGAGATAATGATCACATAGATGATGTCTTGGATTTAGGAAGACAACATTTCCTCTACTTTTTATGTGGCTCAATAGTATAATCTAAGAGTATCCATGGAAAAGATGCATATTAATTCCCTCATCCAGGAGGTTCATGGAAAAATTACATTGATAAATAGATAACCACATCATCCACTTATCTCTATCACAACTAGAGGTCATCAGTTTGTCCCAATGGCTACTCAAGGAAAGGAACATATCCCTATAAAAATTATAGAGACCTATTACAAAATTTAAGTAGTGACGTGAGAGATAATCAAAAATGATTGCATATATGAAAGCCTCTACTCACAGCAGGTGGCCCCAGTCACCCATATGAATGATTATAAAAAGAAGAATCATCGAAATTAATTTGAGAATGAATATCCAACCCACGACCTATCTATGCTGAATACTGGTGTTGTTGAATCCCTAGGATATATATATATGGTGGATCAATATATTACTCACCAGTTAACAAATTAAGGAGACAATAGAGGTGAATTTGAAGGTCCTCCCTATAGCTTTTCTTCCAGCAGTTCTAGTGAAATTCCATAGAAATATTACCATAAAGGATAACTTCATGTATAGAATCTGCCTGATCTCGAGATCTTCTATCAAAATATGTGTTGTGGAAACCCTCCTATGGAAAAAATTTCAAATAGAAATAACCTTGTCTCCTTTACACCATCTTTGGTAATGTTCCTTTCTAGTGTATATGTTATAATCATTCACCTTGTCGTCGGATGTGAAGTTGTTATGGTAGTATTTCCCATAGTGGAATCTATTGCGATGCTCATCCCCATATAGGAACATCATTTCAACAACAAGATGCACACCTAGATGAATCAGCTTTTAGAAATCCATCCTATCATGAGGCTCTTGTGAAAATCAATTCAATCATTATTGAATTTTCATCATTGAAAATGATATTATTTCTCAATCTAAAGATGTCCCAAGGCAACGGCCATTATCCAAACTACCCTTGGATCACATATATTCCAATACGACCGAGTTAATCCCTTCCAACCATATTGTTCATAATAATGCAATGATGAAATTTCCACTTTGTATCAGCATTTTTGAGTAACCTTATGAGAAATAAAAATAATATGTGTTAATAATGATGAGATATTTAGCTAAGGATGATATACCAATGTTTTTCTAGATCTATTCCCTCCCCAATTAATTGTTCTCGAGGAATTTTTGGAAGAATGTGCACACAAAATTCCACTGAACATATGGACTAATATTCTTCTATTCAAAATTGAAGTATTTAAATATGAAGAAAACCCAAATAAAATCAATCTAATAGAAGAAATGTACCATCAAATCAACTTGGAAGACATCCTAGTAACATGACACCAAAAGTTGGAAAAGTATAACGGATCCCATCAATGTGAATTTCTAGATTCATTAAAAGTATTATGACATTTGGTCACTTATTCCCCATCAAGTATTCATATTATAGGGTGGGGTAAAAACTATGAATTACACCTTACCTCTCTTCCCAATCAAAAAATCCCACCAAGGGTGAAATCTTGTAATTTCATATTCTCAAGATGACATCATGAAAGGAGATCTATTCATAGTAGACTATAATTTCTGTAAGAACCATACCAAAAAAAACACTCAAAATAATTATCATTGGATAGAGTGATTGATCGAAAATATCATGAATCAATATTCTAAAAATAATGAGAAAACATTTCACATGAGGAAATAAAATTTCCAGAAAGTGACAATATCATTAAAATATGGTATCTCATGTAAAAATCATACGATTCTCCCACCCCATTTTTGGAAGATGCTATGAAAAATCAGAAGATTAGCAGCAGGAGCTAAAGATATGGAAGTATAGGAGAAACCCTAGCCCACAGGCTTGGGGGAGTTTTTTACAAAATCTTCAAGGAGAAAACATCATGCTTGAATCATTTTTAATATAGAATAGTATCACCCCCAAATGATAGGGGTGGGGTAATCTTTACATTAACCTTAGTGAAATACATTATTGTTTCTGTGAGGATGAGTTGTAAAAACTAAATTATCATCATTTATCCCATCTTGTGGTGCAGTTTCTTCTTAAAGGGAGTAAAAAAAAGGATATTTGGGGGATCCCTTCAGATCCCCCTTCAATATATATCTTTTAAGGGACCCATTATTTAAAGAAATAGATCGCTTAATAGTTGAAAATAAAATAGAAACCATTCAACATCACAACTGCTCCCAAAAATCCCAACTCATCTAGTGGATTCTCCTATATCAATAACTTCCCACATTATTTAGAGACTCATGAAACGTTCACAGTGATATTTTTGTTAGTAAATATCATTTACACAACTTCTTAAAATAATTCATATCATCAATAAAATATATAAAAATATGATTGGGATATATCCATTCCAAGTATGTCCCCCACTGAATTGACCGAAGATGGTGTGCATACTAGAAATCAAAGTAATAATAAAAAATAATAACTCTTTTAAATTCTTATTACATCACTGATTGGCATTAGCCAATGAAAATTATAAGAATATGGTAAAATCCCACTTGCTTCTTGATGGAGTTATCCCCATCACACATGAGTAAGTAATACATATGTATGAGACATAAATTAGGTAACTAAAAAGGATTAATGCTAAACTAATCATTTTTAGGATTCCTACTGGATATTTTAGTCTAATAAAAACTCATTTCACTCCACTAGATTGTACCCTATCGACCAGAAGGTATTGTCATACCAGTGAAAACAATTTAACAATATCATCTCAATAAAAATGAAAAAAAATTATCTAATTGGAAGCTGATTACTGAGACTTACCTTCCATTGGAAAAACAATAGTACCATCTTCCGTCAAAATAAAACCGACCAACACAATCACAATTGAAGATGGGAAAGAGGTGTCTAGTTTATCCCATTGTGCCCCTGTTCTAGCTCATGATTAATTTTCCATTCCCATAGGACTTATTAAAACTATTGAATCATTGATAATATAGCTAGAAGATATATAGGGGAAATGTTTTCCAGTCTATCCAAAAGGAAAAACTAACCCTATATGGGTATATGAGACTTTTCCCACGCTTAATTTTAGAAATCCTATTTTTTCAAGATTTGACGGTTCATGAAATTTAGATATGCATCTGACACATAATGTATCTAAGTTTCACCTCATTCTAATAACATTGTTGAAGAAAGATTCTCCCAAATTTGAGTATTTTGTGAAAACCATGTAAGGACCAGCCTTGGTATGGAACACAAGTTTAGCCATAGGGTCAAGGGATGGGAAGAAATACACTAACAATTTCTTTATCTGTTCAGCTAAATATTGAGGAAGAAAATATTTCTCATCCTCTTGAATTGCATATACTAATAAAAATAGAGAGTCTCCTACTTTATTTCCAATTGGAATGTTTTAAATTACTATAAAAAAATTTATTTTCCACAGGATGATTTTTTTTGGTATTTATATATAAAACTACTAGGATGAATTATAAAAACCACGCATTCCTTTCAAATACACAAGTGGGTTCCAAGTATTTGGTATAGTTTCACAAATATTTGCCGAAATAAATTTTTAAAACCAAATCCAAATCCTTATCAGTTATGATAGTCCTAGGAAAGAGGATATAAAAATTTGAAATAACAATTGTCACTCTAAAACTAGATCATTCACTAGATCCTACATTGAATGATGCACCTTATCATGAGGTACCCCCTCCAAGGTAAAAAAAGTAGCAATAATAACATCATTGGTATGAATATATAGGTCCAAAACACTCCCAATTTTATAATAATAAATTTAGGGTTTATTCCATCCAAGATGAGAGGGTTTCGACTACTTATTTTCATCCTTGAAAAACAACCACTTAACATTATTGGAACCCAAATGACCTAATCAATTCATCATCGAGGATCACCCAAAAATATTTTCCCTTCCCTAATGTATTAGGGAACACCATCTTGAGATGTTTTGTTTTCAAAGATATCCTAGAATATATGGTTGATTCTATGTAGGTGAAATTGGTAAAACCACCAGAATAGGTAGTGTGGGTTTCCCCAGTTGTTCTAGAAGAAGAGTGTGAATGGAAGGAAGTTACCAGTAAGAGTGAACAAAATTTTATTCATTGAATAACATAAAAAAATCAACTGGACTCATTTTATTCTCCAATAATAGTTAATGAATCCAATTGTTCTCTTGGTCACTTTGGCCATAGCACAACTAACTACTTCAACCCCAAAACCTTCCAAATGCCAATATTCTAGAAAATGTATGGTTGGATGGGTGGAAACAAAGAAAGAAGATTAACCTATTCATATGAATATTTTATTTTTTACTCTCTTAGAATTCATAGCTTCATTCTAAAGGGAATGGTAATTACCCCACCAAATGATAAATTAGAACCCGACCCATCAAATGGTTCCCCCATCAGATGAAGAATTGATATTTAGATCCAATAATATCATTCATTTGGTGGATCCCTTATCAGATGATGAGAATTATTAAGAACCTGGTCTTCCCACTACAAATTGAGGAGACATTAATCAAGGACACAAGATCCAAGGATGAAAAGGGAGTTACAATTTTAGTTGAACAAAATATGTTAGCTTCATCACTGGTAGAGTTATCTACACTACTAAAACATGTGGTAAATCCCTTTGAAAATCTCAGCAAGATAAGGAAGAAACCTCCACACATACAAAAAATCATTCATATCCTATCATTTTGGAAGGTCCATTGATGAATAGAAGACAACCTGAATAGCCTGGGAATGTAGAAATGCCAGGAAATCATTATTTAACTTTAGAAAAAATACCCTCTACATAGGTACAAAAACAGGACTCATCTTCTCTATGCATGCCATCTCCAAAATTTCTTTTGAATGAATTGTTCCCAATAGGAAAACATAGACCCCTGAACCAAAATTATGAAATTAATAATTAATTGGCCAATGTTCTGGAAATGATTTCAATTTTGTTTTATCTCAATCTATCAAAGGATCTATTAGAGGTACTTATATAATCCTTATTGTTTACTCAATAGTTCAAAGATGAAGTTGCTACTGCAAAGGTATATCATACAAAGGTTGATCCTAAAAAATGGCATACAGGTGTCACCTTCACTATACAGGACAGAGATGATGTTATATAGGGAACAATCTGGGCCCTTTACGTATTCATCTAATTAGATTATATTTAAATCTATAGATAATTAATTGAAATTTGCTCAAGAGTCAACTTAATTCCAGTCAGAATGCTTCTTCGACTGGAATGTACTAAATCTGATATATCACCTTCTTCTCTCAATATTCAAGGGTACGATAAAAGTTAATAAATTCCTCTTGGATGCATTAATACCAGAGATTAGTTTGGGGATCTATTTTCTGAAACATAGCTCCTGGTCATCTGTCACGATACAACATTCAATGTCTAATTAGGAATGCCTCGGTTTCATCAGCATGATGGCCTCGCCTTATTTTTACATAGTTTTTTCACATCACTGTATTTAATTATCAATAATTTAATTAATTTATTTTATACATTTCGATATATAAATGAAATTCTTTATTTTTTAATTAAATAATCCAATTAATCAATTTTTATAATTAATTATGTAATTTTAGTCCTTAAAACGATTAATTATTTTTTAATAATTTTCTTGAAATTTTATTCATCAATTTGTAGTGTTGTTTTATGTAACACCCCAAGCTTCCACGGTACACTTCTCTTTGAATAATACAGTAGCGTGTGTTGTACGCAACTTCGAGTTCTAACACACACCACAACCAAACAAACTAGCCGTTATGAATAGTAATACCCACATTTTACAATTTTATAAATTTCATCATTCAAAATGGACTTCATTTTTGTATTCAGAATATCGAAATTAGCCTAGGGTGAAATTTTGGTACTTTTCAGATAACTTTTATATTTTGATGAATAGTAAAAATTAGTAAATTTTAATTAAAAACAACTTTTTAAATTGAAATAATTAACAGGGATAAATTATGAATTTGAATGGTTTTAAATTATATATAGAATATAGTTTTACCATTTAATACAATTTTTTTCATCGGACATAATTTCATAATTAAACCGGATATAAACAAGTGTCAATCTTTTGATAGTTATTATCTCTTAAAAACACGCTTTTTGTTTTAACAATGGGAATTAATTTCAAATTAATTTCTGCCACTTCTGTGTTTTGGATTTGGAAAAATGGATTCCATATTTGGAATCAGGATGTCAAACTTGTGTAAATAGGTAAATTTTGTTTTTAGACATTTTGAATAATTACTTCGGTAAATACTTTATTTACCATGGTTAAAGGGTAAATCCGGTAAATAAGGGTAAACAAAATAATATTATAATAATAATAAATTACCCTAAAACAAGTCCTCATATTATTTTTTGATACATGTCCGACCATGAGCTTCTTTGGGTCGATTTTGGGACCCCATGGAGCCATTTGCAGGTTATAAGGACACATTATATTAATTAAGTTAAAATAAATACAAAAATGATATAAGAATATATATTTTAGAAAAAAAATTTATATAGGGTTATATATGTTGGAATTTAGACTATAAATATTCATTATAAATATAAAAATATTTCTTACATTATTTAATTTTATTTATAATTTTTATACATTTAATAAATAATATTATGTATGACACGATAATGATGCCGTATTTTCCTTATTAATGAAAGAATCAAATAATTGGTATTATAAATGTTACAATAAATATAATTTGAAAGTTTTGATGACATCAATGAATTTTATTGGTCAATATTACATTATAGGATTGATTAAATTATTTGTTTTCGAATTAATAAAGTTGGTAAGACTTTAACAAAAAGCAATTATTGAATATTGTCAAAATTGGCATAAATGAGTTTTTAAAACAAATATTATATTATTAATTGATATTATATTTCTAAAAATCTAATATTCAGAAGAAGGACTTATATCATGATATTCGTATCATTACTGGACCACTTGGGGGTTTTTTGGATGTATAAATTATGTTTATTAACTATATAATATAAAAATACAAAGTGACATGGTAAATGTCAAACTAATTAACTAAGAGTTAAAACTAAAAGATATGATTAATATAATGACCCAAAACTATATAAAATCTATTGGACGAAATTATTTCGACCCATCCCTACCTTATACTTTTAATAATCCACTTTGGAGCCATTAGAAACTGAATATCTATTTATTATAAATTAATATTTCTAGCTTTTTCCAAAGGTGCCCCTCACCCCTGTTATAAAAGGGAACTCCCCCTTCTCACTAATTCACACATTCAAAGCCTTTTGGCTCAGCCATCCCATGACCCAATATCCTTTCAACTTCCCTAACTTCAACCTAGAGGCCTTAGTTTGATCATAAATCCAACCTAATGAGCCCTTTTGATCAAATCAAAAGGAAGAACCCGAAGAAGAGGTAATGTTTTCACCACCCTATTTCAAGTTCCTTTCTTCTTCAAATTCTTCTTTCTTTGTTATTACCATTATAAAATAATAACCTTAATATCCTCTATATACTGTGATGTTATTATAAATATGGTACAACCATATTCATTATTTTATCCATCCTTTGAATGATATGTCACCATTAGTGCGTACGTACGACTTACCATCTCCACGTCGTGGTGTAATTGTTATTCAAAACATTATTATTTGGGTGGGTATAATAATGATGTGTACTTAATGTAAATAAAAACTATAACATGATAATTATTCTGTATATATGATATACCATCCAATTATATATTATTTTGATATCAAAAGAGTGATATTGTCGCTCGTGCGTACGTACGGGCTACCGTCTCCACAAACGCGATGAGATTCATTCCCCATCATTTCCATTCAAGTATAATTCTCATTTGATGATTACAAATAATGTTTAAGGACTTGATATCATTATGGATATGAATAAAATACAACCTATCCATAACAAACAAGTCTTACGTAACAAAACATATAAAAGAAAACGAGTAAGTTAACACCCAAAATGACAATAATACTAAGATATTATTAACAAAGCAATGTTAAAAGATAATATATGATATCATATTAATGTATATTATTCTTATATAATTTAATAACAATTATTTCACCATTATAAAGGATTTTAGCCTACCCTCAACCAAGGAAAAGTACAAGGTAAGGGGTTTTCATCTCACTCCATATTCCCATGAGATTAATGCCATATTACCACTATTACCTTTTGTGTAGTGTATGTACTTCCCATAATTGTATTATTTGTGTAATACACTTTAATTTATGTGTATTTACATATTCATTGTATGATACCTATTTCATGGGGTGTATGTTTCGTAAGTTACCAAATTGGTAAGGGTTAATTTCAAAATCTCTTTATTATCCGAGGTTGTTTATTCGTAACTATCTACAGGGACATATTTATTATCCACATCCAAGTTTCTCAAAAATGTATTTCAAATAATTATTACCATTTTAATGAATATGTATTAATTTCATTTATACCCTTTTTTGACTTTTTATAAGAATTTTATAAAGGAATCTTTACGTCATTTTCCAAACAAGGTCCTTTTAACCTTTTCGACAAAATTACGACAAGAATGTTTTTTTAACTTATACGGCGGGTGCGGCGATTTTCCACCATTTTAAAATCTTAGAAGCTTCCCTTACAATCTTATAAGAATATTTTCAAAAATAAAAGTTTTCTCCATAATTATGTGACTTTTAAATGATTTCAAAAAAAGAGATATTTCTCTCAAAGAGTTTTGATTTCATCTATGTCAACATCCTTTGATAAATTTTACACTTGTTTGAAGTTGATTTATTATAATATAAATAATCAATATTATATTTAATGTTTTGTGATATGTTTGACTATTCATGAGTTATTTTTATTCCATTAATGGTTTATGTTTAAACTTTTGACATTTCGTATACTAGTTTTATTACGAATGTTTATGTTATATTTTATCATCTTTTAAAGATGAATATGTTGGAATAGTATGTTCCAGGTTGGGGACCGGTAAAAGTAAGCCCTCCATGTTGGGTTCTGATTCCAACAGACCCTCCGGGTTGGTGTCTGGTTATTAGAGGCACTCCGGGTTGGTGTCTGGTTATTAGAGGCACTCCGGGTTGGAGTCCGGTTACAAAGGCTCTCCGGGATGGAGTCTGGTTACAGAGGCTCTACGGGCTGGGTTCCAGTTACAGTTATCCCTTATGTCTTGGAACAAGGCCTTGACACAAAAATTAAAGTTTGGCATTATGCATTTCCATCATTTTGAAAGTGGTCAGTGATATTTCATGCGATTATTCGACTAGTAGAATATCCATGTCAATAAGTAAATGGCATTATTTCATTTTATCTTTGCCATATTATTTTGAAGTTCAAGTTTTAAAGGCTTTTGTTTTAGTTATACATTACCTCAAATGTTTATTCTTATTTATGAAAGCTTCCACTATATTGTTATCCTTACTGAGCATCTGATATCACCCCTTCCTATGTTTTATTTTTTCCAGGATGTGAAGAAATATTTTATGACTGACCTGCAGGGATAGTCTGAAGGGGAAATGAGTCTGGACTATAGAGACTATATTATTGTAGTTTTTCAATTTATGATGTAATGTAAACCTTATTAATGTATCTAGTGATTCCAAGGCTCCTAAACTAATCGTTCTTTCAAGACATGATCTTTTGTTGTCATGCCAATGTTACATAATAATGTACCGACTCTGGGTAACTGGGGTCAGGGCGTTACAGTTGGTATCAGAGGAAGCTTAGTAAAAACCTTGGAAGCTAGATTTAGACAAACTCTGATTATATCACATAGACCTAAGATGTACTTTGAGGATTAGTATAGAAGAACTTCCTATAATTTTGGTATTGTAGAGATTTTGTGAGTTTTCCGAGAAATACATACATGTCTCGATACGAGCAGGTAGAGGCGGCTCTGGTACAGATGTACCTAGGGGTAAAACCTGAAAACACTGCTTTGAGCTAGACTCGAATGGGAACTGGTGCATGACAATGGGCCTTGCTGCACTCTTGGTTACGACACTCCCAGGGGATATGCTTAGGATAATTCTCATTTTCATTACAACCCATTATGAAGGGTTTATGAGTATATACTTCCTCAAAGAAAACATTTTTTTATGATTATGGATTATATCTATAAATAGTTCAATTTATGTAAAGTGTTCTATAAGTATGGAATTATGTATTTTGAATCATAAACTGATCTAGTTTATGCCATTGTATAGAAATGGTGCCTAGTAGAAGGAATGGAAACAGTATCAATGAATGCACTCCATGTAGGGATTTCCCTCCTACTCAAGATAATTATAGGGGAGCTGGTGATGCAACTGGTGCTGAAAATATAATCACCAAACTGGGACAACTCACTCAGGTTATGAATAATAAACTTACCCGTATGGAGCACCCTGATCCACAATGTGGAGTATCAATGTCAGATCTCTTAATGAGGAAACAACCACCAACGTTCAATGGAAGTACAAATCCATTGGTAGGTGAGCAATGGATAAGTTCCCTAGAAAAAATATTTTAGGCTTTGGGAAGTAGTGAAAGGGAGAAAGTTATCATGGCAGTTTATCACCTCACTGGAGATGCTGATAAATGGTGGTCATTGATACAAAACACAAAGGAAGATGATGAAGTATCAAATATGGAATGAAGAGAGTTCAAAGATCTTTTCATAGGAAAATACTTTCCCCGTGACCATCGAGCAGATATGGAAAGGCAATTTCTAAGTCTGAGGAAAAAGGAGGATGAGAATGTTGCAAAGTATGAGTCTAACTTTAAAGGTTAGCGAGGCGTGATGCAGATTATATATGTAACCCAAGAAGTAAGATTGATCGTTTCTTTGACGGGTTAAAACCATTTCTTTGTTGAGATTTAGTATCACAATCCTTCTCATCGTACGAAAATATTGTCTTGTGTGCTATCAAGACAGAAAAGGAATTTTCTAAGTCTTATGACAACAAAGTAAAGCAAGAGAAGAAGATAACGATGGAGCAAGAGACATATAAAGGGAAAAAATGGAAAGAAGGTTTTTTCATTATGTGATAATTGTGGTAAGAAACACCCTGGTACTTGCCTAAAAGGAATGAGAATGTGTTACAAATGTGGAGAAAAAGGTCACCAGACTCGTGATTGCAAGGGAAAGAAAGTGGTTGTCAATGTTGAATGCTAAAATTGTAGATAAATGGGGAATTATTCAAATGAATTCCCTCAGAGTCAAGGAAACTTACCTCAAAAAAGTCCAAGGGAGCAAGTCCAATCTTATGTTGTTACTACAAATGAAGATGAATAATTAATGTATTTGTGTTTTTGGACTCAAGGATTATATTCTGGTTATAAGAATTATGTGATATATATAAGGATTTTACTATAGTACTTGTTGTTTTCATTAAGGTTTTAATATGATTATGGTAATCATATATTTATTATGTGACAATAAGAATAATTACTTTGTTTGTGGAATCTGATGTTACAACTGATTTTGGAATTTAGAAACCTTTAAGAGAGAGAATTTGGACAGAAGTATTTTGGATAACAATGAAGGTTGGAATGGATTATGTTGAACTTTGGATAGTATGGATTAATGTTAAATCATTTCTTAAGATTATTTTTGGGATATTATAATACTATAGTTTTAGTAAAAAGGACAACCTGCATGTCGGGGGATAACCCATCGTGTCGGACAAATCTGCAGGAATCAAACCCACAACTATAGTGCGACATGCCTTTATTACCTACCACTAGCCTAAAGGAAGTCCCTAGTCATTACTAAATATTTTTCCCAATCTAAATGGTATGTGTTTATATTTTTAACCTTGTACGATTAGGATAAATATAATATTTTTGAGTTCTATTATCTTTTTGAGTGAAATATGAGTTTGTGGGAGAAATTAGTTGAAGGTTGAAACTCTACTTGTCACGTATATATATATAACTCTCTCTTATAAATTAATTCTTAAACTCAAGGAAATTTATATAAAATAAAAATGTGTTATCCTAATAACATAGGTTTTTTTGAACTGATGATATGTCAAATCACCATAGATTGAAGGCTTTGAGGCCCTTAATTTTACACTTGTTTGTGATTGATGACCTCAATAACTCCCTACAAATATTTATGTTTTTCGTTCAATTATGTGTCTCTAATTTTCACCAATGTTCTCCTAATCGAGATCATAATTTGTTGGTGACTTTTTCATTTCCCTTTCCCTCTTATTAAGGCAAAATTTTATGAATCTTATCGCCGATGTGGGTTTTCCACAAAGGTATTTTCTACTTTCAACCTTTTATTTTGAAAAAACAATTTCAAATTGTGAGGACGTAATTTATTTAATGAGGGGAGAATGTAACACCCCAATCTTCTATGGTACGCTTCTCTTTGAATAATACAGTAGCGTGTGTTGTACGCAACTTCGAGTTCTAACACACACCACAACCAATCAAACTGGCCGTTATGATTAGTAATACCCACATTTTGAAATTTTATAAATTTTATATTTCAAAATGAACTTCATTTTTGTATTCGTAATATTGAAATTATCCTAGGGTGAAATTTTGGTACTTTTCAGATAACTTTTATATTTTGACGAATAGTGAAAATTTCTAAATTTTAATTAAAAATAAATTTTTAAATCAAAATAATTAACAGTGATAAATTATGAATTTGAGTGGTTTTAAAGTATATTTATAATATATTTTTACCATTTAATATAATTTGGTCATCGGAAAAAATTTCATAATTAAACCGAATATAAACAAGTGTCAATCTTTTGATAGTTATTATCTCTTAAAAACACGCTTTTTGTTTTAACAACGAGAATTAATTTTAAATTAATTTCTACCACTTCTGTGTTTTGAATTTGGAAAAATGCATTCCATATTTGGAATTAGTATTTACAAATTTTGTAAATAGGTAACTTTTATTTTTATACATTTTGAATAATTACTTCGCTAAATACTTTATTTACCATGGTTAAAAAGTAAATCCGGTAAATAAGGGTAAAAAAATATTATAATAATACTAATTACCCTAAAACTTGTCCTAACCTAATTTTTTGATACATTTCCGACCATGGGCATCTTCTGGTCGATTTTGGGACCCTATGGAGCCACTTGTAGGTGATAAGGACACTTTTTATTAATTAAGTTAAAATAAATACAAACATGACATAAGCATATATCTTGTAGAAAAACAATATTTACATAGGGTTATATATGTTATAATTTCGACTATAAATATTCATTATAAATCTAAAATTATTTCTTACATAATGGTATTTTAATTATAATTTTTATACATTTAATAATTAATATTATTTATGACATAATAATGATGCAGTTTTTTCTTTATTAATGAAAAAATCAAATAATTGGTATTATAAATGTTAAAATAAATATAATTTGAAAGTTTTGATGACATCCATGAATTTTATTGGACGATATGACATTATATTATTTCTTAAATGAATTTTTTTCTAATTAATAAAGTTTTTAAGACTTTAACAAAAATCAATTATTGAATTGTGTCAAAATTAGCATAAATGAGTTTTTAAAACAAATATTATATTATTAATTGATATTCAATTCCTAAAAATCTATGATTCGGCCAAAGGACTTATATAATTATAGGTGTATCATTAATGGATGACTTGGGGGTCACATGGATGTATATATTAAGTTTATTAACTATATAATATAAAAATAAAAGTGACATGGTAAATGTCAAACTAATTAACTAAGAGTTAAAACTAAATGATATGATTAATATAATGACCCAGACCTGTCTAAAATCTATTGGTTGAAAGTATTTAGACCCATACCCACCTTATACTTTTAATAATCCACTTTGGAGCCATTAGAAACTGAATATAAATTTATTATAAAATAACATTTTTACCTTTTCCAAAGGTGCCCCACACCCCTCTTATAAAACGACACTCACCCTTCTCACTAATTCACACATTCAAAGCCTTTTGGCTCGGCCAACCCCAGCACAAATATCCTTTCAACTTCCCTAACTTAAATCTAGAGGCCATAGTTTGATCAGAAAGCCAACCTAATGAGCCATTTTGATCAAATCAAAAGGAAGAACCCGAAGAAGAGGTAATGTTTTCACCACCCTCTTTCAAGTTCCTTTCTATTTCAACATATTATTTCTTTGTTATTCCCATTATAAAATAATAACTCTAGTATACTCTATATACTGTGATGTTATTATAAATATGGTACAACCATATTCATTATTCTATCCATCCTTTGAATGACATGTCACCATACGTGCGTATGTACGGCTTACCGTCTCCACGTCGTGGTGTAATTGTTATTCAAAACATTATTATTTGGATGGGCATAATAATTATGTGTAATTCATGTAAATAAAAAATATAACATGATAATGATTCTGTATATATGATATAGCATCCAATTATATATTATTTTAATATCAAAAGAATGATATTGTCACTCGTGCGTACGTACGGACTACCGTCTCCACGAACGCGATGAGATTCATTCCCCATCGTATCCATTCAAGTATAATTCTCATTTGATGATTAAAAATATTGTTTATGGACTTGATATCATTCTGGATATGAAAAATATACAACCTATCCATAACAAACAAGTCTTATGTAACAAAACATATAAAAGAAAACAAGTAAGTTAACACCCGAAACGACAATAATACTAAGATATTTTTAACAAATAAATGTTAAAAGATCATATATGATATCATATTAATGTCTATGATCCTTGTATAATTTAATAAAAAATATTTCACCATTATACAGGAGGTTATCCTACCCTCAACCAAGGAAAAGTACAAGGTAAGGGGTTTTCATCTCACTCCTTATTCTCGTGAGATTCATTCCATATTGCCACTATTACCTTTTGTGTAGTGTATGTACTGCCCATAATTGTATTCTTTGTGTAATACACTTTACTTTATGTGTATTTACATATTCATTGTATGATTCCTCTTTCATCGGGTGTACTTTTTGTAAGTTACCAAATTGGTAAGGGTTAATTTCACAATCCCTTTATTATCTAAGGTTGTTTATTTGTAATTAAATACTGGGACATATTTATCATCCACATCCATATTTCTAAAAAATGTATTTCAAATCATTCTTAATATTTTACAGAATATGGGTTAATGTCATTTATACCCTTTTTGACTTTTTATAGGATGTTTATAAATGAATCTTTACGTCATTTTCGAAACAAGGTCCTTTTAACCTTTTCGACAAAATTAAGGCAAGAATGTTTTTTTAACTTATTTGGCAGGTGTAGCTATTTTCCACCATTTTAAAATCATTGAAGCTTCCCTTATAATCTTATAATAATATTTTCAAAATAAACATTTTCTCCATAATTATGTGACTTTTAAATGATTTCAAAAAAGTGATATTTCTCTCAAAGATTTTTGATTTCATCTATGTGAACATCCTTTGATAAATTTTACACTTGTTTGAAGTTTATTTATTATGATACAAATCATCCATATTATATTTAAGGTTTTGTGATATGTTTGACTATGGATGAGTTATTTTTATGTCATTACTGTTTTATGTTTAATGTTTTGACATTTCGTATGGTAGTTTTAATACGAATGTTTATGTTATATTTCATCCTCTTCTTAAGATGAATGTGTTGGACTAGTATGTTCCGGGTTGGGAACCAGAAAAAGTAAGACCTCCGGGTTGGGGTCCGGTTATTAGAGGTACTCCGGGTTGGTGTCTGGTTATTAGAGGAACTCCGAGATTGAGTTCGGTTACAGAGGCTCTCCGAGATGGTGTCCAGTTACAGAGGCTCTCTGGGTTGGGTTCTAGTTACAATTATCCCTTAGGTCTTGGCACGAGTTCTTGACACAGAAATTAAAGTTCAGCATTACACATTTCCATCATTATAAACGTGGTCAGTGATATTGCATGAGATTATTCAACTAGTAGAATATCCTTGTGAATAAGTTAATGGCATTATTTCATTTTATCTTTGCCATATTATTCAAATGTTCATGTTTTAAAGGATTTTGTTTTAGTTATACATTGCCACAAATGTTTATGATTATTTATGAAAGCTTCTGCTATATTGTTATCCTTACTGACCATCTGATCTCACCCCTTTCTATGTTTTATTTTTCCCAATATGTGAAGAAATATTTTATGACTGAACTGTAGGGATTGTTTGAAGGGGATATGAGTGTGGACTATAAAGACAATATTATTGTAGTTTTTCACTTTATGATGTAATGTAAACCTTATGGATGTATCTAGTGATTCCAATGCTACTAAACTAATCGGTCTTTCGAGACTTGATCTTTTGTGATCATGCCAATGTTACGTAATAATGCACCGACTCTGGGTAACTGGGGTCGGGGCGTTACAGTTGGTATCAAAGGATGTTTAGTACAAACCATGGAACCTAGATTTATACAAACTCAGATTAGATCACATAGAACTAAGATGGACTTTGAGGATTAGTATAGAATAACGTCCTAGAATTTTGGTATTGTAGAGATTTTGTGAGTTTTCCGAGAAATGCATCCATGTCTGGATACGAGCAGGTAGAGGTGGATGTGGAACAGATGTACCTAGGGGTAAAACCCGAAAACACTGTTTTGAGCTACACTCGAACAGGAACTGTTGCATGACAACAGGCCTTGTTGTACTCTTGGTTACGTCACTCCCAGTGGATATGATTAGGATAATTCTCATTTTCTTTACAAACCATTATGAAGGGTTTATGAGTATATACTTCCTCGAAGAAAATTTTTTTTTATTATGGAATATATCCGTAAATAGTTCAATTTATGTAATGTGTTTTACAAATTTGGAATTATGTATTTTGAATCATAAACTGATCTAGTTTATGCCATTGTTTATAAATGGAACCTAGTGGAAGGAATGGAAACTGTATCAATGAACGCACTCCATGTAGGGATTTCCCTCCTGCTCAAGATAATTATAGTGGAGTTGGTGATGCAACTGATGCTAATCAGCTAATCACCATACTGGGACAACTCACTCAGGTTATAAATAATAACCTTACCCGTATAGAGCACCTTGATCCACAGAGTAGAGTATCAAAGTTAGATCGCTTCATGAGGCAACAACCACCAACATTTAATGGGAGTAAAAATCCATTGGTAGCTGAGCAATGGATAAGTTCCCTAGAAAAAAAATTTCAGGCATTATGGAGTAGTGAAAGGGAGAAAGTTATCATGGCAGTTTATCACCTCATTGGAGATGTTGATCAATGGTGTTCATTGATACAAAACACAAAGTAAGATGATGAAGTATCATATATGGAATGGAGAGAGATCAAAGATATTTTCTTAGGAAAATATTTTCCTCGGGACCATCGAGAAAATATGGGAAGGCAATTTCTGAGTCTGAGGCAAAAGGAGGATGATAATGTTTCAAAGTATGAGTCTAACTTTACAAGGTTAGTGAGGCATGCTGCAGATTATATACGTAACCCAAGAAGTAAGATTTATCGTTTCTTTGATGGGTTAAAACCATTTCTTTGTCGATCTTTAGTATCACAATCCTTCTCATCGTATGAAGATATTGTCTCATATGCTATCATGACAGAAAAAGAATTCTCTAAGTCTTATGACAACAAAGTAAAGCAAGAGAAGATGATAACGGTGGAGAAAAAGATAGATAAAGTGAAAAAGGGATAGAAGGTTTTTTCATTATGTGATAATTGTGGTGAGAAACACCCTGGTACTTGCCTAAAAGAAATTGGAGTGCGTTACAAATGTGGAGAAAAAGGTCACCAGACTCGTGATTGCAAGGGAAAGAAATAGGTTGTCAATGTTGAATGCTAAAATTGTAGAGAAATGGGGCATTATGAAAATGAATTCCCTAAGCGTCAAGGAAACTTACTTCAGAAAAGTATAAGGGACCAAGGCCACGATTATGTTGTTACTACAGATGAAGTTGAATAATTAATGTATTTGTGTTTTTGGACCCAAGGATTATATTCTGTTTATAAGAATAATGTGATATATATAAGGATTGTACTGCAGTACTTGTTGTTTTCATTAAGGTTTTAATATGATTAAGGTAATCATATTTTTAGTATGTGACAATAAGAATCATTACTTTGTTTGGGGAATATGATGTTACAACTAATTTTGGAATTTAGAAACCTTTAAGAGAGAGAATTTGGACAGAATTATTTTGGATAACTATAAAGGTTAGAATGGATTATGTTGAACATTGTATAGTATGGCTTAATGTTAAATCATTTCTTAAGATTATTTTTGGGATATTATAATACTATAGTTTTAGGAAAAAGGATAACCTGCAGGTCGGGGGATAACCCGTCACGTGGGACAAAGCTGCAGGAATCGAACCCACAACCATAGTGCGACAGGCATTTATTACATACCACTAGCCTACAGAAAGACCCTGGTTATTAAAAAATAGTTTTCCCAATATAAATGGTATGTGTTAATATTTGGAACCTTGTACGATTAGGATAAATATAATATTTTTGAGTTCTATTATCTTTTTGAGTGAAATATGAGTTTGTGGGAGAAATTAGTTGAAGGTTGAAACAATACTTGTCACGTATATATATATATACCTATCTCTTATAAATTAATTCTTACAATTTAGCAAAGTTATATAAAATAAAAATGTGTTATCCTAATAACTTATGTTTTGTTGAACTGATGATATTTTAAATCATCATAGATTGAAGGCTTTGAGGCCCTTAATTTTACACTTGTTTGTGATTGATGATCTCAATCACTCCCTACAAATATTTATGTTTTTCTTCCAATTATGTGTCTCTAATATCCACCAATGTTCTCCTAATCGAGATCATAATTTGGTGGTGACTTTTTCATTTCTTTTTCTCTCTTATTAAGGCTAAATTTTATGAACCTTATTTCTGATGTGGGTTTTCCACAAAGGTATTTTCTACTTTCATCCTTTTATTTTCGAAGAACAATTTCAAATTGAGAGGATGCAATTTATTAATGGAGGGGAGAATGTAACACCCCAAGCTTCTACGGTACGCTTCTCTTTTAATAATACAGTAGCGTGTGTTGTACGCAACTTCGATTTCTAACACACACCACAACCAATCAAACTAGCTGTTATGAATAGTAATACCCACATTTTGAAATTTTATAAATTTTATCTTTCAAAATTGACTTATCTTTTGTATTCGGAATATCAAAATTAGCCTAGGGTGAAATTTTGGTACTTTTCGGATAACTTTTATATTTTGATGATTAGTGAAAATTACTATATTTTAATTAAAAAAACATTTTAAATCGAAATAATTAACAGTGATAAATTAAGAATTTTAGTGGTTTTAAAGTATATTTATAATATAATTTTTCCATTTAATACAATTTTGGTCATTATACATAATTTAATAATTAAACTGGACATAAACAAGTGTCAATCATTTGATAGTTATTATATCTTAAAAATACGTTTTTTGGTTTAACAACGGGAATTAATTTTAAATTAATTTATGACACTTCTGTGTTTTGAATTTGAAAAAATGGATTCAATATTTGGAATCAGGATGTTCAAATTGTGTAAATAGTTATATTTTATTTTTATACATTTTGAATAATTACTTTGGTATATACTTTATTTACCTTGGTTAAAGGGTAAATTTGGTAAATAAGGGTAAAAAATAATATAATAATAATAAATTATCCTAAAACGTGTCCTAACTGTATTGGTTGATACATGTCCGACCATGGACATCTTTTGGTCGATTTTGGGGCCCCATGGAGCCACTTGTAGGTGATAAGGACACTTTATATTAATTAAGTTAAAATACATACAAAAATGACAAAAGCATATATCTTTTAGCAAGATACTTTTTACATAGGGTTGTATATGGTTGATTTTCGACTATAAATATTATTTATAAAGATAAAAAGATTTCTTATATATTGGTATTTTATTTATAATTTTTATACATTTAATAATTAATATTATTTATGACACAATAATGATGCAGTATTTTCCTTATTAATGAAAGAATCAACAAATTGGTATTATAAATATTAAAATAAATATAATTTGAAAGTTTTGATGACATCCATGAATTTTATTGGTCAATATGACGTTATTGGATTTCTTAAATGAATTTGTTTTTAATTAATAATTTTTGTAAGAATTTAACAAAAATCAATTATTGAATAGTGTCAAAATTGGCATAAATGAGTTTTTAAAACAAATATTATATTATTAATTGATATTATATTCTTCAAAATCTAAGATTCGGAAAAAAGGCTTATATCATTATAGGTGTATCATTAATGGACCACTTGGGGGTCGCTTGTATGTATATAATATGTTTATTAACTATATAATATAAAAATACAAAGTGACATGGTAAATGTCAAACTAATTAACTAAGAGTTAAAACTAAAAGATATGATTAATATAATGACCCAAACCTGTCTAAAATCTATTGGATGAAATTATTTTAACCCATCCCAACCTTATACTTTTAATAATCCACTTTGGAGCCATTAGAAACTGAATATCAATTTATTATAAAATAATATTTCTAGCTTTTCCAAAGGTTCCCCTCACCCCTCTTATAAAAGGGAACTCCCCCTTCTCACTAATTCACACATTAAAAGCCGTTTGGCTCGGCCAACCCCTGCCCAAATATCCTTTCAACTCCCCTAAAT
Organism: Viscum album; assembly: GCA_963277665.1. Taxonomy (NCBI): domain Eukaryota; kingdom Viridiplantae; phylum Streptophyta; class Magnoliopsida; order Santalales; family Viscaceae; genus Viscum; species Viscum album. The sequence goes on along the minus strand of OY728155.1, from coordinate 109,542,210 downwards.
TCAACCTAGAGGCCTTAGTTTGATCATAAAGCCAACCTAATGAGCCCTTTTGACCAAATCAAAAGGAAGAACCCAAAGAAGAGGTAATGTTTTCACCACCATCTTTCAAGTTCCTTTCTTCTTAAACTTCGTCTTTATTTGTTATTACCATTATAAAATAATAACTACAGTATCCTCTATATACTGTGATGTTATTATAAATATGGTATAACCATATTCAGTATTCTATCCATCCTTTTAATGACATGTCACCATACGTGCGTACGTACAACTTACCGTCTCCACGTCGTTGTGTAATTGTTATTCAAAACATTATTATTTGGATGGGTATAATAATGATGTGTAATTCATTTAAATAAAAAATATAACATGATAATGATTCTTTATATATGATATACCATCCAATTATATATTATTTTAATATCAAAAAAATGATATTGTCGCTCGTGCGTACGTACGGACTACCGTCTCCACGAACGCAATGAGATTCATTCCCCAACATATCCATTCAAGTATAATTCTCATTTGATGATTAAAAATAATGTTTAAGGACTTGATATCATTCTGGATATGAATAAGATACAACCTATCCATAACAGAAAAGTCTTATGTAACAAAACATATAAAATAAAACAAGTAAGTTAACACCCGAAATGACAATAATACTAAGATATTATTAACAAAGCAATGTTTAAAGATCATATATGATATCATATTAATGTATATGATTCTTTTATAATTTAATAAAAATTATTTAACCACTATACATGAGGTTATCCTACCCTCAACCAAGGAAAAGTACATGGTAAGGGGTTTTCATCTCACTCCTTATTCCCGTGAGATTCATGCCATATTGCCACTATTACCTTTTGTGTGGTGTATGTACTGCCCATTATTGTATTCTTTGCGTAATTCACTTTAATTTATGTGTATTTACATATTCATTGTTTGATACCTCTTTCCTGGGGTGTATGTTTCGTATGTTACCAAATTGGTAAGGGTTAATTTCACAATCTCTTTATTATCTGAGGTTGTGCATTCACAATTATCTACTGGGACATCTTTATCATCCACATCCATGTTTCTCAATATTGTATTTCAAATCATTCTTACTATTTTACATAATATGGGTTAATGTCATTTATAACCTTCTTTATCTTTTATAAGAAGTTTATAAAGGAATATTTACGTCATTTTCCAAACAAGGTCCTTTTAACTTTTTTGACAAAATTAAGGTAAGAATGTTTTTAACTTATACTGTGAGTGCGGCTATTTTCCACCATTTTAAAATCTTGGAAGCATCCCTTATAATCTTATAAGAATATTTTCAGAATAATAGTTTTCTCCATAATTATGTGACTTTTAAATGATTTCAAAAAAATTGATATTTCTCTCAAAGAGTTTTGATTTCATCTATGTCAACATCCTTTGATAAATTTTACACTTGTTTGAAGTTGATTTATTATGATACAAATCATCCATATTTTATTTAAGGTTTTGTGATATGTTTGACTATGGATGAGTTATTTTTATGCCATTAATGGTTTATGTTTAATGTTTAGACATTTCGTATTCTAGTTTTTATACAAATGTTTATGTTATATTTCATCATCTTCATAAGATTAATGTGTTGGACTAGTATGATCCGGGTTGGGGACCGGTAAAAGTAAGCCCTCCGGGTTGGGGTCCGATTACAGTATACCCTCTGGGTTGGTGTCTGGTTAATAGAGTCACTCCGGGTTGGTGTCCGGTTATTAGAGGCACTCCGGGTTGGAGTCCGGTTACAAAGGCTCTCTGGGAGGGAGTCCGGTTACAGAGGCTCTCCGAGTTGGGTTCCAGTTACAGTTATCCCTTAGCTTTTGGCACGAGGCCTTGACATAGAAATTAAAGTTCGGAATTATACATTTCCATTATTATAAAAGTGGTCAGTGTTGTTGCATGCGATTATTCCTCTAGTAAAATATTCATGGAAATAAGTAAATGACATTATTTCATTTTATCTTTGCCATATTATTCTGAAGATCAAGTTTTAAAGGCTTTTGTTATGGTTATACATTGCGTCAAATGTTTATGCTTATTTATGAAAGCTTATGCTATATTGTTATCCTTATTGAGCATCTGATCTCACCCCTTTCTATGTTTTATTTTTCCCAGATTGTGAAGAAATATTTTATGACTGACCTGCAAGGATAGTCTGAAGGGGATATGAGTGTGGACTATTGAGACTATATTATTGTTGTATTTCACTTTATGGTGTAATGTAAACCTTATGAATGTATCTAGTGATTTCAAGGCTACTAAACTAATCGGTCATTCGAGACATGATCTTTTGTGATCATGCCAATGTTACGTAATAATGTATCGACTCTGGGTAACTGGGGTCTGGACGTTACATTCTAAATCTATTCATGTTTTAATAATTTCAATTTTTTCTTAATTTATCTTTTAATTATTTTATCAACATCTTTCTAACTCAGCTTTTAATTTAATATATTATTGATTAAATTAGGATCATTAAAATAAATAAAAAATTTAATTTATAGTTTAATAATGATGTTAGTTTGTAAAATAAGTTAAGTTATTAATTTTTAATTTGATAAAAATAATGTATTTTTATGTCTTAATTCAGTTAATTATTTAATGTTATAATTTTGTAGTTTTTCATTTAGTCTTGTTTATACTATTTTACGTTTATTTTAGTTTTATCTTTTTCAATTTATCAGATTAATTAAATGTTAATCTAAATTAACTTTTAGTTTTAGTTCTATTACTTTGATTTAAGCTTTTGTTGGGCAGATAAAATATGAGTCGCGGTCAACATTTTACACTCTTTGTGTCTCACACTCTCATCGATCACTTTCTCTTCCGTGACTCCACCATTTTATCGAGAGTGTTACTTTTCTTCGGTCCTACTAAGTGCCACATCTTGCTAACAATAGATTTTCACCACTCATTCATCTTTATCCTCACCGTGCATTGCTACCAACAACCCACTTATTTTTATTTTCGGTGTTTGTCACTCATTTCCCTACGACATAATGATCTCCCTCATCGGTCTCACTATTAGTCATCAATTCCCATGGAACCATCTATCGACGACGTTGTGTGTTGGTATCATGACGTCAGTATCTTCATCTTCTTCACTAAGAGAACTCATCCATCATTGATCATCCCGCCCTTATTATATTTCCACATGGAGACTTGAACCATTGTTTCAGTCTAGCAACTCATATTCGACACAAACCAGTTTAACAATAATCAAAATGTTTAAACTGGAAAAATCAACTTTGCGCAGATCTGAGAATCGATGCCGCTTTGCTGAAAACTCCACCATGAATCTGCTGGATCCATGTTTGAAGACATCGTACCACCTCTAGTTTGATGCAACTGCATGTTGAGGCAGTTTTCCACAATTATTCGCTAGAAGAAATGGAATTTCCAATGATGAGGAGTCATCCCCACCATTGGCCAATCATCAAGAGATGTCGAGTCACCAATAACTTTTCACCGCTGGGTCTACCCATTGTTCCAGTGCACCAAATGACCCTATAATGCAAAATATTTCCACCGTAAGGAGTTTTGAGCCGTGCTGAGGGAGAAACGAAGCCTTGCCGCTAGTCCGAAGACGATACTCCAGCCGGTGGAAAGTATTGTGCCGCCAAACCTGTTGTCTCGGGAAGGAAATGACTTGCGCCAATTTTGGGGGAGGAATGAGTTATAAAAAATAAAATAAATCAAAATAAAACTAAAATAAAAACTAAAATAAAATAATAATAAAATCAATCAATTAAAATTTAATATTTATAAATATATAATAAATAATAAATATTTAATATATATAAAACAAAATTGATAATTTAATTAACATTTAAAATCATTAATTAAACTAAATCAATTAATAATAACTTCTAAATTAAATTTAAATAAATTATTTTTAATGTTGTCTATTTAATATTTGTTTAATAATAATAAACTAAATGGTTATAATTGACATTAATAATAATCTAATTTTAAAATATAATTATTAGTTATTAATAATATTAATTTAATAAAATATTCAATTATATCTAATTTAAATACTTATTAATTCTTTTAAAGGCATTTTATTTAACTAATTGTTTAAATTATAAATAAATATTTATTTATTTTCTTCGTGTTTTAGTGGATTTTTTTGTCTTTTACTATGTAGGTTCACGCAGGAGTTGGAAACACATCCAAGTGATTCCAACTAACTCATTGGGAGTTAGTTACGAGGAAAAAACTAGTGCGACTTGTTGTTCGTGAAAAAACACACGTGTATGATGCAATAGTAAAAGACAAGTTTAAGTAAATGAAAAGAAGGTCGTGATGATGTAGTAGATGATGATTGTTTAAAAACAGATCATGAAGTAGTATTTTTGGGACTCTCATTATAAATTCTATGCCATACATTTTGAGAGCAGAGACTTCCGAGATATTGATGAGGAGACCTGGAGGCGAAGTATCTCAAGAGAGGAGCATCATTATGAGAGTTATTTATCCATCACTATTCTTAATTTATAATACTCTGTAATCAATAATGTTCTCTGTTATATCCAACATGATCATTGGCTAAAAATTCTCAGCTTGGGAATTCGATTCAACAGTATTTTCATTTATATTTACTCACATTCTTTTCAATATTTCAGAATCGTAATCAATCAGTGAGATTGATTTATGATACTCTGTTTAATTGGTCACACCTCAGTTTCTATTTTCAATTAAAAAAATTTCAATATCAACCGGTGAGGTTGATCTTGAATGAACATTTTGAAACACAATGTCAATAAATTTGGAAATTTATGGAAGGTTTATTTTCAAAATTTATATTTTCAAATTTTCAAGCAGTTTGATTAAGTTTTGGTGTGGCGAACTCTAAGACGTAATCATATACTATTTGAACTTCCTAGAGAGGGAGTTTCTTTAGTTTTATCCTAAGGTGTGATTCAATAAAAGTTGAGATGAAGTCAACTATTTTAAATAGTGGAATATATCTTTTGAGTACTTCTTGAGATATGTTCTCCATTGTCCTTGCTTCTATCTTTTAGTGCACTATTATTTCAATAGTTAGTTTGTAGTTTATCAATTTTAGTACATAAATTCTTTAATTAAAATTAGTAGTATATTCTGTCATTAAAAATATAAATATAATGTAAAAAAAAAAAACAAGCCACTCCACTACTGACAACAGTGGTGTTTAATTCTGAAAACCTTAGCTAAACTCACCTGCATTCTCTGTGGATCGACCCTGCACCACTCTGCTTGTGTAGGTTAATAAATATAATTTTGAGGGCAGTGATTACTTCTAGTCTTATCAAAATTTTGGCACAGTTTCCGAGGAAGGCACACATTGAGATTCTAGGATTTTAAATTAAAAAAATTTAAAAAATCAATATAAAATAATATTAAAAAATTTCTTTAAAAAATTCTAAAAAATTGTGTGATGATTTGCTGCTCGTGCTGCCTATTTAAGCACTGTTTCAATTTTTTTGCATGTTTAATTTGCAAATTATAAATAAATGGAATGTTTTGAGGACTAGAACTATCAAACTGAACCACACCATATATGGTGTGGCTGTTATGTGTACACTGCATGGATGTGTGTTTATAACTAGCCACAATAGGCTGTTTTCATTCAAGAGGATGAATATTTTTATCCCAGACTTAACACCCTAGCTGAAATTGACATAGTTCATTCTAAATTGGATGATCGTGTGGACCTTTGGAATAAATATTTAGAAAGTAATAACTAAATTCATGTTAAATATTCCCAAATGAAATATCAAAGACTATGAAATTTAGAAAACCTGTTCTAGGAATTACAAATAATGTTAAAAGAAATGGTTGAAGTTGAAATAAGTGAAGATGAAAGTGTTTATAAAATATTTAAAAATCAAGATAAAGAGGAAAGTGAGGCTGAATCTATAATGACCTAAACTTTTGAATAAAATTTGATTCTTAAATTTGTATGTTATTTCATTTTATACTCCACAAAACTATATAATTTACTTAATGAAGTTATGCCATTATGTTTCGACTGTTATATGACCGTTGGTCAGTATGACTGTTGGTCAATATGACCGTTGGTAAATATGACTGTTGGAAACTAAACTCTTAATGTTACAATTATTGTTTATAAATACAAGTAATCGTGGTTAATTAATATAGAAAGAAGAGTTGGTGGCCTCATCCAGTAGACTCGGGATGTACGAAGCCCATCTGTCAGATCCTGGGAAGGAGGTAGCATCATAGGGATTTGCTCTGGACCAAGCCCTAGCTGAGCATCAACATGTGAAGCTTGAAAAAAATCTCATAAGGGAGAAGTTCAAGCTGATAGAAATCACCAATCGGACAATGTTGTCATTGCCGCCCCAAGATTCTATCACCATCGCACACCTAACACTTAGGTCCTATGCAAGTGTTATAAGGGGCTATGTAACAAGGCCTTCGATAATTTTTTGTAATCCCTTGGTATAAATAAAATTGTTATTTTTTATTAATGTAAAATTATCGATTTTCAAATGTCTGGATAAATATTGGACGAATATTATTGATGATTTTAGAAAAGGTTATTTTAAAATATTTATGTAAATATTAAATAATTAATAATGTTAAATGATTTTTATAAAGTGGTCCTCTACAACTATGACCAGTAAGAAAATTAGAGTCTAATAAGATCAACATAATTTTGGTGAATAGTAAAGTATAAATAGTAATATACCCTTATGAATATTAATTAATAGTAATGAATAATAAATCAACCAAAAAATAGAAACTTCGCCCATGAGTGTATAAATACAATTTAGACATCTTAAAAGTGAAAAAATGATCATAGTATAAGTTTTGGTATTTTGGTATGTCATAAATATTTTATTTACAATTTTATAATTAATTTAATGATTTAACATTAAAATTTATTTTCATAAAATGTAATCCTAAATTGTTACTTTATTTTCTTATGATTATATGATAACTTTATGAGACTTTGATTACTTTTTCAATGTGTTACAAAATGAGTTATAGATTTAAAGTTGTTTATTTGGAATAAATAATTATTTTATTTAAAAATTAAATTAAAAACATTTAGAAAATTATTTTCTTAAAATTTAGTTCATTTTTGAATTCATATCATCGATATTAGGTTAGGTTAAAATTTTGAGATTTTTCTGAAATAGTTGAATTTTTAGTAAATAGTAAAAATACAGTATTGAGTTTTAGTGCAATTAATGACATCATTTATGATGTAATAATGATTTAATCATTCTGGTTGATTTTTCTATAGTAATATTTTCTATTATGTGTCCCATGTGGCCAAAACTATTGGAACATACCATGGGCAAGCCCATGGTTTTGCAAATACCACCGATGAGGTGTCCCTTGGAAATTAATTAAATATTCCCTCACTTTTCCTATAAATACCAAGCCATTCTCTCATTAATTCCATTCCAAAATCCTCCTCAACTACGTTCTAGTATTTATACCTCCCAAGGAGTCCTCCCAAGGTGTCCTCAATCCCCCAAGGTCACAACCTTCATGCTTTCAAAGTTACTCTTCAAGGTAAGGGAACCTTTCACCCTCCTCTGTTATGTCATGATTTCCTTTATGTTTTGTCTTCTAGTTTCCATTTCATTATGTGATGGTATGATCTTATATATATTTATTTGTTTCCATTTCATTTACAATTGATTAGAGTCCCTTTCCTATCTCATCAACTTATTTTTCTGAATTATAAATGACGTCGTTAGGCTGCCAAATTTTCGTAAAACAAATATCATTTTCACCTTTCTTTCATGTTTCCTTTTCAGGTGGTGTGTCATTCCACACAATGAAATTATTTCTTTTTATTATGTACCTCTACAGTAAATTATTCATTTATTGATGGTATACCCTTGTCCCCTATATTTTTATTGATTTATAAAACAATGTTATATAGCTGTTATGCTGCAGAAATTTTATCTCAAAATATCTCTATTTTTCTTAAGTAATTATATTGTTTTATTTATCTGAATACCCAAATATATTTTCATTTATACAGGTATTAATAAAAAATAAAATTTATCTATTTGATTATAGAATCTACATACATGAAACCCACTTTATTTTTCCAAGGGTTATAAAAGACATAACGATCATGTTTCTAATCACTTTTATAATGTCGCGATTTTGAAGTGAAACACATTACTTTTACTCTTAATGGGTTATTTATGAAATTTTTGTTTATGATATATGTAGATCACATGAAAATAAAGACATATTAATGGTGTGTCATGATAGTGTTCTAATGAATTGGGTAAAGAAATTAATTTCTAGAGATGATAACTTCCACGATACCTTGGTGAATAACCTTGGTAATTTTTATGACACCGTGGGGATGAACCTTGGTGATATGTTCATGAATGTATAAATTAAATGTTTTATCCACATATGAAAGTTATGATTAATTTTTTTTTTATATGCCTCTACTTCCATTTTACAATTCTTTATGTTTTTTATCATGTTCTTATTGACTTCACAAGTAAACTTATTCCCTTGTTTTCCTTACTGGGTCTTCTGCTCACCCTTTCCTTTGATGTATGTCTCCAGGTTATGATATGAAATAATTGTTCTGGAGAAGAACCTATTATGAATCCCTACAAGTGGATTGGAAGACTGTTTTATGTTTTCATGTTTTATGTTCTGGATATCCAAGGCACTACACTTTAAAGATCCTCGGTTTGTAAAATGTAATGAAAAGTTATGTATTAAAAGCGGGATGCCATAGTTAGTATCAAAGGATTGTTTAGTTATTTATGGAAATTACGCTATGAAAACATTATAAATAATGATATAGAAAAGTTTAAATATACTAATAGTTCCTTTTATTTTGGTGAGTATTGAGTAAGTGGTTTATCAAGAAAATGTATCCTTGTCTAGATATGAGAAGGTAGAGGCGTCTCTGGCATAGATGTGCCTAGGAGTGAAAACTCTGACAAGGAGTTTCAGGATTGACCTGAGGTATCCTGGTACATGACAATGGGCCTTTTTTCACTCTTGGTTACAACCCTCCATGGGGATATGTTGTGTTAATAATAATCATTTTATTTATCATTCTGAATGATTTATAGAGAAATGTAATTGTTTAAAAATGAAGTTTTAAGACATAAATTCCTTTATAGTTAAAATATTTGTAAGTATAATAAGATTATCACTAAGGTTTTATTATTCTAGTAAATGTCGAGCAATACCAGGAACCATGAATATGGTGATTGCAATGGACTATGCGTCGACGACCCTCCGATGAAAGCCGGAATGGAAACTATCATACAAATGATGAACCAAATGACTCAAGTTATGGGAAATAACTTGAATTAAGATGATAGAATGATCTCACCACGAAGGGAACAACATTTTGTTGAATTCATTGTGCGTCAATGTCCACCAACCTTCAGTGGATCTATGACCCATTGATTGCTGAACAGTGGATCAACTCTATCAAGATGACCTTTTAGGTGCTCCGTTGTTCTGAACAACAGAAGGTTACCTTGGCTATTTATCGCTTAGAGGGAGAAGCTGAACAGTGGTGGGAACTGATTAAAAACACATGAACAAGAGTGTAGTTGAATCTATGAAGTGGGAAGAGGTCATAAGGATATTCTTCAACAAGTATTTCCCTTGATCAATGAGAACAAGAATAGAGAAGGATTTTCTCGAGCTGAAGAAGGTGGAGAATGAAATTGTGGAAATCTACGAGATGATCTTCACAAGTCTTTCACGTTACACCTCTAGCTTTTTTATTGATCCAAGTGGTATGGTAGATAGATACATTGGTGAACTGAGACCTCCTATTTAGAAGAATCTAGCCAACCGAGACTGTGATATCTATAAGAAGATCGTGTGAAGTACGAAGAAAGTTTAACTAGAGTTTGGTGAGATGCAATGGTCTCATAAATCCAATAATAATAAAATATTGATGGAGCTAAGAATACGGAGTATCTTTGATCGGGGAAGAGGAGGAAGGCAAGTACAACGTTTAATGTGTAATTAATTTGGGAAGAAGCATTTGGGGAGCAGCCTGCTCGGGAGCGGGAAGTGCTATAAATATGGTAGAGGTGGCCAAATTGAGTTGAATTTTTGTAGTGAGGTGAATCCACAAATTTCCAACATTAACAAAAAGGGAAGATGGTTCAGGCCCTATCTTATGTCCAATTCTCTATGTGTGGAAAACTTGGGCACCATTCCAGTCACTGTCCAAATTTGAGGGATGTAGAGGGGAATCACCATCAGCCTCCGCAACAACCAATGGATTAAGGTTATACTTTTTCAATCACTATGGATGATGTTGAAGAGCCAAATGATGTGGTGGCAGGTAGTCTTTTTCTTCTCGCAAATCTAGCAAGTACTTTGTTTGATTCTGGTTCTACGCAATTCTTTATTTCCTTCATGTTTGCAATGAATTTAGAATCAACCCCCGATTTTCTAAAAGTAGATTTTTCAGTCAAGATTCATGTTGGTATTATCCAAGCATCTTTAGTGTTTAGAAACTCTAGTAGTTACCTTAGTGAGAACAATCTTACCAAAAATCTAGTAGTCATTCCCAGGCTAGAATTCGACATTATACTAGGGATGGACTGGCTCTCAATGTATAATTCTAAGATCAGATACAGAAGCAAGGATGTATCGGTAGTCTTGAATGGAAAACCTATAGTTATCTTCCAAGGAGATATATATAAACCTAATCTTTTTCTAAAAGAACCTCATATATACTTATTTATGGATTTTATCGGTGAATAAAAATAAGGAAATGATATCTTGAGGATAGAAAATGTCCACATCATCCAAGAAAACATTGATGTATTTCCTAAGGAGTTATCTAGACCTACCCCAGAAAGAGAGGTAGAGTTCTCCATTGAACTTGTACCGGGATCCCATCCGATATCAAAGACCCCATATAGGATAGAAAATGTGGAGTTGGAGAAGTTAAAGAAACAACTCCATGATCTTTTGGGGAATGATTTTTATCTGACCAAGCGTGTCTCCTTGGGGAGAACCCGTTCTCTTTGTGATGAAGAAGGACGGATTGATGCAGCTATGCATTGATTATAGAGAACTAAACTGGATCACAGTGAAGAACAAATACCCTCTTCCATGAATTTATGACTTATTTGACTAACATCATGGGGCTCAATTCTTCTCTATGATTGATCTGTGAACTACTTATCATAAATTAATGGTGATGAAAGAAGATATTCCAAAAACTGCCTTCCGATCACGATATGGGTATTATGAGTTGGTTTTTATGCCCTTTGGACTAACTAAAGCACCTACTATTTTTATGGATTTTATGAATATAGGATTTAAAGACTACCTTGATAACTTTGTGGTAGTTTTTATTAATGATATTATGATGTATTCAAAAATTCATGAGGAGAATGAGGATCATCTAAGGGTTATTTTTCAAACTATACGGAATGAGAGGATTTTTGGGAAGTTCAGCAAATTTGAATTCTAGTTACGACAAGTTTATTTCGTGGGGCACATCGTTACCAATGAAGGAATCACAGTTGATCCTATAAAGACAAAAGTGGTATAAGAGGTTAGTGAAAAAAATTTACGACTTTCTAATCCATTATCCATGTTAACTCGAAAAGGGGTCAAGTTCATCTGGACAAAGGAGTGTAAGGAATGTTTCCAAGAGCTGAAGAAGATATTGGTTACTGAACTCGTGTTAACTCTGCCCTCAAGTGGAGAAGGATTCATTGTTTTTAGAGATTCATCTTTGAAAGGGCTTGGGTGTGTCCTTATAAATAATGACAATGTGATTTCTTATGCATATCCATAGTTGAAGACTCATGAGCACAACTATCCTAGGCATGATTTGGAGCAGGTTGCGGTCATTTTTTGCTCTGAATATATGGATGCACTATCTTTATGGGGAGAGATGTGATATATACACAAACCATCAAAGTTTGAAGTATATTTTCACACAATAGGAATTGAACATTATATAGAGGAGATGTATACAACTTCTCAAAGACTATGATTTCTCATTTAATTATCATCCTGGAAGAGCAAACAAAGTCACTGATGCATTAAGCATGAATGACCCTTTTGTTCTTTCCATGATGAGGATTTAAAGTGATCCTTTGATAAATGAACTAGTAAAACTGGACATGGAAATTATAAGGGAAGTGACATCATCAACCCTAACCCAAATGATTTCTCAACCGTCATTAATAGAGAAGATCAAGAAAGCTCAGAAAGAAGATTCTTTTGTTACAGAAGACGTTTGAGGCTGTGAAGGATGGGAAATTTTTTAATTTCAATATTGATGAAGAAGGTGTACTGGAATCTCGTACAAGACTATGTGTTCTATCTATTCTGGAAATAAAGGAGCTGATGGATGATGCTCATAGCTCTACTTTCCCAATACATCCTAAAAGTGAAAAAACGTATAGGAAACTTCATGATCATTATTGGTGGGATAATATAAAAAGGGATATTGTTCACTATACTTCATGGTACCTAGTATGTCAGCAAGTGAAGGTAGAGTGACAACCTCCTAAAGGGGTATTGTAACCACTACCCATACCAGCATGGATGTTGTACAATATCACTGTGGACTTCGTCACTAGTCTCTCAAAAACTTCCAATGGAAACAATGTGATATGGGTTATTGTGGACCGTCTCACCAAGACTGCCCATTTCATCTCTATTCAACAATATTTCTCTCTTGATCTACTTGTCTGGATTTACGTGGAGGATGTGGTAAGGCTGCATGGAGTTCCACTTTCTATCGTATCTGATCATGATCCAATGTTCACATCAAAATTCTGGAGAAGTATTCAACATTCTCTGAGTACCAAATTGAATTTCCGTACGGTCTATCACCCCCAAACTGATGGACAATCTGAAAGGATTATTCAAGCACTCAAGGACATGCTGAGAACATGCTCAATGGAATTTAAGGGTGGGTGAGATCAACATCTCCCTTTAGTTGAGTTCTCTTACAACAATAGCTTCCACTCGAGAATAAAATTGCCACCCTATTAAGATCTATATGGTAAGAGATGTATAACTCCTACTAGTTGCCATGAAACTAGTGAGACAATGATTCTTGGGCCTGATTTTGTGCAGGAGATGACAGAAAAGGTCCATGAACTCTAACAACACAATAAGGTTGCTTAGAGTTGGCAATATATCTATGTCGACAACCATCGAAGGGACTTGTAGTTTGATGTTGGAGATAAAGTATTTCTTTGAATTTCACCATGGAAGAGAGTAATGAGGTTTGGGAAAAAAGGGAAGCTTGGCCCTAGGTACATTGGCCCCTATTAAATCCTTGATCGCGTAGGTGCAGTGGCCTATCAGATTGCACTTCCTCCAAATCTAGCACATGTTCATGATGTATTCCACATATCCCTCTTGAGGAAGTACATACCTGCCCCTTCACATTTACTAAATCTGGAGGTGGTACAACTGGAACATGACCTCTCTTATGAGGAGCATCCAGTGGAGATCTTGGATCGTAGAGATAGGTTTCTACACAATAAGACTACCCACCTTATTAAAGTGTTATAGAGGAACCATAATTGCGAAGAAGCCACGTGTGAACCAGAGGAGTCTATGAGGCATAAGTACCCACACCTTTTCTCTTCTTAGGGTACGAGTTAAAATTTCATGGATGATATATCTTAATGGGGGAAGAATGTAACAACCTAAACTTTTGAATAATATTTATTTCCTAAATTTGTGTGTTATTTCATTTTATACTCCACAAAACTATATCCTTTAATAAATGAAATGATACCGTTGTATTTCAACTGTTATATGACAGTTAGTCAATATGACCGTTGGAATCTAAAATCTTAATGTTACAATTATTTTTTATAAATACAAGTGATCTTGGATAATTAATATAGAGAGAAGAGTACATGGCCTCAATCAGTAGACTCGGGCCGTACGATGCCCATCTGTTAGAGCTTGGGAAGGAGGTAACATCTCTGGTCTTTGCTCTGGACCAATCCCAAGCTGAGATTCAACATGTGAAGCTTGGACGAAATCTCCTAAGGGAGAAGTTCAAGCTGATAGAAATCCCCACTCAATCAATGTTGTCCGAGCCACCCCAGGATTCTGTCACCATAGCACACCTTACACTTAGGTCTTATGCAGGTGTTATAAGGGGCTATGTAACAAGACCTTAGATACTTTTTGTAATCCCTTGGTATAAATAAAATTGTTATTTCTTAATATAGTAAATTTTATGATTTTAAAATTTCCGTATAAATATGTGATGAATATTATTGATGATTTTTTAAAATGGTATTTTAAAATATATATGTAAAATTTAAATTATTAATAATGTGAAATGATTTCCAGAAAATTGTCTTCTACAACTATGACAAGTAAAAAATTTAGAGTCTAATAAGATCAACTTAATTTTTGGTGAATAGTAAAGTATGAATAGTAATATACCCTTATGAATAGTAATGAATAGTAAATCAGAAAAAAATTAAAACTTCACCCATGAGTGTATAAATACAATTTAGACATCTTAAAAGTGAAAAACCGATCATAGTACAAGTTTTGGTATTTTTGTATGTCATAAATATTTTATTTACAATTTGGTAATTAATTTAATAATTTAAAATTGAAATTTACTTTCATAAAATGTAATCATAAATTATTACTTTATTTTCTTATAGTTATATGACAATTTATGGGACCTTGATTACTTTTTCAAGGTGTTACGAAATGAGTTATAGATATAAAGTTTTTTATTTGGAATAAATAATGACTTTATTTAAAAATTAATTTAAAAATATTTAGAAACTTATTTTCATAAAATGGAGTTCATTTTTGAATTCAAAGCATTGAGATTAGGTTAGGGTAAATTTTTGGGATTTTTCAGAAACAATTGAATTTTCAGTGAATAGAAAAAATATAGTTTTGAGTTTTGATGTGATTAATGACATCATTAATGATGAAATAATTATTTAATCATTCTGGTATACTTTTGAATATAAATATATTCTATGAGGTGTCTCGTGTGGCCAAAACCATCGGCAAATACCATGGGAAAACCCATGGTTTTGCAAATACTACCGATGAGGTGT
This sequence comes from Viscum album, assembly GCA_963277665.1. Lineage (NCBI taxonomy): Eukaryota > Viridiplantae > Streptophyta > Magnoliopsida > Santalales > Viscaceae > Viscum > Viscum album. The sequence goes on along the minus strand of OY728155.1, from coordinate 109,527,100 downwards.
CCCCTGGAAATTAAATAAATATTCTCTCACTTTTCATATAAATACCAAGTCATTCCCACATTTATTTCATTAAAAAATCCTTCACAATGATGTTCTAGTCTTTTTACCTCCCAATTATTCCACCCATGGTGTCCTCAAGCCCCCAAGGTCCCAACCATCAAGCTTTCGATGTTACTCTTCTAGGTAAGGGAACCTTTCACCCACCTCTTTTAAATCATGACTTCCTTTATGTTATGTCTTCCAATTTCCATTTCATTATGTGTGGGTATAATCTTCTATATCTTTATTACATTCCATTTCATTTTCAATTTATGATATACCATTTCTGATCTCATCAACTAAAGTTTCTGAATTATAAGCGACGCCGTTAGGATGCCGAATTTTCATAAAAGAAATCATATTTTCTCTTTAATTTCAAGTTTCCTTTTCATGCGGTGTGTCCTTCAACACCATGATATTATTTCATTTCATTCTGTACCTCAACTTTAAATAATTCATTTACTTATTGGAGACCCTTGTTCAATCTCTTTTTATTGTTTTCTAAAACCATGTTATATAGCTGTTTTGCTGCTGAAATTTTGTCTCAAAATATATCTCTCTTTTTCTTAAGAAATTCACTTTTTTTATTTATCTGAATACCCAAATATATTTTCATTTCCATAGTTATTTATAAAAACATAAAATTGATCTATTTTATTCTGGAATCGACATACATGAAACCCTCTTTCCTTTTCCAAGGGTTATAAAAGAAATAACGATCATGTTTCTAAGACATTTTAAAACGTCGTAATTTTGAAGTGAAACCCATTACTTTTACTCTCTGTGGGTTAATTATGAAATTTTTGATTATTATATATGTGGCTCATATGAAAATAAATAAATATCAAGGTTGCACACTGATAGCGCTCCAATTCATTGGGTAAAGAATTTAATCTCCAGAGATGACAAGTTTCACAATACCTTGGTGAATAACCTTGGTAATTTTTATAACACCTTGGGGATGAACCTTGGTGATATTTTCATGAATATATAAATTAAATTTTGTATCCACATATTCAACTTATGATTAAATTTCGTTTCTTTACGATACACCTCTACATCAATTGCACATGTCTTTATGTTTTTTATGAAGTTCTTATTGATTTAACAAGTAAACGGATTCCCTTGTTTTCTTTATTGGGCCTTCTATTCACCCTTTCCTTTGATGAATGTCTCCAGGTTATGAGATAAAATATTTGTTCTTAGAAATAACTTATGATGAATCCCTACAAGTTGATTAGAATAATGTTTATTTTTTCATGTTTAATGTTCATGATTTTCAAGACACTAGACTTTATAATCCTCTATTTGTAAAATGCAATGAAAAGTTATGTAATAAAAAGGCAGGATGACATAGAATTTGGGCAACAAAACATTTATTCTAAATAATCTGATTTTGATAAACTAAAATTTTAATTAACCAACTCATTAATTCAGGAAATCAACATTGATGATCAAAAAATGAATTTAAATAAAGATAAGTTGAGAAATTTCGAAATTTAATCGAAACTGATTAAAAAAGACTGCCAAGTTCTCTTCACGATTCCTACATTGGAGAAACAAACTATTTTAGAAGCATTGAAAATGAAATCACTCATGTTGAGGGGAAACATTAGAATGAAAATTTGAATGTTAAAAATCCTTCACCCAACCATTATGAAATCTTGAACATTGAACCTGAACTAGAAATTAGAAGTGATCTGGAAGAGAACCTTAAACTGGATAATAAGGAATATAAGTTTTTTTAAATTGAGCTTAACAATTCCCCTCCAGGTTGTTAAAATATGAACCCAAATATTTCTGAAATAATGTGGGATGAAATGGATGAGAACAAGTTAATTGAAGAAAGGTTAACTCTTGATCTCTCACTGCCATATGGTCATAGTAAGCACTTTTCTAGAACATTGTCTAGTGAAATTGAAAACATAGTTGATATACATGGGGGTAAATGTTTAAATTTTAACAATATTAAATCTCAATTTATTGATTCTAAATTGAAGATTACTCGTCCTAATTTGAATTTTTTAGAACATACTATAGACGTTCTTTTGTAATGTGAGCCTTTTGAACCTCAATTATAAGTAAAGGTAGAAAATGCACTTGATGGTTGCAGAATTGATTTGTCTAAAGTAGTATATGTGTAGGCTTCTTTTACTAATGAGGAACTTTGGGAACAAATTTATAGCACTGTAAAAGCTGAATCTTTGAATGATAAAATAAAATTCCTTCCATGTTATCCACTTGAATCCTTAATTGAGTCGAGTGTTGAGTCTTCCAAAGATACTGAGAGTAGATTAGTAGGGGAGACAAAATTGTGTTCCAGTTTCTCAGATTCTATACAGTATACTATTGATCCCTTTCTTGAACCTACTATTCATTATTCACCCACAAGAACCCTTGAATTTAATTCTGTTAATGATGAAGCTGACAGAGATAGCCATGAGAATACGTTCTTACCCTTTAAAGCACCTAGTTCAATGTTGTCCCTTCATGTGAATTAAAATCATGATAATTCTGAACATAATCTTGAAGTGTACATCACTATGCCTAAAACTATCAAGGGGTTCGTCTTATTTTTTTATTTCAGTCTATGAGAGTTTGGTTTCACTTTTCATTAGATTTAGAGCCCATGTGATTAATCTTTTTATTAGAAATGATCGGTCCAAACAAATGTGGTGGTTTCTACTAAGAAAACATCATCCACCTAGTGACTACAGTTAGTTCTATGTGTGTCTAACGAAAGAGTTTAAAGTCAGTGCTTTATGGGAGTCCACCCATGGTTCATGCTTGTCATGAATTCTGTTTTTGTTTTGTTTGGAATAAAGAGTTGTTGTGTTGTCTACTTAAAACTGTGTCTCTGCTGGAAAATTTAGTCTCTATCTCCTTTCCTTGTAACTTCTACGATGCTGATGGTGTTATCTAAGAAGTGTAATTCACTTGATGGATTGTAATTGATAAAAATTTTCAGGGAAGTACTTTATTCGTAAATTTTCATATATTATTAGATCCGGTTTATTTTATAAATTGTATTCTTTATATGATGCTTAATAAAATTTGTTTCTTGTCTTGCTTGAAAAATTATATTTATTTTTTAATTCTTTTGCTAGTACTAAAAGATTTTACAACACAGTTTGATATGTTTAAAAAATGTTTCTACTTGATATGGATTATTAAATAAAGTTATGTATGTGCCTCTAACTAAAAAATAGAATTGTTTGATATATTAAAAAACTCATTTCTTGAACTTATGTGTGGGGGGTACATGTAGAATGGTTGATGGTTTTTGTGAAGTGGCTTTAGTATATTGGGTAAATGTTAATTCATGTACTTGTTTGTTTACCAACTGTTAAATAATTATTGTGGAAAACATTTTTTTTACTTTATTGAGACCCTTATACATGTCACAAATCTATTAAATTGAAAATATTTTTGAACCATGAATTTTTAATAGTTTTTCTTCACATTGAAAATCTACTTTGGGGACAATGTTGAGTTTTATGATTGGGAGAGGGGGTCAATTCTTGACTGATCTAAACAGTTATTAATGAGAAGCCCTTCAATTCCCAGAACTACTTAATTTTTTTTTTGTAAAAAATGTAAAACTTTTTCAAAAGTCTTCCATAATTTTAGGCATTACACTATTTATCAAAATTTATATTGCCAAAGGATGATTCTTGATTAGTAGTTAAGAACTATTTTGAATATGAATTTAATGAGGTTTGATTATTGCTGAATGATCTTACAGAGTGATTTAATAGATGTTTGGTTTAGGAATTACTTTTTAGAGTGATGTATGTTACATATTAGTTGAGTTATGATCATGACCCTTCATACTGGAAGTTTTATCTTGATTCGAGGGAAATCATTTTTCTTTTAATTATTAATGTAATTAACTTAGTGAGACCATGTAAAATATTTTTATATAAATCTTTTGAAACTAGAGTAGTTTGGGAATCTGGGATCTCATAGTGAATCTTTGAGACCCTAGATGCTGGGTTCGTTTTTGTATACAAAAATCCCTCTTTTTAGTTTAAATAAGTGAATTGCACAGTGCTTAGCACATGATACATGGCATGGGAAAAATTGAATAAAGTGTCTAGGGTCAAAAATGAGTTCATTAAGGTGAGGAGGATGATGAACTTCAAATGAAGATGGGGACAATTTTTTATATTGGAATCATTTAGCTTTTATTAATAAGATGATTCAGAAAAAAAAATATTTATTTTTGGAACCTTTTTGAAAAGTCAACGTACAAAATTCCTCTGGTTTTATTTTTAATTCAATTAATATTTTACCTCTTGTCACTCTTGGACTTAGAACGTGAGCTTTGATTGAAATGAGTTGTTATCTAGTATCACATATCAGGTCGGACACCTTCTTTGATAGATGATCTTTTATATCTTGATTACCCTTTGTGTATTTGTTCTAGGAAATACTTTATTTGAAAATTTCTTTCCTTGAGCCCAAACACAGTTTTTTGTCCTCAGTTTTCAATGATCTGGACATGTTACATTTTGAGAAATATAATAAATACACAAATATGTTTCTCAAAGATAATAAATCTTGGGATTGTTTGAGGACAAACAATATTTATGTGTTGGGAAATTTGATGCGGCCTTATTTTTACATAGTTTCAACATATTTTTATTTAATTTTTTGTAATTTAATTAATTAATTTTACACATTTTGATACATAAAGGCAATTTTATATTTTTATAATTAAATAAATTAATGAATCAATTTTTATAATTAATTATATAATTTTATTCTTTAAAAATATTAATTATTTCTTAGTAATTTTTCTTGACTTTTTATTCATCAATGGGTAGTGTTGTTTTAAATCTGTTCGTGTTTTAATAAATTGACTTTTAAATTAAATTATATTTTAATTTTTTTTCATCTTTCCAACATAGTTTTTAATTTTATACTTCATTGATTAATTTAGATTCATTAAAATAAATAAACATTATTAATTTCTTGTTTAATAATGCCTTTTGTTTTTAAAATAAGTTATGTTATTATGTTTTAATTTGATAAAAATAATGTATTTTGAAGTCTTAATTCAGCTTACCGATTCATTACCTTTTGAACCACAAAAATAATAAAATAGAGATCATAAAATGGATAAGTAAATACCCATAAATTTAATAATAAAAATAATATAATAAATTCATGGGTATTATATACACCACAAAAAAAGAAACGAGTGGTGAATAAGGAGTAAGTCTCACTGAAGAAAAAGTGAGACAAGAAATCACATTACCTTGAGTATTGAAATTTTTTGTACATGTTCAAACCTCTGGTATAATAAATATATGATAATTATAAATCTATAAAATAACCATATTATTATATGTCATACAATATATGATTTTATTATAACATTATATTACATTTTTTTAATAATTTCTTGTTAAAGTTACATTTAAGGTAATAACCACTTTGTTATATATATATTTTTTGACTTCTTATTCTAGATCCTCATACGTAGATCATGATTATCTTAATTCAAAAATCTAAAACATGATATAAATAACATATATATTCATTATATATGTATTTAAAATAATCAATAAAATATAGAAATGTGAAATGAAATAATATGTTTAGGGATATTTTGGGTTATATGTATACATGAATGTTGTTTACATTTTCATTTTTCATTTTTAAATAAATAAAATTAAATGATATATATATTATAATTATTATAATTATTATTTTATATATATCATATATTTTTATTAAACCAATCATTAATACTTTCCATGTAAAGCTTGAATGAATCACATTACTTTGAAGAGGTGGTAGTCTACCCATCTTCAAACAGAGTTATCATATAGCCACAAAATGAAAATCATGAATATATGTTCTATCTAATAATTATATAGGAATAATTAAATTATAAATATCATATTTATTTTATTAAAAAAATAATTCTATCATTATCCCCAACCATTAGAGGTGTTAATATTTGAATAAATGATATTGAATCGTAAGGTGGTTGTCCAGCGAACTCACGAATGATGACTGTATATCACATTTGATAGAAATTTTTAAAGGTTTTTTATACCAATAACATAATGAAATCTCAGAATATTAATAATAATAATTATTTTATATAATATTGATATAATAATAATTGAAGATGTTAGATAAGGAACAAAAGCAAAAATCCACATGGATGAATGTTACATCCTTTTTAAGTAACTCTTTTTGGTTTTCACCAAAGGGAGTGCATGGATGGATTTATGCCAAAAGTCAGTCTTCTAGGTTGATATGAATAAAGTTTAGATATTATTTTTGTAGGATTTTTATGATCCATATTTATTGATATCAATGAATAAGTAAGGGGTGAGTGCTCTTTTACAGTGGAGAGGGAGTGACATTTTAGTAAATAAAAAAAGTTAAACAATATTGAGAGGTCTCTCTTACATCATGTTCATCCAAAAAATGATCCATTTTAAATAAAATAGAGTAAATTATCTAAAAAGGGATATCCAATGGTTTCTTACAAGTTTTGGTCATTTTCCTATTAAATATTATATTTAACCATTAGGTAGTCTCTTTTTTCTCATTATCATTCTAATTAATTTTAATTGGTTTCAATTGTTTTTTTTTAAAAATTAATATAATTTTATTAAAAATTAATAATTGTTCCAATTCCAAATATTTAATCCAATTTTCAAAATTCTAATCACATAAGTGGAAATTTTTTATTTAAAAATAATGTCATAGATGGGATGTAACAATTTGTTTTTAAAGTAAATAATTTGAAATTTTTTATATCTAATGTCTGTGTGAAAATAAATATAGAGACATGATTTAGATTTATTGATTTATAATATAACTTATTATATTTTATTAATAACATAAAATATAATTTAACTATATAAATAAATTTAAATAAAATTCAATTTTCAATTAAAATTCGGTTTTTGTAACTATTCATTGAAAAAGAAAATTCTCATAAAAGTACTAAAACATTACCCAAAGTAAAAATTGATATTATAAAAATGAAATTAATTTTATTTATTCAAATATAAATTATTAATGTACTAAAAATTAGTTTTAAAATATGTATTTTATTAAAATGTGGTAAAACTTCCTCTTAGAAAAATATATCATTTGATGCGTAAAATTGGATTTATTCTTATCTATTATCTAGAAAATAAATAAGATGAATGTTAAATATATTATTTAACCATTTCATTAGTTAAATATATTTGTTTTTTTTAATTTATTAATATAAAAAGTTTTTACATGTACTGAAATGGTTTTCTTAAAAAATGATTAATTTATTTTAATACAGTTCTTACTTTAGTTTCTAATTAATTAATAACCAAAGGATTAATTTTATATACATGTGTAAACCATATTTTCAAAATAAAAATAATCTTATTTGTAACTTCCATTCCAATAGATAGGGGTTATTTGTAATTATATTTTAATTAAAATATTAATAATATCATATAGTTCGGTAGAAATAGGTCATGCGTGTAACACAAACTATCAAAGGTCCTCAGAATTGTGTGTAACACAAGAAAATAATAGTGTTACCTGTACCTAAATTTAATATAAGTTTTTAATAAAGTACAATATTGGCTATGGGTTTCATATAAATAAATAATATCTTGGTGTAGTGTATAATGCAATCCATCAAAGAAAATTAATTTATTCCAAAAACATTAAATCAAAAAAGCTCTGGGTGTTGCACTTGTGTAGAATTTGAAAAGAAAAAAATGATTTCATTGATATAATATTTAACAACAGGTACAATTATTCTTAATTTTAATTATATTTGTGGTTAATAATAAAATAAATAAATATATATATGTGTGTGTGTGTGTGTGAGTTTTGAAATTTTGAAACAAGTCGATCATCCAAATGACTAACTTCCACTTACACAAGGAAAGAAAATTAAACATTTTGTATTTATATTATAACAATAAAATATATATAAATTAAAAATATAATGGGTGGTTTTTTATAATAATATTGATGAATAATAAATTATATTTATCTCAGTTATTTTTTTTAAACATAAATAAAAGGATAATTATCCAAAATGTTAACGTAATCTTAGCAAAATGCATATGAATACAAAAAAATCCAATAATAGTAGTTTTAAAATATTTTAAGGGATATGTTGGGGATAAATTCTTGTATTTCATCCCTTTTCATTTTTACAGTGATAGGTAAGAAATTATTTAAATATTATAATCATAATTCAATAGTAATGTAGATATTCTTATAAATGAATTTAAAAAGTGTAACTCATATTGACATTAATGGAAATTTAATAATAATTTTTTAATGAATTAGTTTGAAATTATAAAAATTTATATTGAATTTAAATTCCATGTACCCAAAACCTTAGATCCTGTACAATTTTTTTTTATTTAGACAGTATCGTTTCTACAATGTGAGATGTTTCCAGGTAATAAAATATTTATTTTTACATTATTTCCATAATTTAAACATTAAATCTCACAAACAATAATATAATCCCAAGAATGGAAGGCTAGGTATCATTGAGGAGTTATTATATAGAAATCATACGATATAATCCCTTCTATACTTCTAACAATTTACACTTATCTTCAGAACCTAAATAATTTAATCATAAGAAAGGTTTGAGATCAACCACTTAGTATGGTATAATGACTAATCATCATTTAATAAAGGGTGAGAAAAATAGGGAAAACATGTACATGAAAGGAATATCTTATTAAAAATAATATAGAATAATAATTGGTGTCCATAAGTTATGATATAAGGGAATGTACTCTCAAATGAAATTAAATAAACATTAGAAAATGAGTATGGAATAAAGAGATATTAAATATGATCCATCGAGAAAAATAATTGGAAAAATGTCACGACCCGACCCTTACCAGGGCTCGATTCACAACTACCCCAAACCCGCCTCCATAGTCCAGGGGCTGGCGACTAGCGCTGAAGGCACAACAAACTAGGGTAGGCCTTTTCCTATGAAACTGTACACACACACGCAGCAAACTCAATGAAAAAGTACAGAGAAAAGAAAGAAAGATACAACACTGCTACAAAAGGGAAACCAACATACATGAATTGACCTCTGACCAGTATGAGTAAAGCACTGAAAAGTAGACTGATAAGTAATATGAACAATAAAAGGGGCAAAACAAACGCCCAACCAGAAAGGTGTCACAACCCAGAAACAAGTAAAACGATAGAAAACCACCGGTGAGTCTCACACCTAAAAGTCCTACTATGGACACTAAATGTAGCCCAAGCTCTTGTGTCCTCTACGCTTCACCGTAGTTTTGGCCAACCTGTCTGTCATCTACAAGGGCACACCAGGTGCGGCCAAAGCCCAAGCATGGGTGAGTATAATGATACTCAGTAGGATGCCCCGAAAGCTCGAGGGATCAAAAAAGGAGGTACTAAAACGATGAGCAGTGGACAGAACAAATAATAGTGTAAGAGTACCAGAGTGAGAGTAAAGTTAAACCCAAAAAAAGAAAGTAAGTGGAATCATCCAATCCAAGAGGATCTAGACACGAAAAGCACGTGGCATACCCCACACGTCTTCGCCCCTCCTAGAAAGAGTGTAACAGAACCCAAGGAGTGGGAATAAAAGTGGGGTATATATATATATATATATATATATTCTCAACAAGAAACCCAAACAAGTGTGTAAGGGGATCTCAATCTCCAAGATCAGCCCAAGAGAAGTCACCAACGGTTCAATGGATAGCCATTACTGATGCCCAACAGTCCCGCACACCAAAGCTGCCTCATTGCTAAACTGAATCACCAAGGTTCCCACTCTGGTAACCACAATGAAAAGTCAGTAACTAGCCTCAAATAAAGGGTTGAGTCTGAAAGAAGTCGTTGGGTAACCCACTGCCCAGCCCCACTGGAGGGTAAACTCTATGGTTAATGGGTAACCCACTGCCCAGCCCCGTTGGAGGGTAATCCCTAAGGCGAACAGGTAACCCACTGCCCAGCCTTGCTGGAAGGTGAACCCTAAGACAAACGGGTAACCTACTACCTAGCCTCACGAGAGGGTGAACCCTAAGGCAAACGGGTAACCCACGGCCCAGCCTCGTTGGAGGGTGAACCCTATGAGGTCAACGGGTAACCCACTGCCCAGCCTCGCTGGAGGGTCAACCCTAAGAGGTCAACGGTTAACCCACTGCCCTGCCTCACTCGAGGGTAAACCCTAAGGTCAATGGGTAACCCACTGCCCAGCCTCGCTAGAGGGTAAACCCGGAACTAGTCCGAAAACTCTACACTGCCCATGCCATCACTAAGTGTCACTAACACCGCTACCATGCGTAGGTTTAGAGTGCATCAAAGGAATCTCCGCACAATGCCATTTCATGTTTCCATATTAAATAAGATCTCAAAAGAGGCTCTATATGCCCAAAAATACTACACCATTGCAATCCCCTCGAAAAAACTCCTGAGATAGAAAATTTACTCATAGGAAACGGGATCCCGATGAAACAGTTATTCAACACCACTTTATACCATATGGCGTATAATGGGAACCACACCTCAGTCCCAAAAGAGGTCGGCCAAACTGCACAATTACGATGATCTTGGAAAAACATGCCACAATGACTACTCAGATGCCCCAAATGGATGTCTGAAGAAAAAGGTGCAGTACGCTGCATAAAGCATAAGAGACGGCCTGTGGGGCCCATGCCTCAACTCCAGCCTCAACGCCTAAAACCACCCTGGTCAACATCACCTTGATGCCAGGTTCACAACTCCACTGACGGCACCTAAAACAGACTTCGGATGCAGAAGCTGCAACTCTCCGCGTTATCCAAACGGGGCCCTGTGGGGCCCACACCTCGACCCCGAAACACGTCACGAAAATCGTACCATTGCGTTCCTTGCAGATAACCACACAACATAGGCTATTAATTTGCCCAGAATAGACTTATGAAGCATAATTCATCAAAACACAACATACATCCGAAAGCCACCTCGTGGGACCCATGCCTTGGGCCTGAATTTAGGCGGGTGGATTGCACCGTCGCAATCCCCTTAGAAGAACACTGAGAAACGAGTAATAAAAAACCCCAAACAAATGTCGGGTGGAAAAGTGGTGTTTCACCGTAAAATGTGTGAACCCATCCCCGTGGGGTTTGCACCTTGTCTCCAACTCGAAGGCTTTGGAAAGCATCTCAAAAAGACCGCATGAGGACTGGGGTCACACTGCCACTGACGGCATGTCAATCGGACTTCCCAAACAAGAGTTATGTCCAGTGCAAGAATAAATAAATAAATTATTCAAAATAAGTGCTTTTTGCCGCCAAGTCATGAAACCAAACCGAAAGGGTCCCAAACCAACATTGGAAGGACCATCTCAACCCCAGGCCCACAATTCCTCTGATGGCGCATCAAACGGACATCTGGCTCGCAAATCACGTTCGTCGCAACTTTAATAACAATTTTATATTATTAAAGTAAAGCATTTCAGGGCACCTGTCTTCGAGAATAGAACACAAAAACCCCGAAACCCAATTTAAAAATTCTGTCTCGAAGAGACAGACCCACAGCCACAGATGGCACATCAAACAGATTCACCTTTTAGGAGTTACGCCGCCCCGAACGCAAGGGGGCCCAATCGGGCCGGTTCACCCCTGACTGCCCAGTCTGAACCACCAGCCCGCGGCCCAGCGGTGGGTTCAGCCTAACTCACTACAGCCCAGCGGCCGTGGCCCGCTCCAGCAACACCGGACCCCCCTCGGGTCTGGTTCCTCAAGCAGACTGGCCATTTGGCCGGTCTTCGTCACCCAGCAGGACCCGCCAAGCGCGAGTCCTTGTCCACACCGCAAAACTCGAGGCACTGATATCAAGGTCCTCCTCTGACCGTGACGGGACGACGCCCTCACCTCCGGCACTGCACCACCGTGCCACCTCCGACCTGTACCATGACGCCTCACATGGCCCGCTTCAGCTCCCCGCTCCACCGCTGGTACGGTCGACTCCGTCAGTTCATGCTACACCATGCCGGAACTGCCTCGTCCGCCCCTCCGTCGGCTCCGTGGAAGCCTCCGCCTCTAGCTCAACATCGCCTGACGCTGCTACTCCGGCCACACAAGACCACTTCGATTGCTCCGCCGCGCCAAACCAGGCAGCCGCTGTGCTCCACCGCAACCCCGGCTCGACCTCCGACCACACCCCTTTTTGGAGCCAAACCTTCAAGCGGTCCCCCCAACCACTCCGATAGTCGAAACAATTATCTGAAACTGGATTCGGAATCCTTGGGGCCGGATCTTCACAGCACCGCCCCTTGCTCGTCGATCCATCATAGTTTTGGCGCATCCGAAATTTTGGATGAATAACCCTCAAGAACGAGTTTTAGAACGGGGCTCAGACGATGACCGTGTTCATTTGGCCATCGTCCGAATTCTAAAATTATAGATTTAAAATGACGAAACTGGAAAAAACTCAAGAAATTGACGAAGGTGAGAAAATTAATCTGAAATCCTACCTCGAATCAAAAATGTGTCATTGGCGACACATCCACGTTTGATTCCCCAATGTTTTGGTGGTGACTGCTCCTCGATCCGATAAAGAATGGTGAAGAAAGACTATATATATATATATATATATATATAAGGGTTTCCCCTAATTCTAGATTTAAGAGAATTTATAAACTCTCCGAACTCCACCGTCGGATGCAGATTCTGAAACCTCCACGCCCGCCCATTTTATATCACTGATAGGTAGCGCACCCCATTTCAAACTCAATAGTTGTCTTAGATTTCTATTCTGAGGCTTCGTTCGACTGTTATTCGAAAGGAACGCCAGTGATAAAAATAACTATTTCATTATTTCAAAATGACGATTTTTCCACTGGGTGACCTCTCTCACAACAGGCCCGCGCCTGCAACTTTTACACCCTGCCTAGTGTAAACGACACGCTTCGGACGCAACCATGCCCTCCGATTTCAGATCTGAGCTACCGTTTAGGAGAAATCACAACCCCACCACATGCATAGTATAACAACGCTTAATGTTTTTATAAAATTTATTCCAGGCACACCAGGCCCGGAAGCGCATGCCATCTTAGTTCCTTGATTTGGAAATATATGTAGAAATATTCCAAAATCATTCAGGGGAAAACGAGTCTCTACATCATTCCATCCTTCAATAGTCTCATCCCCAAAACGAAAAACTAGGGAAAACAACTCAAAAAATAGAGCTCACACCTATCTCTCCCACTCCCAAGAAAACATGCACAACACCATGCTGGCACAACAAGAGAACCAAAGGGATGGTTTGTACTTATAATTTCTGCTACATTCTATGAAACACATAAGAACACACATGAACCTCATCAGCAGTGACACGTGGAAGACATCGTGCGCCCACTCCTACTATAGGGTGGGTAGGGAAAGACGATGGGCAGCCTCTCAATCGCTTGCACAATTCCCAAACAGCCCAAAGAAACTCAGGGGACGTCCCCAGTCAAACCTCTACTTTCCACATTATGACCAAAATCATGATTTTTCCTGGAACATGGTCTTGTGATTCCCTCCTTCAAAATACCTATCTGGTGAAACACCCAAGGATATCTGGTCACACTAGTATTTACAGTCGGTGTATCACAACCGAGACTCTCTTACACGCTCAAAAATTGGATGAGTCAACACCCTCGACTGCATAAAATTTGTACCCTCCTGATCCACCAAGGTCAAATACAGGGAAGCTAACTACTACGAAACATCCTGCACCTCACGAGTCTGGGACTTCCTGCGAAGGGAACCTGCTATAACACTGCCATTTTCGGTAACATAGACTACCTCAAAGTCGTAGTCCTGCAGAAATTTCAACCAGCACCGTCGTCTCCGGTTCAAGTCTCTCTGGGTGAGGGCGCACCTGAGACACTAATAGTCTGAGAAAACCACAATGTTCAATCCTAGAAGATAGTGTCTCCACATTCTTAGGGAAAATTCTACCACTACCTGCACCACATAGTGAAATGCGTAGCTCTGCTTATGGGGTATCCATAACCTCGATCTATACGTGATAACGGTATCAAGATTGATGTTGACCACACAAGGTACCAATGAACAGGGTAGGTGAGAAAAATCATCCAACTTCTAGAGGCTAGACACGAAAATCACGCGGCATACCACATATGTCTTTTCACCTTTTGGAAGGAGAGTAATTCCCAAAATAGGAACTCCGCCAATCCCACTAGTGGAACCTCAAGCAAAAAGGGGGGTTAAGTAGAAAAACCCCACTGGAAAATCCCGAACCTGTTCTGACACTCCACCTCACAACCCCACCATGAGTTCACAGGTCATAGGGACTCATCCACAACACCTCAATACTATCCGCTTTGGGTTGTACTGCCTCTCCCTCATGGTTTTGATCACATCACAAAAACACATCTCAGTGGGGGTGGGGAAGAACCCATCTTTCTTGTGAATTCAATGCTATGTCGGACAACACCAACATAGGGTTACACCGTCTCCCAGCGTCACCCTTGGTAACCTCTCGAACAAGGAGTTAGACGAAAAGAGTCCCTCACGCAGCTTCTAACAAGTTCTACTGAAAAAAGTAGAAGAAGACACAGAGCATACCTATTATAATCTCATGCGTTGTAGGATTGTAAACATCCATAGAACACAGTCACCCGTGACCTCGTTCGTCAGCTCCCTGAGCCTGACATGGGCCGCCTAGTGGTGGTGGAAGGGCCTCGAAACGGAATCCACCAACCACAATTCTTTCTAGTTTTCTGGCTACACCGCCTCCCTGGGGACGACCCTATCCTCACATGGGAGTTCTCTGATGACAACACTACCTCTGTCGTGGTGGTGAATCTGCCAACTATCTGGAAAACTCAGCACATTTGGTCGAGTAGTCTCATGCCACGTGACCTCAAACATCAGAAACATAGAACTATTCCTCCCTGGGCTATCATGGTGATCTACACTATCCCCAAACATGTGCTTGAGTCTCATCAATGGGAGACCTTCGGCACTGAGGCCTTTCAAATTGACGTCCCTCTGACAGAAATTTCTCTATCTCTAGTGCCCGCTCCATCACCTTGAGATGGGTTAGGATGCACAAGAGAACTATGCTGGAACGAGTCTCATCTAGAGAGACCTCGCTCAAACTTCTGTTCTCGGAAGTTTCTGTAATGGACCACGCCCAAAGAGTACCGAGTAAGGTCTGTGAACCTAGTCGTGTACTCAGCCACTACCATCACTCCCTGTAGAAGCTCCAATAACTCCTTAAACCATATAAAGTGTATGTAGGAGGGCTAGTACTCCTCATGAAAAACTATAAGCATTCATCCCACGAGAGTACCATCTCATCGTGCGTCTGAGTAACCCTGGTTCCACTAACGCCAAACTGCTTTGTGAAAAAAAAGGCTATCAAAGCTACCATCTAACCTATTAGTGTTCGAACAAGACTGAAGATGTGAACCACCGACTCTATCCAACCCTTAACTATCTGAGGGTATGGCTTACTGTGGATCCTCAGTAGCCCCTAATGCTGGAACTCATGTAGCACGCCCAGCCTGCGCTCGTTA
This sequence comes from Viscum album, assembly GCA_963277665.1. NCBI lineage: Eukaryota > Viridiplantae > Streptophyta > Magnoliopsida > Santalales > Viscaceae > Viscum > Viscum album. The sequence continues at coordinate 109,511,508 of OY728155.1, read as the reverse complement.
TCGGCCTTCGCTGCCGGTACTATCTGCTACTCCATAGGTGGAGGTGCTACTGATTGTCCTCTTGGAGAAAGGGTAATCGTATGATGGATCTAGAACTAAGGCATTGTCGCTCACAGAGTCATCGTCATGAACCGGAGTTAGTATCCTTGCTAGATATCATTACAGATACATCCTAAATCCGATCAAGGAGTACAACGGTCAAATGAGCATATATATATCAACAACGATGTGGATCTGACTCAAGAAGGAAAGTCAAAGACTCAATCATGTATGATGCCCGAACCAAATTCCCTACAACAAGTGTCTCAATGTGCCGAGTCAAGAAGTGGGTTATCAGGGTCCTGGTGAATGGATATGTCGTCCACCACACGATCACTAGACACCTCGGCCTGAGAGCCACTCACGAGACATGTTGACACTATTTACCCAAAACTCAACCAATTCCATTTAAGGGATGTCTGAACAACGCCCCAAGGAATGAACCACCTCTGATACCACTTTGTGATGAACCAACCCGTACCGGGCCTCGAGTTGCAACTACCCCAATGCCCCCCTCCATAGGCTAGGGGCTGGAGACTAGCGTCGAAGGCATAACAAACTAGGGGAGGCCTTTGCCTAAAAAACTGTACACACACGCACGCAGTTAACTCAATGCAAAAGTGTAGCGAAAATAAAGAAAAATACAACACTGGTACAAATGGGAAACCAACATACATGCATCGACCTCTAACCAGTACGAGTAAAGCGCTGAAAAGTTGACTGATAAGTGAACTAAATAGTAAAAGGTACAAAAAACGCACACAATTAGAAAGGTTATACAACCCAGCAACATGTAAAATGAAAGAAAACCACTGGTGAGTCTCACACCTGAAAGTCCTACTACGGACACTGAACGCAGCCTGTGCTCCCGTTTCCTCTATGCTCCTCTGTAGTCTTGACTGACCTGTCCATCATCTTCAGGGGAACACTAGGTGCGGGCAAAGGCCAAGCAGGGGTGAGTATAATGATACTCAGTAGGATGCCTCGAAAGCTCAAGGGAGAAAAAAAGGAGGTACTAAAACGATGAGCAGTGGATAGAACAAAGAACAATATAAGAGTACAATAATGAGAGTACTGTTTAACCCAACGAAAGAATGGAAGTGGACTTATCCAATCCAATAGGTGCTGGATATGGAAAGCACGTGGCATACCCCGCGCATCTTCGCCCCTCCTAGAAAGATAGTAACTGAGCCCAATGAGTGGGAATAAAATTGGGGTGTATATATATATATATATATTCTCAACAAGAAACCCAAACAAGTGTGTAAGGGGATCTCAATCTCTAAGATCAGCCTAAGAGAAGTCACCAACAGTTCAAAGGATGTCCATCACTGATGCCCAACAGTCCCACATGCCAAAGCTGCCTCATCTCTAAACCGAACGACCAAGAGTCCCGCTCCAGTAACCATGGTGAAAAGTCACTTACTAGACTCATAGAAAGGGCTGAGTCTAAAATAAGTCATATGGTAACCCACTAACCTGCCCCACTGAAAGGGTAAAATCTAAGGTTAACGGGTAACCCACTGCCCATCCCCACAGGAGGGTAAATCCTAAGGCGAACGGGTAACCCACTGCCCAACCTCACTGGATGGTGAACCCTAAGATGAATGGGTATCCCAGTAACCAACCTCATTGGAGGGTGAACACTAAGACGAATGGGTAACCCACTGCCCAACCTCAGTGGAGGGTGAAACCTAAGAGGTCAACGAGAAACCAACTACCTAGCCTCACTGGAGGGTAAATCCTAAGAGGTCAATGGGAAACCCACTGCCCAGCCTCACTGGAGGGTAAATCCTAAGGTCAATGGGTAACCCACTATCCAACCTCACTGGTGGGTAAACCCGGAACTGGTTCAAAAACTCTGCACTGCCCATGCCATCACTGGGTGTCACTAACACCGCTACCGTGTGTAGGTTTGGAGCACGTCAAAGGAACCTTAGACCAAAACCCTTTGAGGATTCCACATTTGATAAGATCTCGAAAGAGTCTATAAACACCCAAATATATTACACCATTGCAATCCTCACAGAAAAACACTCGAGATATACTATTTACTCGCTAGAAACGGGCTCTCAATGAAAAAGTTATTCAACACCACTTTATGTCATATGGGGTCTCATGGGACCCACACCTCGGTCCCGAAATAGGTCGGGCGAACTACGCCAACGCGATGCTCTCGGAAAAACACTGCAAAATGACTACTCATATGCCCCAAAAGGATGTCTGAAGAAAAAGGCGCAGTACACTGCACACAGCTTAAGAGACGGTCCATGGGGCCCACGCCTCAGCTCCGGCTTCAATGCCTGAAAACACCCTGGTCAACGTCTCCTCGATGCCAGGGTCACAATGCTGCTGACGATGCCTAAAATGAACTCTGAATGCAGAAGTAGCAACTCCCCCAGTTATGCAAACGGGGGCACGGTGGGGCCCACACCTCGACCCGGAAACACATCACGCAGATCATACCATTGCGTTCCTTGTAGATAACCATGCCGCATAGGCTATTCATTTGCCCAAGACAGACTTATGAAGCATAAGTTGTCAAAATGTGGCATACGTTTGACAACCACCTCGTGGGGCCCACGCGTCGGGCCTGAATTTAGGTGGGCGGATTGCGCCGTCGCAATCCCCTCTGAAGAACACTAAGATTCAAGTACTCAAACACCCCAAATGGGTGTCGGGTGGAAAATTGGAATTTCACCATAAAACGTGTGAACCCAGCCCCATGGGGCCAACACTTGTCTCCAACCCAAACACTTCGGAAAGTATCTCAAAATGTCCGCATGAGGACTGGGGTCACACTTCCACTGACGGCGTGTCAACCGGACATCCGAAACAGGAGTTAGGTCCGACACAAGAATAATTAAATAAATAAATAAATAAATAAATTATTCGCATTAAGCACTTCATGCCACTGAGTCACGAAACCAAACCGCAAGGGTAAAAAACCAACTTTGGAAGGAACGTCTCAGCCCTAGGGCCACAGCGCCTCTGACGACGCGTTAAACAGACGTCTGGCTTGCGAATCACGTTCATCGCAACTTTAATAACAATTTAATATTATTAAAGGAAAGAATTTCGGGGCACCTGTCTTCGGGCGCAGAACCCAAAAACCCAAAAAACAAACTTAAAAAGTCTGTCTCCAATAGAAGGACCCACAACCGCAGACAACATGTCAAACGGTTTTTCCATTTAGGAGTTACGTCCCTCCGAATGCAAAGTGGCCCAACCGGGCTCTGGTTCACCCCGGACAGCCCGGTACGAACTGCCAGCCCGCGGCCCTGCCGCGGGTCTGGCCCGAATCACCGCGACCAGCCATCCATGGACCGCTCCAGCAACATCAGACCCCCCTCGGGACTGGTTGTTCAAGAAGACCGGCCATTTGGCCAGTCTTCGTCGCCTAGTAGGACCCGCCAAGCGGGGGTCCTTGTCCGCGTTGTACACCCCGAGACGCTGACCTCGGGGTCCTCCTCTGACTAAGATGGGATGGCACCAGCGCCCTCACCTCCTGCAGTGCACATCCGCACCACCACCAGCCTGCACTACGCTGCCTCACGCGGCCCACACTGGCTCCCTGCTCTACCGCCGGTACAGTCGGCTCTGCCGGTTCCCGCTCCACCACATCGACACCGCCTCGTCCGTCCCTCCACCAGATCCTCCAAAGCCCCCACGCTCTGTCGCCTCTGGCTTGACCTCTCCCGAAACCCCTGCTCTGGTCATGCCTGACCTCTTTGGGTGCTCCACCGTGCAAAAACCGACAGCTGCCACGCTCCGCCGCAACCCTGGCCTAACCTCCGGCCGCTCCCTATGCCGGAGCTTAATCTTCAACCGGTCCCCCAGACCACTCTGGTGGTCAGAAAAATTATCCAAAACCGGATTTGGAATCCTCAGGACCGGATCTTCACAACGCCGCCCCTCGATCGTCAATCCATCATAGTTTTGGCACGTCTAAAATTTTGGATGAAGAACGCTCAAGAACAGGTTTTAGAACGGGGCTCGGACGATGTCCGTGTTCGTTTGGCTATTTTCCTAATTCTAAAATTATAGATTTAAAATGAAAAAACTAGAAAAAACTAATGAAATTGACGATGGTGAGAAAATTAATCAGAAATCCTACCTCGAATATGTCGTGCATTGTTGGCGAGGCGTCCACGACGCCCCCGCATTGATTCGCCAAAGTTCCAGTGGAGATCGCCCCTCGATCTGATGAATAATGGTGAAGAACAGCTAGAGAAAGAGAGATAGAAAGATGGGTTTCCCCTAATTCCACACTTAAGAAAATTTATAAACTCTCTGAACTCCACTGACGGGTGCAGATTCTGAAACCTTCATGCCCGCCCATTTTATATAATGTATAGGCAAAACACCCCATTTCGAACTCAACGAATGTCTTGTATTTCCATTCTGAGGCTTTGTTCAAAATTTATTCAAAAATAATGCCAGTGATAAAAATCACTAAGTCATTATTTCAAAATGGTGATTTTTTCCCTGGGTGACCTCTCTCACAACATGCCCGCACCCACAACTTTTACACCCTGCCTAGGTTAAACGACACGCTCCTAATGCAACTGTGACCTCAGATTTCCGATCTGAGCTACAATTTAGGAGAAAACAAAACCCTGCCACATGCATAGTATAAAAACACTTAACATTTTTATAAAAAATTTTCTGGACACACCGGTCATCGGAATCGCACACCATAACCGCTCCTAGCTCTAAAAATATATGTAAAAATATTCCAATGTCTTACAAGGAAAAAACAGGTTGTCTACATCATTCTCTCCTTCAAGATTTTCATCCCAAAAAGAAAAACTAGGGAAAACAAATCAAAAAACATAGCTCACACCTAGCTATCCCACTCCCAAGGAAAATTTAACAACACCATGCTGGCACAACACGCATACCAAAGGGATGGTTCGTACTTATAAGGTCTGCTAATTTTGATGAAACGCATAAAAACAAACACTCACCTCATCAGATGAGACACATGAAGACGCTGTGTGCCCACTTCTACTATTGGGATGGTAGGGAAAGATGATAGGCAGCCTCTCAATCACTTGCATGATTCTCGAACAGCTAAAAGAAACTCGGTGGACTTCTCTGGCTGAACCTATACTTTCCATGTTGCGATCAAAATCAAGATTTGTTCCTGTAACATGGTCTAGTGATTCCCTCCTTCAGAATACCCATTTGGGGAAACGCCAAAAGATATCTGGTCATAAAAGTTTTCACAGACCGTGTATCATAACTGAGACTCTCTTACATGCTCAAAAAGTGGATGAGTCAACACCCTTGACTGCAGAAAAGTCGTACCCTCCTGCTCCACCAAGGTCAACTACAGGGAAGCAAACTACTACGAAGCTTCCCACACCTAACGAGTTTATGTCTTTATTCTAAGGGAACCTACTGCAGCACTGCCATTTTCTGGAACATAGACTACCTCAAAGTCATAGTCCTGCAGAAATCTCAACCAGCACAGTCATCTCAGGTTCAAGTCTCTCTGGGTGAGGGCGCACCTAAGACACTGGTGATCTGAGAAAACCACAAAGTGCTCTCCCAGGAGATCGCGTCTCCACATTCTGAGGAAAAGACTACCACTACCAGTGCCAAATAGTTAAACTCAGATCTCTTCTTATGGGGTGTCCATCACCTCGACCTGTACATGATAACGGTATCAGTATTTATGTTGAGCATGCAAGGTACCAATAAATAAGGAAGGTGAGAAAACTCATCCAACTGCCAGAGGCTAGACACGAAAAGTACGTGGCATACCCCACGTGTATTTGCCCCTTTTGGAAGGAGAGTAATCCCCAAAACAGGAACTCCACCAAACCCACTAGTGGCTCCTCATGCAAAAAGGGGGGTCAAGCAGAAAAGACCCACTGGTAAATCCACAACCTGCTTTGACACTCCACCGCACAACCCCGCTATGAATGTACATGTCAGAGGGACTCATCCACTAAAACTCAATACTATCCTCTTTGGGTAATACTGCCTCTCCCTCACAGTTTTGATCACATTACAAAAAAACGTCTCAGTGGGGGGAAGAAACCCTATTTCCTTTGCATTCAAAGCTACGTTCGACAACACCAACACAGGGTTACACCTACACCCTGCATCACCCTCAATAACCCCTCAAACAAGATGTTAAACAAAAAGAGTACATCACACAACTTCTAACAAGTTCTACTGAGAAAATTACAAAAAGACACAAAGAGTACCTCTTAGAATATCATGCGTTGTAGGATTGTAGACATACATAGCACACAGCCGCCCACGGCCCCTTTTGTCTGCACCCTGAGCCTGACATGGGCCGCCTAGTGGTGGTGGAAGAACCTCGAAACGTCGTCTACCAACCAGAGTTCTTCATGATTTTCTGGCAACACCGCCTCCCTGGTGACCACCCTATCCTCACCTGGGAGTTCTCTGATCACGACACTGCCTCTGTCATGGCGGTGCATCTACCAACTATCTAAAAACTAATCATATTTGGTCGAGTAGTCTCACGCCACATGGCCTCGCACATAAAAAACATAGCACTTGTCCTCCCTAGGCTCTCTCGGGGCTCTATGCTATCCCCGACCATTTTATTGAGTCTCATAAAGGGGAGACCTCTGGCACTGAGGCCCTACCAATTGACGTCCCTTTAATAGAAATTTCTCTATCACCAGTGCCCGCTGTAGCACCCTGATATGGGTGAGTATTCACAAGAGCACTATTCTAGCATGCGTCTCCTCTACAGAGACCTCTCCCAAACTTATGTGCTTGGAATTTTCTATCATGGACCACATCCAAAGAGTACCGAGTAAGGTATGCGAACCTAGTAGCATACTCAGCCACTACCATCACTCTACACTGAAGTTCTTGTGACTCATGAAACCATAGAAAGCATAAGTAAAAGGGGTAGTACACCTCATGAACAACTGTTAGAAGTCATCCCACGAGAGTACCAGCTCATCGTGCTTCTTAGTAACCCTGGCTCCACTAACGCCAAACTTCTTGGTGGAAATATTGGCTGTCAAAGCCACCATCTAACCTGTCAGTGTCCGAACAAGCCTGAAGAGGCGAACCGCCGACTCTGGCCAACCCTTCACTGTCTGAGGGTTTGGCTCACCATGGAACCTCAGTGGGCCCTGATGCTGGAAATCATGTAGCGTGCCCAGCCTGTGCTCGTCATCATCCTTCGATGCTGTTACTATCTACTACTCCACAGGTGGAGGTGCTACTGCCTGTTCTCCTGGAGAAAGGGTAATCGTATGATGGATCTCGAACTAAGGCCTCGTCGCTCATGGAGTCGTCATCATGAACCAGAGCTAGTATCATGTCTGGATATCATCACAGAGACATCCTGAATCCGATCAAGGAGTACTGTGATCAAAAGAGCATATATATATATATATATATATATCAACAATGATGGGGATCTTACCCAAGAAGGACAGTCAAAGACTCAATCCTATATGATGCACGAACCAAATTCTCTACCACAAGTGTCTCAATGTGCCGAGTCGACAAGCGGGTTATCATGGTCCTGGTGAATGGATATGCCGGCTGCCGCACCATCACTAGACTCCCCAACCTGAGAGCATCTCTCAAGACATGTTGATACTATTTCCCCAAAATGCAACCAATTCCTTTTTAGGGATGTCCGAACAATGCCCTAAGGAATGAACCACCTATGGTACCACTTTTTCATGAACCGACCCCTAACGGGGCTTGATTCGCAACTACCGCAAACCTGCCTCCATAGGCCAGGGGCTAGCGACTAGCACCGAATGCACAAAAACTAGGGGATGTCTTTGCCTAAGAAACTGTACACACACAAGCAACTAACTCAATGAAAAAGTGTAGAGAAAATAAATAAATATACAACACTGCTACAAATGGGAAACCAACATACATGGATCGACCTGACCAGTATGAGTAAAGCACTGAAAAGTAGAATGAAAAGTAAACTGAATAGTAAAAGGGGAAAAACACGCGCCCAACCAGAAAAGTGCCACAACCCGGCAATAGGTAAAATGAAAGCAAACCACTGGTGAGTCTCATACATGAAAGTCCTACTATGTCCACTGAACACAACCCAAGCTTCTGTGTACTCTACGCTCCTATGTAGTCTCGACCGACCTGTCTGTCGTCTGCAAGGGCACACCAGGTGCGGGAAAATTCCAATTAGGGGTCAGTATAATGATACTCAGCAGGATGCCCCAGAAGCTCGAGGGAACAACAAAATAGGTACTAAAATAGTGAGAAGTGGATAGAACAAATAATGTTGTAAGAGTAATATAGTGAGAGTATTGTTCAACCCAACAAAATAAAGGAAGTGGACTCATCTAATCCAAGAGGAGATAGACATGGAAAGCATGTGGCACACCCCACGCGTCTTCACCCCTCCTAGAAAGAGAGTAACTTAACCCAAGGAGTTGGAATAAAAGTGGGGTATATATATATATGTGCTCAAAAAGAAACTCGAACAAGTGTGTAAGGGGATCTCAATCTCTAAGCTCAGCCCAAGAGAAGTCACCAACAGTTCAATGGATACCCATCAATGATGCCCAATAGTCCCACACGCCAAAGCTGCCTCATCGCTAAACCAAATGACCAAGGGTCCTAATCCGATAACCATGGAGAAAAGCCACTGACTAGCCCTATAGAAAGGGAAGAATCTGAAAGAATTCATTGGGTAACCTACTGCCCAGCCCCGCCAGAGTGTAAAATCTATGTTTAATGGGTAACCCACTACCTAGCCCCGCTGGAAGTTGAACCCTAAGGCGAACGGGTAACCCAATTCCCAGGCTCACTGGATGGTGAACCTTAAGACGAACGGGTAACCTGCTACCCAACCTCGCTAGAGGGTGAACCCTAAGATGAATGGGTAACCCACTGCCCAGCCTCGCTGGAGGGTGAACCCTAAGAGTTCAATGGGTAACCCACTGCCTAGCCTCACTGAAGGGTCAACCCGAAGAGGTCTATAGGTAACCCACTTCCCAGCCTCACTGGAGGGTAAACCCATAACTGGTCCGAAAACTCTGCACTGCCCATGCCATCATTGGGTGTCACTAACACCGCTACATTGCGTAGGTTTGGAGTGAGTCAAAGGAACCTCCAACCAATGCCCTTTAATGTTTCCACATTTAATAAGATCTCTAAAGAGGCTTTGAATGCCTAAACAGATTACACTATTGCAATCTTCTTGAAAAAACACGCGAGATAGACTATTTACTCTCTGGAAACGGGCTATTGATGAAAAAGTTATTCAACACTACTTTATGCCATATGACGTCTTCTGGGACACACACCTCAGTCCCGAAAGTGGTCGGTTGAACTACTCCATCGTAGTGATCTCGAAAAAACATGCCAAAACAACTACTCATACCCCTCAAACGGACGTTTGATGAAAAAGGCACAGTACGCTGCACACAGCTTTAGAGACGACCCATGGGGCCCATGCCTCAACTCCGACTTCAATGCCTGAAACCACCCTGGCCAACTTCGTCTCGATGCCAGGATCACAACACCGATAACGGTGCCTAAAACAGACTCTGGATGTAGAATCTACAACTCCCTGCATTATGAAAATGGGGCCCTGTGAGTCCCACACCTCGACCCTGAAACACGTCACATAGATCGTACCATTGTGTTCCTTGAAGATAACCACGCGGCATAGGCTATTCATTTTACAGAACAAACTTATGAATAATAAGTCGTCAAAATGTAGCATATGTCCGAAAGACACCTCATGGGGCCCACGCCTCATGCATGAATTTATGCCAACAGATTGCACCGTTGCAATCCCCTCAGAAGAACACTCAGAAACGAGTACTCAAACACCCTAAAAAGTTGTTGGTTGGAAAAGTGGCGTTTCACCGTAAAACATGTTAAACAGGCCCCATGGGGCCCAAACCTTATCTCCAATCCGAACGCTTTGGAAAGCATATCAAAAATTCTGCATGAGGACTAGGGTCACGCTGCCACTGACGGCGCGTCAATCGGACATCCCAAACAAGAGTTAGGTCTGACGCAAGAATAATTAATTAAATAAATAAAATATTCGCATTAAGCGCTTTGTTCCACCGAGTCATAAAACCAAAACAAAAGGGTCCCAAACCATCTTTGGAAGAACTGTCTCAACCCCAGGGCCACAGTGCCTCTAACAGCGCATCAAACGGATGTCCGGCTCGAGAATCACATCCGTCACAACTTTAATAAATTAATATTATTAAAGTAAAGTGTTTCGGGGCACCAGTCTTTGGGAGAAGAACCCAAAAACCCCAAATCCCAACTTAATAAGTCAGTCTCGAAGAGACAGACCCACAGCCATAGAAGGCACGTCAAACGGACACGCCGTGTAGGAGTTACGACCCCCCAAACAAAAGGGGGCCCAACCGGGCCGATTCACCCCAGCCGGCCCGGTCCGAACCGCCAGCCCGCAACCCAGCCGCAGGTCTGGCCCAACTCGATGTGGCCCGCCGGCCGCGGCCTGCTCCAGTAACATCAGACCCCCCTCGAGTCCGGTTCTTCTTGCAGACCGGCCATTTGGCCGGTCTTCGTCGCCCAGCAGGACCCGCAAAGCACGAGTCCTTGTTCACGCCGCACACCCCAAGGCGCTAACCTCGGGGTCCTCCTATAACCACGCCGCGATGGCACCGGTACCCTTGCCTCCTACAGTGCACCACTGCGCCACCTCTGGCCTACACTCCGCCACCTCACGCGGCCCGTTCCGGCTCCTCGCTCCGCCGCTGATACATCCGGCTCCACCTGTTCCCGCTACACCACGCCGACACCGCCTCATCCACCCCTCCACCGGCTCCGCCGAAGCCGCCATGCTCCACCACCTCCGGCTCGACCTCTCCCGACCCCACTGCTCCGGCCACACCGGACCTTTTCGAGTGCTCCGCCACTCAAAAACTGACGACGTCCGCGCTCCGCCACAACCCAGGCTCGACCTCCGATCGTGCCCCGTGCTAGAGCCAAACCTTCAACTGGTCCTCTTGACCACTCTGGTGTTCAGAAAAATTATCAGAAATTAGATTCAGAATCCTTAGGGCTGAATCTTCACATCGGCACCCCTCGCTCGTCAATCCGTCATAGTTTTGGTGCATCCGAAATTTTGGACGAAGAATGCTCAAGAATGGGTTTTAGAATGGGGCTCGGACGATGGCCATGTTCATTTGGCCATCATCATAATTCTAAAATTATAGATTTAAAATGACGAAACTAGAAAAAACACAAGAAATTGATGAAGGTGTAAAAATTAATCATACATCCTACCTCGAATTGGTCGTGCATCGTTGGCAACGCGTCCACGACGCGCTCACTTCGATTTTCTAAAGTTCAGGTGGAGATTACTCCTCAATCCGAAGATGAACAGCAAAGAACGGCCAGAGAGAGTGAGAGAAGAGAGAGATGGGTTTCCCCTAAATCCACACTTAAGAGAATTTATAAACTCTCTGAACTCCACCGATGGGCGTAGATTCTGAAACCTCTACGCCCACCCATTTTATATCACACATAGGAAAACACTCTATTTTGAACTCAACAAAAGTCTCAGATTTCAATTCTGAGGATTCGTTCAAATGTTTTTCGAGAAGAACACAAGTGATAAAAATCACTAAGTCATTATTTCAAAATGATGATTTTGGACCTGGCTGACCTCTCTTACAGCAGGCCCGCAACCACAACGTTTACACCCCACCTAGGGTAAACGAAACCCTCCGGACACAACCATGCCCTCAGATTTCTGATCCGAGCTGCCGTTTCGGAGAAAACACAACCCCTCCACTTGCATAGTATAAAAATACTTAATATTTTTATAAAATTTATTCGGGGCACATAAGGCCTTAGAATCGCACGCCGTCTTAGCTCCTAGCTCTTGAAATATATGTATAAATATTCCAAAGACTTACAGAAAAAAAACTAGGTCCCCATAAAAAATATATGGAATTTAATATAAATATATCATAATTATAATATTCAACAAATATAATCATTAAGACTCATTTCATGATGGAATAGTCATCACAAAAATAATTCCAATTAGTTGCAAAGGTTTCACAAACCCACTACCTATAAGATACATAGGTTTCAAAAACCTATGAACCATATTTTACTCAATGTTTAAAAATCTATAGTCTAAAAGAGTCATAGTTAGCATAATTGGTTTCATACACTATAAGCATATAAATTAATTATATTTCACAAACCTATAGTCCATAAGTGAAATAGTTTTCATGAGACTAATGAGAAATAGTGGAATATTTTTTCAAAACACATGATCCATAAGTTACATAGGATTCTAAAATCATAGTTCCAAAAGTTATATTGGGTTACCAAAACTAATTTCAATAAGTGACTTAGGTTTTACAATCCTAATGGAAAAAGTGACTTATGTTTCAAAATCCTATAGTCCGTATGTATATTATGATATGTATAACTATATAAAATTCATTGGATAAATATATAATATCTCATCCATCAATCATCCATACATACGTGTGCTAATATAAAAAAACTATTTACTAAATCATAATGAACCCATGGAAATAAACTGATTTTCATTTCATTTATAAATATTATCACACATATTCATATCAAGAATGTAAATTGTTTATACCCAAAAAATAAGAACCAAAAAATTTTATTTTATACAAAACATTAATGCGAGATTCATGAAATATAATTTCTAATTGAATAATTCCAATAGAGATATAGTATAAATGGATACAAAAACATAAAATTTTTCTAATTATAGACACTGATCATATCATAAAATAAAAAATGATGATATGGTCACATTAAAATGTAATATTTGGAAAGTTCTCTTTAAAGAGATTGAAAATAATGATTTTTAGTACATTATAAATATAAAAAATCTATAAAAACACATAATGGATTTAAAAGATGAAGTGAATTTTTTTAATCTTTTACTTTAAAAATGAATCATCAATAATGGTTCCTTCAATAGACATAAATGTTTTACCATGGTGAAGTGAAAAATTTGGAAAACATTTACATTTCAAAAAAACATCAATACAATATCTTTGATATAGAATAGTGGTTATTGAAATAAAAATAGATTGGAAGACAAAACATTTAATTTTGAAATGACGGAAGACCTTTTTAATATTTTGGAATACCATTGTTAAAAACCCACATCATAATAAGAGTACTAGAACAACGCTTTTAAAAGAGGGGAGGAGAAATATGACGTTCACATGAGATAACCCATAATTTAATTTTCAAATATATAATAGAACATTATTGTAAATGGAAAATATAAATTAGGAAGGGAAACTATCCTTAAAGAGGATGAGAGTTACGCTCAACAATAATACAATTTTTATTGGGAATAAATTCAATATAGGGGAATATTTGAATTAAAAGTGTCATTTTACTTACTGGTAAAGATAAATAACAATAAATGAAAATAATAAGGTTTAAGAAACTTATCCTTTAAGAGAAAAGTTTCAGAATATGTATAGTAACTCAATAATGAGATTTATATTAAAAACCCTACAACATGAAGGTTCTGAGCACAGTGGAAATGTGGTTGGTACGAGACCCAACTTTGATTTTTACCATGATTAATGATTATTCTTGGATCAATACGACAATGAATGCCAGTCTCCATGGAATATAATAAAAAATGTAGATAAAGAAAAAAGAGACCTGAAACCTTAGAGAGGATCTTACATATCATGTTTATATTTAATTTAATTAATTTCATAAAGAAAAATAATACCTATATCTTTTATATTTTTCTTTGATGATGATGTTGATCATCTGGAATGACCCATTCAGATTATCTCGTTGTGCTTGTAAGGATCCAAACTATAATCCCTCTAGCGGTGATCCACATGTGACTTGATCTCTTGTTCTTCGGCCTTGAATTGAGAGAAGAGGATTTTAGAGAGAAATTGTTTGGATCAATAATTCTCAATTCACTAGGCGCGTGGTGTGGTGTTTTGAACAATAGGCATACATGCCTATTTATATACATGGAATTTCAGTTACAATATTTAATTACATAGAAACAATTAAATACATTCATGAAATTAGACAAAACTCATATATTTAATAATAATACTGCGTCATTGTTTATGGGGCACGAACTTGCGCAAAATGGAATTATAAAAAAAATTCTTGCGTCATAAAAAAATAACAATGTTATTTTAATTTGTGCCAACTAGTTAAATAATTATTTACCATCTTACAAATAATTATTTACTACTGGACCGACATTGGTCCACTCAAACTCCACTTCCATTTATTGAACACCCAAATAAATAAATAAATAATTTATTCTCTTAAATAAATATTTTATATATAAACTAGTAAATAAATATTTATTAAATGGTCAATAAAATAAATAAATATATTTAATTTAATTTAAGCGATCATTGTAACTTGAATAAAATTATTCCATGTTATTGAGAATAATATTTATTTAGTTAATTAAATTCAAATATAAATTTACCGAGACCACAAAAAACACTTAGTGTGTGTCCCTTTAGGATTCTTTCTTGTTGGAATTTGGTAGGCTTGCCTAAAGTCCAAGAGTACTGTCTACAAATGGGTCATGGACCCCAAGAGAAAGAGTGTAAATTCATAACAACGACATCCACATACAAACTCTCACTGTGTAATATAATCACTTTGTCGTAATATCTAATCAAGCCAGTTTGATGATTGTGTCATCAACTTTTATGCTTGATACGTCGTTCTTTGGCTACCTGAAATAAACCCATCATTACCCCATGGAAATGGAATTTCGCGCTACAGTATTATTTGAATCAAAGGGATGAGATATAATCTTCCATAAATGGAAGAGACAAATCCTTCCTTGACTTATCCATTAATAACATTCCACTCATGACGCGCCCAACGTACCCTACATCCCTCTAACTGTTTGCATGACGGTTTTATTCAGTAAATCAAAGTGCCTAAGTTGTGACACGTATTCATGATAATATTAATGTCTAAGGATTATTAAACATGCTTGCAGATAGAAATATCTGATGACACTAAAACATATGGAATTCCTACTAGTGGGTTTGTTCTCATAATCTCATATTTAGAGATTACCAAGTGCCAACTTTATGAGAGGAAGTATCATTTCCTTACGAGTATTCACACCTGACGGTCTGCATGCTATGTGTCCCATCATAGCATGTCATCCAACCATAGAACTATATTTAAGAATATTGTTATAGCATTTCAAGGTTCTCATCATAGTGAGGAACTGCCATGACCTTATCAATGAAACAAATAATCTAGGACATTATTACATCATATTCATGCAGAATAATGAACAATATGTAATTATTAAATATCCATGTAATCAAAGTAAAAATAGTTGGTTCTAGGAAACCAACTCTTACAAACTCCCACTTGAACTAGAGCCAACTGCCTACGAATTTCAGTCCACTAGACCTCACATGATGATCATGTTTCTACTGAGTTAATGCTTTAGGCAAGGGGTCAACCACATTGTCTTCTGTGGAAATACTGCTCACTACAACTTCACCTATATGAGAAAAATCCCTCAAGAGATTATACTTCTAATGTATGTGTTTCATCCGCTGATGTGACCTTGGCTCTTTTTCATGAGCCACCACTGTAGTATTATCACAGTACGGTGTGATGAGATCTTTACTGCTAGGTATCACATATAGCACCTGGATGAAGCTTCGTATCCAAATTGCTTCTTTATCTACCATTGAAGCTGTGATATACTCGAACCCTACTGTTGAATATGTGACTACACTCTTCTTTGAGATCTTCTAGCTCCCTGAACCTCCATTCAAAGTGAAGATGTATCCCGTTTGTGACTTCATGTCATCTTGATTTTTCTAAAAACCATTGTCTACATATCTTCTGATGACTAGTTCTTCATCTCCTACATAAACCAGGAACACATCCTTAGTACGCCTCAGATACTTTAGGATAGTCTTGACTACCATCCAATGGCATTCACCTAGGTTAGCTTGATATCTACCTACCGCAATCAGTGCGTAGGGGACATCCAGCCTAGTACATAGCATTGCATACATGACTGACCCAATCACTAATGCGTATGTATTCCTTACCATTATCTTTATTTCCTCATGTTTCTGAGTACACATTTTCTTGGAATGATGAATTCCATGTCACACTGGAAATAATCCCCTCTTGGATTGTTCCATACTGAATCTCTTCAGTATTTTATCAATGTATGTACATTGACTTAGGCACAGAAATATCTTGGATATATCATGATGTATCTTGATCCCAAGAATAAATGCTACCTTGCCCAAGTATTTCATGGAGAATAATTGATTCAACCATGCCATAACAGACTATAAGACTATCATCTCGTTTCCAATAAGTAATATCTCATCAACATATACTATTAGGAAAATGACTGCACTCCCAATAAACCATTTGTAGACATAAGGCTCACATTCAATATTAATTAAACCAAATTCTTTTATGGAATTATAAAAATGAATGTTCCATGACATGGATGCAAGATTTAATCCATAAATGGATTTTTTCAACTTTCATACCTTATTGGCATCATTTGGAGTCACAAACCCTTCATGTTGTGTCATTTAGACAACTTCTTGAAGGTTCTCGTAAAGGAATGATGTTTTGAAATCCATTTTCCAAAACTCATAGTCATGGTAAGTCACAATGGAAAGTATAATCCTGATGGATTTCAGCATTGCAACTGGTGAGTAGGTTTAATCGTAGTCAATTCCTTGATGTTGTTTAAAACCTTTTGGAACCAGTCATGCCTTAAAGGTACTGACTTGTCCTTACATGTCCAGTTTCTTCTTGAATACCCATTTTCAACCAAAATTATTTACATCAACTCGAGGATCTACCAAAATACAGACAAGGTTTTGGTACATGGAATCCATTTTAGAATTCATGGCTTCTTGTCACATGGAAACAGCTGTGACACTTACTGATTTCTTGTAGGTTAGAGGATCAGTATTATCAACTAATAAAGAGTCATAACCATTGGTAACTAGAAAACCATACTGTTCCAGTTCTCTAACCACTATTGTACTCCTACGTAGTACTTGTGTCTCTAGAACAGATTTTCTTCCATAGGGTTTGTGGAATCTATTCTTGTATGAACTGTTGTGTACCTTAAGCCTTGACTTCCTCAAAGTCTATCTTGCTCCCACTATCTGTTTTGGATATGTGTTACATGTCAAGGAATATGGAATTTTATGCCACTATAACCTTTTTTCAAAGGGGTTGTATATGTAATATCCCATTTTTTCCTTGGGGTATCCTATAAAGGTACACTTTTTTGCCTCGGAGTGCAAGTTTGTTACCTAAAGAGGCCTTAACAAATGCTTCGCTACCTCAGACTTGTGAATTCGATAACATGGATTTTCGTACACTCCCGAACTTTTATAGAATACCATTTATCGATTTAGTTGGTACTTGGTTTAGTATGTGTGTTGTTTTTTGTAATGAATATACCCAAAAGGATAATGGAAGACTCGCATGACTCATCATTGATCTCACCATGTCCAATAGGGTGCGGTTTGTCCTTTTTCTCACACCATTCCATTGGGGCATGTTTGGAGGAGTGAGTTGGGATATGATCCCAAAATCCCATAAGTAATCAATTATGTATTGATTAAGATATTCTCCACCTCGATCTGAGCGTAGTTTCTTAATCTTCTTACCAAGCTAGTTCTCAACTTCATTGTTGTATTCCTTGAACTTATCAAAAGAATCAGACTTATACCTCATTAAAAACATATATCCACATCTACTAAAATCATTATTAAAAGTTATGAAGTAAGAGTACCCTCCACTTGATTCAACTAGAAATGGTCCACACACATCAGTATGAACCAATTCAAGAAGTTATTTAGCCCTTTCAAATTTCCCAATAAATGGGGATTTTGTCATTTTGCCTTGTAAACATGCATGACATACGACAAGTGGTTTTAGTTCAAAATAATATAAATATCCATCTTGATGTGACTTTGTCAAGAATTTCTCATTTACACGACCTAGTCGGTGATGCCAAATTTGGGTGTGGTATGAGTCATATCAAGTATCTTTGTTATCGATTTCCATTACTTGGATTGTGTAATCCAACACGTAAAGTCCATTGTATAAATGTGCACTATCATAACAAATGCTATATTTGTAAAAGAAGAAACATTCATTTCCATACTTGAAAACAAAATCCATATGTATCTAATTTAAAAACAATAGTAATGTTTTTTGTAATAGAAGTAATATAATAATAAACCCTTTAACACAAAAATCATCCAAATTGGCAACATGAGGTGGTAGTTCCCAACGACTACAACAGCAAGTCTGGCTCCATTGGATGCTCGTAGATCTACATCCTCTCGATCAATATTCCTAAAACAACTTGGTTTCTATATTTGGATACATATGTGAGCACCACAAGTAGTATCTAATAACCAATTTGTAGAAACAGATAGATTCCATTCGATAATAAATGCATATGAAGCTTCCCCTTTCTTCTTGGGCTGAGTGTAGTTCTTATTCCAGTGGCCCTTCTTTCCACATGTGAAACAAACATCCTCATATTCCCTTGCCTCCCCTTTGATATTCATTTTCATGGAAGGCTATGAAGAAGCATTGGGCTTAAATCTCTTCTCCTTCCCTTTCCTCTTATTCACCATAAGGATAAAAGGCATTTCATGCTTCATATCATTGTCCACTTGGTGAATGAGGATAAGAAGATCAGATAGAGACTTATCAATGTTGTTCATATTGAAATTGATAACAAAGTTAGAGAATCTCTGAGGGAGTGATATGAGAATGAGATCAGTGCCCAGTTCTTTGGGGTGTTTAAACCATAGAACCTCCAGGCACTCAATGTAGCTAATCATCTTGACTACATGAGGCCCAACGAGGGCACCTTCTCCAAGTTAACTTTAAAAGAGTTTCTTAGTGATCTCACACCTTTCTTGTCATGCTCTCTCATAGTAAAGACCACAGATTTTCTTGAGCATGATATAATCATCAATGTTTTCATGAGACTTCATGAGTTCACTAGACATTGATAGTAGCATCAAACATTGAACATTGACCGCGTTTTTCATATGTTTCTCATAGACCAAGAAATCCTCATCACTTGTCTCTTTGGTAGGTGGATCAGTTAATGCTGACTCCAGCGTAAAAGACTTCCGTTCATGCTATAGGATAAATCGAAGGCGTCTGAACTATTCCTGGATGTTACTGCAGGTGAGGATGTTGTATTTATTTAGAATTGATTGTAGGGATAGTGTGGTTGATGAGTTTATCATTTTTATTCTACAATTAAAATAGTATATCATTACTACTTTCTTGATTATATTTTATAAGAAATAATAACTTTTATTAAGTCTCCCACTATTTTATCAAGTCCTAATTTCCCTCACCATTGAACTCAGAATGTCCATTTTCCATGTCATTCTAGTGTCAAGGATCCATATTCCCCTTCACATAACCCCAAAACGAGTTTATAAAGCTATTATAAGGTATTTACGTAGGCATGTCTTTTCCAACAGCAGGCTTGCAGCTCCTTGATATGTTGAGTGGACTCCCCAATACTAAAATCATGACATTGGATTTCCTCAACTCTTGCCTCCAATATTACACCAAGTATAACAAGGGCTACTACTCTTGATGTAATTTGATTAAGTCATCTTGAAACCTTTCATAAGGGCTTCCTGTATAAAAGTATGTGTCCCAACAAGGGTTGGTCACACATATAGTTTTATTGAGTTTTCCCTTAATCAAGTCACATAAGGCTTATTCTGACTTAATATTTTATTTGAGGGATTTTTTATCTCTTATGCGTGAATTGATTATTATCATAATCACACACTTTTTATTATTAAGTGGAACTTACTTATTTGATTAAACATGTATTGATAATATTTAAGAATAGGTGTAGTTTATTTTAGTTCCATCTTTGATGCTTGTTTAATTTATTAATTATGTGATCATGAGAACACATCCATAAGGATAAACCATGAAACTGATAGAAATAAAATAAAGTAAATGGAATGATCACGAGCTTTTCTAATGGTTAGTTTATCTAGTGGTTGATAAACTAATCCTGACCTAGGGCAGAAACACCTTGAACCTTTCATGTTTACATCTTCCACTTGTCCACCTATGTATCTCATGGGATTGGTTTCGTCTCGGCTCCAACTTGAACTGCCTCCCCTAGATTTGGAGTTCCATCCATTACATATGTCATTTTTTTAACTCATATATAGGTGAGGGGTAACAGGGGTTTTAACATAAAATAAACCTTGGGCATGTAGGCCCTACATAATAATAAGGAGAAGGCTCGCAGACCAACAAATTTAATTCAAATAAATAAATTAAAAGAAACCATCCATATACAGTGATCTTGGTCTAGATCATGATCATCCATACATGCAACGATATTTACACATTAATAAAACTAGAAATCAATTATTTAATCATTCTTATTTAAGATAAATCACACTCGAATCAATTAATTATCATTATTAATTTATCAATACTTTTCTATTAAACCCTTTACAAAATTTCCTTGAGATTCTCATCCATCATAATTTTAAATAAATAAATTCATTTAAAATTATTTTTTTACGTAACTTGTACCTCGGAGGAAACCCGGTGAATTCCTATTCATAACTGCCCAATGAGTAGAAATAGACATTACACAGATGTAAAATTAAACACACACATATAAAACAACTATCCCATGTTGTGACTCAGCTTTATGCCCACACGATGGTACACCTCTCAAGGGTTTGTATAATATAATAAGAAATTTTAATAAATCTGCATAATTTGGATGAGTACATGACATGTAGTTCCAACTACACGTTGTGTATTATTTTTCACTATCTATACGAAGTACACACCTAGGGAAATGACATGTGAGTATACTTTGAAAATCATAAGAGTACATGGCGTGTCCAATGGGCCACATAACGTGTAGTTCCTTGTTACACGGTCTCCAGCTAGGCAAGCCGTGTAAGGGGTACACGGTCCAACCCTAACCCGAAGGGACTACACACCGTGTCCATTGGGCAACACGACATGTAATCCGGAAACAACATTCCACCTATTCCTGGTCAACACACCGAGTCATTTAAGACTTAGAAAGACTCCAACACACGGCTTGGTTTGGCATACCAGTCTGATGCATTTAATCTTAACTACACAAATTGTACTGCAGAATACACGATGTGTGTTCTGGTGTTGTACGACAATGAAGCCTTGGCACCTCCGGATGAGATCCTTTATCTTATTTTAATCAAAATTAATAGAAAAGTTCATTTCTATAAGGTAAACAAGAAACGAAAGAGGAGGAAAATATCATGAGAATTAGATTTGAAGAATGATTAAATTTAAATGAATAAACAAAATTATTAAATGCGTAATTAATCAATGAAATAATTAAATAATTATATACTATGATGTAACCCCTTTGATACCACATGAAGGTTCCTGGCACAGCGGAAGTGTGGTTGGTACGGGAACCAACATTGTTTTTTACCATGATCAATGATTATTTTGGGATCAATACGATGATGAACGCCAACCTCCACAGAATATAATCAAAGATTTAGATAAAGAAGAAAGTGGCCTGAAACCACAGAGAGGATCTTTCGCATCATGTTTATAATTAATTTAATTAATTTCATAATGAAAAATAATACATGTATCTTTGGTATTTTTGTTTGTTGATGATGTTGATCGTCCAAAATGACCCTTTCAAATTATCTTGTTGCACTTGTATGGATCCAAACAAGAATCCCTATAGTGGTGATCCACACGTACTCTGATGGCTTCCGATAGACACCACTCATTCTCCAAGTGCTAGCATGGCAATGTGAGTGTCTTGTGTCAGTCGTTCTTGATTACTAGTTCTTATGCCTTGAAGAATGTCTCTCATTCTTGAGAGGGGAGAGAACAGGATTCGAGAGAGAAATTATTTGGATCAACAATTATCAATTCACCGGGCATGTGGTGTGGTGTCTGGACCAATAGGCATACTTTCCTATTTATATACATGGAATTTCAGTTACAATATTTAATTACATAGAAATAATTAAATACATTCATGAACATATAGAAAACTCAGGCATTCAATAATAATACCGCATCATTATTTATGGTGCACCAACTTGTGCAAAATGATATTATAAAAAACATTATGCATCATAAAATACTGGAAAAGATATTTTAATTTGTGCCATCTAGTTAAATAATTATTTACCATCTTGAAAATAATTATTTTACTACCAGACCGACCTTGGTCCACTCGAACTCCACTTCCATTTATTGAACTCTCGAAAAAATAAATAAATAAATTATTCTCTTAAATAAAGATTTTATTTAAAAACCAGTAAATAAATATTTATTTAATAATAAAATAAATAAATAAATAAATTTTATTTAATTTATGCGATCATTGTAACTTGAATAAAATTATTCCACAATCTTGAGAATAATATTTAGTTCATTAATTAAATTCAAATAGAATTTAACCGAGAGTACTAAAAACACATAGTGTGTGACCCTCTAGGATTATTTCTCAATGGCATTAGGCGGGCTTGCCTAAATTCCACGAGTAGTATCTAGAAACAGGTCAAGGAACCCAATAGAAAGAACGTAAAGTCACAACAACGACATCCACATACAAACACTCACTGTGTAATATAATCACTTTATCACAATATCTAATCATGCAGGTTTCATGACTATGTCAACAACTTTTATGCTTGGTATGCCATTCTTTGACTACCTGAAATAAACACGTCATTACACCATGTCCATGGGATTTCACGTGATGGTTCTATCTCAATCAAAGGGTCGAGATATTAACTTCCATAAATGGAAGGGATAAATCCCTCCTCAACGTATCCATTAAAAACATGACACTCGCGATGCACCAAACGTACACTACTTCTTGCCAACTGTCTGAATGATGGTTTTAGTCATTAAATCAATGTGTGTAAATCATGACACTTATTAATTTTAATATTAATTTCTAAGGATTATTACACGTGTTCATAGATAGAAATATTCGATGACACCAAAACATGCGGAATTTATACTAGCGGTTCTGTTATCATAATCTCTTATCTTGAAGATTACCAAGTGCGAACTTCATGAGAGGAAGTATCATCTGCTTATGTGTACTCACACCTAATGTTCTACATGCTATGTGTCCCATCATAGCATGTCATCCAACCAAAGAACTATATTTAAGAATATTGTTATAGTATTTCAAGGTTCTCATCATAGCGGAGAAATTCCATGACCTTATCAATGCAAAAAATAATCTATGTCATTATTACGTCATTTTCATGAAAAACAATGAAAAATATGTAATAATCAAATATCCATGCAATCAAAGTAAAACTAGTTGGTTCTATAACAATAACTCTTACACAACATTGATATATTTTGATTCAAAATTTACTAAAATAAATTACATGATTCATATTCTCAATCCCCATGAATTTTGTGATTATGAAGAAATAAATTCATTCAAAATTAGTCACAAAATATCAAATATATTAAGTTATATGATAAGAAATTTGTCTCAAGGAATTTAATTTAAGACAAAGAACCCCATACCTTGTACTGATGATTACATAAATGCACTCTATCCTCATGTATAATAAACATGATATCATAATAATTTTTTATAGATACTAATTCATATATATTCCCTTGTATATTCTTTATTTATACCCAATTATATTGAATATGTGATTCTATTATGGTGTATTTTCATTATCATATGTTAGAAAAAATGATTATATATCTCGTAATAGTTTTATAATGGTGTTTTCAAATCAATTTTATTAAAAACATCATCATTACTAACTTATGAAATTTTATAGATTCATTTTTCTAAATGATTCATTATATTCCATTTTTATTTGATGAATGATAAAGGTATTATTGCTGAAAATGGAAATTATGAAGAACTATTTTTAGTGTGTATAAAAATCGAATGGTTGTATATGACTAAATTTATTAAAAATACATGACATATTTCATATAAAAATAAAAAAATATTAAATAAATTATTGTTACATGATATTATAATTATATAATATTACGTAATCATGAGTGTTATAAATATTATAATAGAATTCATGTAGGTGGTAAAATTGAGCCACACAGGAACTTGTTATAATGATCCAACAAGAATGGATTTTTATATATACTGATAATATGACATTTTTATAAGACTAAAAAATTAATAAATATCATTTAACTTAAACGAATCATTCTTAGAACCATTCATTTAGGTTGGTGATTTAAAATAAATTCTTCATTTGTGGAGGATGAATTCTACACACACAAACAATTAACGATTCCATTTCTCAATTTACATGATGGATTGAATCTATATGATAAATTATAATTTAATAATTATAATTTTAAAATAGGTAAAATATTAATTTCAAACTATTCGGTTGTATACAAATACTATGAGATATAGTGATGAGAAATGGACTACATCACTTCATTATGGTGAGAGTCTACACATACACAGGATCGATGCAATTTTATATTTCATAGAGGATGGAATATATTTAAAACTGATTTATAAATAAAAATAAAAATATTTTGTTATATTAATAATATTTTTTAGTTATTTTAGGGTGGGTATAATAATATTGGATGAGGAAGATTGATAAGAAATGTTAATGTTGAGAGCATCTATTTTTTCATAAAAATATATTTGGAAAGGGACACCATATGATTTTCAATTAAGTCCAGAGGCCTACTAAACTGAGATGGTAATATATTATGAGAAATATTTAAAGGTTTTAGGACGAAATTTAATGGGATAGTTTTATTATGAATTGGTGGAACTCATCCCCATTTATAAGTCAATAAAATAGAAATTTTTTGAATACCCATTTTTTTTAATAATAACATTACACTATTTAATGTTATATGAACCCAATAGGTAGAAATAACGTATTGGAGGTTTTATATGGTTAATAAGTCCTCAACCACTCATTTTAACATATTTTAACATATTTTTTCAATCTATTTATGAGTTTACTTATCCATTTTTCTATTTTTTTTCTTTTACCTTTGTAACTACTTTTTACCTAAGTAATTTATATCTAATTAAAAATATAAGTTAACCCATATTATCAACATCGGGGATTATTAATCTAAATTTAATACCCATATAATCTAATTAAATTTTTTAAACAAAATTTAATATTGTATTTTAAAATTTAAATATATAATTTCGAGAGAAAATGTTTTGTGGAAAAATGTGGTTATAAATATTAATTGTTATTAATATTATATAAAATTAATTACTATTTAATGAGTGATAAAATTATTTTATAAATTTAAAGGCATTATTTTATATTACTTATCTAAAATATATCTTTTTTACATATAATATAAAAATTAAACAAAATCAATTTAATTATTCTTGGAAAATAAATCATTAAACATTATCATTGCCATTAACATTAGTCTTAATAATAACAAATTTATAAGTATAATTAGAATGACCTTATTAATTTATATAAAAATTTTGATCTAAAATATGAAATACATTTTATATATTTATTTTTTACAGGTAATGGAAAATAATTTTTAATATAAGCAATTAAAATTATTTTTAGAGTAAACTATTAATAATGTTTTCAAAAAATTATACAAGGATTATATAACAAAAAATAAAATCTTTTAAATGGGTAATTTTACTAAATAAATATAATATTTCTCATGAAATTACATATTATGTTTTTATATTGTATTTTAGTTTTTATATAATCACTATATTTAGGGTGTTAGTAACAAATCTATTTTTAATTGTTCTCTTAAAAATTATTTAATTTAAAAAATATCAAAAAACCTACAAAAGATTATTTTGAAATAATAAATTTAAAAATGAATTTCTTTTTCTATATTTAAATATATATAAATATATTATAATTATTTTTTATGAAAAAATATTTAAATAAAAATAGTATTATTTAAAATAATATTATATGTTATAAGTGCTCATAATCCAAATTTTTATTCATTTCTAATTAATTTCATTATTTGGTACTCGATTATATATTATTATTAGGTTTTCTTACTAATATTCATTTAATAAGTTTCTTCTCATTTTCATTCAGTGTTTAATGTGGAGAAAGTTAACATAGTATTAATATGTAATTAAATGATATTCTCAAATTTTATGGTGCTAATCACCCCCACCCATAAATAAATTTCAAAATATAAAGTTGAATTATAAATCATAAATGAAAATATCTATGGATATAAAAATGATATAAACCACTCATGATATAATTTATATAGTGATAAAGACATTAAAATCATATCAAATATTTCTTTTTACCACAAAATATGTTAATCTTAATATTTAGTTTTTCTTCTATAATTTGATCTAAACATCCATCAAGATTAGGTATCAAAACTCATATTGTATAATTACTCTTCCAATACATCTCATATTAATCCTTGAACTAATACATGAACATGGGTTGGCTTGAAATGTTTTTTCACTTTTTGTTATTAATGTTGACTCTGGGTGGAAATGATTTTCCATTCCCATAATCATTTCCAACTAATATGGTCAACATTTCAAAATAATTATTATGGGACCGAAAAATATTATGACTATAAGTATCAAATAATAAATCTTATAAAATAATTAGTTAGGAGAGTTTATTTTCTTATCAAATTACTTAGGTATACTAAAATATCTAGAATAAGATTCCAATTGGATATCCAAAATGTTAGTTTGGTTAATTATTGAACTTATTTACATTTTTTTACATTACATATATTTATTAGAAGAGATATTAATGGCTTTCCCATATTCCATTTGTTTTTGAGGTTTTTATGTATATTATCATCATTTACCATTGTATTCAGGAATCATTTTTTATAATTCTCAAACTCCATAAATTTGAGGCATTAGACATTCTACAACCCAATTTAATTTTTATGATTTATTTCACTATCATGAAAATCATGTGATCGAAAAAAAATCAATCCACACTTTAAACAAATTAATTTTTATATGAGATATTTTCTTGGGAGTATCATAGCACATTTTTGAAATGTAGAAAGTTGAATATTATTTCCATCAACATCCTTATCCCTTAAAATTCTATGAAAATAATTAATTCACTTCAATGGTGTATTCATATTTTTTGAATGAATCATGTCATTGATATTAATTATACATAGTTGGTTTAGCATAACCATAAGATTTTAAACACCAAATTATATCATATTTAGTTTCTCCTTATGAAAATTAATGTATTATCCTTAATATATATTCTTAATGGGGTTCCTCCAAATTCTATTCATTTTTATAAAAAAATCTAATCATGAATGATCAATAATAACATCATATGGTAATTAATATAAATTACACCAAGAAAATTTAATCACAACATGTGTTACTTTATGACAGCCTCATGTTATACTATAATTCTTTTAGTTCAATTCATATCACTCTATGTTCATAATAGGATTAATTATGTTAGGTTCTATCATAATTTGTAACCTACTCCTCAAAATTTTTCAATAATTATATACAAAATAATTCTTTGTAAGTAAAATTTTAATTAACCTATGCATGTCCTGCAAGAGTGCCTAGATAAGTGTGCAGTCTTAGTCCAACTCATAAAATACTATGTTAATATCATGTTTCTAATAAAAAACATTTTACATTGATAACCCCAAGGTTAATCTATTCTAAAACCACATCTCCATTATATTATCCAAAAAGGGATGTAATTTTTAGGAAAACCACATACTCAATACTTTAACAAAATTAGTTGATCTTATCCAAAACTAGGAATTATACCATAGAAATATCAATATTTTTTTATTAAATTTCTCTAATAAAAATACCCAAATATAACAAAACCAAACATAAAAACTTACTAAACCCTGATCAGATACCAATTGAGGCACCCAAGACTTTCACTTCTATATTTGGTGAAAAAAACTATTTTTAAACAATGGATTTGATTCAAATTGATAAGAAAAAAATATAATCATATAATTAATTTTTATCATTTCCCAATGTTAAACATTACATCTACAAAATAATTATAAAAACCATTCAATGACTGTTTTAGTTTCTTTGAGAACTAGTTAAATAGGTAACTTATTATACATAACTTGTGCACATTTCTCTACAATCTAACCACACTAAAATCCCATCCTATATTATAATAAGTAAAAAAATATTCATAGAATATAGAAGGGAAACATAATAAAGGATTGTGTAAAAACAATAATTAATAGAAAATATATATTTATCATATAATCAATTAATAGATCAAAAGCATATGAGAAACATGATAAAGGGAGAAATATCTTATTCAAAAATAACCCATATCAATAAGGGTTTTCTTTAAGTCATAATATAAGGACATATAATAATAAATTAACAAACAAAAACCTAGGAAAATAGTTTGGAATCATGATATAATAAACACGATATCTAAATAATAATAATATGGATAAATAAATTTCATGTCCTAAAAATAAAACATAATAATAAATTGAATAACTACTATAAGCACATGGAATCATTACATGGTTGACTAGGAATAAAACACATATGATCCATTAGTGAATTGTTTTTCAGCATGCAATTTTCTGTAAGTGAATTAGGATTTATAAGACTACTGTCCATAAGTTCCATATGATTCAAAAAACTATAATATATATGTGACTAAGGATTAAAAAACCTATGGTTTATATGTTTATTTCATTTAAAAAACTCACTGTATATAAGTGAATTGGTATTCAAAAACCTACAATCCCTATGTGACACTTGATTTGAAAAACTATGGTAGATAGGTGAATTATGTTCCAAAAACCTACAGTGAAGAAGTAAATTAGGTTTCGAAAACCAATGGTCGATAAGTGACTTTGGTTTCATAATCCTATGGTATATAAGTTACAAATATTTCACAAACCCAATTTTTTTTGTATCTCATGAGATTTTTAATGTTACAAAAAATTATTAGAAGGTGATATAGGATCCCACCCATCCATCATCAATACTTATTTGTGCCAGTTGAAGGTAAACATAATGAACCCATAGAAATAAAATGTTTTTAATATCATTTCAAAATCTAATCACCCAAATTAAACTTTAATATTTAAATGTTTTATACCAAAAATTCAATCATCCGAGAGTATTAAATTATATGAACATTTTGAGGGTGAATTAGGAAAAATAACTTCTGAATAAATAAAAACATTATCAATAAATATGGAATGGTAGCAAAATCATATAATTCATTTTTAGAAAATATATTTATATTTTGATTAAATGAAGATGTTCTTATCACATTAGGATGTTTTGTTTAAAGATATTATAATGTTATTGTTAAATTTTATTGAAATGGTTTACTTTTAAAGAGAGAATTCAATAATAGAGGTCAAAAAATAAATAAATGATTCAAAAAGGTGAAGTGAATAATTTGGAAAAAAGAAATTTAAAAAAATAAACTTAAATATTTGATCTTTTAAATATAATAAAGGTTGTGAAAATTTATGTGGATTGGAAATTAAAACATTTAAATTTAAAAGGATGGAAATACTTTCTACTATTTTGAAATACCTTTTTTTAAACCCAATATCATAAAAAAGTAACCAAAATTCCATATTAAAAATAGGTAGGTAAAATTTTAAGGTTGTGTGATATATAACTAAATTATATTTACAATTAAAAATAAGGAAATTTGTTAGAAAATAAAATATGGACAAGGAGGGGAAACTATTGTTAAAAATGATTTGAATTATTATCAACATTTATATACTTTTTAAGGTGAATAAATTAATTGAGGTAGATATTTGAATAAATACCATCATTTTACTGATATATAAAGATAAAATTCAATGAAATAAAATCCCAACATGGAAGAAACTTATTTTTTCATAAAGATGTTCGAAAAGAATCATTAAAACGAAATGAAGGGAGTTAAATTAACAATTACCAATAATAAATTAGTATCTTTTGAATCAAAACCAATTTAAGGAAAGAAAAAAACATAGATTTATAACCCATTGAAATTAATGAATATTGTAAGATAAATTCATTTTTTAGTAATCACATCATATCAAATATATCATCGTGCATGATAATAAATATGTCTCAAGAATTTAAATTTTAAAAAACCACCATTTATCTTGTATTTTTTCTGAATCGTACATTAACTAGAATCATATATATAATAAAAAACTATCATAATCACTTATTAATTTTTTTAAATATATACATACATTTATACACTTCATTTATAACCATTTGTTATAAATATAGTACATGTTACAATTTATTTTTATTGTATTATTCTTGAAACTTGAGTTTCTTGTTTCACACTAATTTTGTAATGTAATTTTTAAATAATTTATTATAATAAATAATATTATACATGATATTATAGTCCTGGTGTTTCTATGATTCATCATGTACCATTTTTATTAAGTGAATGATATAGGTGTGGTTATTGGAAATATAAATTTTAGAGAATTAGTTTTGGTGTGTTTAAAAATAGAATGATGGAATGTTAATAAATGTATTAAATATTGATAAAACAATAATATAATAATTAAATAAAATTAAATTTATTTATTTTATTATTTTATAATAATATATAATCATTCAATATTTAATGATTATAACATTTTTATTATAGGTGGAAATAATGATCTAAATGGAAGCGTATTATAATTATTTAATGACTAAGGAAATTTGTTTTGGAATATTAATATAATTTATTTATAAGCAAAAAAATTTCAAAAATAAAATTTAACTTCATGAAATTCATTGTTTGAATCATCCATGATGGTTGGTTAAGATAATTGAAATTCATCATTCATAAAGGTGGTAGTCTGCCTACGCACTCGATTAGAGATAAAATTTTTAATGAATGATATGGAATGATGGTATACAATAAATTTTATTCTCATAATCACAATTTTGGTATGTGAAGAAATAATAATTACTTAAATCTAACATTGTTTTCAACCATTATATGTGGTGACGAAAAAATAACTACATTGATTCTTGGTGGTGGTAGTCTATATGTATGCGTGATAAATATTTTTTTTTGTGGGAGGAAAAAAATGAATAATTGTTTACATATTAATAAAATAACATTATAATATATTACTAAGAATATTTTTTGGGAGGGTAGCAGAATTTTGGAAAAGGATTGTTAAGAATAAATGACTGTAGAGTACGAAATACTCATAATATAGAGAACATTAGATTTATTATGGAAATTTATATAAACATTACTGTTTTATGATATATAATAAAGGGTATGGGAATGTTATAACGAAAAGGGATCCAAGAATAAAAAAATTATTTTTGAGAATAAATTTTAACTAATATTGGTATAATAAGGTGGTGGAACTGATCCACTTTTATAATGATGAAAATTCCACTTTTGTGAATACCCATTATTTTTCAATAATGGATTTTTACTAGTCATGTTTCAATGGATCCAAAAGTAAAAATAATATACTATATTGTGAAAAAATATAAAAAAACCATATACTACTCATTTTAAGATATCTTTTAAAGTTTTTTTTAATCTTTTCCAAAATCTTTTTACATTTTACCATTTTTTTAACAATGGTGAATAGAATTTACCCATGAAATTTAAATATAATTAAAAATATAAGCTATCAATGTTTAATAATTTTATCTTTGACTAAAATAAATAAAATAAAGATATAATATAATTGAATTTATAATTAACAGAAAATTATATATTAAATTAAAACATTTAAAACATAAAAACCAGTTTTGTAGAAAAATGTTCTCTTCAACATTAAATGTTCATAATATTATATAACATTAATTACCAGTTAAATAAGTAATAGAAAAAATTTATTCATGTGAAAAAATATTATCAAATTCCTTATATAAAATATGTTATTTTAATTTATTATATAAAAATGACACTACATTAATAAAATAATTCTATAATAGTAAACTTTTCAAGATATTTATGGTTTTTAAATATAATGTCACTAATTATATATTTATGGATAAAAATAATATTTAAAATACTAAATAATAGAAACGTGATGATAATAAATTTGAAATAAATTTTGTTATATTTAGTTTTTATAATTAATTAAATCTAATTATTAATATAAATGAATGTAAATAGTTCTTTGAGTAAAATATTAATTGTATTTTGAAAAAAATAATCATGGGTTTTATAAATTCATTGAATTATTTTTAAAATGAATAACTATAATAATTAAATAAATTTTCAACCCTTAATGTTTTTATGAATTTTTAACTTATACTTATTGTTATAATCATAAATGATGCATTATTAGTACTAACTATTTTTTACTATTCATTGAAAAATAAATTTTTCTATAAAAACATCTAACATTAATACCAAACTAATAAAAACAAGATTAATTAAAAACTAAATTTAATTTTAAAAAATTAAAAAATTATATTTTATAAATTTGGTTTTAAAATAAAAAAATAAATTAAGAAAAAATTATTTTATTAAAAACTTTATTTTTTGCATGTTTAGTGTTTCTAATAATATTTTTTCATTTATATTATATTAAAATATTTTAATTTAATATAAATTATATTATGGAAAAAAAATTATTTATAATATTAATCTAATATGTCATTGCTAATTTTCATTCAGCGTTTAGTTTAGAGAAAGCCATTGAACATAGAATTAATTTAGAAAAGAAATCTACTTCCAAATAATAGGATGCTACATGATTCTTGGATGAATATGTTGTGGTTGGAAAATGAATATATTTTACATTTATGATTCTTCTTATATTTAATAAAATTATATTATATCCAATTATAAGATGAATATTTTTGAAAAATAAATCAAAATTTTCTTATATAGGGGACTAATTTTACCTATCCAAAACAATTATAAGGATTTCGTTTAAATAAATGTTTTACTCAAATCCTTTTCTAAACATCCATTTCCAAATTCAAATGGAATTTATTATTCAAAAACTCATTTCTGATAATCCTTTTGATTATATCCAAACTAGTTATTCAAAGAGTCATTTCTGGGTTCCAAATTCAATGATTACATTATTAATTGAAATTATTCCATAATTAAAATATTTTAAAATAAAAATTATTTTCAATTACATGATTCCATTATCATGGCATTGGAACCACTTTGATCCATAAATGACGAGAATGCACACATTACTTATCCTTGTAATATTTTTAATAAAATTTTATTATATTAAAATATGAGGTTATCAAAAATTATGCCCTTTCATTTCAATTCCGCCATTTCTATTTCCAAAAGCATAAGTATTGATTAGAAGTGACCCATAAAAAATTAGTTTACCTATAATTTTTTTTCATAAAAATTATGATTATTTTTTGGTGGTCCCATCTTTTTAACTCATTTGAAAAACATCACATTTTGTTTATGAATTAATCTCCCTATGTAAATGATGTTGCTTTCATAAATGTGTGTATTTCATGAATATTAATAAAATTTAATTACATGATTTAATATACATTAAATATTTTATTACATTATATATTATATTTTAAAAAGTAAAAATTCTAATGATAATATTGAAATTCAATATAAATAATAATAGTCACATTAATCATTAAAAAGATTATCATGGAAGATTCTATAAATTGTAACTATTTCATGAACGATTTAATTCCTTAGCTTATGTAGTAGCATAAATCATAAACCATAAAACAAAATGAGATAAAAAAATACATTGGACAAGGATATTGAACTTTTACAATTAAAATGAATTATTTTTTGAACTACCAAATGGAAAACATCAAAATAACCAAAGGAAGAAAAATTGATATAATAAATTTACAAAATAAGATAAAAAAATAATTTAATTGGAATAATAATAAAATTAATAGAATCAATAAAGATGAAAATGGTTCTTTAATCGATTAATAAATTAATATAATTTTATTATATAATATGTAAAGAATTAATAGGGAAAATCAGTACTTATGATTACATAATTCATAAATCAATTTATTCTCATTCAGTTATATCCTTTCATCTTTTACTATATTACTTTTTTATATGTATATTCTTTTAAATTGAATCAATTATATTGTTTGTTATATTTTCTTATTAGGGTTGAGTTATCTATCACATAATAACTACCTCATTTTTTTGTTAACTCATAATTCTTTATCTTTGTGAGGGTTTAATTTCTAATGAAATATTTAAATCAATATTACCTATGCATAAATTGAAATTTATAATATTTTTTGTTCTTTATCTCTAAAACTCCATATATTTTATTCTTATGTATGTATTTATTTTTTATAATTTTTTGTAGACATCCTTCCATATACAGTCATGATTTCTTAAGTACATTATCTATGGACATTGTCATTCAATATGAAACTATGGGAGTATTTTTTAATGTTTTAGATAGTGTCATTTTCTCCAATAAATTTCTTTTGTTATCTTTATTAATCCTTCGTTATAAATTTTCATAGTTTTTCTTTATATACTTTATTCTATTTTTTTACTAATTATATACTTATCAAATATAAGTTATGAAAATTAAAGTGTATTTATTATTAAGTAACAAATAAATTTTATAATTCTATTATAAATTGTTTTTCATATATGTAAATAAAAATTAATGTTTCACATGATTCACTTGATATATGCTATAATTATATCATCAAACTCCTCTAATGGAATATTGTCATGTCTTTTGGTTTTTTTTATGGAACTCATCTCTTTCTGATGGATTAACTAAGCTAATATGTTATTATGAATATTATCATGTATATATCACACAGACACACACAGACACACACATATATATATACGTACTTTATTTATTTTATATGTGTGATTATAATTTTATGTCCCTCCAATGAATTGGGTCAATAATTATATATTTATAGATGATATTTTTGGGAATATGGAGAAAACCCATTCTACTATTGAATTTTGTGCACTATATGATGATGGTAATGATAGTGGTCATTGAAAAAATAAATAATCTTATATTGTTAGGTATATTCCACATTATTTTTTAAAACTTTTATGTAATCCCAAATTCCAATGAAATACTGTCATAAATAGTGAAAATTGATTCATGATCCCGCATATATATTCCATGTTTTTCATTTTATGTTGAAATAATTTGGTTATGACTAATGACTTGTGATCCTAATTTAATTAAGTATAATTTCTATATGTTATGTTCATATAACATAATTATGTTTTAAAACCCACATATTTATATAATTATGAAATAAGATATTTGATTTTAATAACTTATATTTTCCATTTCATTATATTTTTATGTTTATAATATGTTTTGAAATGATTTTTTATGTATTGATAAATTTTAGGAATTATTAGTATTCCATAGATCTAAATATGATCTAATAGCCTTGAATGCAGACTTTGCATAACATAATTAGTTTTTTAGTTGTAAAAACATCTATTTGGTATTGGTTTTTTATATAACATTTTTTCTTAATTTATTTGAAAACTAAATCTAAATGATCTTTTGTATGTATGTTAATTGATATATTATATATATCATGTAATTATGAATTTTATTTCACATGTGGTTATAATGACGGAATTAAATTATAGGAAGGTACTAGGATGTACTTAGTGGTGGTTCATGATGATCCAATTATAATTAAACATTTATAGTGATCCAAGTGAATTAAACAATGTTCATGGGATGATAGACTTATAGTGGACATTTATAGATTGTGTATTAATAGTGGACATTGATATGGATGCATATTTGGATTATTTTTTAGGTATTTTTATTCTAATACTGAATAATTTAAATATTATTCTTCTAGTTAATTACCAATTTTTTGATAGTTAATTCACCCATTTTTATTCCCCTTAATTAATTATTGTCATTCATGTTGTTAATAATAGAATTTACTCTGTAATTGATGACGGTACTTACCTGTTAATTATTATTTTTTATTAAGAATAAATTTAACATGTGAATGTTTTTATCTTTAGGTGATCATCAATAAGTCACTTTATGATTATAAATAATTGATAATAAATTTCAAATAGTTCCTCTCATAAATTACCAAAATTGAAATTCTAGGTATTTATCTACCAATGATTCATAGATATGGAATATAGGGACATAAAATTTGTAATTATTTTTTCATGATAATTATGGGAATGTATTTTTTTAGGTTATTTGAATGTACATTTTCACTTATCATTAATTATTTTCCACTATATTAGTTTTGAGTGTAGGATTGTTCAATAACCATTTGGAGATATAGTTTACTTGTTATCCATATAACCTATTTAAAGCTGTCTTCCACCTATATATAGATGAGAGAAATTGGAGATATTGAGTTTAACATTAAGAGATATAATATCATAGATAGTGCAAGTTATTATATGGGAGACCTTCTATTATGGTTTACTTATATAGTAATTTATACTTTATTATTTTACTTTTTTTCTGAAAGTTCCTTTGGGGAGATTGGATAAAATTTTGGAAGCTTATTATAATTTCTTATATTATCTCATTCATCTATATATTCATTTGTATTCTTTTTAAAATTGAAACTATTGGTCGGAGTGGATACTCCAGAGGGGGGTGAATTGAGTTCCAATTAAAAATTTCTGTTAAAAATATTTCTCTTAAAATCCCCCAATTAAAAGACAAAGTTAAACTGTAGTGAATCTATACAGAGTGTAAATGTTCAATCAGTTTCCCAAAGATTGATTAGGTCTCTGTTGATTTAATCTGAAGATTAAATTAACTTTTGAAACGGACTTACTGATTTACAATAAGTATAAACACTTCCGAATTTAACTATCAAAGTACCTTTAAAATTGTTCTGTATTTCAAAGAAATATCAGAGGAATAAGTATATAGTTTACTTGTAGAATTAAATTAAAATGCGTAGCAGAGTTAACCAAGAGGTTCAGTCTCAAGTCGAGACTTAGTCCTCTCAATAATTTATATAAATTGATCCACACCCTGGATTGGGGTTAACAACAGTGAACAACTGTCCAGGCCACACATGGACCTCTACCACAGTTCTTTGAGGGAAACAAAAACATTGACCAAGCAACACAAGGACCTCTTACATAGTTGGTGTGGGTAAACAAGAGTAAACAATTATGGTTTGAAGATTTTGATATCCTCCAGTTCAGCACAGGAGTCAATATGTGTGTAAGATATAGAGAGTACACACACAGCTCAAAAATGTAAGTAAAATAACCACAAAGAGAGAATGTATCAGAGTGTAGAAAGATCTAGTTATTGGCAGTGCAGCTCAGGACTCATTGGATTCAGCGGAAATGCTTCTAAGTCCTTCTCTGGGGTTTCCCTTGAAAAACAGAGTATCGTGATTCACTTCCTTCACTTCGAGTGTAGGAGTTCAGCTCAAGTTTGTGTAGTTGTTGTATCTCTTGAGCTTCTTCTTTGAAATTTTGTTCTTGATGTATATCAATGTTCTTCATGTTCTTTTCATGCATATGAAAGACTTATCTCTCTTTTTGTATCTTCATATCTGTTGTATATCTGTGTGTATCTTTTTTGTCTTCTTGCGTTGTATTGTCATCAATATTTAATACAGCTCGAATTTCCTTTTATTCCACGAGCTCCAGCAGTAGGAATGATTAACTTTTCAGAGGTACGAGGTACGGTCCCCTGACATGCCAAAAATCAACATTAAATAACATTAATTGCATTAAAAACATCAAAAATGACCGTTAGAGTTAAATACGAATTTATAGAAATTCAAAAAAATTTCATGACTATCAGTGAGTCATGTGATCGGTGAGACATATTGAATGTGTATTGGTTTCGGTAGCATCAGAATCAGTGTCTCAGCATTGGTGTCTCAGCATCAGTGTTTCAACATCGGTGTCTCAGCATCGGTGTCTCATGATAGGTGTCTCAACATCAGTGTCTCAGCATCAGTGTCTCATGATCGGTGTCTCAGCATCGGTGTCTCAGCATCGGAGTCTCATGATCAGTGTCTCAGCATCGGTGTCTCATCATCATCGGTGTCTCAGTATCAGTGTCTCATGATCGGTGTCTCAACATCGGTGTCTCAGCATCAGTGTCTCATGATCGGTGCCTCAGCATCGTCGGTATCTATGACACATGATCGTCGGTATCTCTTTAGTTCTTCGGTAGCTATCGGTGCGACCAATCATCATCGGTGCGACCGTTCATCATTATTGCGACCGTTCATCATCAGTGCGACCGTTCATCATCGATGCGACCGTTTATCATCAGTGCGATCGTTGATCATCGGTGACTCAGGAAAATTACTATCGGTGAGTCAAGATGAGGAATTCTTACAAAGTGTCTGTTCAATCCAGAATACTTCCAGGTCAACCATAACCATACATTGATCATAGATAAACAATTATAGATATGATTTAAACATATTTAGAACAAGTTTGAACAAGATATTAAGAGGAAATAAATAAAACTAAGATGTGTGATTATTAAAATATACATTCCACATAGAGTTAAACAATCTCCCCCTTTTTGATAATCACAAATCAGTAGCATAAATGAAAAGAGAATACACTATTTCATTCATTATGCTCGCCCTATAAAAAAGAATATATTCCAAAAGAAAAAACATGGTTAGAATAGCAACCAGAACATATATATAACTAAGGCATTCTCCTCTTTCAACATTTCTCCCCCTGTGTATACATGCATCTGATAAAAATCCAGCATGGGCATTCAGGTCACCCATCCAGACATGATGCATCCATAGATGATGCATTCAGAGTTCGCATATGCATGCATGATTCACCTGTTTTCTCTTCGTGATTTCTCTCCCCCTTTGCGATTATCTAAAAGAAGAGATTAAAAAAATATAATCAAGAAGATTTCATACCAACAAAGGGTAAACATATTACAAACAAAAGAGAATAGTCCTGGATAAACAAAAACCCTATCAAAAAAAATTATTGTAACAACTATTTATCTGGGTGTAAGGGTGCTTTCCCTTTAGCAGTAGGAGGAATTGAAGGTCCAGAAGGTTGTTGGGTAGAAGTTGGAACTGTCCTTATGGAGAAAAGAGGTAGGAAAACCCGAGATGGACGAACTGTGGGTTCCAAGGTCACCTGCTGCAAAGATGGTCATTCTGAAAGTTGCTGTTGAAAGACTGGTCTAATACTGGAAAGATCTTGAGAAATAGACATCTGGCCAGGAGCAACATCTGATGATTGCAGAGTTTTAGCTGTAGGAAAAACAATGGTTTTTTATTGCACATGAAGGTAGGGTTTTAGCATGTTGATGAAGTCCTGAATGACTTCTCCACCGTACTTCATGGATTTTTCAAAATCATCCTTATTTTGCATGAAATTTTCTAAAGTGGGGGTAAAATATTTTAACTGCTGAACTTGAGCTTTAAAATCTGGATTCACTGGAGAGAGTCTAATATTATTGTAATTTAAAATGATGATTCAACTCATGCTTTGTGTAGATCTTAGATAAATAATGATCCACTTTCTCCTTAATCTCCTTTTGAGCTTTTGTAGCATCAGATGAATACAACTGTACCATTTTATGCACATGATCACTATGTTCTTTCATTTTCTTCAATGAATATAAATCTAAAATCATCCCAAGAGCTGCCAGCTCTTCTCTAACAACATCTCTTAAGGTATCTAATTCTCGACCAGTGATCTTGGTCACCCTGGTATTGCCAGCCTGAGCAATGACCTGAGTAATCTCAGATTTTAACTTCCTCAAATCTGCTTTCTTCAAATGTTCTATAAGATTTCTTAACAGTTCCATCATGCTAGAGAAGGTTGTTCTAAACTCACCTGACAAAGAAACAAGATTGCTTCCTAACTCTGTAAGTGTTTGATTCAAAGCGGTAACATGCCTGTCAATTGATTCACTGTAATTGCACAGGTCTGGTTTGATAAGTTTTTCCACTCTTTGAGCCAAATATTTCATAGCAGCATCAGATAATGTCAAAGGGGTAGGATCAGGAATATGGGATAACTCACTTTTCACAGTCTCCCTAATAGCTTGAATCAATTAAATGTTGAAATTATCAAAGTCTGACTGAGCAACTTCCGAATCAGGTCTACTTTGAGATACTGAAAGATCTGGTCTGATATCTGTTCTTTGCAAAAACTCGGCAACAAATTGAGCCTTAACAGAATCACTTATTCTTGGAAGATCCACTTCTACACCTTCCTCTTCCTCTCGGTAGTCTAATCCTAGAACAACAAGACCTGGATGATCTTCCCATGCCACTTTGCATGAAGGGTATAGAGGTTTCACAAACTAAGCTCGTCCAGAATTTTCAGA
This sequence comes from Viscum album, assembly GCA_963277665.1. Lineage (NCBI taxonomy): Eukaryota > Viridiplantae > Streptophyta > Magnoliopsida > Santalales > Viscaceae > Viscum > Viscum album. The sequence continues at coordinate 109,471,104 of OY728155.1, read as the reverse complement.
AGGGTCTTCCTCATCCTTATCACTCACCAACTGTTCTGTCCTCTCAGCTTTAGGAATATGCTCTTGCTCAAGTGTTTTGGGTTGAGGATCATCTGGGATCACATATTGTCCTTCTAAAGGTCAAGCATCAGCATCATTACTTTCACTATCACTGCTACTACCATCACCATCAGCATCACCCTTATCACTATCACCACCTTCATCATCATCATTATCATTAACTGATCTCTCATTAGAATTGTCTGTACTTCCAGATTCATACTCCTCAGAATTTGATTCAGTAGTCTCGCCTTCTTCATCATCATCTAATAGCAGTTCAATTTCTTGTAAATTGAGAGGAGGACTTGCTGAACCAAATTACATCCTTCTTCTCTTTGGGCTAACAGTATCTGGATCACTCCTTTCATCAGGAGATGATTCATCCTCTTCTTCAGCATTTAGATTCTCATCAGCTTCATCTTCTTCTTCTGTTCCTTTCTTACTGAATTCACCAGTTTCTTTAGGAGCAACCACTTCCTCTTCTTCATCCGAATAGATCACTTCCTCGCCAGGTTTTAAGCTAGGATCTCTTACTTCCCTTGGTCTCCTTGGATGATCAGTAGGATTGAAAGACTCATATAACTTCTCTTCATCAGCAACCCAAGCTTTCTTCCATGGGTTCCAATTGATTTTCATTCTCTTACAAATAAATTTGTTGAAGCAATAACTAACTAATGAGATACATTCATCTCCATCATCCACACAGCCTAAGAATTTTAGCATGGAAGAAATTTGTTTAAAATAAAACATAGTGGTAGATTTCTTTGAAGGTTTTATCATCTCTACAATATGTTCGGAAAAATATCTACATAGATTGATATTTTCACCATTCAGCAATAGAAAAAGCAGAAAAACATCTTGCTACTTTATTGCAGAAAAATCACATTTTATTGGACATACCAGATGTTGAATAAATTTGAACAAGATTCGGTTCTCACCATCCAACTCAGCAGCAATTATCCTTCGCAATTCAGAATTCCTAGTCAAAAATTACAGGGCTAACTCATAAGGAAAGTAATCAGTTGTGGGAGGAATATTACCAGAATAGTCCTCGTATCTTCCATTGTGAGGTACTCCTAGAAATTCAGCCCATTGTTTTGATGAAAATGTAATCTTTTTCCGTTTTACTATAAAAGACAATCTCGCAGCATCTACTCCGTTCAAATCTATATATAGGTTCAAATAGAACTCATGCACTAGCTTTGGGTAAAAGACTCTATCATTATGACAAAACCACTCCTTCAGCCTTGTGTTTCCAAAACATTCAAGAGAACGGACTTTCTAGATAAAACCCATTCCAAGAAAATTTCCTTTTCACCTATAACTTATCGTATTTCTAGCTCCGGGTTCACAGACCTCTGCGTCGTACTACTCGACTCACCTCGAGCATGCTTGATAGGTGATATTCTTTCATATTATTTGCTCTGCCTCTTTTTCTTGGCCATTTTGAGGGTTTGAGGCAATCGAGAGGCTTGGAAAGATTCAGAAATCCCGGGTTACAGAGAAGAGAGGAGAGAGTTCGGTGTGAAATGGAAGGTCAACAGTCTTTAGAGAATGGAATAGCCGCATGTCATTATTTGTATCATTTAGTGTTATAGATAATAAAATATCAATTAATTAAAACAATGTCATTTTTTAACAGAAAAGAAGTAGTACGACCAATCAGTAGCACTAGTCAACATGACAGATCGGTTTGATAGATCGGTTTGACTGATCAGTTTGACAGATCGGTTTGACAGATCGGTTTGACAGATCCGTTTTACAGATCGGTTTGACAGATTGGTTTGACAGATCGGTTTCATAGATCTATCATACCTAACTCTTGTTTAATAAAGTTTAACCTTTAAAAATTTAAAGGCTTGGAGAAAATATCGGCTAATTGATGTTCAGTACCTATAAACTCAAGAGTGATATCACCTTTCTGGTAGTGATCTCTCCAAATGTGATGTCAGACATCAATGTGTTTGGATCTAGAGTGAGACACAGGGTACCTTGAAATGTTAATTGCACTAGTGTTATCACAGTTAATTGAAATATCCTTAAAATAATATCCATAGTCCAAAAGAGTGTGTTTCATCCACAGAATTTGTGCACAACAACTACCAGCAACAATGTATTCTGCTTCAGCAGTAGATAATGCAACCGAGTACTGTTTCTTACTACACCAAGATACTAAGGATTGACCCAATAAATGAATAGTTTCAGATGTTCTCTTCCTATCTAATTTGAAACCAGCAAAGTCCGCATCTAAATAACTGATTATCTCAAAAGATTTCCTTTTTGGATAAAACAAGCCTAAGTTTACAGTGTGTTTAAGATACTTATAAATTCTTTTAACAACAAGTAAATGAGATTCTTTTGGGTTAGCATGAAATCTTTCACACATACACACACTAAACATAATATCTGGTCGACTACCTGTAAGGTAATGTAGGCTTCCAATCATATCTCTCTAATTTGTTTGATCCACTGGTTTCCCAGCTTCATCTACATCCAATTTATAGATTGTACTCAAAGGAGTATCACTTCCCTTAATACTATCCAAACCAAAACATTTTAGAAGATCATTTGTGGATTTACTTTGAGTGAAAATAATACCATTTTCATTTTGAAAAACTTGAAATCGAAGAAAATATTTAATACTCCCATTAAAGTCATTTCAAATTAATTTTGCATACTCTTTAGAAATTCAGTACATAAAGAAGGTTTAGAAGATCCAAAAATAATATCAACATAGATTTAAACTATTAAAACATATTTAGAAATGATTTTAATAAAAAGAGTTGGATCAGCAATCCCTTTAGTAAAACTTTTTGAAATAAGAAAATTACTAAGTCTATCATACCAAGCTCTTGGAGCCTGTTTTAATCCATATAAAGCTTTAGAAAGTTTAAAAACATGATTTGGAAAATGAGGATTAATAAATCCAGGTGGTTGTTCGACAAAAACATCTTCAACAATAAACCCATTTAGAAAATCACTTTTGACATCCATTTGATATAACTTGAAATTCATATGAGCAGTATATGCAAGTAAGATCCTAATGGCTTTTAATCTGGCTACAGGTGCAAAGGTTTCCTCATAGTCTATACCTTCTTCCTAACTAAATCATTGTGCAACTAGCCTAGATTTGTTTCTAACTATGTTTCCAGACTCATCAACTTTGTTTCTAAACACCCATTTTGTGCCTAATGTTAAAGTGTCCTCAGGTCTGTCAACTAATTCCCAGACATTGTTTCATTCAAATTGATTTAACTCTTCATGCATAGTCATTGTACAAAATTCATAATTGATAGAATAATTGACATTTTTAGGTTCTTGCTGTGAAATAAAGGCTTGATTTTCAAACTGGTTTCGTAGAGAATCTCTAGTCTGTGTCCCTCTACCAAGATTACCAACAACAACATCTAAAGGACGATTCTTTAGAATTCTGGTTGATCCAGTGAAGGTAGGACTAGAAAATTGAGGTTCTTCTATAGGTTCGAGTTCATTAGGTACATGTTCTGGAATAAATCCAGAACTGGTTGTCTTTATAGCATGTTCTTTAGATTTGTCATTAAGGTCCAGAACAGATAAATCTTCTTCATGATTTTCAAGAGAGGTTTTAGGCTCATGTGGATCAGTTTCATCAAATTTGATGTGAACAGATTCTTCCACACACTTGGTTCTTTTATTGAAAAATCTATAAGCCTTGCTGGTTAAAGAATATCCTAAAAATATTCCTTCATCACTCTTAGAAGCAAACTTATCAAGATTATCTTTTGTATTGAGAATGAAAACTTTGAAGACAAAGACTCTAAAGTAACTAGCTTTAGGTTTTCAATTATTCCACAACTCATATGAGGTCTTCTTAAGAACTGGTCTAATTAAGACTCTATTAATGATATAACAATCTGTATTGATAGCTTCATCCCAAAATTAAATAGGCAGGTCATATTCATTAAGTATAGTTCTTGCAATTTCTTGAAGGGTTCTAATTCTTCTTTCTACTACACCATTCTGCTAAGGTGTCCTAGGAGCAGAAAAGTTATGACTATAGCAATTTTGTGAGCAATAGGATTCAAATTCATAATTCTCAAACTCACGACCATGATCACTTCATAGAGTTTTAATCATAAGTCCACTATGGTTTTCTACATACATGGAATATTTAACAATGTAAGAACAAGCTTCACTTTTGTGAGCTAAGAAGTATACCCAAGTATATCTATAAAATTCATCTACTATATCATAAACATAGTGCTTCCAATTTAAACTAGAAACTCTTGATGGTCTGAACAAGTCCATGTGAACCAACTCAAGAGGTTGAGAAGAAGAAACTTATTTCTTTGATTTAAAAGAAACTTTATGTTGCTTTCCCTTTTGACAGGGATTACAAACTTTGTCGATTGGGAATTCGTGTTTAGGTAGGTCTCTAACCAAGTTTTTCCTAGTTAGTTTTCTAAGTGAATGGATGTTGTAGTGTCCTAATCTTCTATGCCAAAGCCAAGACTCTTTATGAAAAGCATTTAGACAAGTAACATTTTGCTTAGCTAAAGAATTTAAATCAACTGCATAAACATTTTCATTTTTTAAAGTATAAAAGACTACAACATTTTTAGAATTAAAACAATTACAAAATTCATTTTCAGATTTTACATTAAAACCATCATCACACAAGTGAGAAATACTTAACAAATTATATTTCAGTCCATCAACAAATAAAACTTTGGAAATTAAAACTGAATCAGTGTTACCAATTTGTTCTAGGCTGATGATTTTTCCTTTATTATTATCACCAAACGTGACATGGCCTCCAGAAATATTTATTAAACTCTTGAAGCATGAGTAATCTCCAGACATGTGTCTCGAACATCCACTGTCCATGTACCATACCTTCTTGTGAGAACTCTTCAAACATGTTTCCTACAAAACAAATTTAGATGGAAAATGACTTTGGTACCAAGATCTTCTTGGGTCCATACCGGTTAGAAGTCAAAGATTTTGGTACCCACATTTGTCTTATCGGTTTCATAAAATTTACAGAATCAATAAATTTTGAAAGATAAACTTTATTTAATCTATAACAAAGTGAATTAAAAGTTGAAGCATATGAATGTCCAGAACTAGAACTACTCGTATTCTGTCGAGATTTAGAAATAAATATATTCTTAGTAATCTGCCTTTGTCCAGGTTTGTAGCCTATTCCAGTAGTGTATTTGGGAGCTACTTTCTCTCCTAGAATTTGAGTTAGTGTATCCTTTCCATTTGTAAACTTCTTTAAGACTTTTCTAAGTTTCTCATTTGAAATTTTTAGTTCAGTGTTTTCCTTTAACAGTTGAGCATTTTTTTTCTTTTTCAATAGTATGTTCGGTTTTAACAGTAGTAGTGAGAGCATGCTGTTTCTTTAATGATTTGTATTTATCCTTAAGTTCATTGCATGTCTCTTCTAGCATATTACAATATTCAAATAATTCCTCAGTAGTCATGTTTTCCGAATCAGAATCTGATTCTGCATCATCTCCAGAATAATAAGAATTTAAAACATGAGTATCTGAGGTTACCTTAGATGTATTGGTCATGAAACACATGTCGGCATGATTCTTCTCAGAATCAGACATTTTAGATTCACTTGTACTATCTTCAGATGCACTCCATGTAGCCTTCATAGATTTCTTGTACTTACTATCTTTATAATCATATTTCTTCTTGAATTTTAAATTTGGGCAGTCTGCTTTAATGTGTCCTATTCTTTTTCACTCGTAGCAGACAACTGCATCACTTCTATTTGGCTTTTTCCAGTCCTTCTTCCAATGTACCTTATTGTCATACTTTCCTTTGTAATTTGATTTTCTAAAAAATTTATTCTTCCTATAAAATTTCTTAAACCTCCTGGCAATCTGATCCATTTCAGCATCACTATCTGAATTAGAATCTTCACTGGTTGAACTCTCAGAAGGTATTTTCATATCCTCCTTGTCTTTTCTCTTTGAAGCAGTAGTTTTGAAAGCCACAAATTTTCTCTTAGGTTCATCATCTTCCTCTTTATTTACCACGAGTTCTTCCTCATACATCATGAGCATACCAATAAGTTCTTTGATAGGAAGAGCTCCAATGTCACATGATTTTCTGATTGAAACAGATGTGCCACTCCATCGGTCTGGTAAAATTCTCAAGATTCTCATGATTTGTTCCTTTGCTGGAACAACCTTTCCGAGTGAAATAATTGTATTGACTATCTCATTAAACCTGAGATACATATCAGAAATAGGTTCATCAGTCTTCATTTTAAAATTATCATATTTAATAGTATATATAAGACCCCAGCCTTAAACCTTACTTAATCTTGAGTTATTACAAGATTACACATTGAGGATCTTTTCAGGTTTAGAGCTTTAGAAAAATAGATCATAAAACTTGCATTACATTCCACATTTAAAGAAAGTGGTTACATAAATGATAGTAATCATTTTTCCCATCAACGGAAACATATTTAAAATAAAACATGGATTCTTTCTTGACACTTCCTTGAAACTATCATCATATCATGTACCATTCCCTTGACCTGTGAAAAACATTTCAAAAACGTGGGATGAGCATAAAAAGCTCAGTAAGGGATATAAAAATATGGAAAGGAAACATGAGTACATGTATACATAAGAATGAAATCATACATTATCCATAAAACATAATCACTTTAACATACCTCATAAAATCATGAATAAATCATAGAAATCATAAGACATAAAAGGTAACTTGAGGCATTCATAACATTCTTATGTAGGGAGTAACCCTCTTGGTTACGTTTGGAATACCCACCACAGTATATTCCCTAAATCTCTTCGGAGAAACCTTAAAGTTTCACTCCTTCGTGTTACCCAATGCATTAGAGAGCTATATCGGGCTCACCCGCCCTTAATTTATCTCGGAACCACCCGTCTTCATAACAATGCCCAAGAACCATAATCTTATCTCGTAAACATGCATAAAGGAAACATAACATTTCCACCTTTCAAGAAAAAGATATCAATACAACACATTGATATAAAAACATTATGAAAACCATTTTCAATACCAAAATAAAAGAAATGTAAAGCATGGTATTTATTATTCTTTTAAAAAGAAGGTATGGCTTGTAGAGGAAGTCGAAACTCAAATAATGGTCACGGCGGCAGAGATGTCGTTGTCACCGCATACGTACGATAAAAACATTACCTTTTTTCGTTTAGTAAAACGATTCATATAAAAAAGATTCCTTTTGGATAAACGTAAAAGTCAAAGGGGATTATACACCGTTTACAAGAAGGTTGTGTATAAAACAATATATTCCACAATGAAAGGATATTGAGATGAAGTCCCATACAAAGACGGTATCCTTGGATTAAGGATAAATCAATTACATATTTATGTGTGGAAAACTAATACACCAAATATAACTGGATATTAAGTGTAAAACAATCAGAGGATATTCACACATATTCATATAACGACATATTCAACGACTACATGTTTATCCCAAAGAATCAAATTTGGGACAAGAAGTTCTCTTGCAAAAATTTGACAGCCTAACAGCGTCACTACAAAATTCAGAAAATGAGTTGATGAGAGATAAAAAGGGTATCTCATCACATGGACATAAAATTTAAATCAATAAGGATATAGAAGGACATATCCCAACATAATAGTATGTGAATTAAAAGACATAACAAAATATTTCTTTTAAAAAGAGGAGGGTGAAAGGTTCCCTTACCGACATGGGTATCTTTCGAGACATACGCCCCGTGAAAGAAGGACAATACAACATTGATGTAAATACTAATAAATGAAAGTATATTACACAATGAGTAAAATAATGGGCAGCACATACACCACTCAAAGGAAATTGTGGCAAATGTAGCATAAATCTCACAGGAATAAAAGTGAGCTAAAAAATCACTTATGAAGACTTGGCAGCCTAACGGCGCCACTTAAAACATCCAAAAATGGATTGATGAGAGGAAATAGGGTCTCTCATCATATCAACATAAAGTTTACAGAAAAAGGAATATAAAAGAACATCCCCCAACATAACAAAGAGGAGCTTAAAATAAGTGACATAAAGGAGAGTACTTAAAAAGAAAGAGAGAGGTTGGATCTCTTACGAAAATTCAGCAGCCTAACGACGCTAATCAAAACTTCCAAAATGGATTGATGAGAGGGAATACGGTCTCTCATCATATGAACATCAAAATTAAAGTAAGAGTAATATAAAGGAATATCCCAATTACAAGAAATATGAGCTTTAACAGGAATGACATAAAAGAGTGTACTTTAAAAGAAAGAGAGGAGACAGATCCCTTACCTCAAGTCCAACTTGTCTGGTTCGTTTCTTTATATTCCTGAATAATAAACTTTGGTCAATTTATAATTACATAAGGACCTACTATAAATATTATTATTCAGTTCATATCACATATTTTAATGTTATAATAATTGGTTAATAATATGAGTTAATATCAGACGTTTTTGTCGATGTTTGGTACTTGAGTCAAAAATTGAACTTGTTGGAAAATAAGTTTCCATGTAGTTATAGGTACATCCTATCCAGAATAGTATTGATGTTTTAAATATCATATATATCCAGTATATATTCATTTTATACTATTCCAAATCATTTGGAGATAAAAATTAAAAGCACCGTTCATGGAGAGGGTAGGCCGTACGTACACATGAACGCTACTTTCATTTTTTGTCATATTAATGGAATTAAAACAAAATGAGATATATATATATGTTTTAATTCCAGAATAAAATCCATAATTTAGATTTAATATATTACATATATATCCATTATATAAATGTACTTATAATATTACATAACATTTTGAGATAAGAAATGAAATGTACCGTTCATGGAGACGGTAAGCCGTACGTACGCATGAATGCTACTTCCATTTCTATTTCATATTTAATGGAATTAAAACATAATGATACATAATAGTATTTTAATTCCAGTATGGTATCATATATAACATCATTAAATATATCCTTTATACGTACCACATATGGTATTAACGAATCAAATCACTTTGAGGGGGCGGTAGTCCGCACTTCCTAAAATGAAGATATCACGTTTACTCATAATGGTAACCATAAAGTATATGCCATAAATGAGAAATACAGAAGCTTAAGTAAAACATAAACATATTATATATAATATATAAATATAGTGACATCTTAATGGCCACCTTTGAAGGTGTTAGAAGAATGTTGAACAATCATCGTTTCGTGAGGCAGAAATTCGCCATCCACAGAAACAGTATGTTCTTTAACCATTAGATGTAGGTGTGTGTAATTGTATCTAGAATAATTATTATAAAAACATCCTAGTATATTTAAGATACTGGATTTGTTACAAAATAAATGAATAAAAAGAGTTTAGGGGGTTGGAGAAACAAAATAATACAAAAGGACACAAGTGAAGACATTACCTTAAAATCGGGTAACTCCCTTTGGTTTGAGCTCAAAGGCTTCCTTGGGAAGACTTCTGCCCAAAGAGAGGCTTCAAGGAGTTATATAGGGATGTGTAGAAACAAAATGGGCAGGGTTTGGACGAGCCAAAGGCTTTGGAAGTGTGGGTAAGGAGGTAGAGGTGGGGGCCTTTTATAAGAGGAGAGGAGGGAAACTTTTGGAAAGTAAAGAAATGTTACTTCATTTTAGAATGGGTTTTGGATTTTAATGGTCCTAGACTGATGTGTTTCGATGATAAGGTGATAAGGGTTCTAAATACACCCATCCAATAGGTTTTTGACATGTGTAGGTCTTATATTTTACATTATCTTTCCATTTTATTTAAATCGTTAAATAATGAGGTCATCGCTGCATCATCATGATGTCATAAATAATTTAATTTATTTAATGGCTAAAAATTATAAAAAGATACTATGATGTTGGAAATCTTTTTATCTTTCCATTGATTATTTATAGTCAAAATTCTGACTTGTATAACCCCATGTGAAAATTGTTTTAGTAAAACATCTCATGTTTGTGTCATTTTTACTTTAACATTAAATAAAAAGGTATTTATGTCACTTTCCAACCAATGTGGCTCCATGGGGTCCCCAAGTTGACCCATTGATTTTCTTGGTTGGCCCTGACACATCCAATGAGGGTATGACATGTGTCTAGGTCATTTCATTTTATTAAACCCTTATTCTTACCTTAAACTACACTAATTACCTCTAATCGCGATTAAAAACATAATAAGTTACTATTCACCAAAAAATTATTTTAATCCCATTGAACCACATTTTACTTCTTAATAACAACCATTTATGTCAGATTTTTGAAATTCAAAACACAAAGGTAGAAAAATTTCATTTAAATGGAAAAATCAATTTTTATAAGTACCACTTAGTGGTTTCACTATTCATCAAAAATTGAAGTTTTTCAGAAAATTACCAAAACATCACCCTAAGCTATATTTGATATTCCGAATTAAAAAATGATGTATATTTTAAAAAATTCAAAACATATAAGTTTCATTAATTAATTTAATAATTAATACCTCCTGTCAGAACAAATAACGTGTTTTTATGAAACAAAATGTATCAAAAGATTGACACTAGTTTAAGTTCGATTTCAAAGTGAAATTAATTCCAACGAACACTATTGGATTAAATGGTAAAAATATATTCTAATATCACTTTAAAACCAATTAAAAAGATAATCTAATCATATAAATAAATTATATTAAAAATAGGTTTTGAATTAAAATACATCATTTTTCACTATTCATTGAAAATTGAACTTTTTCGAAAAAATACCAAAAATTTACACAAATTAAATTTTGACGTGCCGATTTTAAAGAAGAATTTTATTTTGTCAAATATAACACATAAAATTGTCAAAAAGTGGATTTAGAAGAGGTTCGCCATCAAAAGGCAGTTAATCGACCTTTTAAAGAATATTGGAATGTTTACGCTTTAAAAATGGATTCATTTGCATTTTTAATCCTAAAACATTTATTGTAAAGCGTAAAAATATTTGAAAAAAATATAAAATCATTTTTAGTTAGTTCTGTTCATTCCCGCCATTACAATGGCTAGGCCTTAACTACCATTTAAAATAATATTATTTTATTATTAGAGTGCAACGCAAGATTCTCAAGAAACTCATTGTTGCGTATTGGGTACGCCATCGTGCATAGCATCCCCTTTAAAGTAATATTAATATTTTATTCCCAAATATGGATAAATATGAAAATTTCATATTCTTTATTTACCTGGGGTGCTACATCTTTCCCCCCTTTTGGGAATTATGTGCTCACAATTTTTAAAATTGGGCTTGGAAACTTCATTGAAAATCCCACATCGGAACAAGAGTCAGTAAAACAATCACTTTAAAATAAAGAAAGATAAGTACAAAGGTCACCTGAGTTAACCCATTCTAGGATTCCACGTATGAAAATATGGACATGGAGGAAAAAAAGGGTCATGTTTTGATGGAGAGTGATAGTAAACATGTTTAGAAGAAAGTTAACCATAAGAAAATCACAAACTTGTGATGGGTTAAACGGTATTCGATTCCCCAGTAGGAAAAGTTAACAGACAACATTTTTGTTTTAAGTTACTCTTCATTGTGGAATTTATTTTTGATCTTAAGGAAACATACTTACATTTCATTTTGACTTTCAACTTTTAATAGATTTCTTACAAAAACTCATACTTTCCCCAAAAGATGAGTATTTAGGAAGACTTTTTCACATTAAGAGTATTATAATCAACTTTTAGAGGATCACCTAATCTACAAAAGATAACTATATACTTCCCATATCTTTAGACCTTAACCAAAACCAAAACCAAAAAGCTTAGTACAATATCATATAATACAGAAAAGGTTAACCCTTTATAAAAAGAAAATCTATTCTTAATCTCAAAAATTTGTCCAACAAAACCCAATGTTCAACGAGGACCATTCGATAAACAAATTGTATATAAAATACTTCAAAGTACACCAAACTAAGATTGAAACCCAAATATTTGAAGGATTTAGTCACATAGTCTTCCAAGTTAAATTGTAACATTTATCTCCAAACAACATCAGTTTCTCCTAAAGTCTCGTATTGAAAAGTAATTAACCTAATCACAAATCCTCCATGATAGGTTAATAAATTTACATAAATAACACAAAATCAGCTTACTCTTCATTCATAAAATCATCTAACTAAAAAGAATTAGTCAAACTATCCAGGGAGTTCACGTAGTCCAGTGGTAGGCGATAAATACCAGTCGCACTTTGGTTGTGGGTTCGATTCCCGTAGCTTTGTCTGGCGCGACGGGTAGTCACACGGTCTGCGTGTTGTCCTTTTTCCAAAACTAAATAATTCTTAAAACATTCCCCAAAACGAGAAAAAAATGATCATAACATATTTTAACCTCATGTTTATCTCATGTCTTTCATTCTCCTTCATAACATATAATAACCCATAATTACCTCAAAATTAAGGTTCATATAAACTCTAATGGTTACCTTTATAATTATTACCTGAACTTCCACATCGATTGGTCATCTCATACATGATGCATTACCGATCATACCAAGGTTCAAGTGGTTGATCAGGACTCCTTGATAGTTGGTTTAGAACAACCACGAGTTTCCTCATTGCATACCCCATTTCATCCAGTCTCTTAATTAGAGAACCACCACAGTTTCCTTCAAACCTATTGTCACTTTGGTGCCTGCTAGATCAATCCATTCACTAAAAACAGAAATGTCAGTGTGAGTATATCAACAAAACCATCATGTACTAATGAGGAAGATAACCACTAATATATACATACTTATTCACTTTATCTAAAACTAGGAGTCTTTTTGAAATCCTAACCATTATGGTAATGTCACTTATGCTTAATGAATACCCTAACCTCTAAAGTTATCTAAACTGACCTCTGATACCAACTATAAGACCCCAGCCTTAAACCTTATTTAATCTTTAGTTATTACAAGATTACACATTGAGGATCTTTTCAGGTTTAGAGCTTTAGAGAAATAGATCATAAAAATTTCATTACATTCCACATTTAAACAATGTGGTAACATAAAAGATAGTATTTATTTTTACCATCAACGGAAACATATTTAAAATAAAACCTGGATTCTTTCTTGACACTTCCTTGAAACTATCATCATATCATGTACCATTCCCTTGACCTGTGAAAAACATTTCAAAAACTTGGGATGAGCATAAAAAGCTCAGTAAGGGATATAAAAATATGGAAAGGAAACATGATTACATGTATACATAAGAATGAAATCATACGTTATCCATAAAACATAAGCACTTTAACATACCTCATAAAATCATGAATAAATCATAGAAATCATAAGACATAAAAGGTAACTTGAGGCATTCATAACATTCTTACATAGGGAGTAACCCTCTTAATTACGTTTGGAATACCCACCATAGTATATTTCCTAAATATCTTCGGAGAAACCTTAACGTTTCACTCCTACGCGTTACCCAATGCATTGGAGAGCTATATCGGGCTCACCTGCCCTTAGTTTATCACGGAACCACCCGTCTTCATAACAATGCCCAAGAACCATAATCTTATCACATAAAACATGCATAAAGGAAACATAACATTTCCACCTTTCAATAAAAAGATATCAATACAACACATTGATATAAAGACATTATGAAAACCATTTTCAATACCAAAATAAAAGAAAGGTAAAACATGGAATTTATTTTTCTTTTATGAAGAAGGTATGGCTTGTAGAGGAAGTCGAAACTCAAATAATGGTCACGACGACGGAGATGTCGTTGTCGCCGCATACGTATGACAAAAACATTACCTTTTGTCATTTAGTAAAACGCTTCAAATAAAAAAGATTCCTTTTGGATAAACATAAAAGTCAAAGGGGTTTATACACCGTATAAAAGAAGGTTGTGTATAAAACAAAATATTCCTCAATGAAAGGATATTGAGACGAAGTCCCATACAAAGACGGTATCCTTGGATTAAGGATAAATCAATTACATATTTATGTGTGACAAACTAATACACCAAATATAAGTGGATATTATGTGTAAAACAATCAGAGGTTATTCACACATATTCATAGAACGAAATATTCAAGGACTACATGTTTATCCCAAAGAATCAAATTTGGGATAAGAAGTTCCCTTGCAAAAATTTGACAGCCTAACGGCGTCACTACAAAATTTAGAAAATGAGTTGATGAGAGATAAAAAGGGTATCTCATCACATAGAAATAAAATTTAAATCAATAAGGATATAGAAGGACATATCCCAACATAATAGTTTGTGAATTAAAAGACATAACAAAAGAAGTCTTTTAAAAAGAGGAGGGTGAAAGGTTCCCTTACCGACATGGGTATCTTTCGAGACATACGCCCCATGAAAGAAGGACAATACAACATTGATGTAAATACTAATAAATGAAAGTATATTACACAATGAGTAAAGTAATGGGCAGTAAGTACACCACTCAAAGGAAATTGTGGAAAATGTAGCATTAATCTCACGGGAATAAAAGTGAGATGAAAAATCTCTTACGAAGACTTGGCAGACTAACAGCGCCACTTAAAACCTCCAAAATGGATTGATGAGAGAATAGGGTCTCTCATCATATCAACATAAAGTTTACAGAAAGAGTAATATAAAAGAACAGCCCCCAACATAACAAATAGGAGCTTAAAAGAAGTGACATAAAGGAGAGTACTTAAAAAGAAAGAGAGAGGTTGGATCTCTTACAAAAATTCGTCAGCCTAACAGCGCCACTCAAAACTTCCAATATGGATTGATGAGAGAAAATAGGTATAAGGCCCCATCCTTAAACCTTAGTTAATTATTGAATTAAATGAATAATTCACATTGAGGATCTTTTCAGGTTTAGAGTTTTAGAGAATTATGTCAAAACTATTACATCTCAAAAGATTACATAGTATACACTTCTACTAAGTTTCCATAACATAAACAAAACTTAAAAAGAAACATATCTAGTTCCATGTTTTAGATAGCATGTCATTCCTTGATCCCATCCTTGACCCTATTCCACGCTAAGTCCTGTGAAAAACATTTCAAAAACTTGGAATGAGCATAAAAAGCTCAGTAATGGATACAAAAAGAATGAAAACTGTTAGTTTTTCAAAACAACAAGTAAACCATGTATACTTTATCAAAGTAATACTTTTCACCTTTTCGAAGTAGTAAAAACTCTTCGCTGAATAAAAGTTTATTACTTACCCTTCTGTAACCAAAACATTACCATAAAACCCATATAAAGATCACATAACATATAAAGGTAACTTGGGACATAAACATACTTAAGTGGAATAACCATAAGGTCGACTTCCAAACATATCACTTAATGGAATAGCCATTCGTCCAACTTCCAAACATACTTAATGGAATAGCCATACAGCTGACTTCCATACCCAATGCATTGGAGGTTATAACGTAACCACCCGTCCTGGTATTCACGACACCACCCATCATAATGTTCAAGTACCATTATAACATCATAAGACATTAAACAAATATAATGGAAAGAAAACATTTCCACATTTCGATCACATTAAGTAATTCCAAGATATTGAATTAATCAACCTACTTTCAAAAACCATTTAAAAGAGATTTTTGAATCAAAGTGTCCCATACCACTTTGAAGATTTTAATGGAATTATAATTTTAAAACATTAATGTCCATATAAATAAATACTGAAAACCATTTTCAAAACATGGACCTTAATTATAAATTTTTATAATAATGAATCTTTAAAATATTTAAAACGATATTTTTGTTAAAGAGTTTTTTAACAAAATGCGAGACTCTTGAATACAAATAATCGCGGAATAACATTTAATCTGAACTTTATAATATCATGAGAATAAATGGATTCATGATATAATATGTCATAGGACAGTATACACACCATATAAGAGTGAATTTGTGCATAACAACAATGAAGTCTCAAAAGAAATGTAAAATGAGATGAAATCCATTATAAAGAATGTATCCTTAAATTAAGGATAAATCAATCTCATAATTATGTGTGACAAATATAAATACAACCAATATAAGTGGATCTTAAGTGTAAAACAATCAAAGGTTATTCACACATATTCAGAGAATGACATATTCGATAACTACATGTTGAACCCAAAGAAATCGAAATTGGGTTAAGAAGATCACTTGGTAAAATTCGATAGCGTAACGGCGTCACATGAAATTTTACAAAAAGGGTTGATGAGAGAGATAAAGGGGATCTCATCACTTGGACATAAATTTTACATAAATAAGGATATAGAAGAACATATCCCAACATAATAGTATGTGAATTAAAAGACATAACAAAAGAAGTCTTTTAAAAAGTGGAGGGTGAAAGGTTCCCTTACCGACATGGGTATCTTTCGAAACATACACCCCGTGAAAGAAGGAAAATAAAAAATTGATGTAAATAGTCAAAAATTAATGTATATTACACAATGAGTAAAATAATGGGCAGTACATACACCAATCAAAGGAAATTGTGGAAAATGTATCATAAATCTCACGGGAATAAAAGTGAGATGAAAAATCCCTTACGAGAACTCGGCAGCCTAACGACACCACATAAAACTTACAAAAATGGATTGATGAGATCAAATAGGGTATCTCATCATATTAACATAATGTTTATAGAAAGAGTAATATAAAATAACATCCCCAAACATAATAAATATGGGCTTAAAAGATATGACATAAAAGAGACTACTTAAAAAGAAAGAGAGAGTTTGGATCTCTTACGAAAATTCGGCAGCCTAACGGCGCCACTCAAAACTTCCAAAATGGATTGATGAGAGAGAATAGGGTCTCTCATCATATGAACATAAAAATTTCAATAAGATTAATATAAAATAACATCTCAATAACAAGAAATATGATCTTTAAAAATAATGACATAAATGAGAATATTTAAAAAGAAAGAGAGGAGTAGGATCCCTTACCTCAGGTCTGACTTGACTCGATCGTTCATTAACGTCCTGAATAATAAACTTGAGTTAATTTCTATTTGCTTAAGAACCTTTTTCAAGTTCATTATTCCTTTTATATCACTTATTTACATTTTATAAATATAATGTAATCATTTAAGTTAATAATGATTGTTTTGTCGATATTTGGTTCTTTAGTCGAAAGTGAACTTCTTACAATTACATGTTGTTCGTGTGGTCAATGGTTCATTATATCCAGATTGATACTCATGATTTTGATATCATATATATCATATATATCCAGAATATACATGTATTTATAATATTACATAATAATTTAGAGGTAAGAAATGAAATGCACCATTCATGGAGACGGTAAGCTGTACGTACGCATGAACGCTACTTTCATTTCATTTTCATATTAATGGAATTAAAACTGAATGAGAGGAATGTATATTTTAATTCCAGAATTATATTCATTATTTATATGTAACATAAATTATATATATCCATTATAAATATGTACTTATAATAGTACATTACATTTGGGGATTAGAAATGAAATGCACCGTTCATGGAGACGGTAAGCCATACGTACGCATGAATGCTACATTCATTTCTATCTCATAAATTAATGGAAAGAAATAATAATTATATAGAGGTATATTATAATTACAGTATAACATCGTATATAATAACTTTAAATACATCCTTTATACATCCCACAAATGGCATTAACGAATCAAATCACTTTGAGGGCGCGGTAGTCCGCACTTCCTAAAATGAAGATATCGCGTATACCCATAATGGAAACCATAAAGGTATGCCCAAAATGAAAAATAAATAAGCTTAAGGAAAACATAAACATACTATATATAATATATGAATATAGTGTCATCTTAATGGCCACCTATGAAGGTGTTAAAAGAATGTTGAACAATCATCGTTTCGGGAGGCCGAAAGTCGACATCCACGGAAACAGTATGTTCTTCAATCATTAGATATAGGTGTGTGTAAGTGTAGATCTAATACTTATTATAACAACATCCTATTATATTGATGATACTGGAGTTGTTAGAGAATAATTGAATAAAAATAGTTTAAGGGGTTGGAGAAGTAAAATAAAACAAAAGGACTCAAGTGAAGACATTACCTTAAAATCGGGTAACTCCCTTTGGTTTGAGCTAAAAGTCTTCCTTGGGAAGACTTCATCCCAATGTGAGGCTTCAAGGAGTAATATAGGGAAGTGGAGAGACAAAATGGGTAGGGTGTGGCCGAGACAAAGGCTTTGGGAGTGTGGGTAATGAGGTAGAGGTGGGGGCCTTTTATAAGAGGAGAGGAGGGGCACTCTTGGAAAGTAAAGAAACGTCACTTTATTTTAAAATGATATTCGGATTTAAGAGGTCCCAAATTGATATAATTCAAGGATAAGATGATAATGGTTCGAAATCCACTCATACAATAGGTTTTGGACATGTGTAGGTGTTAGATATTACATTATCTTTCCATTTTATTTAAATCGTTAAATAATGAGGTCATCGCTGCATCATCATGATGTCATAAATAATTTAATATATTTAATGTCTAAATAGTATAAAAAAACTACTATGATGTAGGAAATAGTTTTATATTTCTAATGAATATTTATAGTCAAAAATCCGATTTTTATAACCCCATGTAAAAATTGTTTTAGTAAAACAACTCATGTTTGTGACATTTTTATTTTAACTTTAAATAAAAAGGTATTAATGTCATTTTCCAACCAAAGTGGCTTCATGGGGTCCCCAAGTTGACCCATGGATTTTCTTGGTCGTCCATGACACATCCAATGAGGGTAGGACATGTTTCTAGGTCATTTCATTTTATTAATACATTATTCTTACCATAAACTACACTAATTACCTCTAATCGCGATTAAGAACTTAAAAGTTACTATTCACCAAAAAAATAATTTTAATCTCATTGAAACACATTTTACTTCTTAATGACAACCATGTATGTCGGATTTTTGAAATTCAAAACACAGAAGGGGTAAAATTTCATTTAAACGAGAAATTAGTTTTTATAAGTACCACTTAGTGGTTTCACTATTCATCAAAAATTGAAGTTTTTCAGAAAAATCCCAAAAATTCACCCTAAGCTATATTTGATATTCCAAATTCAAAAATGAAGTCTATTTTACAAAATTAAAAACATATAAGTCACATTAATTAATTTAATAATTAATTCCCGCTGTCAGAGCAAATAGCGTGTTTTTATGAAACAATAAGTATCAAAAGATTGACACTAGTTTAAGTCTGATTTCAAAGTGAAATTAATTACAATGACCACTATTGGATTTAATGGTAAAAATATATTCTAATTCCACTTTAAAACAAATTCAAATGATAATCTAATCATATAAATAAATTAGATTAAAAAGAGGTTTTGAATTAAAATACAACATTTTACACTATTCATTAAAAAAATGAACTTTATCAGAAAGATACCAAAAATTTACACAAAGTAAATTTTGATGTCACGATTCTAAAGAAGAGTTTCATTTGGTACAATAGAATGTATAAGTGTGAACAAAACTATATTTAATGATGGTTCGCCATCAAAAGGCGATAAGTGAACCTTTAGTGAAAACTAGGGCATATACGCCTAAAATTGAATTCTTTCCGTATGTTAAGCATTTGTATTTTATTGGATAAATGTAAAAACATTTAAAAACATATATAATAATATTTTAGTTATTTCTATCCATTCCCTCCAATACAATAGTTACATGTTAACTACCATTTAAAATAATATTATTTTATTATTAGAGTGCAACGTAAGATTCCCAAGAAACTCGTTATTGCGTATTGAGTACGCCATCGAGCATAGAATCCCCTTTAAAGAAATATTAATATTTTATTCACAAATATGGATAAACATAAAGATGTCTATTTCTTTACTTACCTGGGGTGTTACATCCTTCCCCCCCTTTTGGGAATTGCGTCCTCGCAATTTTAAAATTGGGCTTGGAAAGATCCTTGAATGTCCCACATCAGAACAAGAGTCGGTAAAACAATCACTTTAAAATAATGGAAGATAAGTACAGAGGTCACCTGAGTTAACCCATACTAGGATTCCAAGTATGAAAATATGGACA
Organism: Viscum album; assembly: GCA_963277665.1. Taxonomy (NCBI): domain Eukaryota; kingdom Viridiplantae; phylum Streptophyta; class Magnoliopsida; order Santalales; family Viscaceae; genus Viscum; species Viscum album. The sequence continues at coordinate 109,450,962 of OY728155.1, read as the reverse complement.
TGGAGGAAAAAACAAAGGGTCATGTTCTGATGGAGAGTGATAGTAAACATGTCTAGGAGAAAGTTAACCACAGGAAAATCACAAATTTGTGATGGGTTAAACGGTATTTGATTCCCCAGTAGGAAAAGTTATTAGACAACATTTTTGTTTTAAGTTTCTTTTTATTGAGGAATTTATTCATAAAGAAACATAATCACTTATCATGTTGACTTTCAACTTTTATTATATTTCTTACACAAACTCATATTTTCTCCAAAAGACGAGTATTTAGGAAGACTTGTTCATATTAAGAGTACTATAATCAACTTCTAGAGAATCAACTAATCCAAAAAAGAGAACTATATACTTCCCATGTCTTTAGACTTTAACAAAACCCAAAACCAAAAAGGTTAGTACAAGATCAGATAATCCAGAAAAGGACAACCCTTTATAAAAAGAAAATCTATTCTTAATCTCCAAAATTTGTCCAACAAAACCCAAAGTTCAACGAGGACCATTCAATAAATATTTTGTCCATAAAATTCATCAAAGTAAACCAAACTAAGATTGAATCCCAAATATTTGAAGGATTTAGTAACAAAGTCTTCCAAGTTAAATCGTAACATTTATCTCCAAACAACATCAGTTGCTCTTAATGTCTCGTATTGAAAAGTAATTAACCTAATCACATATCGTCCATGATAGGTTAATAAATTTCCATATATAACCCAATATCAACTTACTCTTAATTCATAAAATAATCTAACTAAAAAGAATCAGTCAAACTAACCAGGGACTTCACGTAGTCCAGTGGTAGGCGATAAATACTAGTCTCACTTTGGTTGTGCGTTCGATTCCCGCGGCTTTGTCCGACGCGACAGGTTGTCACACGGTCTGCGTGTTGTCCTTTTTCCAAAACTATATAATTCTTAAAACATTCCCCAAAACGAGATAAAATCTTCAAAAATAATCACAACATATTTTAACCTCAAGTTTATCTCATGCCTTTCATTTTCCATCATATCATATAATAACAATAATTACCTCAAAAGTAAGGATCATATAAACTCTAATGGTTACCTTTATAATTATTACCTGAACTTCCACATCGATTGGTCAACTCGTACATGATGCATTATAGAACATATCAAGGTTCAAGTGGTTGATCACGAATCCTTGATAGTTGGTTTAGAACAACCACGAGTTTCCTCATTGAATCCCCCATTTTATCTAGTATCTTAAACAGAGAACCACCACAGTTTCCTTCAAACCTGTTGTCTCTTTGGTGCCAGCTATATCATCCATTCACTAAAAACAAAAAGGTCAGTATGAGTATATCAACAAAACCATCATGTACTAATGAAGAAGATAAACACTAAGATATACTTACTCATTCACTTTATCTAAAACTAGGACTCTTTCTGAAATCCTAACCATTATGGTAATGTCACTTGTTCTTAGAGAATACCCTAACCTCTAAAGTTATCTAAACTGACCTCTGATACCAACTATAAGGCCCCGACCTTAAACCTTACTTAATTATTGAATTAAATGAATAATTCATATTGAGGATCTTTTCAGGTTTGGAGTTTTAGAGAATTAGGTCAAAACTATTACATCTCAAAAGATTACATAGTAGACACTTCTACTAAGTTTCCATAACATAAAAAAACATACAAATAAACATGTCTAGTTCCATGTTTTAGATAGCATGTCATTCCTTGATCCCATCCTTGACCCTATTCCACGCTATTTCATGTGAAAAACATTTCAAAAACTTGGGATGAGCATAAAAAGCTCAGTAAGGGATACACAAAGAATGAAAACTGTTAGTTTTTCAAAACAACAAGTAAACCATGTATACTTTATCAAAGTAAAAATTTTCACCTTTTCAATGTAGTAAAAACTCTTCGCTGAATAAAAGTTCATTACTTACCCTTCTGTAACCAAAAGATTACCATAAAACCCATATAAAGATCACATAACATATAAAGGTAACTTGGGACATAAACATACTTAAGTGGAATAACCATAAGGTCGACATCCACACATATCACTTAATGGAATAGCCATTCGGCCAACTTCCATACATACTTAATGGAATATCCATACGGTAGACTTCCATAACTAATGCATTGAGGGTTATAACGTAACCACCCATCCTGGTATTCACGGCACCACCCTTCATAATGTCCAAGTACCATTATAACATCATAAGACATTAAAAAAAATATAATGGAAAGAAAAAATTTCCACATTTCGATCACAATAAGTAATTCCAAGATATTGAATTAATCAACCTTCTTTCAAAAACCATTTAAAAGAGTTTTTTGAATCAAAGTGTCCCATACCACTTCGAATCTTTTAATGGAATTATAATTTTAAAACATTAATGTCCATATAAATAAATACTGAAAACCATTTTGAAAACATGGACCTTAAATATAAAGATTTATAATAATGAATCTTTAAAACATTTAAAACGATATTTTTGTTAAAGAGTTTTTTAACAAAATGAGAGACTCTTGAATAAAAATAATCGTGGAATAACATTTAATCAAAACTTTATGATATCATGAGAATAAAGGGATTAATGATATAATATGTCAAAGGACAGTATACAGACCATATAAGAGTGAATTGGTGCATAACAATAATGACGTCTCAAAAGAAATGTAAAATGAGATGAAATCCATTATAAAGAAGGTATCCTTAAATTAAGGATAAATCAATCTCATAATTCTTTGTGACAAATATAAATACACACAATATAAGTGGATATTAAGTGTAAAACAATCAAATGTTATTCACACATATTCAAGGGAAGACATATTCAATAACTAAATGTTGAACCCAAAGAAATCGAAATTGGGTTAAGAGGATCACTTGGTAAAATTCGACAGCCTAACGACGTCACATAAAATTTTACAAAAAGGGTTGATGAGAGAGATAAAGCGGATCTCATCACTTGGACATAAAATTTACATAAAAAAGCATATATAAGAACATATCCCAACATAATAGTAAGTGAATTAAAAGACATAACAAAATAAGTATTTTAAAAAGAGGAGGGTGAAAGGTTCCCTTACCGACATGGGTATCTTTTGAAAAATACACCCCGTGAAAGAAGGACAATACAAAATTGATGTAAATACTCAAAAATGAAAGTATATTACACAATGATAAAAATAATGGGCAGTACATACACCACTTAATGGAAATTGTTGCAAATTTACCATAAATCTCACGGGAATAAAAGTGAGATGAAAAATCCCTTACGAAAACTCGGCAGCCTAACGACACAACATAAAACATAGAAAAATGGATTGATGAGATCAAATAGGGTATCTCATCATATTAACATAAAGTTTATAGAAATAGGAATATAAAAGAACATCCCCAAACATAAGAAATATGGGCTTAAAAGAAATGGCATAAAAGAGAGTACTTAAAAATAAAGAGAGAGGTTGGATCTCTTACGAAAATTCGGTAGCGTAACAGCGCCACTCAAAACTTCCATAATGGATTGATGAGAGAGAATAGGGTCTCTCATCATATGAACATAAAAATTACAGTAATATTAATATAAAATAACATCCCAATAACAAGAAATATTATCTTTAAAAGGAATGACATAAAAGAGCGTATTTAAAAAGAAAGAGAGGAGTAGGATCCCTTACCTCGGGTCTGACTAGACTCGATCGTTCATTAATGTCCTGAATAATAAACTTGAGTTAATTTCTATTTTCATAAGAACATTTTTCAAGTTCATTACTCCTTTTATATCACTTATTTACATTTTATAAACATTATGTAATCATTTATGTTAATAATGTTTTTTTGGTCGATATTTGGTTCTTTAGTCGAAAGTGAACTTCTTACAATTACATGTTGTTCATGTGGTCAATGGTTCATTATATCCAGAATGATATTCATGATTTGGATATCATATATATCATATATATCCAGAATATACATGTATTTATAATATTACATAATCATTTAGAGGTAAGAAATGAAATGCACCATTCATGGAGACGGTAAGCCGTACGTACACATGAACACTACTTTCATTTCTTTGTCATATTAATGGAATTAAAACTAAATGATAGGTATGTATATTTTAATTAAATAATTATATTCATCATTTATATGTAACATACATTATATATATCCATTATAAATATGTACTTATAATAGTACATTACATTTGGGGATTAGAAATGAAATGCATCGTTCATGGAGACGGTAAGTCGTACGTACGCATGAACGCTACTTTCATTTCTATCTCATACATTAATGGAAAGAAATAACAATGATATAGAGGTATATTATAATTAAATTATAACATCATATATAATAACTTTAAATCCATCCTTTATAAATCCCACATATGGCATTAACGAATCAAATCACTTTGAGGGGGCGGTAGTCCGCACTTCCTAAAATGAAGATATCACGTATACCCATAATGGAAACCATAAAGGTATGACCAAAATGAAAAATAAAGAATCTTAAGGAAACATAAACATATTATATATCATATATAACTATAGTGTCATCTTAATGGCCACCTTTGAAGGTGTTAAAAGAATGTTGAACAATCATCGTTTCGGGAGGCCGAAATTCACCATCCACGGAAACAGTATGTTCTTTAACCATTAGATGTAGGTGTGTGTAAGTGTAGCTCGAATACATATTATAAAAACATCCTAGTATATTGATGATACTGGAGTTGTAACAAAATAAATGAATAAAAAGAGTTTGAGGGGTTGGAGAAGCAAAATAAAACAAAAGGACTCAAGTGAAGACATTACCTTAAAATCGGGTAACTCCCTTTGGTTTGAGATAAAAGGCTTCCTTGGGAAGACTTCTGCCCAAAGTGAGGCTTCAAGGAGTAATAGAGGGAAGTGGAGAGACAAAATGGGTAGGGTTTGGCCAAGCCAAAGGCTTTGGGAGTGTGGGTAAGGAGGTAGAGGTGGGGGCCTTTTATAAGAGGAGAGGAGGGGCACTCTTGGAAAGTAAAGAAAAGTCACTTTATTTTAAAATGATATTCAGATTTAAGAGGTCCCACATTGATATAATTCGAGGATAAGGTGATAAGGGTTTGAAGTCCACTCATCCAATAGGTTTTGGACATGTGTAGGTCTTAGATATTACATTATCTTTCCATTTTATTTAAATCGTTAATTAATGAGGTCATCGCTGCATCATCATGATGTCATAAATAATTTAATTTATTTAATGTCTAAAAATTATAAAAAAAATACTAAGATGTAGGAAATCGTTTTATCTTTCCAATGAATATTTATAGTAAAAAATATTATTTTTATAACCCCATGTAAAAATTATTTTAGTAAAACAACTCATGTTTGTGACATTTTTATTTTAACATTAAATAAAAAGATATTAATGTAATTTTGCAACCAAAGTGGCTTCATGGGGTCCCCAAGTTGACCCATGGATTTTCTTGGTCGGCCATGACACATCCAATGAGGGTAGGATATGTTTCTAGGTCATTTCATTTTATTAAAACATTATTCTTACCATGAACTACACTAATTACCTCTAATCATATAAATAAATTAGATTAAAAAGAGGCTTTGAATTAAAATACAACATTTTACACTATTCATTAAAAAAATGAACTTTATCAGAAAGATACCAATAATTTAAACAAAGTAAATTTTGATGTCCCGATTCTAAAGAAGAGTTTTATTTGGTCCAATAGAATGTATAAGAGTGAAAAAGACTATATTTAATGACGGTTCGCCATCAAAAGGTGATAAGTGAACCTTTAGTGAAAACTAGGGCATATATGCCTAAAATTGAATTCTTTCCGTATTTTAAGCTTTTATCTTTTATTGGATAAATGTAAAAACATTTAAAAACATATATAATCATATTTTAGTTATTTCTATCCATTCCTGCCAATACAACGGCTACATGTTAATTACCATTTAAAATAATATTATTTTATTATTAGAGTGCAACGTAAGATTCCCAAGAAACTCGTTGTTGCGTATTGGGTACGCCATCGAGCATATAACCCCCTTTAAATAAATATTAATATTTTGTTCACAAACATGGATAAATATAAAGATGTCATATTCTTTATTTACCTGGGGTGTTACAATAGGGTCTCTCATCATATGAACATAAAATTTACAGTAACAGTATTATAAAATAATATCCCAATAACAAGAAAGATGAGCTTTAACAGGAATGACATAAAAGAGTGTACATTAAAAGAAAGATAGGAGTCGGATCCCTTACTTCAAGTCCAACTTGTCCTGTTCGTTTCTTTATATTCCTGAATAATAAACTTTGGTCAATTTATAATTACTTAAGGACCTCGTATAAATATTATTATTCAGTTCATATCACATATTTTAATGTTATAATAATTGGTTAATAATATGAGTTCATATCAGACGTTTTTGTCGATGTTTGGTACATGAGTCAAAAATTGAACTTGTTGGAAAATAATTTTCCATTTAGTTATAGGTACATCATATCCAGAATAGTATTGATGTTATAAATATCATATATATCCAGTATATATTCATTTTATACTATTCCATAGCATTTGGAGATAAAACTTAAAAGCATCGTTCATGGAGACGGTAGGCCGTACGTACGCATGAACGCTACTTTCATTTTTGTCATATTAATGGAATTAAAACAAAATGAGAGATATATATATATGTTATAATTCCAGAATGATATCCATAATTTAGATTTAATATATTACATATATATCCATTATATATATGTACCTATAATAGTACATAACATTTTGAGATAACAAATGAAATGTACCGTTCATGGAGACGGTAAGCTGTACGTACGCATGAACGCTACTTCCATTTCTATTTCATATTAAATGGAATTAAAACATAATGATAAATAATAGTATTTTAATTCTAGTATGGTATCATATATAACATCATTAAATATATCCTTTATATGTACCACATATGGTATTAACGAATCAATTCACTTGGAGGGGGCGGTAGTCCGCACTTCATAAAATGAAGATATCGTGTTTACTCATAATGGTAACCATAAAGGATATGCCATAAATGAAAAATACAGAAGATTAAGTAAAAAATAGACATATTATATATAATATATAAATATAGTGACATCTTAATGGCCACCTTTTAAGGTGTTAGAATAATGTTGAACAATCATCGTTTCGTGAGGCAGAAATTCGCCATCCACAGAAACAGTATGTTCTTTAACCATTAGATGTAGGTGTGTGTAATTGTAGCTCGAATCCTTCTTATAAAAACATCATAGTATATTTAAGATACTGGATTTGTTACAAAATAAATGAATAAAAAGATTTTAGGGTGTTGGAGAAGAAAAATAATACAAAAGGACACAAGTGAAGACATTACCTTAAAATCGGGTAACTCCCTTTGGTTTGAGCTCAAAGGCTTCATTGGGAAGACTTATGCCCAAAATTAGGCTTCAAGGAGTTATATAGGGATGTGGAGAGACAAAATGGGCAGGGGCTGGATGAGACAAAGGCTTTAGAAGTGTGGGTAAGTAGGTAGTGGTGGGGGCCTTTTATAAGAGGAGAGGAGTGGCACTTTTAGAAAGTAAAGAAATGTTACTTTATTTTAGAATGAGTTTCGGATTTTAATGGTCCCAAATTGATGGGTTTAGATTATAAGGTGATAAGGGTTCTAAATCCATCCATCCAATAGGTTATTGACATGTGTAGGTCTTAGATTTTACATTATCTTTCCATTTTATTTAAATCGTTAAATAATGAGGTCATCGCTGCATCATCATGATGTCATAAATAATTTCATTTATATAATTTCTAAAAATTATAAAAAAATACTATGATGTAGGAAGTATTTTTATATTTCCATTGATTATTTATAGTCAAAAACATGACTTGTATAACCCCATATAAAAATTGTTTTAGTAAAACATCTCATTTTGTGTCATTTTTACTTTAACATTAAATAAAAAGGTATTTATGTCATTTTCCAACCAAAGTGGCTCCATGGTGTCCCCAAGTTGACCCATGGATTTTATTGGTTGGCCATGACACATCCAATGAGGGTAGGACATGTGTCTAGGTCATTTCATTTTATTAAAACATTATTCTTACCTTAAACTACACGAATTACCTCTAATCGTGATTAAAAACATAAGAAATTACTATTCACCAAAAAATTATTTTAATCCCATTGAACCACATTTTACTTCTTAATGACAACCATGTATGTCAGATTTTTGAAATTCAAAACCCAAAGGTGGCAAAATTTCATTTAAACGGAAAAATCAGTTTTTATAAGTACCACTTTGTGGTTTCACTTTCAACAAAAAATTGAAGTTTTTCAGAAAATTACGAAAAATTCACCCTAAGCTATATTTGATATTCTGAATTAAAAAATGATGTCTATTTTAAAAAATTTAAAAAATATAAGTTGCATTAATTAATTTAATAATTAATTCCCGCTGTCAAAACAAATAGCGTGTTTTTATGAAACAAAATGTATCAAACGATTGACACTAGTTTAAGTCTGATTTCAAAGTGAAATTAATTCCAACGAACCCTATTGGATTAAATGGTAAAAATATATTCTAATTTCACTTTAAAAACAATTAAAAAGATAATCTAATCATATAAATAAATTAGATTAAAAAGAGGATTTGACTTAAAATACAACATTTTTCACTATTCATAAAAATTGAACTTTTTTGGAAAAATACCAAAAATTTACACAATGTAAATTTTGTTGTCCCGATTCAAAAGAAGAATTTTATTTTTTCAAATATAACACATAAAATTGTAAAAAAGTGGATTTAAAAGAGGTTCGCCATCAAAAGGCGGTTAATCGACCTTTTAAAGAATATTGGAATGTTTACGCTTTAAAATTGGAATCATTCGCATTTTTAATCCTATAACATTTATTGTAAAGAGTAAAAATATTTGACAAAAATATATAATAATTTGTTAGTTAGTTATGTTCATTCCCGCCATTACAATGACTAGGCATTAACTACCATTTAAAATAATATTATTTTATTATTAGAGTGTAACACAAGATTCCCAAAAACTCATTGTTGCGTATTGGGTACGCCATCGTGCATAGAGTCCCCTTTAAAGTAATATTAATATTTTATTCACAAATATGGATAAATATGAAAATGTCATATTCTTTATTTACTTGGGGTGTTACAGTATAAGTATTCAATCTCATTTCTTTAACATTAGTTGTTCCTTCATGAGAAACACCCAAAGTATCCCAAATTTCAAAAGCAATTTTACAAGAAGAAATTCTATTAAACTCCTCATCTCCTAAAGCACATTACAGGGCATTCATGGCTTTACAGTTATTATTGTAAGCAGTCCTTGTATGTTCATCCTAAGTTGTTCGTTCAGTTTCTGGAATTTTATATTGAGACTCTCTAGCAGTCTAGATATCAAAACCCATACTTTTTAAATGAATTTTCATTATATGTTTCCACTGAGAATAGTTTATACCATTGAAGAAAGGTGGCCTGTCAGTAGTAGCACACTCTAGTCTATTGTCCATAGATATATTTTGGAAAGATAATTTAAAGAGATAAAATTTAGAACCAATTGAAATTTTAGATCATTAAAGATGCGACTAAAATCATAGTTGAAAAAACGGAGTGTTTCAAACATCTTTAAACAAAAACAAAACCCTCTGATACCAAATGTTGGTCGGAGTGGATACTCAAGAGGGGGGTGAATTGAGTTCCAATTAAAAATTTCTATTAAAAATGTTTCTCTTAAAATCCCCCAATTAAAAGACAAAGTTAAACTATAGTGAATCTATACAGAGTGTAAATGTTCAATCAGTTTCTCAAAGATTGATTATGTCTCAGTTGATTTAATCTGAAGATTAAATTAACTTTTGAAACTGACTTACTGATTTATAATAAGTATAAACACTTGTGAATTTAACTATCAAAGTAGCTTTAAAATAGTTTTGTATTTCAAAGGAATAGCAGCAGAATAAGTATATAGTTTAGTTATAGACTTTAATTAAAATGCACAACAGAGTTAACCAAGAGGTTCAGTCTTACGCCGAGACTTAGTCCTCTCAATAATTTATATAAATTGATCCACACCCTGGATCAGGGTTAACAACAGTGAACAACTATCCAGACCACAGATGTACCTATACCACGGTTCTTTGTGGGAAACAAAAACAATGACCAGGCCACACAAGGACCTCTTCCACAGTTGTCATGGGTAAACAAGAGTAAACAATTGTGGTTTGAGGACTTTGATATCCTCCAGTTCAGCACATGAGTCGGTGTGTGTGTAAGATATAGAGAGTACACACACAGCTCAAAAATTTATGTAAAATTATCACTAAAAGAGAATGTATCAGAGTGTAGAAAACTCTAGTGATTGGCAGTACAGCTCAGTACTCGTTGGATTCAGCAGAAATGCTTCTAAGTCCTTCTATGGTTTTCCCTTGAAAAATAGAGTATTGTGATTCACTTCCTTCACTTTGAGTGTAGGTGTTCAGCTCAAGTATGTGTAGTCATTGTAGCTCTTAAGATTCTCTCTGAACTTGTGTTCTTGATGTATATCAATGTTCTTCAAGATCTTATTCTCATGCATATGGAGGAATTATCTCTCTTTTTGTATCTTCATATATATTGTATATCTGTGTGTATCTTTTTTGTGTTCTTGCATTGTATTGTCGTCAATCTTTACTGCAGCTCGATCTTCCTATTATTCCATGAGCTCCGGCAGTAGGAATGATTACCATTTGAGAGGTACGAGGTACGGTCCCCTGACATGACAATAATCAACATTAAATAACATTAATTTCATTAAAAACATAAAAAATGACCGTTAGAGTTAAATATGAATTTATAGAAATTCCAACAATTTTCATGACTATCGGTGAGTCATGTGATCGGTGAGACATTTTGAATCTGTATTAGTTTCAGTAGCATCAGCATCAGTGTCTCAGCATTGGTGTCTCATCATCGGTTTTTTAGCATCGATGTCTCAGCATCATGGTCTCATGATCGGTGTCTCAGCATTGATGTCTCAGCATCGATGTCTCATGATCGGTGTCTGAGCATCGGTGTCTCAGCATCGGTGTCTCATGATCGGTGTCTCAGCATCGGTGTCTCAGCATCGTCGGTGTCATAGCATCGGTGTCTCATGATCGGTGTCACAACATTGGTGTCTCAGCATCGGTGTATCATGATTGGTGCCTCAGCATCGTCGGTATCGGTGACACATGATCGTCGATATCTCTTTAGATCTTCGGTAGCTATCGGTGCGACCGTTCTTCATCGGTGCGACTGTTCATCGTTGGTGCGACCATTCATCATCGGTGAGACTGTTCATCATTGGTGCGACCATTCATCATCGGTGCGACCGTTCATCATCGGTGACTCAGGAAAATGACTATCGGTGAGTCAAGATGAGGAATTCTTACAAAGTGTCTGTTCAATCCAGAATACTTCCAGGTCAACCAAAACCATACATTGATCCTAGATAAACAATTATAGATATGATTTAAACATATTTAGAAGAATATTGAACAAGAGATTAAGAGGAAATATATAAAACTAAGATTTGTGATTATTAAAACAATCATTCCACAGAGATATCAACAGATACATTACTTTATAGGGAAGGAACTTTTGGATTATTTTATGATTAACATTTTCTATGTAGTTATTTTTATTTACTATGAGTGTCTTGTTTTTGGTGATAGAGAATATTATATTTATATTGTAAATCATTTTGGTATGGTGATGTTATTTTCATTTGACAGTCAAGGAATATATATTTAGATTTCTATCAATAGCCTCACCCATTTTTATTTTCTCATTTGTAATATTCTCTGTCATATATAATAATTTCGTACAATTTATAGGGGTTTAGTTACCTAGATAGTTTTTTTTCCTATTTAGATTCTAATTACTCCCAATTTTTGTGTTTTTATAACCTACATGCTAGTATAAAACTCTAGACCAGTTTAAGTTAGATATATGGGTCATATATGGTCCTATTTTATTATTATGAGGAGTATAAAAGGGGTTGGGTTAGGGTAAAACTGTATCAAAATAAGTGTTTCAATAGTGATCCTTTTGTATACATCAATATATTATCCAATGGTATTTGTTGATAATTATTATTGATGAATATAGCATAGATAATAGACCATGGAAACAAATATATGATATTGGTATTCTATGTATTAATGTGAAAGGAACATAACCACCTATTAACTATACTAAAGTGATAATTTTCTATCTTTTGGGTACTATATTATCTATGTACATGAATTTTAATGTTTTGATAGATATTTCCTATGTATCCTTTTAATAGTATAATCGTACACTAGTGGTAGACAATTGGATAATGTATCCATTAAAATACGTAATCATATGTTTATAATTGGCAGACTTGGATTCCCTTATAAGTATTCCCATAGGATAAGGACTAAGACATCATGTAAATAAATATCATGAAGTGGTGTAGTAGGACCAACCTATACCACAAATGATTAATTATACATTTATATTAGATGTATATGTTTTGTGTAGAAGATATTATCCCAGTATGATTTTGTTACTTAAAAATGAATACTAAATATATTATTGGTGATGATGATCTATCCTTTCCACTCATATACACTCTGTAAAAAAACCATGATTCATTAGAAGTGATATTGTTAAAATATAAATCCATATAATGTACTAAAAAATATCTATTTTCTGGAGATTATAATTTGATCTCATTGAATAATATACATAATGATTTATTGAAATAGTTTTTACCTTAACCTCATTAGGTTTATCATAAGTATGAGTTGTTATCAATCTGGAAGGAATGTTCACCCATGGTGTATTTGAAAATCATTTATAAGCCTTGTTTGGCATTCATTGGGAATACTTGAATATAAAAAATTTAATTTTTTTCATTTTTAAATTTTGTTGTGTCATAAAATTCTTTGAATTTTGACATATTATAGGCAATAAAATTACTGAAATGTGGTAAAAAAATCAATGGTGGTAGATTTGACACATTCATATCATGTTTCGGTCATGGTAAGTGGTAAATATTCATCTATTTTTTTAGGCGATGGAATATTTCACCCAACATTCTCATATATATATATATATATCAAAGAAACATGAGATGACTTCCAAATTAGGCCTATGGATCTGGTATATGTAGTTATCAGCAATCGAGGGGCATCCAATGTCTATTTTGTTATCCCTATCATAGTATGAGTAACATAAAGAATGTGTTCCCATTTATATTGAGGCCATATCCTCATATCATAGTTAATGTCCCATCATATAATCCCAGGATATAAACTCAACATTATCAATCTATGAATAATTTTCAGTGACAAAATAGGAAAACTCTTGGATATTAGGGTAAAGACATCCGACTCCTGTAAATTTATCAACCAATGGGACCACCAGATTTAATAGTATGTGGTGGTATTAGGATATGACTATAATTTTTATGTTAATGGAGTGAAGAATCTAACATAGTAGATGTTGAGGATATGGAGTAGTCATAATTGGTTACAGGTGTAATTATTATATTTTCTAATTATGCATCAAAATTATTTTTTACTAGAGATTTGAATTCATTCATCACCCAAACCCTTTATAGGAGTTCATTATCATAGTAAAAAAACAAAAAATGATACTTTAATTGAGATTTTTACACCCAACAATTTTATGAAAAATATTTGTTGAAAAAATTTTAATTATTTTACAGCATTTGAAACATGCAACATTGTGTTTTTAACAGTCGAAATTGTATTATAAATATTATTAATTAAAAAATATCACTATAATTTATTATTTAATCATGGAATTATGAATAATAATTGAAACCCTTTAAATATTTTGTATAATTATTTTATATAAAGATAACATAATTATAAAAAAGAGATTAATTTTTAGTAATGTCATTAAAATTTTTGAAAATAATATTTTCTCAAAAAAATGTTTTTATATCATTTTGTAAAAAAATAATAAGAATTATTTTTTATCTAATTATATAAAATTTCCATGATAAAATAAAATTAATTTTTGAAATATACATGAAAAAATTATCTTTGAGTGAATTGTTTATAATTTTATGAGATGATTAAATTTTCAACGAATACAAAAAATGCATAATTTAATTAAAAACTACATTTTTTGTTTAAAGAATTTAAAAAGTTATATATTGTTTAAAAACATTTTAAAATTAAAATTAGTTCAATTATATATTTATTAATATTATTTAGTTCATTTTAATCAATTTAATATTAATTTTTGACATTAAATTCTTCTATACATTTGAAAATAGAGTCTTTGTAAAACATTTTTTTCATTAGGTATTCATGCTTAATTTTAATTAAAATATTACATTTATGTAACTATAATTTTAAAAAATAGATTTTTTATTTTGAATCAGAATAATTAATACTATATAATAAGGTAAAATTAATTTTCATTCGAAACTAAATTTAAAGAGAATAAAAAATAATTATTGATGGTGAGGATAAAATGGATTTAATAAGGGTTTAAAATAAAAAGACAAGGAATAAAATTACTAGAAACATGCCCAACACCCATTTTCAATAACTATTTCAAGATTATATCCTCTAAAATTCTATAATTTTACATTTCTCGTATATTTGGAATTTGATAACTATGGAAAAAAAATTTTGTTTCAAAATTTCCATGTGTCCTCTCTCCCACTTATAAAAGGCCACCCACTCTCCTCTCTTTTTCACACATCCTAAACCATATGTTTTGGACAATAACTACCAAATATATTACCTAATTATACCACAAAATTCTATAGTAAATTTATTTTTTTATTAAACACTCCACATAATGAACCAGTTATAAACCTAAGGACTCTCTTTGAAGAAGAGCACAAATTATTAAGCTTTCATTTTGTTTTATTTATTACACCACCTTATTGAAATATTATTAAACTATATTGATATAATGAAAATATTAGAAAAACATTAATGATATTTTTTAATGTTAATAACATAAAATATAACCATCAACTCTTCTATAAAATCGGTAATGAAATTTTTGATATTTTGTACAAAAAACTACCTCCTTGTAAATCAATGTTATTTGTTTCCCATCATGAAATTTATAGAATGGATATGATGGATGATTTAATGATTATAGATTATATTTATTATATTATTGTACTTATATATAAATAATATCACATTTACCTTTTTAATTTCCATTCCATGGTAATATGATAATGTCGTGCATGTGTAATGTGGACTACCACTTCGCAAAGAGATATGATTTGTTCTTCACATAATCTCTGCATTGAAAGTAATTAGGATAGGTTTAGCGAAAATATGTGATATATATATGTATATTAAATTACATGTTTTATGTAAATTTAAGATAATATTTACATTTCATTCTTTTCATTCTTCTAGAAAATGTAAATGGCATTCATGCATACGTATAGCCTATCGTCTCCATGAATGGTAACTCTAAATTTAATAGATTTCTATAAATACTTATATAATGAATATATATGATATATATATCATAGATAAAATTATTTATATGATGAATACATGGTCAAATTAAGAGGTCCAAAAATAAAAAAAATCAAAATCATAAACAAAAAAGAAAGCAGTTATTACCAAAAAACTGATATTAATAAGGAATTATAAATAAACATGTAAAAAAGGTCGTAAGTAAATAATATACGGAATGATATATTTAATTATTTTTCATTAATATATTTACTATAAACACACACACACACACAAATATATATATTAGTATGTTTTAATGTGTATGAAGGAAGTCTATACTTATGGTGAGGATGTTTTGTCTCAATTTATCTTCTTTGAGACAAATATTATATTGTGAACCAATCTTATTTTATGAGGTGTATATACAAACAATTTGTTATGTAATATCATGAATTTACATATTATCATTATATTTTTTATTCATTTAATTTTATTCTATCATGAATCTTACATTTCAAAATTTACCAAAGTGGAAGGGTTTTATGATAAAATCTCATATTTTTATCAGGATTGTTTATGTTTATAATTCCGATTATAAAATATTATGACCTATATATTAAGAAACACATGAGTGTGGAAAGGTATTATTAAAAAGAGGATAATGGGATGAAGAAAAGAACATTTTTAAAATAAAAAATCAATCATGCTATACACATTAACTTCTTAGAGGAAAACCAGTAAAAATAATGTTTTTTATTTAAATTTTACCAAAATATAGCCATTGGGAAAGCTTTTTACAGACATGATATTGTATTTGAGAAGGGGAGTACAATATGCATTATCAAGGTCCAAGCATTATCTATAATGGGTTTAAAAAAAATACAATTTTATTATTAATTTCCATCAATTAATATATATTTCATATTATTAAATGATTAATAAATTTAATTGAAAAATAATAAATATCAATTAACACTATTGAATAAAAATAAATAATGGAATACTATTATTATAAATTCATAATATTTCCAATATATCTACTTTAATATCAATTATTTATAATATATTTCTTTTTTTAATGCTACATTGTCATTATATTCAATTATAAAATATAAATTTAAAATTATGTTTACATTTTATTGAAATTATATATTGTAAATATATATTTTTTATTTATATTATATTTAACTTATATTAATGTCATATAATATAAATATAACATTATATTTACATTATAAAACAATACATTTTTAGTTCATAAATTTTATTTGTATGTTAAATTATAATTATATTCATATTATATCTATGTTATATTCATGTTATATAAAGTTAATTTTATATTATAAAACATTATTTTTAAGTTAAATTTGTATCTTAATATAAATATAACATTGTATTAAATTTATATAACATTAATATTACGATATGTTATATAATTTTAAAATTTAATTTTTTTATATAACATTGTAATAATAATATATTAAAAATATATTTATGTTATATGATATTATATATATTTTATATATATGTATTTTATATATATGTGTGTCTGTGTGTTTTATATTGACATTAAATGTATTATATATTCACATTCTATAATATTGTATTCACATTCTATAATGTTATATTGATTTTATAAAATGTTATATTCACATTATATCATGTTAAATTGATATTATATAAAATTATATTTAGGTTATATTTTCACATCATTATGTAATTTTGAGGTTCTTATGCTAATTTAAATTTATAATCATTTTTTTAACTAATCATAGGTTTTTTGGTGATTTTTCTGAGTTTTTGAATGTTTCTGATCATGTGCATGGTTAACACATGGTTTGGAAAACCATACTACATTATCAAAAAATCGTATAACTTATGGCAGAATACTGGAATTTCTCACAGTGGGTTCATTTTTAGACAAATATTTAAAACACACCATGCAACTATCTCCAATGGATAGAAATAGGTTTATGGATGGAGAATAGTTTGTTAAACCATTCAATGTGAATTATGGAATATGAAAATTATTTTTTGATCCCAATACATCTCCTATTAGTATCATTATTTATCTAGATAACACAGATCTAAACCATATGGATTCCCCATAGATATTATAGTGATACCAATCCTTCTTGAGATAAATTAAAAAAAATATTATGTTCTCTGATCTAGGAAACTCATGAAAATATCCATTTATTTGTGATTCATCATCATTCTCCAATATATCTTATCTTTCTCTTTAATGTAACAATTGATTTGGGATATTATATATATATTTTTGGTTTATGTAATGATCTGATAGGATTTATTATATTTATATTGTGATAGGGGGATTAAGATAACAAATTTAGAGATATGTTTTTACGCTTCTTCTGAAATTGTCTTCATAATAGGTTTATCTTTTCTCTATTGATCTAGAGTTTGTTGAATCCTAGTTTCTTGATATTGGTTATATCATGCGACTATCTCATATTCTTATGAAGATCTTTTATTCCTCTTTTCATGTGGACCTCATTCATTTGATGGAATATGAAGGGTTTTTTGGGGTTAGTTTCCAAAAATGTACTTGTTTAATGAACCTTTCTTTCTTAATAATTTCAAATTAGTTTTATAAAATGTTTTATGGAATTCCCTAGTATTCTAGAAATGTGATATTTTGGTCTTCTTTCATAAAATATATTTCCAATATTTTATTTAAAATTTAAAAATGTTACAAATCATGATTTATTATAAATTTGGATAGTTTAATTATTATTGGGTGAGATGCCCTTTATGTAATTTGAAATATTTATATAAAATCCTCCATGTGTAGGTTGTTTCAGAAATTGAAAGCCTTGAACTGAGTAACATGGTAACATGGGAATTTAAAGAGGCATAGATTACGATAATAATTTTTGGATGGTTTCTAGCAACATATAATGTACAATGATAAAACTCTAAATTAAAATTTTTATCATAGGGGGTTCACTTGATTGCGGTTCCTAAATTCCCAGTCCCCTATCCTTGGAACTTGTGTGCACTTAGTCATTTGATAATTGGGGTGTGAGGATCCTTTATAACCCATATCTATCTTACCCTATCATTTGTTCCCATTGTGCTTATTTTGGATTGGTTGTTTAAAAATTATTTGAGAAATGGATTATTTGAAAATGAATTGAAAATTGGTTTAATATGAATTTTTTTTAAATTTTAATAACAGGGTGGGATTTTAGGATTTATTGGAAAATCTTTACAACTATATATTTATCCTTTCACAATTTTTAAAAATTTGGATGATTTTTTATAGACCATATTCCCTAAACCCTAACCCTAAACACCAATTCTTCTGTATTTTCAATGGAACTGATGAATTTGATTTTCCATAGGTACCATCATTCCATTTTCATGGTTTTTATGTAAGAATGTATAGTTTAAATTAAAACTAAATAAGATCTAGGTATCACATTAAATACATTATGGAAATATTGATAGATCACAACCTTTATTCTAATTTATCAAAATTTTATTTTTCTCTTGAAGATGCCATGTCCGTGTGAAATGTGGTTTCAAAACATGATATCTATATTTATCATGAGATGGTGAAACTCATCATTTCAATTGAGGAACAAAAAAAGACTATATCAATTGAAGTATCTAGGGTTTAGGAAGATATTATCCGTACTTTTTGAAATATTTCCATAATATTGTATCTCCATTTATTGATCCTACTATTGAGGGTTTAAAATTCATTAGGTATTTGAAATGTAAAATTTCATTTGATCGATTGAAGTAATCTATTACTTCATCAACTAGTATGATGTTGCCATAACGAGGAAAGGTTTATATGGTGTTTTATGATGTTTTAAGTTCTATTTTAGGTTCTATTATTTTTTTTCAAAAATATTATATTGTATTGTATAGATGTAGTTAGATTTTTATACATAATAAAAATTACCCAACCCATGAATTAGAACATGCATCAGTTATGAATTCACTCTATATTTTGACAAATTACCACTTTGCGGTACGTTTCACTATTTTTCTTACCATAATAGTTTCAGTTACATCTCTTTTCCATAAATACATGAACAAAAAGAAAAGGTGATATGTGGAGTGTCATCAATTTATCAACATCAAAAATTCATATACCCTGAAATTTGGGGGTGATTTTATGGATGTATTTTTAGAAAATTGACTTCTAAAATATTTATGGAATGAAAAATATGAACGTAATATCATGGGTTTCATTCTTTAAATGAACCTATATTTTATAGTAAAAAATCGATATTTTTATAGATAGTTTTAAATTTAATTCATTTATTCTTTATTTTATTTTTTTGAATAAAAAATGGGATAATGATATCATGAGTATTTGGAACTCTATTATAGTGGGAGAACATTTTTTAATGGTCATTCTCCATTTAAATAATTCTTTATTTCATAAACTACATTTTCATCCATTACTCTTGGAGGAATGATGTGATGGGAATTTATTATTGTTCATGTGGTATTTTTATCATTTTATGTTGAATATGTACTATGAGATCAAGAACTAGTTTTGCTGGATAGTTTTTAAATGTGGCAATAGTTTAATTATTTCTTATTTATATACCTATTAGAATATCAAGCCTAAAATCGAAATGATTTTTGGAATTATTCAGCCTCTATCAATACCCATCATAAAATAATATTAGGTGTCCATGGATTTAATTTTCAGGTTTCAATATAATCACTAAGAGAGGAATTATATTTGGATGTTTTTTGATGAAAAAATTGCTTCATTTTTTGGATTCGATACACCTCCATGGTTATAGATTTGGTAAAAATATATGATTCAAAAATCATTAGTGTTCACATGGTTCTATATTTTATTATTTCAATTTTCGATCCCCTATTTACCTATTAGTTTTTTAATGGCCTCTAGGAGGATATGGGTTCTTATATTATGCTTGGAATGGATTAACATCATCTAATAGATGGGAAGATGGATTGCGATTTTCTAGTTATGAAGGGTATTCTATGAGATTGCGTCATAGATTTGGAGGAACTTCGGATAAATGTTTGGGACAAGTTGGGTTGACTTATAATAGTATTTACCTGTATTCCAATAAAATGGACCCCTTTGTTGTATTATATGGTCTACTATGTAAGTAAACTCTTTTTTTTCTTAGGTGGGTGATTTTTATCATGTGATACTGTTCATTATTCATGATACATTAGTGAAAAAATAATTTATTCATCAAAAAATGGAAATCGATCAGATTAATAATAAATTGTATATGGATGGACATTGTTTTCATATGAAATTTGTAATAGGTGAATTGGTTTTCATGAATGATTCAACTAATTTGGGACATTTTTGTCTTGGAATGTAAGGTAAATTCACTACGAGAGGAATTAAACCTATTTTAATCCCTGAGTAGATTAGAGATGTTGATTATTGGTTATATTTTCCATCTTATTTGACATTTTTCCATGTTTTATCATGTTTATAAACTTATGAAGTATCATCCCGATCCCACATTAGTTCTAAATTGGGAAGTGCATAATTTTGTAATTTATATGTCAATAGATGAATGCCTATTTCAATATGTATATTATTAAGACATTATTCTTTATTGGAAGTCGATTTTGTTGGTCTCTATGTTGTGGAATCATGGAACAAATTATCCATGGGTGTAAGAATGAGAATCGACAATAACAGAGTAGCGGTTTCATATCTTTTTTGATAATTCTTCTAAAACATGACATTTTAGTGATATAAAGAGATATTTTGGGGTTAATATTTTTTATCTCGGTGTCACTTTATGGCACTCATATTCTTTTATTTCAACCATATCATTCTTTCTACATTGTTTGGGGTTTTTGGGATATTTTTGGTTACATGATCATAGTTAGTGCATAGTTATTCCAAGATATGTGGAATCCTCTAGAAACTATGCAACATGGGGTTGTTTGTGAAAATGGAACTTTACATGATTTGGGAATGGTTAGAAAAAACTAGACAACCAAACCATCTGGCTATCTTTAATTAACATAAATAGGTGCATGATTTTATAATGGTATGATAGGAATTGTTTAATCTAATATTTATTTTTTTAATCCAATATATCTTTAGTTGGTATAATCTTTTCTCCCATAGCCTTGTATATAAACCTTATGGACTACCCTTGGAACGTTTGGTCTATACTAATAGTTTTAATATAAATTTCATTGTAACTTGGGATGTTTGATCTAGGAACCTCAAGGTAAGATCATGTTCATCATTGTTCTTTATCGATCTCCAATATCTCCTCTCATTTTCTTGAAAGGATCCATATAGTGGGGATATTAAGGAAAAATATATGGGTTGTGTAATTATCTATTAATTTTGCTTATATATCCATTCTGAGAGAGGAATTTAGAGACCAGATCTACCTAGATCATTTTTGTATCTCTATGAATTTTCTTATAATGTTGTTTATCATCTCCTAATTGATCTAGTGCTTGTTGAATCTATGTTTCTTGATATGGGTTTCATGGTCTAGTTTTATCCATAGTTTTTTAAGATCCATCATTCCTCTTTTCCTATGCATCTTATTCATTTGATGGAAATACCAGGTGTTTGAGGTTGTCAGTTTCATGAAAATACGTTATTTATTGAACAATTTATTATTTATTATTTCAAATTGGATCGAAAAATTGTTTTATAGAATGACCTATTAAAAATTAAATCTGATATTTTTTTATCATATCATAAAATTTACTTACCCTCTTTTATTGAAAATGTAAAAAGATTTTAAGGAATGGTTTACTAGGAATTTGGGCAGTCTTATTGTTATGGATGATATCCCATTAACATGATTTGAACCATGAAAATAAAAACCCTTATATAAGGTCTATTTATTTAATTTAGAGACCCCATGAGTGGTCTATGGAACTTGGTATACTATGGTACTTTGGACGGGGATTGATTGGGACAATCACATTTAAATGGTTTACTACCACCTAGCATGAAAAAAACTATAACTCTAAACATTTTTACTATAGGAGTTCACATGTTATGGTGTTCTTTAATATCTACTCCTATTTTAAATGTATTTAAATAGACTTAGTCATCTGATAATTGATGCTTGAGGATCATTTGAAAACCAAACCTTACACACTTAAGGAAAATTTTATAAGGTCTTCTAGGTTGATTACTTACAAATTCATTAAGAAATGGTTTATATGGAGAATAATTTGAATGTGATTTGTTTAATAATGGTTTATTAACTAATCTTAAAATTGTGTATTTCCATTATTTATCATAAAATATGGAAAAATATTGGAGGCTTTATCATTCCAGAAATGATCATGGTTGGTTTCTTTTATTAAGACTTCTTACAGAACCCTTGATGGGATAATATGGGGATATTTTTTCTCACACCATGCACATAAATTTATGTTTGTGTAGGTCTTCTATTATATGAATTAAGTAGAGTAAAGACACCACATGTTGGTGGATGGTATCGGTGTACGTAGGGTGTTAGATTTTGGAGGTGGTATGGTTGGATGTTAACCCTCATATCACATAGATATGTGTTTTTGTTGGATTCAATCTTTGGAATACTTAATTTTTTGTCATATATTTTTCCTTATTCTATTAGACATCAACTATTTGACATGGCACTATAATGTTTTCATTATCTTAGACATGTGTACTATTTTTTTCAATTTATTAGGGAATAAATCATTTTCAATGGTAGTTAGAGATACCCAGACACATGTTTCCTACCCATGGGGATTGAGAATATCTATTTGGCCTTGACATGGGCCGGTTCGGGTGTTCGAAATGGGGATTACCAGGTTAGTTTGTTACATATATTTTGTTATAGTTATCTTATATATCTTTTCGAAGAGGTTTTATATACATTAGAAAAGGAAATATAAATCTATATTTAAGTTATATTTATATTATATTCACTCTAATTAATGTTATATTTAGTTTATATATGAATAGTTATGTTATAATGTAATAAAACATTATTAAATGTAAATATTACATTATATTTACATAAATATATGTTTATTCAACGTAAATATAAAATAAAAAAATTATATAACTTAAATATAATGTAAATATACAATTACATAATATATATATATATATATATATATGTGTAATGTTACTAAAACATTTTGTAAGGTAACTATAACATTAATATAATATATATATAATTGAAATATAATTTTATTATAACATTATATAAAGAAGTATAACATATGTGTAACATTATATAATGTTTTAATAACATATATATAACATTAGATAATATAAATATATCATTATATAAACTAAATGAAACATTATATAACATATATAAAACATTATTAGAACATCACATAAAAATATATATAATTATATAATGTCAATAAAATGTAAATAAAACATAAATATAAATAAATAAGACATTATATAACTTAAATATAAAATTATATACCATGAATATAATAAATATATGAAAAATATATAAGAGAAATATTATATAGGAAAAATATAATTAAATATTATATTATTTTGGTAGTTTAAAAGGTAAATATATCATAAATATAACCTAATGATAAATAATACTGTATAATATTGTTATATATTTGTTTAATATATAGTAAAATAATAAAATATATTGAAAATATATATTTTTATAATGTGAATATAATGAAAATATAACATTATGTTATGTTATAAGACACAAATATATATAAATATAACATTATATAACCTATATATTGTTATATAATGTAAATATGTAGTTATGTGATATCAATATAATGAAAATACATCTTAAATAAAATGAAAATATAATATAACATAAATATAACATTATGTTAAAATTATATTTCATAAAAATATCTTAAATATAATTTGACATTATAATTTTTTTTATATTTATGTTATATATCATAAAATAACATAAATATGACATGAATATATTGCAAATGTACCATGATGTTATATATTTTAAATAGAACGTTATGTTAATGTAATCTCATTTTAGTATTATATGACGTTAATATATCATAAATATTATGAAATAGTATATTATGATATGTAAATTTATATTAACTACCATTATATATTAACAGTATATATATATTATATAATTTTACATTATATTTTTAAAATATATATTTTATAATCACATTATATTTATGCTACATTTACATTAATATAATATTATATTTAAAAACATAATGTTATATGATTGTTATATAACATTATAAACATGATATATAATTTTATATTTGAATTATGTAAATGTTTCAAAATTTTATATTTATGTAATATTTAAATTATATTTACCTTATATATGTGATACATCCATTATGTAATGTTATCGTTACATTTTATTATATAAGTTATTTGATATTACAACAAAAAGAAAAAACAGACACCCATGGGCCCGCAAGGAGAGGAAGCATCATATCCAAGGGTTGACCCACTCTATAGTAGGCCTATTACTTTGATTGGCCTAAAATACCATTCAAATAATGGTTGTTACATGATTCTTCACCCCTGCATGCATCACAACACCACATCACCGCCTTTATCATCACCTGACTGAGTCATAAAACCCCTAAGGGGCCTATCAAGATTTGAACCATGGGCTATTAGATGTGGAGGCTAGTGGCAAGAACCACTCTACTATGACTCAGACTATGAATTATGTATTCGGATATGAGTTATTTTCTTACACCACGCCACTTATATTTAGAGCCCAAAGAAAACCCTTTACATTTTCCACTCCTAATTAAATTTGAGTGTGGCTAGAATCGATCTTGATATAGTGCAATCTGTTCCGGACCTGGTGAGGGTGTATCCATAGTTCTGTTGATGCAGATCCATGCCCAGAGTGGCATTTTGGGTTCAAGATGACCCAGATTCTCTCATCCGTATCCTTCCATTAGTGTGTGGTTGGGCCATAAAGTCCTAGGTGACGATGTCTTGAACTCGTGTTTTTGGTCTGTCATCTGGGCTTTTGCGAGCATGGTGGAAGGGGTGAATAAAGAAGGATGGAAATGGTGGTCCAGGATGGATTTTGTTTGTGATTTGTGTTTTCGGAATGGAGGGAGGGTTTTGTATGTATGGTGTGTTAGTTCGGTGGTGCACCCGGACTTGACTATGTGAATCATGCCCCATAGGAGGTTCCAGAGCATGGCGTTCATTATTGTAGTGATTTATAGATTTGAATGTTTAGAGGGTATGGCGTTAGCCATCGGATCGGGCCCGTGCTTTGACATAGGACACTTTCTTTCCATTCAGTCTTGCACCGGTGGAGGATTTATCACAATTAAATGCTGGGGTGGGGTGTTTCATGTTTTCAGTTTGGTTCATCTCACTAGACCTTTGAGTTGTGATTGTTTTTAGTCGATGATTTCTATTAGGTTTTCCCCCTTCTTCCCTTAAAAGGGGTTTTCTTTATATAATAAAAAATTTGAAGGCCTTCTGGCCGTTGCAGTTAATGTAAAATAATGTTACAATAACATTATATTTACATTTTATAATGATATATTTATGATACACTTGTATTGTATTTATTTTATGTGACATTATATAATGTCATGTTTATGATATATAATGTTGTATTTTCATTATATAACATTGAATTAATCTTATAAAACATTGTATTTATGAAAATAAAACTTTATATAAAATTATATTTATGTTATATAAATCCAATTGGAATTATATTTATACTATATAATGTTGTATTTATATTATATAATGGAATATCTTCATTACATATCTGTACATTTAAATAAATAAATCGTTCGATTTATGTTTTTTTGTACGTTATATAAGTGACATTTACATTATATTTTGTTATATTTTCATTAAATTTTCATTATATTAATGTTATATATGTTATATATATATGTTATAATTACGTTATATTCATAATATATAAATTTTATATTTTTATAGTTACATTATATAAAATAATATTTACTTTATATTTATATTATTTAATGTATTTTTTGGGGTATATTTACCATATATTTACATAATATAATGTAAACATAATGTAATATAATGTAAATAAGACATGAATGTAACCTGTAGAAAATGTTTTATAACATGAAAATTATGTACATATAATTGTATAGAAAAAATATTATACATATAACATAATGATAACATTATTAGTTATAATAAATCATAATGATTTATTGGAATCTAAAATCTATTGTTGTTTATTTTTACTTACTATTACTATTTCTTAAAAATAAAAGTTATCTATTACTAATTGTCACTAATTAATTTTCATTAATTATTTAATCTTAATTATTTTTCAATAATTAATTAATATGTTTCATTAATTATTTTACTAAATCCTATTATATTTTATTATTTACTTCTACTTATAATTTAATATATATTATAAATAATATTTATTTTTAATTATAAATATAACATTTATTTTAGGTAATGAATAATATTATTGAATATTTTTTAATAACACATAGTCTTGGTAGGAGCACCATTTTGATAATTTCTCTATGGATCTAATCATTTTGGTATTATTTATTCGTTCATATCATTTAAAAATTACTTGGGAAGCTTATCCGGATTCTGCTGATACCCCACTAGGTACACTTTGTCATATGTAGCTATGATGTGACATACCAGAGGCTGTTAATATAAAACAAAATTCATTTCCTAATAATATTCACAGTTAGACTTCATAAAATCATTTTCAATATATTGATTAAAAGAATCATTAAAAATTTAAATTTATTTTTCTAACCAAATGATTTTTAATGAAATAAATGGTTTTATATAAAATTTAAATTTCATAATTATGTTTATTTAATATTATAACACGAGATTCATTTTTTATAACATCACATCAAATTTATATTAGGGATAATTATTGATATTTTTTGAATGATTTTTTTATTAAACTGTAAAAAAATTCATTTTTCGAAAACTATGATTCATTTTATTTAAATCATGTAATTTGGATTTGTTTTTATGGAAACATATGATCAAATTTATTTAAAACAATTTAATTAATCTCAGTATAATCAAACTTACTTATAATTTTGAATTAAGTTCATTCTTATGCATAAAACATATTTTTCTGGAAACACTATTTTTCTTTTCATTATCATTTATTATATTAAAATTTATTTATAGAACTTCAATATGTTGAGAATTAAAAAAATTATTTCATTTTTTTTTAAAATGCGGTTCTTATTTAGTATATATTTCAATTTTATTTTGGGTCGTTTGGAAAAGTAACCTTGGTAAATATGTTGTCACCATAGTAAAAGTATAATGTATGAGAAGTATGGTATAAACAAAATTGATAATATAAAAAATATCATATTTAATATTATTAAAAAGGGTATTTTGAAACTTATCACCTCATATTAAAATTATTATTTATTTATTTTCACATTCTAATGATTAATACTTAATATTATTTTAAAACATTGAAAAATTAGAAGAGTACTAGTCCGCTAACTTATAAAAGAGAAATCACTGTCATCTCTTATTCACATACATGGAGCCTTTTATATTGAACAATACCTACCAAAATAAATTCCCAATATCTCACCTCACATTTTATATGTTCAATTTGAACCAAATAACCAAACCTATAAGGCTTAAGGAGTAATCCAAAGAATGTTTTCAAAAAACATTATAACTATTAAGTGTGTGTTTATATATTTATTTATTCTTTTAAATTCATCAAATATCCATTAACCATGTTTTAATATTAATATTAATGTATTAAATATAATAAAATGTTATAATTTTTATGTAATTTCCATCTTTATTCTAATTTCCCATCCTATGGGAAATAAAAACATTGCTCTTGTATACGTGTGGACTTCCACCTCCACGAAGGGAGGAGTTTCATTCTATATCACTCGATCATATATCAGGTTAACATGATATAAAAAATGACAATATAATATATATAAAATAAATATTATTGTGGATAATTGATATAATTCATACCTTCTTAAATTCCCTTCCATGGGAAATTGATAACTTCATTGGTGTGTGTATCGATTACATCTCCACAAAGAGATGTGATTTGTTTTTTATTTACTACATCATATAGAATGTCATTAGGATTTATATACATAATTAATTTAAAATTTATAAAATATTTATGATTACTTAAAATAAAAATATTATCTAGTTGGATTCTTTTCTACCAAGTAGAATAATGAAAACATCATTTATGTGTACATAAAAACTACTGTCTCCATGAAAATTTGTGTCCCTTTTTTTGGACCATGTCACATGGATTTTAATGACATCCTCCCACCCGGTTTTACCTATCCTAGGCTGGAAATGAGATATGGGTGACAATGACCATGGAATCCCACCTCAAATAAAAAACATGATGATAATAAACATCGAGGCTAGATCATAAACATCTACAGGAGGAAATACCCTCTATATTTTTGATAAAAAATAGAGATAAGATATAAATAACCAAGAAAAATAATTCTCATGACAAATAAGAATAAATACTAATACATGATTTGAACTTAAAGACATAAACCTAAAATAATTATAAATATTATCATGAATAGTAAATAATTAATTAAAATCCAATGTATTGGTTTTTAAATGGAAATTTGAATATTGAAATGGAAAATAGATAAATTATATTTTTAACCATTTTGAAATAATTTCCCAGTATTGATTTTGTTTGACCACATAAAAGCCTATTAGTTAGAGAGTTTTTTAGTAAAAATATTTTAGGATGGGAATTTCCTACATATGGATTGACACTTTATAACTACAATATAAACCAATTGGTAGATCTTATCCTCATTAAGATATTTATTAGTCCACTCTAAATTGTGTCTGAGGTACATGTGTACACATTATTGTTATCACTACATAAGTGTGCGAGGATCCCATAACATAGAACTATTGTACCTCTTGGAATAGAACAATGTTATTTATTTTTGATCACTTTAATATATATTTCATTTTAATAAAACTACCTTACATATTCCTTGTGAATTTATATTATTTTCTTAATAAAATCATTATTAAAACATAGTTTAAAATGCCTCCATCACTTAAAATTAAAAGCATGATTTTGTTTTAAATTATTATAATTTATTGTCATGGACTTTATTAAAATTAAAAGAACTATTTGTTTAATTGATATGAAATATTATAATTGAAAACATAGTGATACCGTAATCATATTTTATCTAACACACTATCTTTTTTGGGTCATTTTTAGGTTTTTTTCCATGTACAAGAAATGGGAATGTGCGACTTTGAGGTTCTAGTTTTTGTTTACTCCTTTGATCATAGATTTTTGTGTCTATTGGTAATCCATTTGTTTATCTTTTAGTCTTCAAGTACATTTTGGATGTACTTTGGGTTAATATATATTTTTGACTTCAGGGGTTTCCCCTTATGGAGTTTGTTTTGATCATACTGAATTTTATATATTTTTATGCCATTGTTTTGGAAAACATATTCCCTCATTTGTCTTGTGTGATTCCAGGTACTAGTCACCAAACTGTGAGGATTAAGAATGCCCTTCAGGACATTTCAGGATCGGTTCATGTTTTATTATCCAAGGGTATTGAAGAAGATTATAGGATAATTAGCGTTGTAGGGATTTTAAGAATCATTCCTTGATGTCATTTTGTAGTTTGAAATCCTTTAGGACTTAAGTGGTAGTTTTGAGTGAGTTCCTAGCTTTCCCTCACTATAATGAGCCATAAGTCACCAGGGTGGTTTGTGGAAAAAATACTTGAATATTATTTATATTATTTTCCCAAATATGTATTTTGATAGATTGAAATCCAAGTATTTTTTATCTATTTATTATGATAAATTTACCTATTTCTCCTATTTCAGTGTAGATCTATGTAACATTTTGACATCATCAATGTTTTATAATGATGTTTATAGCATCATGCCTCCGAGAAGGCTTCTGAATCAGATCCATAATGAAGTTTATGATGAATCTTAGTGGAAAAATTATCCCATAGACCAGATTATGGTTATGCTTTTAGTGCATATTGTCCAAGATATTGGACATAAACCTAAACCAATTCTCATCCATGATACAGCTGTGGAACAACATATGGATGTATCCTGGATTCATACTTAGGAATTATTTATCGATAAGGCACCATCATTTCACATCTCAAATGATCTAAAAGATGCAGAGAATTGGTTAAGGAGTGTGGAATTCTTATTTGAGTTATTTGAAATGCACAATTATATCAAGGTCAAATGTTCCACATTCAAGCTAGAGGGACCTATATGGAGATGATGGGACATGATGTTAACAGAGAAGAGGCACAAGGATTTATAGTATATGTAATTTAAAACTATATTCGCTGGAAAGATAAATATAGAGTCAATAGTGTTTTCCAAGGATATGGAGTTTTTAAACTCAAGCAGATAGACGAGACCATGAAAAAATATAATAATAAATTTTCTGAACATATAAAATTTTCACCTATGATTACATCGAATGGGATGATTAAGACATGGTATTTTGAGGTGGGACATCGAACTAATATTTGGTCTTAGGTTTTCATGTAGAAGCTCACTTCTTTTGATGAAGTAATGAATAGAGCATTAGCGGTTGAGAGGGACTTATCTTGTATAGTTGATGGATGATCTTTTTTTATCCCAATTGATGTTATGTGAGTTCCATAAAAGGAAATAGGAAGCGTGATGATTCTCATAGTGGTTCTCAAAATAGGGTTCTTCTAGACCACCTTCAGTTCCAAGAAGAGACCCTTTGATTTTCTAATAGTGTGGATATGCTAGAAACACTAATAGTGTTTTCACTAGGGAACCCACAATATGTGGTTACTATAGAAACTCAGGCCACTTAATGAAATTCATTCATAACAATTCATCTCCATATAGTAGAATGGGATCATCAGTGCCAAAAAGTACTGTAGTGAAATCAGATTCATCAAGGACTAATGGGTTCCAACCATAAGAATCTAGAAATAATAATATTAACACAGTGGAAGAGTCTCCAAAGGAAGTAGATACATGTCCAGCGACTATGAGAGTTACCATCTCCATTTCCTCTTTATTGGTGACTACCTTATTTGATACTGGTTCAGTGCATAAAATTATTTCCACCTATATTGTGAATACTTTTAATCTTACTACAGAGATTTTATCGTATTTTATAGATATTACTACAACCCTAAAAGTAAAGAGAGAGCATGGTCATCATTGTACTTGTTGTGTGTTATATTTATCAGAAATTGAACTATCTTGCTATTTTTTAGTTCACAAAATAAAATCATTTGATTTCATTTTAAGGATATATTGGATCATAGATAATAAATCGTTAATTGATTTTCATCATTTATGATTCTTCTATAAATCACATGATGAGGTTTGTTATATCTTTTAGGGAGAATGGGACCGGAGGGAAACTAGAGCCAAAAAGTATTATTCATAAAAGGGTAAAAAATATTTATTTTCTTTTGATCTAGAGAGTAAATCATTTATTAGTGATCTCTATATTGTTATCATTGAGTTTCAAGATGCATCTACTTCTAACTTATCTAGTTTGACAATGGTAAAGGATGTAGAATTTTTTTTATTTAGTACATGGTACCCTACCAATGTTTATTCCATCTTACCACATTGATGAAAATAAAATTAAAGAGTTGAATACTTAGTTGGATGATCTTTTATTAAAACTTTTTTTTATTCCCGAGTGTTCCACCTTGGGTGGAGCCTATTCTCTTTGCTAAGAAATATGATGGAACAATTTTCCTTTATGTTGATTACTAAAAACGCAATCAAGTTATGATAATAAACAAGTATCTATTTCCACATATTAGTGATTTTTTGACCATTTTAAAGGGGCGAATTGGTTTTTAGAAATTTACCTTTTATCTAGTTATCATTAATTGAAAATATAAGAATATAACTTTCCTAAAACTACCTTCTGGAGAAGTATTGTCCATGATGCCATTTTTTCTAACCAATGACCCTGTGTTCTTTATAGATTTAATGAATAGGGTTTTCCATGATTTTATTAATACTTTCATGGTTTTCTATATAGATGGAATCATTTGATACTCTATGTTTGATAATGACTGTGTGCTTCATTTGAGATTAGTTTGTAATTGTTGATAAATTTTAGACTTTATTTAAAGCTATCAAACTGTTTATTTGGATTTGATATGTACTTTTTTGGGCACACATGGTTTTAGAACATGGGATTTCAGTTGATCCTAAAAATATGAATGTTGTTATGACATGGGTGAAACCATATAATGTATTATATATTCAGATCATCTTGGGTTTAATGACCTATTATCATTATTTTTAATGGAATTATCAATGTTGGATTATCCTATGAATTTTCAACCTCTAAAGGGATTGAGTTTTTTTTGGGGTAATAAATGTAAAAGTTATTTTGTTTAGAAGAAATATAGTTTCACTACCGTATGGGTGATAACTCTTACAGAGTTTGGGATGGACTATGTAGTATTTTTTGATACATCAGGTTCATTTCATGGATGTGTTCTTATGATGGGTGATCATGTTGTTGCCTATGTATCTTAGTATCTTTGGACACATGAGAAGAATTAACCAACTCATGACCATGAATATGTAGCTATGATGAATGGACATTAGAGTTGGTGGAATTTCCTTTTTGGGGAACATTTTACAATATATTCTGATCATAAGACCTTGATTTATATATTCTCTCAAAAATATTTGAATCTATACTAGTGGAATTGGGTGTAATACCTCCATTTTTTTTACTTTTACACCACCTATACCTCAAAGAAAGGGAATGTCATCTTCGATTCATTGAGTAGGAATCTTTAGAACTAGGCCATGAATGAATAATCAAAATAGTAGAACTTGGATGAATTTTTTTTCCAATTTACATATTGGAGTTCATGAAATAGGGGATGAGGTCTTTTTTTTGAATGTTCTATTGACCCCTACTATTCTCAAGATGATTCATCCGGAACAACAGTTTGATGATGTGTTATGTGGAATTAGATACTCTATTTATGGTAGGGAGAATGTTTATGAGTGGTCATTATCCACATAGGGTATTCTATGTTTTTGGAATAACGTTTTTGGTCCATTAGAATTATGAAAAGTTGTGATTGGGGTATTTATATTATTCCCAGTGGGAATTGATCCCAAGAACCATCAAGATGTTCTATGACACGTGGTTATGATTTTGGTGGAAATGTATGAGACAAAGCATTAGTGGTTTTTTATACCATTGTAATATGTGTTATTAGGTCAAGAAAAAGCACTAAATATAATTAGTATTTCATTATCCACATATAGTGTAGATGTGGAAGACATATGAGAAAAAAGAATAAGATATCATTGGTGATTGATAGGATGACTAAATTGGCTCACTTTATAGCCATTCATGACAAATCCAAATTTGAGGAACAAAGAAAAATTCTATTTGTGATAGATTATTTGGTTTCATGGTCTTCTATATAGTAGAGTCTCTGATAGAGATACTCATCTTACATATCATTTTTTGAGAGGCATTTGAATGGAACATAGATATTATGTTCATTTGAGTAAAACATAACATCTATAGTCAGATGGTCAGATGGAGAGGGCTATAAAAACTCTTTAGGATATTATTAATTCCTATTTCAATGATTTTAGTGGATCTTAGGATGAAAATTTAAGACTGGTTTATTTTCCCTATTACAATAGTTACCAATCTGTGATTAGAATTGATAATTTTGAGACCCTTCATGGTAGGCCTTGAAAATAATTGTTGTGTTGGTCAAATATTGGGGAAAGTTTATTGGATAGAATAATCTTAGTTCAGGAGATGAAAAAAATATATAGTTGTTTTTTATGATAATATGGATAGAATAGATTTGGTATAAGTCGAATGTTGATTAACACCATACACCATTGGGAATTTCGGTTGGTGATCAGGTTTTATTATGAGTTTCACCATGTTTAGGTCATTAATGGCCTTGGAGGAAAGGGAATCACGATCCATGTTTTGTGGTACATATTGAGGTTAATTATTAGGTGGGAAAAGTGGATGAACAGTGATCAATTCTTCCATAGTTAATATAGATTCATAACATGTTCTATGTATCGCAAATATGAAAGTATTTTTCTGATCCATCTCATTTTCTGAGGTGGATTGATCTCGACGTCGAGATTGATTTAACTATGATTGAGTATCCATTCTTGATAGTTGATTATAAGTCCAATTCACTTTTTTTGAGAATGATACCTTTGGTTTGAGTTCCATGGAATCGTGGTCCTGATACTCATTAGATGTGGGAGAGGGAGGTTTTGATGAGAGAGCTGTGGTCCATCTTTTTTACATGGAGAATTCATGGTGGGATTTATGGGGATAGATAGTTTTTATGGTGGTCGGATTATGACATATAGTTACATTTTCAAGCACTTATTGATCGATCACTTGATCATTATTAGGTTTCAAATCATTTAGGGGTGCTTAGGAAGGGGTTTTTTATTTTTTAATGCTCATTTGTTGTGCATGGTTGGGACATGGTTTTTCCAAACAGTGAACCCTACTAGTGTAAGCCATAAAAAACCAAGAAATAATCATTTTCAAAATTGGTGAATGGTCCTCAAAAAACATGTTCCCACCTAATTGAAATTATGAACCTCTTAAGAGGGTTTAACGATTATGGTGCTTGGTTTGACAACACATGCCACACTTCCCAGATAAACCTGCATGTGATATTATTTTATTAAATTTTTTTTACAACTATTATTACACCCCCTTTGTACCTAATTATTATTCCTAAATCTCCATATCTAAATTTATGAGTTTGAGAGGGCTCTGAAGGACCCATTAGGGATCCTCTAAACCCTCTCAAATGATGATAAAATCTAGTCAATCATCATTTGATTCTTCTCTCATATGAATTATTCTATTGTTCCTTCTCTCCCACTCTGTTTTTCTATCATCCTTATGGTTTGATATATATTATTGTTTTTTAGAGATCTATGATCATTTGTTTTATATCTTGAAACTACGGTGGATTGTTGGATCTCTTTCACCGATATTCTTCATTGGATTTTCTTATTGCGGGTGTTGTGAGATGTGATCTCTTTATTTCGATAGGTGGTTCCATTTAAGGTTAGAAAATAAATATGATAATTATTTTTTTTTTGTTTTGGATTTAATTCAATTCATATTTTGAAAACCAAATTTGGAATCAATAGGGATCTGAATTTTATTTGGCATTAGAAATTTGGGGAACCCCTAAATTCAAGTGAATTTGGGTGCGATTTTGATTTGATAGAAATATTGGATTATGTTTTTGAAATTGTTTTTGAAAAAATTGATTAAATTATTTTAGTATGAACCAATATTTGGTTTTATCATGAAAAATAAAGAATTTATTCAAAAACCCATGTTTTGGTTTATTAAGAGAAATTGGAATTTTGAAATGGAAGATGGGAAAATTTTATTTTAAACTTTTTTGAAATAATTTCTCCATTATTGATTATTTTTTGACAACATGAAAGACTAGGTAGTTCTTGATTTATTAGGGAAAAACACACTAGGATGGTAATTACATAAAAATGGATTCATTCATTACAACTCTAACATAAATTTTTTTGAAAAATCTTATACATAGTAGGATTTTTATTTTTCCTCTTTGAACAGTGTCTGAGGGATGTCCATGCACATTGCCATAATCACTGTATAAGGTTTTGAGGATCTCATAAACTAGAAATATCATACCTCTTCGAATATGAACATGTTTATAAATTATTATTACTTAGATATATATTCCAATTTTGTAAAACTAATGAACATATTCATTGTGAATTTATATAATTTGTTTTAATAAAATGATAATTAAGCTGTTGTTTAAAATGTTTCCATGAATTGAAATGAAAAACCTAATTTTTTTTAATAAGATATTGTATTAAAATGCATGTTTTATTAAAATTTAAATATTTATTTTCTTAAATTTATGAAATCATATTATGTAACACTTGATGAGAACCTACTGGTGTTTTTTCTCACACTATAACTTTTCCTTCTGGCATTTGTAGATTTTATTCTGCCATGTTCGGTTAAGGGAAAAGATTCACATGGAAGTTGTAGTTGTGGTTGAATCATTTTATCTTGGAGGGTTTTATCCTTTGGGACTTGGGATATTTATATTTTAGTTATATGGTATATTGTGGTTTTACATTGGGTTTACACACCTATTTACCTTCTGGTACTATTCTCTCTATGTAGTTCTCTTTTAAGAATACTAACATGAATCTACTTTCATCTGACCTTTTTTATGAACTATTCCCACATTTATCTTGTGTGATTCTAGGTTCTAGTAACCAACCCATGGGGATTGGGAATTCACTTCGAGCCATGTCAGGATAAGAACAATTATCATGGTACTTGGGTATCCAGACTAGTTCATCATAATATCTCTCCAATTATCACATAAAAGAGATCATATAATATTATACCTAAGGTGGGTTACCATCTACAACATCCCCATCGGTTTTCCACTCTACAACAAGATCACCCATCATGACACATCCCTCTCTAAAATCCATCCTAATAAATTTTAGGCTAAGGTAATATATACCACAAACACCTAGGATAATATATCATGCACATAATAAATCAAATCATCAAATTATCCAAACCACATATCTATATAATAACCTAGTAGTTTTAAGTACCCACCATTACCTTTAGTTCATGTGTTGTACCTCAAGCCATCACATCTCATGCATGACATAGCCCTAAAAATCCAAAGGATATAACATACAGAGATACGTGTATAAGAAAAAAACTTGTATCCATTATGTCCATATACACACACATATTGGGAATGAAAAAAACCATGTATACCAAAAATAATATTAATAAGAGAATATAATGAGGTTATAGGGGGTAGTCATCCATCTATCCCTCTGTAACCTATATGTTAGGTATACACCCTCCTAGAGTCCATTAGGTATCATATTCTCTACAAACATGGGTTGGGTTGGGTATGAAATCACAATACATACATGATATATATATATATATATATATATATATGGATCACAACCATACTATATGAATCTAATTTACATTAGAATCATTTAATTATAATTTCACATGGGAATAATAACTACTATTTATATGGTGTACGTAAAAAAATAATATAGGTATAAATCTCAATATTAGTAAATTTACAATTAAATAATTACTACGACAATCATTTGAAGGATTATTATTTTTATCTTCTAATCCATGTTTCGATGGAACTATTAATTATTTTATTGTTTTCTCATGTATTTCATTATAATAACGAAATCATCATAAAAAACCATATTCACATATTAATTAATTTATCATTCCATATTCATTATAGTCCTTAGGATATATCCCATGAAGCAATATAAAAGAAGAAATCATTATGTATAGTATCAACAACTTCCCTCAATTAGAAACTAATTGTAATCATATCAATTGGATATCAATAGATGAATAAGAATATTAATTTTCAGGAATAAATCCCATATTTTAGAACAACAATAATAGGTAATCCCTTCATAAAACTATTCAATCAGTCCTAGTACCATCCCCTACCCCATTGCATATAATATCACATTCAGCATCTCATGCCAACATCATCATAATAATTGGAGCCTCATTCCACCATCAGAATCTAAGAAATTCACAACCATTATCATCATCATCATATTAGGCACCACATGGAACCATTGTAGCCTCAATCATCCCCACCAATATCATCACTATAAACTAAACCCGACGCCATAACCTCAGGTGTCGCCACCCATTATTCCAACCATAAAATGCTATCATTCAAAAATATCAATGATATAAACCCATATATCATAAAAGAATAATAATTCCACATACAATAAAATGTAGCTATAGCTGAAACAAATAAGTAATTCCATCCATAATAAAAAACATCAGGCTCCCTCAACCCAATGAAATGTATTACGAAATCATTAATTCTTTATAAATATCATTAATTAATTGATTAATTTAACAATTAATATTTGAATCTATATACTGATAAATTTTCTGATTATAAATTTTATTGATTTTATCAAGGATTATAAAATAGGATATGTTCTAATTAATATCATCAATATCAATAATAATCATCTAAACAAGCCTGTTTTCTCAGATACAAGTCATTTCCAACATTAAGTTGTAATCAAATTTCTATTAATTTCAATAAAACATAACCAAAAAAATAATAGATAGCACATTACCTAGAAAATAACATCATAAACAAATATATTTAAATTTTATTGGATCATATATAAGAAAACATTCAAAATAAATATAAATATACCCACTTGTGATAATATTTCTTCTTCAAGAATTTATTACAAATATGTGATCATTATCTCTAGAATGATTAATGTCCCTATAAGAAATAATATTCTTTAGAAAAAACACATGGGACACCATCTATTCAAATTTTATAATATATAGAATTATTAAACAATTATCATCAATTATTAGTTATGAAGTTCATTAACCATGGAATGCTATCATTTTGACGTTATCAAAAATTAACATGAAAATATTATGTAATTATCATTTCTCTCTCTCAGAGATAATTTCTATAATAAACATCTTTATTATACAACATAAACAACTCTTTTACTCTTTATTCAAATAATAATAAATAATATCAAACATTATTACCTACTACATGTAATAAACCATTAATCACACTTGTTGATATTATTTAAAAAAAAATTTATTTGAATAGAAATTTCTTAATTATAAGATAATTGAATTTATTGACCATGTTTAATATTATTTTTAATTCTATTATTGATATTTAACAATAATAGGATAAACATTTTTTACCAGAAAAAATCATATCTTTTATTGCATAAAATAATATTAACACAACAATTCTTATACATGAAATTATTGTATTATTATAAGAAAACACTATAATTTTAATTTTCATGACACATTTATGTTTTTGGAATTGATATTAATTCAACATCATTAAAAGAATTTCAAAACATGTGTTTTAACCTGATCTTTACATATTGTCACATTTTCATTCTTTATGAAATTATTCTATATTTCTATCTAATTATAATTAATCATATAAATCTTTGAAAGAATCTACGACATGTTAATTTCACACATAAAAGTACAGAAAATGACTATTCATAGATAATCTTCTTATATATTTCATTTCCAATGTATATAACAACACCAATAAGGATAAATGAGATAAAGATAAAGAATCATTTATCTTGGAAACACATTCATGAAACACAAGTAATAAGCTCGAATCCATTGGATATTGATTGAAAGAATCCAAAGAACTCTTGTATATCACCTGGACTCAATAAAAACAAGGAATAACTCCATCCAAAGAGGAAATTTTTTTACATTCATATAAACCCTTCCTTGAATACTCTGTAAAATTTTTATTTATTCTATTTTACATTAAAACAATTCCCATTTTAGAAAATTAATATTTTTCAAAGTCAAATATCACATTTAAAACTCTTAAGCAATTCATAAACCACAAGTTTCTAATTATTCGCATTAATTTATGCTAAAAATCATTAATGGATGTTCTAGGATAGAAAACTAGTTTATTAAGAGTTTTCAAATACCCTTAAATGACATATACCAACTTAATAAGGGTGACACAATTTTACCCATATACTGATTTCTACTATTAAATATATATTAGAAAAACCCACATGAATTTATAGGAAAATCATGTTACACATACATAGGCATTAGAAAACTCTACTGACCCTTTCGAAGAAAAAAGATTACCATTATATTGGTTTATACCATTTAGAGAGTACCGTTACACAACTCAACTCTAACAAGAGTA
Organism: Viscum album; assembly: GCA_963277665.1. Classification (NCBI taxonomy): domain Eukaryota; kingdom Viridiplantae; phylum Streptophyta; class Magnoliopsida; order Santalales; family Viscaceae; genus Viscum; species Viscum album. Next base: position 109,410,613 of record OY728155.1, on the reverse strand, counting down.
CTATTATATGGGTCTAGGAACCTTGATATTACCCTTACATGATCTTGGATGAACCCTTATATGAGTTGGGAATTTCCCTTTCATGATAAATCCATGGTTTTTTTCCCTTACACTAATTGGGAAATACCCTAATGTGAGAAAACATTAGTATATTACCCTTATACATGTAAGGAATACCCTTTTGAAGGATGTAAGATATACAAACATGGTCTTGGAAATCAAATAATACCATTATTAAAGTAACACATTAACTTTATGCACTGTATGGGAGGTCAAGGTTACTAATTCACAACTCATGGAATCAACTACATACCCTTATGAAACTAATTGAAATAAACTATTAACCTTATGAAACCATTTAAAAATTGTAATTACCCTTACATAACTCTTATTTTCTACATAAAGTTAAATATTTAACTGAAAAATATTACATTTTTTATCAAAATAAATTCTAAATAATCAAGAAATGTGTTTCTTATTACATTAAAATTTTAATAAAACTTATTAAAAAAATTAATTCATTTCTGAAACACACTTTAAGAAAACAATTATTTTAATTACATAACTTCTAAATCACATTAAAACCAATTTATTAAATAAAATATAATTTCCAAGCAATGTAATATTTTACATAACTTTTGTAAACTAATTATTACTAGATTTTAGAATATTTGGTTATTTCCTCATTTTTCTTACTCTAATAAGAGGTCATAATCTGCCCACTCTCACACCCCAAGCTCTCATTTCTAGTCAGCACCCTCAAGTGTACAAAGAGGCATGCTTGCGGCCTTACGGTGAACAAGACATAACACTAAATTAGTGAAATATTGGTCATGGTGTCACATAATTTGTGTTTAATCTTGTTTCACCCTTATTAAAAATTAATAAGGACCTATTATTTATAGTTTATCCTACCTGGATATTTACCAAATTATTTCTTTCATTGACTAATCATTAACCAAAGAATTAAAGAGATATATAAGGCTCACCTATTTTCATTTCTATATCAAACCCGACCATGATAATATATAATAATAAATTACCATATCATGAGAAAATCACTTGTATGATTCAAATTCTTCATCATAAAACACTTGAAAAAAACCATTTGAATCCAAAAGAAAAATCAAAATCTATTTTTAGAAAAAAAATATGATCTTTAAAAATAATAAATTATATAAGTATTCCTTTATGAATAGTAATGTAATACTATTTGAAAAACCATAACAAAATTCATATGAATCATAAAAATGAATAAAATATATGGTAGATGGAAAAGATGGTCTAGCCATTTATGTTAAAAAAACATTTTTTTAACATTGGAAAAAATAGGAAAAATTGATGTTTGCTAAATGGTTAAAACAATAATTTTTAAACTGATGAAAATAAATTAAAATTTAGTTGAAAATAAATTTTAAAAATCATAGATATATAAATAGGGAAATTTTCTAACATTTTGGAGAACATAGAATAGTATAATGACAAGATTCATTGTAATTAAAACATGTCACCATGGGATGACCAACTATTTTCCCATTTTGTTTTTTTATTAGAACTATTTTCATTATTTTCATGGTCTTAATTAATTATCCTAACACATTGGAAAATAATTTAAATTCAGAATAATATTTTTTAAATTCCATTAGACATAATTGGAACATTTGGGGGGTTTACCTCTATGATTTTTTGTTAACTTAATCTTCATTGATTTCCACCTTGATCGATTATTATTCATTTTTTCATGAAGTTCAAATCTGTCATAAAACTCTATCTAAATATTCTTGGCACAATGGAAAACCTTCTGATGACTGATAAATTCATTACAATATAATTCTCTTTAAAAACATTATTTTAGACCTTCAACAAATCTATCAATTTTACTCTCATTTTCCAGGATGAAATCTCATGAATAACTAGTTAGTTGGGTAAAAGTTTCTTTATAAGAGGGTGCTTAGTATTATTAATTTTTTATGAACACTAGAAATTTTATTTATATAATATATCAAATTAAATTAGGAAAATATTTCTTCTAAAAAATATCTTTAAATACCATCCTCATAATGGAATCAATATCATCTTTTTTCATATGTATTTATAATTAGAGACCACCATCTATCTACTTCACCATAAAACATTCAGACATAAAGAGTCTCCTTTTTATGTTTTATACTTCCCAAAACATAAAAAATATACTAAAATGAATTAATCCATTATTTATCATTCCCTAGGTATAAATATCCTCTAATTTGCAAAGGTTTCAACATCAAGAAATGATCCACTATAGAATTTTAACTATATAGAGAACTTACACTCCCAATTTTATGTGTGCTACAATTAATATCCAACATAAAATAAGTTAACACTTCCATAAAATTTTTTATTCCAACTATATTATTTCTTAATTCAACTTCCTTATATTATTTATGAAATAACCTTCTGAACATATTTGTATTAGATAAAGATTCAAGAAAATATTCAAAATATATATGATTATAGTATAAAGATGAATTTTAATTTTTAATTTTTGTCTTTTAACATAACTCTAACACCAACTATTTTCAAATCCTCTACTTTGATAACAACTATAAGGACTCATAAAATAAACAACTAATAATTACATGATTTATAAAAATATTGTAGTTTCTTATTTTCCCATGATATTTTAGGTTTATAGTTTTAGATATTTAGGAATAACATTACATAATAATTTCATAACCTCGATAAAATATACATTTTTTCATAAATACATGGATTTATGATCACAGACATATTTCATTCAAGGATCTTTTTCCTCCTATAAAAATAGTTCAAAGAAGAATGTTCTACCTATCTATAATTCTTAGACATCGTTATATCACAGGAATGTTTTTTCTTAAGAACATGGGATGAGAAATATAAATTATAGTAATGTATATAAACGAATTTCATCTTTTTATGCCAATAGAAAACATGAACACATGTGAAAATATTTATATTTTTACAATAAAACATTCAACACATATGTAAAAGATATAAAAATGATAAAAAAATCATTTTTCAAAGAAAATGTTTTAAAAAATTATCACCCAACACATTCATGAAAGAAACATGAGGTATATGGTAACTCATGAAAAAATTATTTTAAAACCCAATCATTCACCTATAAATTTTTATAAACAATCATTTCCTCAGAGTATAAAAAAATATCCACAAAAACCATCAGAAATCCTGGAATATATATCTTGGATCATATTACTCATAACCCATTTTAAATAAATTTAAAGCATGTCGTAAATAACCAACATCACTATTGTTCCATAGGAGTCACCAATTAGGTTATCAACCTCATTTTTTCATTCAAATACTAATCATTTCTCAATGCATTGTAAATCTTTATTGGTCCCACCAATTTTCACGAGATATATCGGGATCATTCATTAAGATTTATTATACTCAATTACTATATCATGAACAAAAACTAGTAATATATAAAATTTTCATGATAAAACCATCAAAAACACATTTGAACCTGTAAGAAAATTCATATTACATTTAACCATTGTAATATGAAGAAATAATGTTTCTTTTAGAAAATTTTTAGATAAATATTACAATAAGATTGAGAGAATGATATTATTTTAAAAACCACTAAATCTTTCAGTGTAAAAAATACATGACATAATATCTATGATTATAATAAAAATTGTTGAATACATATGCGTTAATAAATATTATTCCTCACCTTGTTAGACAATTTCAAAATGACCCATATGGTAAATATTTAAAATATTACAACTAAAAAATTTCAAAAAAATAAAAAATAAAAGAGTAGTAAAAAATTAATTTTAATAATATTATATGTATAAATATGATCATTTATGAAAATAGTAAGAATATGAATAAAAAAGATAATTATTTGAACATAAAACTTATAATATAATTTTTTGATGAAACTAACTTTCCACATTCCACATATGAATACTGAAATTGTTATTTTCATGAATAAAAATAATATATTAGTTCTATAATTTTTAAACAACTTTTTAATTTTCATTTCATTTTTATTATTCCTTTTATTTAATTTGTTACCATGACATATTTAGTTAGTTAAATGGTCAAGTTCACCTTGGTTTTTTAATCATTGTTCAATTTTAACCTAAAAACAATGGTACTTCGACTGTGGCAAAATGTTTCATTTTTAAATCATCTAAAAAATTATAAAAATTAAATATTTATCATGTTTATATTTTCAATACACATTTATAACCATCTTGGTAAGGGTATATATTTCCTCTAGCACTTCTTTTGTCATTCTGGGGTTCCTGAGGGTTCTATAGGGATATTATAAAAAAATTAAATTGTTTTTAAATGATTTTTTATTTTATAAATTATTTATAAAGATGTTTTATTTGTTATGTAATTAATTTAACTTTGTTTAATTTCTATTTTTGAAATTATTAAATTAATTTCATAATTGTATCGTAATTGTGAATGTAATAATATGTCGTTTTCATGAATATTTATAAGTTATATGATTAAAAATATTTCATTTTCAATGAAATGTTTATATTTATACATGAAATTTAAGATGTGTAATGGTATTTTCCTTATTTGTCTTGGGTTTAAGGGTTCATGATGTCTTCAATTAGTTTAATAAGCGTATGAAGTGGTTTCCTTGTGTTGTGTAAGGGTAACCTAAATCTTCTATTCATTCTATAAAGGTAATTTGTTCCTTGTTTTAAGGGAAAAACTAGATTCCCCAAATCCCATAAGGGTGGTTCACTTGTTACATTAGGTCATTCCATGAATGTGTATAGTTAAAACCTTCATGTCGTCTCATTTAGGTGTATTTTCCTTCACATGTAATGGTAAAGACTTCATGATGTCTCGTGTAAGGGTAGTTCCCAGATCATGTATGGTAACATAAAAATTTCACATAAGGGTAATATATAGGTTACTGGACCTGTGTATGGTACTCATGTAAGATTAATGGTGTGTGAGAGTAGTCATATAAGGGTACTGATCCGTATAAGGGTAATATTATGGATGTGTAAGGGGCAATTGAGTTATTTAAATCCAACATATTTTAAACCTAAGTCCCACATAAGGATAAGTGTGTTGTTCTCATATCTATGAAGGGGTATCATGAATCATAAGGGTATTACAGTTTTTCCATTACTTATTGGGTATATTTCATGAAAGGATAGTTGAAATCATAGAAAACTGGGTATTCTTTTTGAGAACCTCCTATAATGTGTTTTTCAATGAAAATTAATGGGTATAAATGGAAATAAGTCATATTTTTGTTTATTAAGGGTTTTTAATGAGATCAATGAATTTAGAATATTTAAATGAGTCTTAAATGAGAACAATTTTAATGTGAAATAAAATAAATAAAAAATTGATGAAGTGTATATGGAAGGATATCAATCAATGTTAAAAATAATATTCCTTTTCTCATTTGAGTTATACAATGATTCTCTTGAGTATGGGTGATCTCCAAGACTAATTTGGAGTCTTTCAGTCCATATGTAGTTGTTATGATATTTTTCCTTTATTCAGATTCTTGTGTTATCAAGATTACTGATTATATATATATATATCCTATATCATTTTAGGATCATTGACTTACACTTAAAATGAAATATCCTTATTCAGGACTTGTGAATTATATTTTTTTATAATGATAATGTGTGGAATTATAATATTTTAACTTCATTTCTTAAATATATTTGATTAACTATAGTCATATAACAATCTGGAAAAAATCTCCGGAAGACTGAACCAATGATAATATTGAAATAGGATGGTATAATAAATATTGTTTAATTTTAATAATAATGATGAATTATTATTTACTATATAATTTTAAATGGAATGATATATTATGTGATAGTGTGTATTATTCTAATAATACTAGAATTTCGTTTATAATAATTATTATGTTAATAGTATTTAGTGAAAGGAAATAAATGTTTTACGGTATAAAAAATGGACATCCAATTATTTTATTAACATTGAGAATTGAATTAGAAATGATATTACATATGGTGGATAGATTAATTTATCATATAATATGGAAATTCCTTATGAAATAAATATTTTGATTATAATTTAAAAAATAGCGATTTATGTTTTATTACAAAATTATGTAATAATGTTTTTTAATATGCAATATTATTAGAAGAAAGAGGAAATATGATTATAAATCCTGTTGAATAATGATTGTCATCCAAGAAGCAATCCATGACCTATAACTGGATAATATCATGACGTTATCTAGGTAATATTTTATAAAATATAAATTATCCAACAATAGGGTTATTGAATGAATTTAATAATAATCATTGAGAATTGTTTGATTATTCAACATTGTCGAAAAATGGAATGTGTATTCTCACATGTTCTATTCTTGTTGATAAAGAATATTATTTCCTATGTATAAAATTAATCATACTTAATATTATTATAAAATATTTGTAAAATAGTCTTGATGTAGAAATATTATTGCATGTAAAGATATCTGAGTTGAATCATTTTGGATGTGTAATGACATTACTTTGACTTATTTTTTATTCCTCTATGATTTACTAAGTAATGTTCTATCTAATATTATATTTTTTTTAGTAATGGTTTATATGATTTTAAAGTTTATAAGAGGTTAAGTCATGTATTTTTTTATTAATATGAAAAGAATCATGTTGAAACTATTATTATCGAGTATGATGATATAATAAAAAATATGTATAAGGTAGAACACCAAATGAAATAAATAATACATAGACATAGAAAATTTATAAGGAAAAATCAATTGAAACTTATTTTTAAATTAATAATATAATTAACGGAAATTATAAAAAATGAATGATTTTTCTAAATAGTTCTTTTAGGGATGAGTGAGCCTAATGTTTATTATTAAGGATGGAATGTGTTGTTTGTTTTAGATATATTGTATTTAGAGTATGTGTGTAATAAAACACATAATATATATTTACCATATACATATTTATATCTTTTAAATATTTCAAATATAACCTTTTATAGTTGGAATAATTAATGAGGATACCTAATCCTATGACATGGGGTGCCTGTTATGGTGATGATAAAGGTGGGTATTATAGAGATTGTGATTTTCCCATGTGGTTCTTTTTATAATGACAATGATTGGTGGGTATTCCCAATGATATGTTGGTGTAATGGGGTTACTGCAATGATAATGATGTTGGTAATGGATGTTGGATGTGATTTTATTTGCAGTGGGGTTGGGGATGAAATAAGGACCGAAAAAATGTGTTAAAGCTAGGATTTCATGTTGCTTTTATTCTGAATTTTATGATGATTTCAAGATAAAAAAATATTATTTTGTAATGGTCATGGGATGATTGATATTTATATAATCAATTTCCAATTGTGTACTTTAACAGATTCTTTTCACCATGACTTCATCTGTTATGTGGTAGCTTGGGATGAGTCCTAGAGTACCTATATGATTATATAATGATAAAATGAATTAATCCTTGAATCAGTTAGGTTATCAATTTTTTTATTATGATATATTTTTTGAGAATATATTAAATTAATTAGTTGATCCATAAAAACATTCCATAGATATATAGAATCTAAATAATTGTAAAAATAATGGTACCAATAAATTAATGTTTAATTAATTATTATTGAGCTTGATTCTTGTATAACTTTTTATTCCCATGCCTTAGGAGTGGTAGTTTGGTGTCTCATGAAATTTTAGAGGATGATGAGTCTAAGACTGGGTCATTTACTATAGTCTGGTTGTGATCCTTATATATATCATGTATGTTTTTCGATTTCATTTGTTACCCCGCTCCTGTTGGTAGGGAGATAGACACCCAATGGACTCTGGGTAGGTGTTTTCAACAACATCTATATTGGGAAGGGATTGATGAATGACTACCTCGTATAACCATGCTCTCTGCTCCCAGTATTATTATGTGATTATATACACATTGGTTATCTTACATGGTATATTTTTATCGAGGTAAGTAATGGATTGTTTTTATTTTCACACACATATATCTCTATATATAGTATCATTTGGATTATTATTGGTTTGTTGTTTATCATCTTTGATGGATTGGGGAATAATTCATGTTTTACAAGTATTAGTTGATCCCGAAAATAACTTGGTTACTATATGTGATGTGTTTGGGATGAAATAATGATGTGATGTGTGGGGTGAATGATATATTGGTTGTAGTGTCTTGAGACATTCTTACTTTATCATAGTTTTAAACAAGATATATTTTAGGGAGAGATGGCACAGCATGTGTGATGTTTTGGTAGAGTAGAAAGCCAGTGGAAAAGTCTTAGTAAGGATACCTCTTTTGTTTTTATGTTATATGATCTATTGTATGTGACATGTGGTGAGAGATTTCCATTGAGAGGATGACACCTAATGGCCTATGGAATGGTGTTTTAGACAACATCTAGGTTGGAAAGTGATGGATGATTGACTACCCCCTCTAAACATGCAATCTTATCCTATTAGTATTATGTGATTATATACCCAGTGGTTATCTTACCCAATATATTTGTGTTGAGGGAAGTAATGGAATGCAGTTATTTTGATATGCACATATATATCTTTATATAGTATCCTTTATATTAGTATTGGTATCTTGTGCATTATTTGTGATGGATTGTCATATAATTCTTTCTGTACAGGTTATGGTGGATCCAAAAAATACCTCGGTTACTCTATGGTGATGTGTTTGTGATGATGTAATGAGGTAATACATGGGGTGAATGATATATTAGTACAAGTGTCTTGGGACATGGTTACTTTATCATAGGTTTCATCAAGATGTATTTTAGTGAAATATGGGTCAGGATGTGTGATTTTTGGGTAGAGATGAAAAACAAGTGGAGAAGTCTTAGCTAGGATCCGTATATTTTTCATATTATATGATCTATTGTATGTGATACATGGTGAGTTATTTAAATGGGGAGGGTGGGAAAAAATAGTAAACCTATTTCGGTGACATTTAATTTTTATTTTTTTACTCACTGGAAATTTGAATGATACATTCACATTTTTTAGATAGGTTCTATGGAAGATCCTACTAAGCATACAAGTTAGGTTAACCCTATATATATAAACTATTATTCTGGTCAGTAGGAGTTGGTTGGTGATTGAGCTATAATTTTCTAGTTTGATGATTTTTTAGAAGTTTTTTTATCTTCATGATAACTTCTGAGGCTTTTTTAATATTTAATGTTGTTTATGTTTTATGTTATTATATTCACTTAAGGTATTGGGATTTATTCATCTATATTATGAGGAATTGTTTGGTAGTTATTTCTATAGTATCTCAATTATTTCATGATTCATTGAGGGTGATGTATCCCATCTATGTATATGTTATACCATCAATTATTATTACCAAACCATGGCCGATTTGCTGGGGTATTTGGGTGTTATTTTCTCCCTTCACTCATTTTCTACCCAATAAGGGTACCATTGGGGGGTGTGGGTCATAAATGGGTGGTATAAAATTTTTTGGTTATGATAGAGGATGGAATTTGGAGTCTATAATTTGTGAGTATTCATGTGTTAGTAGGGAGATTATATAAATTGAAATTTTTACCTATTATAAACAAAGTATACCATCAAGGAAATGGGATTTTAGGTGTATATATGATCTAACATAAGGTCCTTCATGTTTAATGGAGACGGTGTGTGTTGTGATGCTGATTGTTGGGTTGCGACCTAGGAAAGGATCATTTATCAGTCTTCTATGCAGTTGTGTTTCAATGGGTAAGACAATCATAAAACATCAAAAATAAAAAAAATATTTAAAAATAATTAAATTATTTATTATTTTGGGTGTTCTTAATTTTATTCTTTTATAGGACTGGAACAATGTCAACATCCATATAACAACAGGGACATTGATAAATGAAATTACCTTTTCAAATGAATTAATACCTTATTATGTAATGCAGGTAGAGAAAACACATGCACTACATTGGTTATTTTGGACTGTTATGAGTTATATCATATCTGATTTAAAATTAAACTATGAATAATAACCATTGATGATTAAATTTTTTTAAAGTGACCATCATCATTAGTATATATTAACGGTGATTATGAAATTCAATTGATACAGATAAAATAAGTGATGAACTCATCTAGTAGGATCATTCCGTTTGCATCCCATTTATAAAATCCTATATGGGAGATGTAGTCATGGAAATATTACCCTGACCAAGACACAGATGATATTCATCAATTAAAGAATAAACGAAACCATTTATGGGTAAAATTCAATAATATCGAGATAATGACCCAAACCATGTTTGCTCAACCAACACAAGAAATTATCACCATTGCACACCTTACTATTAGGGTTTTCACTAGTGTAATAATGGGTTATATTTCTAGATCATAATGTTTCTATTTTTTAGATTCTATTTAAAAATGATTTTATTTATCCCTTCTTTTAATAAGTGTAATAAAAATCAGATTCTGATAAGGTGAAATCAAAATTAATTTTTTTTGGGAAATATAAATAGTTTAAATAGAGAGAATATTTTTAGATAAATTATATAATTTATGAAATATTTTGTTTTAAAAAAATATTTTTATTAAACAATATTTATTTGAATAGAAATTGTAATAATATTTCATAAATTCTAATATATTCTATATAAGGATTTGAAAAATATTCTCATCATAAAAACGAGTATTTTAAAATAAATTATGATGATTTATGTACATATATAAAATATAATATATAGAGAACTATTTATGTAGAATAAATTTTATTTTTAAATCACCATTTTTAATTTTTCCAATGGTAAATTTTTCATAATTTTCTAAGATAGTCAATTGTTTTCGAAAAAACAAATAGGATATTAATATATTATATGTATTATTATATAATAATAGCCAAAAATAGATCTAATAAATAGTGTAAATGGATTACATATCCTAAATATGTTTCCCCATTAAAATAATTTGTTTTTGATGTTATTTGACTAATTTTATAAACCCTTAATGAATCCTCCTAAACCTATATTATATTTTAAGTTTTTAAAATAATATTTATAAACATGACTCACTTATACATCAAAAAGGTTATTATATTTAATGTTTTCCATTCATGGACATATAAAATATTGACACCCAATCATATTTTTAATTATTCTTGTGTAAAATAATAAGAAGGTTTGTTGGTTTTTGATTATTTTATCATATAGAATCCAAAACCTAGATTTTAATATTACAATTGAATTATTCCAACATTTTCTATAAATACCCACCCATCCCTAACCAATATTTACTTAAAACCCATTGATTATGAAGTTATTATCCCTATATATCTCAAAATAACTTACAACATTTTTCCAAAATCTTAATATGCTCCTCTCGTTCTTTTTGAAATAGCCTTTAATGGTAAATGACTCTCTCATCATCTTTTTTATTTTATGCACTTTCTTTATACTATGCCTATTTTATTAACAATTTTCTATGTTTTAATTTGTTTTAAAACATCCCCTTAAATTCATTATTATTACCAAGAAATTAAATATTATATTTCACTCTCATTCACCTATTATATAGTCATTTATGTACACTCGTTATGTTACTGAAATTATCCAGTGATTTTCCATGTCATATTTTTGATTAATGAATAACCATCCCCATGTCAACTCAACGATACTCATATGGTTTAAGACATCCTTAATTTTATTGGTAAATTTATATATTTAACCCAACCACCCTAATCATCTAGTTAAAAATCTATAATAGTGTTCTTATGTTGTAAGATTTATGTGGCACAAAAAATCTTGTACATGAAATGAATGTGATAGGGGGTCCCATGATTATATATCCTGAAATCACATTGGGTAATGTTTTTATCTCAATTTATTCGATGTATTGTTCATGATAGGTTATGATATTATCACATCATTATGATTTATTAGTATTTAACCTTGACTTATTCTAATGATTTAATGTTTTATGTTGTTGCCTCTTTCTTAAGTTTCCTTAATGTTATCATTTTATATCATCCTTCCATGATCATGTTTATAATTATCTCCACTTTTATGGGATCTTGATATTCCTATAGAGTAACAGTTATTACATTCATCATATTATTCATTGATTATTACCTTAATGGGCCTTATATGTCACCTTTATCGTTTTTATTCTCAGGTTATACCATTTAGTATTAAATGATCGATCAAATATAAGGAAATGTATTAGAGTTTGTAAATAATGTTTTCTTACCCATATTTCACATTGATGTCATATGTACTAATTTATCAAATACAATAGGCCTCAATATAATTTGTTATTATAATATGAGAATCATTAAGTAAAAGATCAGAATGTGTTATGGGTTGTGATATATGTTATCCAAGAAATGTTTAGTTATTTTTGGGGATTACAATTAGAAAACCATAGTTTATCCTTAGGGATATGAATAAAAATTAGGAAACATCTCTAAATTATTGTAAAGTATAGTTTATGTGGTTTCCATGAAAAAAAATCCATTTCTGGATAATACTAATATATGTGGATCTGACATATTAGTTTCTAGGGGTAATAACTTTGAAAATGGGGCATTGGGAATTAACGTGATTGACTCCTGATGAAAGACAAAGAGGTCTTGGTACACACATAGTTTTACACTCATATAGGCTATGATTTGGTAAATTCAGAAGATCATTATGAACCACTATGAATAGATAAAAATCTATAATAAAATTTTATGTTTGAAAATAAACCATGATTAAATTAGGTTGAAATATAGAAATTCACATGTTAGTGAATGTTTTTCATTTATTAGTTATCCTTTCAATTTTCATAGTTTTTATTTTTATGTGTTTAATAGTTTAGAAATTTTCATCCAAAAGTATAATTTGGATGAGGTATATTATTTGAACCAAAATCAAATAGTTAAGGGTCCCATCACTATCTATTTGGGAAATTAAAAGGTCATTTATGATTATAGTTATGCACATTATTTCAATTCATCAATGTTATGTGGAATTATTAAAACATAGCCTCAACCATATAGAAGTTAGGTTATAATTGAAGACATAAATTTTGTGAATTATTACATACAAAGAATATAAATAATATATTATAAAAAAATTGGCTGAATTCCTCAATATGCCTTCTGAAAACCCCTTTAGTGGAGTCCAATTCAATTCAGGGTATGGATTGTCTTTCCTTATATAGATCCAACAAAAATTGATGAGGGAATCAAATCACCATCCATATCATAAATTCCCTCTGTTATATAAAATATCAAGGAGAATAATGAATCTTCATTCACATAATCATCTCAATCATGGATGTTATTACCTAATGAGTAAGTGTATCTTTCTATAATTATTGAGACTAAAGAAAATATAATCATTAATTACATACCCATTTTAATTGAATTCATTGATGTTTTTCCTAAATATTTTCTTAGTCTTCCACATAGATGAGAGATGTAGTTCTTTATCAAACTTATACCTAATGAAATACTAATTTACAAGACTCCATAAATAAAAGTAATTTTTGAGCATTAAGAGATAAAGAAGAAACTATATGTGATTCCAGATAAACTGTTTATATGACCAAGTGATTCATCATGTGGTGTATCATTTAGGTATAATTACCCCAATACATCTCCAAGTTTTATTTTTTGTTGGGATATTAAATATAAAGGTGAAAAAGGTACACATACCTAGTAATTCATTACATATAAGGTATGGTACTAATAGTTCATAGTGATTCTATTTTGACTCATCAATTCTATTGATATCTTTATGGAATTGAAGAATAGTGTATTTAGGGATTGCATCAAAACAATTAGTAGGATTTACAGATTATATTTTTTATCTACACCAAATGAAAGGAGGAAAATGAGGATCATTTGAATGTTTTATTGAATACCTTTCTAAATGAAAATTTAAATGTGAAGTGCAGTACATATGAGTTTCAAATAGAGAGAGTAACATTCGTAGGGAATGTTATCACTGATGAATAGAAGTTGATGAATCCTCCAAAAATATATGAATCTGAAAAATGATCTATAACATCATATGTGAAAGAGGTATATTGTTGTTTAGGATTATATGGGCACTATCATCAATTTTAAGATAAATATCTCTATTTTAAATCCCAATAATAATGTTAAGTTTGAATGGAGTAATGTTTTTATAAACCGATGAATGTGAGGAGATATTTATATAGTTAAAGAAGAATCTAATCACTTAACAAGTATTAAAACTACCCACCACTATGGGAGGATTATTGATCAACCGCAATGCATCCAAAAATGTATTCAGTTGCATACTCATGAAAGATGAAAAGGTGATATAGATTAAAGATCCATGTGAAGATCTATATAACACACGATCTAGAATTTTTTGTAGTGATATTTTCATTAATGAGTTAGATACATTATCCCTATGTGGATATTTGTCTAGACATATATGGGTAATAAAATCCTCATGTACGTATTTACTCAAAATGATCTCAATATGTGCTAAAATGGAGGTTAATTGGGTTAAAGGATTATGATTTTTCAATCCATTACTATAATTGGAAGGTGAAAAATGTGGAAGATATTCTGTGTAGTCTATATCCTCTAACCATATCCATGATGTGAGTTAAAAAGATAAAATATTCTTGGACAAGAAATGTATGGAAATTGAAAATTTAAAAGGATCTTAATAATTAATTTTTGAAATTATTTCTATAACATAAATTTATGAGAGGGACAAAGAGTCCCAAAAAAATGATTTTTATCTATAGAAAAAGTTATTGATTGTTTGAATGTTTATATTTTTTAAAGAAATAGTTATATGGTTTATAACAAGGAAATGTGTCCTATAAAAAATAGAACAAAGCAAAGAACATTTGGATGAGGCTCATAACTAAGCCTTCCATATTCATCAAAGAATAACTAAGATGTATAATATTTAAAGAGAAACATCTGATCAGATTACATGAAGAGGCATATTTCATAATTTAAATATCAACTCTTGGTATAAAATATAAATATAAAAGTGTATGGTTATGATTAACCCATTTCCCATACCATTATGAAATAGAGAAAATATAAAATTGTATTTTTCTATAGGCATCTCATATAAATATATAGGAAATAACACCATCTGGGTGGTAGTATATCTTCATACAAAGTCTACACCATTAATTTCTATTAATTATGATCTATCTCTTTACCAACACACCAGGACATAAAAAATGGAAGTTGTATGACCACTTGGAGTTCCACTATCAATTGTCTCTAATCAAGATCTTAGGTTTACATCAATGTTCTAGATAATCCTTTATAAAGCACTGGATACATAGATGAGTTTTAGAACTGAATATAAACCCCAAAATAATGGCTAGTCTTAGATAACTATTCAATATCTAGAAGATATGTTGTGATCTTGTTTAATCAATACAAAATGAGTTTTGGATTGGAACCTTCCCATAGAATATATATCATATAAAAATAGCTTCTAATCAAGAATTTTAATTTCAACATAAGAGGATTTTTATGGGATGGGGTTTTAAACTCTAAAATGATGGGATGAAGTTAAAGAGTGAAACATTATAAAACTTTTTTTGATCCAAGATATGATAGGGATGTTTAAAACCAATAAAAATAATATCAAATCCACACAAATTGGATTGGAAATAAATTTATAAAATCATCGATAAGTCTTAAATTTTGAGGACATAAATAATGTTCTCATTCATATATCACCATAGAATAATATCATGAAGTTTTTTAATAAGGTAAATATTAGTCCTAGATACATCAACCCCTTTGATAACCATGATAACATTAGAGTTGTGGATTATATACATGAACTACCACTTAACCTATCTCATGTTTATGATGTGCTCCATGCATACCTATTGAGGAAGTACATACCAAACCAGTCACATGTACTGAATCCAAAGGAGGAACCATTGGTGAAAGAACTTTCATATGAGAAGCATCATGTTATGTTCTTATATCATAGATATAATGTTATATGAGACATGAAAACTCACATGGTCAAATTTATATGGAGGAATCATATGTTTTCAGAAAAAACATGGGAACCAAATCAGGTGATGAAATAGAAGTAACCTCATTTGTTTTAGTGTATGAAATGAAATTTAATATTGGTGAAATTTTTGAAGGGGGGAAGAATTTAATGATCCAAAATTAATAAATTAAATTCAATTTTTCAAATGAA
Organism: Viscum album; assembly: GCA_963277665.1. Taxonomy (NCBI): domain Eukaryota; kingdom Viridiplantae; phylum Streptophyta; class Magnoliopsida; order Santalales; family Viscaceae; genus Viscum; species Viscum album. The sequence goes on along the minus strand of OY728155.1, from coordinate 109,394,386 downwards.
TAAATGCCTTATTATTTAATGATTTTTTGGAAAACACGTGCACTGCTCTTGAAATTTTGGACCATTATATGTTATATCCTATAAGATTTAATAAAATAGTATGCATCATAATAATTGATAATATACCAATTATTAAATCCTAATTATAATTATTATAAATTAAGGGGTATTAATATCAAACTGATACAAATTAAAGAAGTTATGGACACAACCATTAGAATCATACCCTAATAAGAAAATTTATCAGAGATTTCAGAGGAGATGGAATCATTGGGATTATCGCTTCACTAGTAAAAAGTTGAGATTCAATAACTAAAGCATGACAGAATCCATTTATAGAAATGTTCATGATTATTAGGATCACCACCCAAACCATATTCTCCAAATCACCCCAATCATAAGTGACCACCACACACAATACCCACATGACGTACATTGGTGTAATAAGGTGTTATGTATCTAGACCCTAATAATATGATTTTTTATATATGATTTTTAATAATATGTTTATTATGTTTATCAATTTTATTAAAGAGTTTGAAAAAAATTATATTTCGATACTTTGGAGTAAAAAACATTTATTTTCTATGAAATATATATAGTTTAAATGGAAACAGATTTTTTGGATAAATTCAAGAATTTTTGAATTGGATGTTATTTTAGATAATATTGTCATTAAATATATGTAACATGAATATAAATGGTAATATAATTTAATCAAGTCCAAAATAATCTTTATAAAGGTTATAATACAATTATCGATGTAAAAACTAGTATTTTTCAATAAATGATAACTTTTTTAATTAAAATGGTAAATTATTATATTTAGAGAATTATTTTATTAAAATAAATTTTTTAAAACATAACATTGAAATTATCCATGGGTTAATTTTTCATAATTTTTTAAAGGAGTCAAATATTACATTAAAAATGAAATACTGCACAAATATAAAGTATATATGATGAAATCATAATATCCCAATAGTGATTTAATAAATATTATAAAGGATATACATTATCACAAATATGATTCACTATTAAAATCACTTGTTTTTATGTTTTTTGAATGATTTTATTTATCCTTAATAAATCCTTAAAATTTTATATTATATATGACATTTTAAAATATATTCATTATGATCATGACTCACTTCCACAACACCAGGGGTATAATATTTAAACTTTTGGTTCTTATCTATATAAAATATTTAAATCCACTACCTTTGGTATAAAAAATAAGTAAAAACCATGTGAAGGTTTGGTTTTTATTATTTTATCATATGAAGTCCCAAACACATTATTAGAAACTAATAAACAATTACCCACTCTGTTAATATAAATACCCACACATTTTCCCATTCATCATTACTTCAAACCCATTAAGAATGAATTTACTCCCCCTATCTATCTATAAATTCATCCCAAGATGTTACCATGCAGTTATGAAGCTCCGTACAAGCTTTTAAAAGCACCCTTTCTAGGTAAGTGACTATCTCTTCTTATTTTTAATTCAAGTATATTATTTATACTAAGACCGTTTAATTTCAAATTTCCCATTTTATATTGTGTTTTTTAATATAAAATTATTGTCTTTATGATTCCCATGTAATGGGAAACAACTATTCACTCTCATTCTCTCCTTCTATATGCTTTCATGTACACCCCTTATGCAGCCCAAATTATCCTATGATATTCCATGACAATTTTATTTGTTATGAATACACATCCCCAATTCCACTCATGGGAATTAACCCAGTTATAACTATCCATAATTAATTTCATAAATCTATATATATAAGCTGAACACTTTAATCATGTGGTTAAACATAATGTAAGGGTTTCTTATATTGTAATATATATGTAGCTTACAAATTCTTGTGTATTATATGAATGAGGGTTGTGGTAAGAAATTATATAGCCCCCAATTCACTGGTTAGGTTTTTATCTTATGACATTCCATGTATAGTGCATGTGAGGTTCTCTTATGCACACTTTTTAGGATATCTGGTTAGTTAACCTTCACTTCTTCTTATGATTTTGTGATTCAAGATTTTACTTTATTCCTAAGATACCATGATTTAATCATTTTATATCATGAATCAATTATCATATTTATGACACCTCACCAATTTTATGTCACCTTGATATGACTATTTATTAATTATTATTTCATTCATCATAATATTATTTTATTTTTCCCTTACAAGGATTCATCACTCACCCTTTTCTTATGAACATCCTCAATTTATCCTGTGTACTATTAGATAATCTATGGAATATAATGTCATGTTGTGGAGTCATTAAATAATGTTTTTGTAACCATGAATCATGTTAATTTATCATGGAACTAATTTCCTAAATACACTACTCCTCATGAAATTCTAGAATTATATTATGAGTATCTTGATAAAATAAAGCATGAATTAAGGTGTATTGAAGGTATGGTTTTTCATATCCCTATCAAGTTCATTCCAATTATTGTCAACAATATTTTCTAGAAAATCACTATAGATCCAAGGATGATGATTAAAATTATCATATAAAAACTCCCCAAGTGTTTTAGTGCTACCATTTTTTAGAATTATGAGGGATGGATTTCAGATCCTAGGATAGAGGTTTGGTTAGAGGATGTGGTTATAGCCTTCAGTTGAATCGTTCTTAGAGAGAGCATTGGTTTTCTTTTCCTATGATTATATTTAATGGGTTACCTGGAAAATGGTAGTTCATATTCCTCAGAGTTTATGATGAGTTTTATTGTTTTGGGGGATAATTTAATATTAGTATTCAAGATGAGTTTCTTTCTTCCACAACATGATATAAACTTCTCAATTGGTAATTTTCCATAGATTTTGTGACTTATAAGCTCATCTCTTATTATTTGGCCATATTTTTTAATGTACCTATTAAGAACGAAACAGATATATTTTTTTCCCTTTGATACGGATAAAAAAGTTTATAATCATTCATTCATTTTTATAAATTTTTAATGAGTGGATAGAAACCTCATCATTCACTTGATTGAATCCTCCCTAATAAATCCTTGATCAGTGATCATTTTTATCACATAAACAATATGTTAACAAATCAACCACAAAAACCTTCAGAAGTGGTAACTATAATTTATTCCCTATTCCTATTATTGAGATTGATTTGAGGTATAGTGAAAGGGTTTTATTTTCCATTCTTCATATAATTCTATTACTCTCTCCTCGTACCCTTGTTTGTTCTTGAGTATGGATTATTTTTCTAATGTGTACCCTATACTCTTCTATCGATCAATGTTTTGTGTATATTTTTTAATGAACGAGGTTCTTGTATGTCTTACTTTGTTTCTAATCAATATACTAATCACTTATTCTAGGTGATATGGGCCTCGGTTTGGGAAAAAGAGAATATTATATGTTTCTCTTTAATTTATTTCTACATAGTTTTGGATTAATTACACTCTCTATTGAAAATTAAATATCCTCTAATGATTTTCATTATCAAATATAGACTACACAGGATGTATCATGTATTAGACCTATAAGGGTCTGGATCTAGGTCCATTGGAAAGGGAATCTTTTTAGAGTCCATAGAGAACATTCATCAAAAACCCAATATAATAAATTACTACCAGGTCCAACAACCAAATACATTGATCAAGGAATCCTCCTAGAATCCAAAGAGTAAATCCAGAGAAAACTTAGTATAATATAGACCTATATGGTTCATGACCCAAGATGATTAACCAGTGATTCCTACATAAGTCCCCAGAGTGCATCTATAGAAAACTAAGTGTAATATAGAACTTCATTGTCTAGGACCCAAGTACACTAACCTAGGAATCCTCTTAGATTCCATAGAGCACATCTATAGAAAAATCAATAAACTATTCTATAACATCATGCATTTTTAGTGTCATACCCCAATTCCCATAATTTTTTCCATACAGTGATTCACATAATCCATTAAGTAGGAACAATAGTTTTCCACCGCGGTTATGAACCTATATATATGTGTTTATAAGAGAATAGTCATCCAATATGTTCATCCTATTTGAGACATAAATGAAAATGATAAATAAAATAAATAATGTCAAACCACAGTCAATCCATGGGTCTGTGACACCACACAACTCTAAATTGTGACATCATGTATATGTATATATATTAATATATAAATATATGTATATAAATAAATATTACCAAAACTATATATGCATATATATGTATATACATGAGTATGGTGAAAAGGGAATTGATATTGACATTATACCTCTCAATCCATGTATAATTATGTCAATCTCTTAGTCTGTAATCCCAATAAAAAATACATGATTTTTCCAGTGTTGAAAATATCATTGTGCAAGACACATCACAATGGAGGGGAAATATCAAAGAATTATTTGCACCTACACTCAACTCTAGCCATTTTAATGAAGGATTTTGTGTACTAGAATACTGTCCTTTAATGATTCGTTGGATCCAATATGGAATACATTGAATGTAACATATATCAGAACTAAAAGGGATATGACCCTGGTCCATTGTATGAGGAATCCTATTAGATTCCATGGATCACATCCACATAGAACTCAATATATTAATGTCTTACTGGGGCTAGGACCCAAGACCGTTGGTCAAGGAATCCTCCTCTATTCCATATAGTGCGTCCATTGAAAACATTGATCAATATAGACTTATATGGGGTAAGGTTCAAGGGTGACCAAGGAGTCATCCTTGATTCAAAAGAGTGCATCCATAGAAAGCCCAATTTAATGTAGACCATCATGGGCTAGCACCCCATGACATTGAAAAAGGAATCCACTTAGATTCCATGAAGTGATTCCATAGAAAACATTGTAAACTGTTCCATACAGTAATGAATTATCAGTGTCATACCCTAGTGGACAAAATTTGTACAATACTATGATTCACATAATCCATAATGTATGGTCAATATTCACGTCCCAAGAAGTAATTCTTGTAATCCCTTTCATGTGGTGCATCATGTTAGGCTCATCATACAAATACCTATAAGTACCTCAGTTATTCATGGTTTCATGAACAATAATCTTGTAAATTCATAAAAAAAGTGTGAGGATGGATAATTTCCTAAAACAAAAACTAATAAAAAATCACAATGGGATTACAATTTCAGAATGGGTTCTAAGGTGATTCCCACTACCATATCTACCCATACCCAACATACTCTCTCATGGTTAATCAAACATTGGGGTACTGACTGGGTGCTTTTGGTTAAAACATAGGAGAGGCATCCCACATGGGATCCTCAAATTCCATTCAAAAGACAAGACATCCCTTTGGGTAACTACATAAATTTTAACCTACCATAGGCCTCCTACATGGGATCCTTAGCTAAAGTAATTAAAAATATGCATCCTACACATGATCCTCTAAGTTGAAGAAAAGTAGAGGAATCCAACATGAGAATCTCGGAACATTATATGTAATAAGAGGAATACTATATCCGATCCTTGGGTTGTGTAAATAGGTAGAAGGGTTCTAAAAGATATTACCTAGATCAAAATATTTGTTAAGACATCTCATTGGTGACCCTCGATAATATTATTAAGGTAGAGCCATCCTACATAAGATCCTCTAGGTCAAATGACAATACATACACTTGGCCTAAAATTAAATCTAATTGAACCTAAGTTTATAGAGATGGCTCAGTCCAACTTTAAATCATGGGACTCACTCATAAAAGATATCTAGAATTGTTTACTAGATAATGAACCTATATGTTTAGTATAAATGTTGAAACTCCTCATACGATTCCCCAAATCACCTCAATGGTTTCACTATCATAGAATTTGTGGAAACATACACGTAATGGTATAATCATGTGTATAATTTTGAAACAGGGAAACAAATTATGAAAAAACACAAAAATGGGTGGAAAAAGAGGAGTACACTGCGTGTATTCCTAACTACAAGATGTGTACCCTCAAATCCCCACCTGGGCGTGTACCCTCTAAGATTAACTAGGTCATGTACATCAACTGAACATGGTTGTAAATACTGTGTACATAGAATTTCTAATATGTACATGTAATTTACCCTACACAGGGTACCTGGAAAAGTATTTTTCTAATCTATGTACTTCTACATAGAGTGTGACTATGTAGGGAATAGTCATGTACTCTTCACAATCAAGTTCCCTAACACAAGCTCTTGGGATATATACTTGACTACGTTGTTTAGCACCAATACATGTTGTTTATACTCGATGAAAGGTGTGTATTTTTAACTTTTCATCTTCCCTAAAAATTAAGAACACATAGAATGTTTTAAAAAACTAAACACTCTGGGATTGGGGTTTCAAAATAGGAAACACCAAAAATTATCCTGAAGCCCTATTTTTCTCCCTAAAAGAAATAGATCTATCCTAAAGGGGTCTAATGAACTGATAATAGGGATATAAAACAAGATATAGATAAATATATAGGTATATATGACATAAATTTTAAAATGACCTACCTTTGGGCAGAATCTACACAATTTTTCATCATTCAATGATCCACATCTACCATACGATGATCTAGCTTGTCTCAAACTCTAAAGCACCACCTTCCTTCCCCTCTCAATATTTATCTCCACCCCTCTACCTCTCTTCTATTTTAAGTTGTAAAGGAATCCCATAGGTGCTGTATATGATATATAAAGGGATAATAGGATGGAATAAAAAGAAAAAGAAAGAAAAAGAAAATGCAGGTTGGGCATAGACACAACACACAACATGAGGTTATCCTCCCACCCCAAGAAAATATCCCCATTATGTACTTAAAAGAAAAAACAAAATCTTAATTTAATGATCCATTAAAATGATATACTTGAATGAACCTTTTTAAATAATTTAATATTTGTTTAATTAAATCTGAAATATTATTTAGTCCATGAAAATTAGGATGTCTTCAAATTCTACCAATACCATGTCCTATGTAAACACACTATTCTATGTAAAAGGGATGGTTTAAAAAATTATTTGATATCATGGGGATGGAGAGAAAGACCATTTTCCCCTTATAAGCATCTAAAATAAAAAAACATATTTCTGGTCGAATTTAGAGTATAAAAAAACATGGGTCATTACAACCTACCAAATATATGCCTTTGTTACCATGAGAGTACATGGTGGTGAAATGTAGCCATGATATCATCCCGACCATCTGTAGAAATATGACAAATTAACCATCCATGACTAGTCTCTCAGTGTTAACAACTCACCCATCAAAGAATTATATTTACCTCAACTGATCTGATACTCCCCAATGTAGGAGTGCCTTTACCATTACCTCATAACCTATCTAAAGAATAAAGTACCATGCTATATATATCACAGAATACAATGAATGGTCTGGCCAAACATCTCATACCATAGTGCCTATGAAAAATCATTAAAACGTTTCTTATTCCCAATTCTTATGAATGTTTTTCTTGTTAAATTATAGATTTAAATAGAGAATGAGGGTCACAACCCTCAAGTGACCAATGGTGTAATCTCCACCATATGGCCTACCTTATACTGCTCCTTGAGCGTATCCTCATTAGGTTCCTTTGACAAACCAAGAATGATATTCAAAATAAAAGAAACTAAGCCTAGATTTGACTCTCTCTCATTTCACTCTAGATGATATCAAGATATAATACATGATCGTATATGAACAAGGAGTACAATAAGATTCCATTTATAGATGTGTATAGCTACATCAAGTCATTCACCCTTTAAAGATCCTACACTTTCCTATAATAAACTACTAACACCACTTCTCCCAAAAATGTGTGTTCATGCACAAAAATTGGACTATTTCATCATGGAACGTGATTTATTCTCAATAAAGCCTCTACCTAGAAGGTTCAATAATTATTTAATAACAACTCTTATGAAACTGTGCCCATAGAATGTCTGATAAATCACTGGTCCTTATCTCTCACCAGACCACTCACAGATTTAGTATTTAAATGGTGCCATTCACAACTGATGTCTATTATTTTTATCTCTCACATCATTGTGAGTGTACAACCCCATACCACATTATCATCACCCAACTGACACCCTCACAAGTCATCTATCAATAAGGATAAACTAACCATGCTACATGGAATATCAGTCATAAAATATCAGGTGCTCCCTTAGAAAGCCTCTATAGGATCAAGAACCTCACTTATTCAATGATATATTCCATTTACTCCTATTATAGGATACCATTTTCAAAAATTTAAGAATTAAACGTGAAAAAACTATTAACAGGTCTGGCCACCAAAACATTCAGGCCCATAAAATCCAATCTCAAAGCATTAGCACCATATGAGCTTCCTCAAAAACCAGAGGAATCATCATTCTGATATCAAATAACCAATAACATATCCTTCATTATTATTGAAAAAGAGTTCAACCAATATCATTTCATGAAAATGAATCTATAATCTTGGGATATCCCCATTTGTTAGTTTCACATGATGAAAATAAATTTCAACCAATAATGGTAACAATTCTCATATAATGGCTCCTAGGTCTCTCACCTATCTCTACCGATCAAGTCACAATATGTGTAACCAGGTACTATCACCATTCCCATAGGTCAAACCTCTTTAAATAAGGTGTAAAGGGAAATAATAGACCTATGAGTTTTAGAATTATCAATAAATCCAACAAGGCCCCATTCCTCTTTGAGCATCCTCACAAGGAACTTCTTCTTGGAGGTCATAATTAGAACATAGGAAGAATGATGAACCAAGACTAATTGGAAATATGTATATGATAATACCCCATAAAGATCCATATAACTATAAAAATCAATATATCTATTAGTATCTTATATATATATATATATCCAATGAGATCACCATAAATGAAGGCATCAGCTACCAATGATAACCCAAAAGGGACAAAAGTACTCACATAGCATCGCCTCAATGACCTATGTCACATCATAATGAGGTAGTTTGGTTATGTATAATTTTATTACATTATATGAAGGAAAAAATTTTATAGGTTACTACTAAAAATTTAAATAACCAATCCTAATAAACAACACCCTATGTAGGGTTCAAGACATGGTTGTCATATTCCCTATTGACCTACAAGGGTCATTACCTCTCCCATTTATAATAACTATGTAATCTGCATCACTATAGAACCAAATTCATTTCTATTAGATGTAAATATATATATGTCTTCTTAATTTATTATAATGACAACAAGAACGAATTTGGGAAAACACATTTTAGGTTATTGTTGACACTTTAAAAAAATTTCCTCTATCATTAGTAATAATCACACACTAGCTCGAAGATAACATGTGAATCCCACCTACCAAATATCATGCTTGATATTTCTCTTGTTTTCAATGGATAAGGGTCAAAATCAATCAATGTCCAATATCCAATGGAAAAGAGCTATAAATCCATCAATAAATCATAAAATCCACACAAATTGTGTGTCAATAAAATCTGATGTCATATAAAACTATAACATCACATATTCAGAACAACAATCCCATACCCTAGAAACATGGAATTACTAACAGAACCAGGGTTCTAGGCACACTAATAAAATATCCATCACATGTTTCAACACATCCCAAATACTCATGCATACCATATCCAAAATAGTAATATAATTGAAAAGGAACACCTATGGTAAAAATTTGTAATATACAAACTAAATTCCACTTATCAATTTCCCTTATTTGGTTCACCACAAGGCCTCAAGTGCACCTCCCAATATTATATAGCCTACTAACCAGTAGTTGTATCCTATGGTGTGACAGTAGGGACACTATTTCCTCATATTAGAGTAAGAAAACAATAGATATAATGAGATACTATCCAATGAAGTAATAAACAGACTACAAGAGAAATAAATATAAAAAACAATAAATGATAAATGGAATGTTGTAAAGGACAATATTACTAGGTCATACATAAGGCTCTGATCTCCCATAAGAAAGATCACATATATATACCATCATAAAACAAACTAAAATAAAAATATTAGAGTATCCTACTGACTTCAATCAAAACCACATACCATTTTTACAAACACTATATAAAATCTCTATCCCAATCATAAGACTTCATACAAGAAGATCCACTGGATCATACATCATTGGGCAGCAACCTTACCCATCATGAAATTTGTAATCAACCTAAAAGTTAGATATTAAGTCATCACACACATTGAGGATCATGTATAGGGGAGAAAAATAATCTCAGTTTTCCAAAAAAATGATTTTATTATAAATCATTATTCATTAGTGCATTCTAATGCAATATTCTTCTCCAAAATAAGACATAATATATAATAATAAATAAAATAAATAATGTGAAACCAATATTGAACCTCGTGTTCCTAACCCTCATCAACTAGATTATGTTCCATCATGTATATATAAATATATATGTATGTATATTTATATTTCCCATAAGTATATATTTATAGATAAATATGTAAATACATGATTTATGTAAAAGTTTATTTGAGATATATGTTGTACCACTCAAGAAGTGTAGAATTAATTCGATCTGTATGTTAGTAATCCTAGTCGAAAATAACTACATCATTCAACATAAAAAAATATATCTGATAAAGATCTGTCACCACAGAGGGATACATTTTATTTCCATGGGATCACATATACTCGTTGTTAATAATTATAATTAATCATTTCATATACCTACATAAAATACTATTATGATTCACTTCATCAACTATGACCTACCCTAGATGTATTAGGTATCAGACCTTTGAGGTCAAGGACCTAGGTCAATAGGTCAAGGTGTCCTATTAGGAACTATGGAGCACATCCAAAAAAACTCAATATTGTATAGAACTAATTGGTCTAGAACCCAAGTCCATTGATCCATTCAAACTCCTCATGTTCATAGAGATAAACCATATAACACATTTCATAATATAGACCTACATGTGACACAATACAAGGTTATTGACCAAAGAATCCTCATTGTGTCCACAGATCACATCAATAGAAACACGGTATAATACTATTATTGTTGGGCAAAAATCCCTCAAGGTATCATTGAAGCCTTTTTGAGGTGATTGTGTTTGTTGACAAAGTGGACATCTGAGTTGTTTTTGTTGACAAAGAGGATTTCATGATGGAATGTCGAGTTCAAGAGCTGAGGTCAACGATCCATGTTTGATTCAAGAACGTCGATAAAAGGAATGGAAGATCTGGAGGCGGTACAAAAGAACAGATACAAGGTGACGCCGTTTTCCAGTGTTTGCCAAATTTTTGGGCCTGAAAATCGGCAAATGAAGAAAAGTGTTTTTGGCAAAGGGACTTGCGCGCCGAGGACTTGGAGAATTAAAAACTTGCGCGCCACATGTTTTTCAAGATCAGAAGATCAAAATATGGCTAAGGAAATAGGATCGCGCAAGTTTGGGAGTTGGTCGCGCAAGTGTCCAAAAGGGCAGAGACTTGCGCGCTGAAACTGCGTCGCGCAGGTGACTTGCGCGCCGACGCGCAGGGGGGTCAATTTGCCTATAAATACTGGACCACCCCCCTTCATTTCTCACCGGAGTTCAAGACGAGAGCTCCCGTCGCGCAGGTGTGGTGGTCGCGCAAGTGGTGTGTGTGGTCGCGCAGGTGGGACTTGCGCTCCAGTTGTTGAAGTTGTGCGCCGGTGTTAGAAGTTGCGCGCCGGTTTGCAGTTGCGCACCAATGGTGGTTTGGGCGTAAAGGGAAGAGAGTCGCGCAAGTTTGGAGTTGAGGAATCTTGTGTCGCGCAAGTGTCAGAGAAGGACTTGCGCGCCCGTTGTGACTTGCGCGCCGATACTTGCGCGCCGAGGTTGACTTGCGCGCCAAGTAAGGTTTGTTCCCGCAGTGATTTTCAGACTGTGTGGAAGCTGGAAGATTGCCCGATACCTTTGGTGCAAAGAGAAATTCATCAACGGGTGAAAGTTAAACTTCAACAGAGCATCTACATACAAGAGAAGATGCATTCATTCATGAAAATGAAGAGACCTACAGGTCTATAAACTGTGAGTGGATTCCATCCAAGAGCAGTGAGCTCAGGAAGAGGAAGAAGGTGATCCTCTCCACCGGCAGTGAGCCAGAGAGAGAGAAACAGGGAGTGACCCTTGGGAAAGCAGTGAGCTGACCCTAAACATTGTAAAGGCAGTGAGCCTGGGCATAGAAGTGATCTAGCCCGAACCTTGTAATCCACAGCTAGTGAAGATTAGTGGAATTTGGTACGACCGACAACCTGTCGGCGTATGCTCCTTGGACGTAGCCCTTAGCGGTGAACCAAGTAAAATTGCTGTGTCCTGTGCTTGCTTTACATTCTGTTTATATCGTGCAACAGGGAAAAGAGAGAAGAGTGTTTTGCTTAACAGCGAAACAAGATCAGAACGGGCATTAATTTTTAATTAGTCATACCCTGATTCACCCCCCCTCTCAGGATATCCAGCCTAGTGGACCTAACATGTGGTATCAGAGGGAAAGGTTGAAAGTTGTTCTTCTCTCAATGGAGGTAACCAATCATAAAGGGATTTCGATCTTCGACGGATATAATTTTCAGATATGGAAGAATCGGATGCAACACTATTTCCGATCCTTGGGAATGGATGTGTTTTCAGCAGCTATGCATGGTATCACAGCTGATATTTCTAGTGGTGCCTTATCAGAAGCTGAGCATAGAGAGTTGGATGCTGATTCCAAAGCAATCAATGCCTTAGGGGGAGCCCTTTCCAATCTCATCTACACAAAGGTGATGTCATGCAAAACGTCACATTCCATGTGGGAAAAGCTTTTGAATATATATGAAGGGGACACAAAGGTCAGAGAGGCAAAGCTGCAGGTGTTGTGGAACAAATATGAAGATCTGAAAATGAACCCGAATGAGTCTGTTGACGCATTCTTTGATAAGGTAAACATTGTTGTGGAAGATATGCAAGGTCTTGGAGAAGTCATTGAAGACATAAAGATTGTAAAGCGCATCTTGAGGAAACATCCACCTCGGTTCAATCCGAAAGTTTCAGTACTAGAAGATAAAGATCCGAAAGAGCTGACATTGGACAATTTTCACATTACCTTGGTTGCATATGAAATGAGGAACGATGATAATGAGGCTGTGGAAAAGGGGAAGTCTAAAGAGGTGGCATTTAAGGCCATGAAGAAGCTCACCATTGAAGATTCTAATGAAGAAGAAGAGACAGATGAGGTGATGTCATTCCTTTCTTCGAATCTACAAAGAGGAAGAGGAAAGTTTAAAGGTAAACTTCCACTAGCATGCTTTAGATGTGGAAAGGTTGGTCATCTTGCGGCAAGATGCCGCAAGAAGTTTCAAGATGATGATGATGATGATGACGTTGAAATTCCCAAAAAGAAGTCTTCAGCTTTTGTGAAAGGGTAGAAACAATTCAAGAGAAATTTCTTCAAGAAAAAGAATCTTCTCTCACAAGAATTTGAAAGTTCAGATGAGTCTGAGGGTGAAGAAGTTGAAGAGATAGAAAACTGTAGAGATCGTGGTCAAAATGCGATGGTGGCTGTTGCCAGTAGCGCTCTAGAAAAGAAAGAAACTGAAACTGATGGAGAAGAAGAAGAAATTGAAGGGAGAGTTGACATGGAAGCTGAATTAGAAGCAGCTCTTGAAGAGATAGATGTTTGGCGAGCAAAAACAAAGAAAGCCAATAAGATAGTACGTGATGCCAAACTCTACATGCAACAACAAGAAGAAGAGAAGTCTGAGCTTGAAAAAGAAATTGAAAATCTTAAGTCTTCCAGGCCAGAGCACACAGAAAAGGTTGATGAGCACAAGCTCGAGATTGAAGAGCAGAAAAGGGAGATCGATTGCTTGAGTCGAAAAGTGAAAGATCACGTCAAGCGTATTGAAGAGCTTGAAGAGGAAGTTGTCGGTCTGCGCAGAAAAGTTAAAGACCAGGAAAAACCGTTGAATCCCAACACATTCTTGGGAAATCAGGTCATTACGAAGACGGAAAAGAAGAAAGAAGAGCCTAGTAGTTCAGCAGGAAAGAAGCAGCAATTGAACTCAGATGTTAAGGCTGATTCCTGGCTTAATCAGAAACAAAAATCTACGGCAGTTGAAGTTAGACCGCAAGCACCTGTCCCGAGATTGAAAGTGGATTTGAGCACAAAGCAGAATCAGAATACTCAGAGATCCAAAGGGGAAACTCGTAGTGGTGAAGTAACACGAAGGAATGCACCTTATATCAGGTGTTATTGTTGTGGAAAGATGGGACATTCACAGTATGTGTGTTCCATAGCCAAAAGATATCGAAGGGAACAAGAACAGAGATGGCAGCTGAACAGAGAACGGTTTTCCAGAACATTTTTTGAAGGACACTGTTTTTTGTGCGGAGTATTTGGACACATGGCTAGGTACTGCACTCCGACCATTCAGAAAAGTGTGCCAAAGCAGAATCAAAATGATCGCAAGCAGCAGATCAGTAAACCGACAAGTGAGTTAAAAATTCAGAACAGATTTGCAGTTTTGCAAGATGAAGCTGGTCCATCATACTCTGAGAAAGAACAGAAGCCTCAATCGATGCCGAGTATGAAAGAAAAAGTATGGACTAGGAAGAAGAAAACTGAGAAGGCCGTAGTTGCTGAAATTTCCCTTAAAGCATCAGATCGTTCTGGTGTTTGGATCCTTGACAGTGGTTGCACATCCCACATGACGGGTAATAAGGATCTGGTTACAGGCATAAAATATGACAAAGAAGGAGTTGTCAAGTTTGGAAATGATGAAGGCCTGAAGATTGTTGGCTCAGGAAAAGCCATGTTTGGGGCAAAGAAATGAGACATGCTGATGTCTTGGTGGTAGAGGGTCTCGGTCATAATTTGCTTAGCGTCAGTCAACTATGTGACTCTGGGCACTCAATACTATTTACCAAGAAGATGGGTATTGTTAAAGGAAAAGATGGAATAGTCATTCTTCAGGGAAAACGAACAAAGGGGAATCATTACCTGGTAGGTGGGGAAGAAGATTCATGCCTTTTATCCAGAGAAGAAGAAAATCAGTTGTGGCATAAGCGACTTGGTCATCTATGTCAACCATCTATGGAAGATCTGGTAAAGTGTGATGCTGCTAGAGACCTTCCCAAACTATCACGTGATCGCACTCATACGTGTGATGCTTGTCAACAAGGGAAGATCATCAGGAAGACATACAGGCCAAAGGAACAAAAAGCAACTCGAGTCCTCGAATTGGTGCATGCTGATGTATGTGGACCCATCTCACCACGAGCTATAAATGGGCAAAGGTACTATGTTCTTTTCATTGATGACTACAGCAGAATGGCCTGGGTATTCATCATAACCCACAAGACAGAGGTGTTCAGTTGCATAAAGCAGTACAGGAGGGAATCAGAGAAGATGCTTGGGCAGAAAATTCTGAAGTTTCGTACTGATAACGGTACGGAATTTACAAACAGCCAGGTTGAAAACTATCTCGAGAAACATGGGATAAGGCATCAAGTTTCATCAGTGAGAACTCCCCAACAGAATCGAGTAGTAGAAAGGAGGAATCGGATCATTAACAACATGGCCAGAACAATGCTTATTGATAAGGACCTACCAGAGAAATTTTGGAAGGAAGCAGTTTTGACATCGGTCTATGTTTCAAACAGGTCCCTGTTATGTCCGAAGCAAGGGAAGACTCCGTATGAACTGTGGTACGGAAAGAAGCCAACGTTGAAATACTTTCAAATCTTTGGAAGTAAGTGTTTCATTCTCAACAAAGAACATCATAGGAAGTTTGAGGCACGAGGATATGAAGGGATATTCCTCGGCTATTCAGGGAAAAGCAAAGCATATAAATGCTTCAACAAGAGGCTGGAAAAAATTGTTGAGAGTAATGATGTCACTATAGTCGAAAATGAACAAACTGCTCAACGACCCAGTGAACAGTTCCGGGATGAAAGTGATGATGAGATAAGCAACCCAGGGGGAGCAGAAGTGGCAGAAGCTGACTCAGAAGAAGATACTGATGATGAAGAGGAAAGTGTCAAGTCGGTGTCTGCGAGGAAGCCAAAGAGTCGAGATGAGATTGATAGGCAGAATATCATTGGTGATCAAACAGCCCCAGTTCAGACTCGAAGAATGAAATCATCACAGCAAGCATCGTTTTTGTCTCAAGTGGAGCCGAAATGTTTTTCTGATGCAGCTGAAGATGAAAACTGGGTTCATGCCATGAACGAAGAGCTTGATCAGATTGAGAAGAACCAGACATGGGAGATTGTTTCGAGGCCAGCAGACAAGAATGTCATCGGGACTAAATGGGTCTATCGCAACAAGATGAATGAAGATGGAACAGTGATTCGGAACAAAGCACGACTAGTGTGCAAGGGATACTCCCAAATCGAGGGAATTGATGTTGATGAGACATTTGCACCGGTTGCAAGGCTGGAGACAATAAGATTATTCCTAGCCATCGCAGTGCAAAGAAAGTTCAAAGTGTTCCAGATGGATGTCAAATCCGCATTCTTGAATGGGGTTCTGGAAGAGGAGGTGTATATTGA
The DNA here is from genome assembly GCA_963277665.1 of Viscum album. Taxonomy (NCBI): domain Eukaryota; kingdom Viridiplantae; phylum Streptophyta; class Magnoliopsida; order Santalales; family Viscaceae; genus Viscum; species Viscum album. The sequence goes on along the minus strand of OY728155.1, from coordinate 109,377,874 downwards.
GCAGCCAGATGGTTTTCTCATTCATGAGGATGAGAACAAAGTTTGCAGGCTGAAGAAGGCATTGTATGGGCTGAAACAAGCACCAAGGGCATGGTACTCAAGGCTTGATCAGTACCTGAAGAAGCTTGGTTTTCAGCGTGGAGGAGTTGATTACAATCTCTATTTCAGCAATGAAAGTAATCAAAGGATGATGGTGCTAGTGTATGTCGATGACATAATTTTTGGCGGATCAGATGAAGCTCAGTGCAGACAGTTTTCCGAATTCATGAAAAATGAATTTGAAATGTCAATGATTGGAGAGTTAACATTTTTCCTTGGTCTACAGGTAACACAAGGAAGGAATGGAACATTCATTTCTCAATCTAAATATGCCAAGGAGGTCCTGAGAAGGTTTGGAATGGACAATTCCAAGGAGATGAAGACTCCGGTGGCTACCCGGATGAAATTAGCAAAAGATGAGGATGGCAAGGAAGTTAATATCACAGAATATAGGCAAATCATTGGAAGTCTGTTGTACTTAACCGCAACAAGGCCTGATATTGTTTTTGCCACATGCCAAGCAGCGAGGTATCAGAGTAATCCCAAAGAAAGTCACATGCTTGCAGTGAAAAGAATACTTCGATATATCAAGGGCACGGTGGACTTCGGCTTGACATACAACGACAAATCTCAGACAGAGTTATTGGGATATACTGATGCAGACTGGGCCGGTTCAGCAGATGATAGAAAATCAACGTCAGGTGGTGCATTCTATCTTGGTGGATTGTGTATTTCTTGGCTAAGCAAGAAACAAGATTGCATCTCATTGAGCACCGCAGAAGCTGAGTATATTGCGGCCACTCAAGCATGCACACAGTTATTGTGGATGAAGCAGCAGCTTGAAGATATGGGAGTTGAAGTGAAGTCTCCGATCGGAATCCAGTGTGACAACTCAAGTGCTATAAATCTTAGCAAAAATCCTGTCCATCATTCCAGGACAAAGCACATTGAGATCAAGTATCATTTCATCAAGGAGAAGGTTGAGCAGGGCATCGTGAAGTTAGAGTATGTGCCTACAGAGCTACAGGTTGCAGACATTCTGACAAAGGCCTTACCCAAGGAAGCTTTTGAGAGGCATCGACTAGCTCTGGGAGTTCAGTCGATTTCCCGCACTTGAAATCGTGTGGCTGCGGGACCCCTCCCCCTCTCCTCGAGGTATGCTGTGTTTTCCCTACTGTGCTAATGTGTTCTCTACTATGTTACAGACTACAAAGGCGTGACCTTTGGGTTCGTTGACAAAGGGGGAGAAAATAGTGATTGTTCAAGGGGGAGACAATGTGGAGATTTGATAAATCATGAATGATATGGGGAGACGCTGACAGGTGGAGCAGCCAGATAGGGGGAGTTGAAGTTAGTTGAACGTGCTTAGCCAGAGCTTAGCTTGGACAACACAGGAAATATGGCTAAAAAGGTGTTGAAGCTGTAAGCAGAAAGGGGGAGCTTATTAAATCCGACGATGCTAGAAGTGATCGATCAAATAATAGATATCACGACAGCTGAGGATCGTGATAAAAGCAGAAGCGTGTGGTGTCAACAGTGGATATCAGAGATAAAGTGATTCATTGATGAACTTTTCATTTACTCTTGTTTCTCACGCCGAGCATTGCTCATGTGGGCTTAGAGTATGTGTTGAGTAAATCCTTGGTCGCAATCAGAATCGCAATGAGGCGAATGGAGGCTGAAGAATCAATGAAGCATATTTGTTTGGAAGAGTTGTCAACAAACCCAAAGGGGGAGATTGTTGGGCAAAAATCCCTCAAGGTATCATTGAAGCCTTTTTGAGGTGATTGTGTTTGTTGACAAAGTGGACATCTGAGTTGTGTTTGTTGACAAAGAGGATTTCATGATGGAATGTCGAGTTCAAGAGCTGAGGTCAACGATCCATGTTTGATTCAAGAACGTCGATAAAAGGAATGGAAGATCTGGAGGCGGTACAAAAGAACAGATACAAGGTGACGCCGTTTTCCAGTGTTTGCCAAATTTTTGGGCCTGAAAATCGGCAAATGAAGAAAAGTGTTTTTGGCAAAGGGACTTGCGCGCCGAGGACTTGGAGAATTAAAAACTTGCGCGCCACATGTTTTTCAAGATCAGAAGATCAAAATATGGCTAAGGAAATAGGATCGCGCAAGTTTGGGAGTTGGTCGCGCAAGTGTCCAAAAGGGCAGAGACTTGCGCGCTGAAACTGCGTCGCGCAGGTGACTTGCGCGCCGACGCGCAGGGGGGTCAATTTGCCTATAAATACTGGACCACCCCCTTTCATTTCTCACCGGAGTTCAAGACGAGAGCTCCCGTCGCGCAGGTGTGGTGGTCGCGCAAGTGGTGTGTGTGGTCGCGCAGGTGGGACTTGCGCTCCAGTTGTTGAAGTTGTGCGCCGGTGTTAGAAGTTGCGCGCCGGTTTTCAGTTGCGCACCAATGGTGGTTTGGGCGTAAAGGGAAGAGAGTCGCGCAAGTTTGGAGTTGAGGAAGCTTGTGTCGCGCAAGTGTCAGAGAAGGACTTGCGCGCCCGTTGTGACTTGCGCGCCGATACTTGCGCGCCGAGGTTGACTTGCGTGCCAAGTAAGGTTTGTTCCCGCAGTGATTTTCAGACTGTGTGGAAGCTGGAAGATTGCCCGATACCTTCGGTGCAAAGAGAAATTCATCAACGGGTGAAAGTTAAACTTCAACAGAGCATCTACATACAAGAGAAGATGTATTCATTCATGAAAATGAAGAGACCTACAGGTCTATAAACTGTGAGTGGATTCCATCCAAGAGCAGTGAGCTCAGGAAGAGGAAGAAGGTGATCCTCTCCACCGGCAGTGAGCCAGAGAGAGAGAAACAGGGAGTGACCCTTGGGAAAGCAGTGAGCTGACCCTAAACATTGTAAAGGCAGTGAGCCTGGGCATAGAAGTGATCTAGCCTGAACCTTGTAATCCACAGCTAGTGAAGATTAGTGGAATTTGGTACGACCGACAACCTGTCGGCGTATGCTCCTTGGACGTAGCCCTTAGCGGTGAACCAAGTAAAATTGCTGTGTCCTGTTCTTGCTTTACATTCTGTTTATATCGTGCAACAGGGAAAAGAGAGAAGAGTGTTTTGCTTAATAGCGAAACAAGATCAGAACGGGCATTAATTTTTAATTAGTCATACCCTGATTCACCCCCCCTCTCAGGGTATCCAGCCTAGTGGACCTAACAATTATATATGTCCCATGACCCATGTTTAATGACCAAGACACTTTCTTAATATCTATGGTGCAGATCCATAGAAAACGTAACAAATATTACCCTATTGTCATATATTTTCAGTATCATTCTATAATTCTCATCATCACATCCATACCATGATTCCCATAATCCATAAGGTAGGCTCAACAAGCAAGTCCTTGGGTGTACATTCGGGTACCACTTTCATGTACTGCATCATGTCCGAATCATCTCCAAATAATAGGAAGTACCTCTGGTAATCAAAATAAAATCAATAGTATCCATCAAAATGCATAAAAAAATTAATGAGGGTGGATAAATGACTAAACCAAACAATAATAATATGACCCCTTGGAGTTACATGTTTGGTATGGGTAATTGGTTGAAACCCTATACCATATCTAACCAAACATGATTTACTAGATCATGATAGATCAATCTCTAGGGAACTCATTGGGTCCCTTAGGTAAAAACACTAGAGAGGCATCCCGCATGGGATCCTCATAGTCATATATAAGTGAAGGTATACCTCTAGGTAACCATAGAAATAATAATAGAATGTATGTATCCTATATGTTACTGTAATAATATATAAGTAAATAAAGGTATCCTATATGGGATCATATAGGTTGAACAGAAGTGGATGCATCTAATGTGGGATCCTTAGAATGGTATATGTATGGAGAGGCATCCTAAATGGGATCCACAGCAGAAAAAAACTGGATGAAGGATCTGTGAAGGGATTCCTTAAATCAGTATGTATGTGAAGGTGTCCCACATGGGACCCTCTGTAATAATAGTATGGTAAATGCATCCTATATAGGATCTTATAGAGGTCATAACATAAGATGGGCTCTTAGAATAAAATTATAATTAATTTAATACCATTCTAGAGAGATGGTTTCTATCAACCTTTATACAAAGAGTAACACTCTCATTATATATCTTGATTTTATAACTAGAGGAAGAACCTCTATGTTTATTAAAATTCTCAAGACACATACTATGATTCCACAAATAAAATTAAGGGTCTTACAATCATGATATACACAGAAAGATAATCAAAATGGACTGATCATGTTTCTAATTCCATCTCAGGGTTGTAAAATAGTAAAAAATCTAACATGGGTAGCAAAGTAGGAGTACATGGAGTGTATACCTGAGTACATGGCATGCACCCTTAAAAACTCACATGGTTGTGAACATTAGTAGGAAACGGTATATAAATCCCATTTCAACTACATGAATACCATGTACATAGAATTTAAATAATATGAGATACCTTATTGTGTACCTCACATGTCCTAGATATGTTCTTTTCCTAGTTTTGTACTTCTACATGGCATGTGTCCCACACGGGGTCTTGTCGTGTACTCTACATGACCATGTGACTTCACATGAGCTATCTAGCCATGTACTCGGCTACATGTATGAGTGCCGATACACAATGTGTATACCCTATACATGGTATGTACTTCTAAAATATCATCTTCCAAAAAAATGAAGAACCCATGAAGTGTGTTTGTGAACTACATGTTGTGTGATCAATATTTCTGAATAGGAAACCACTAAAATTGACCTGAAACCCCATTTTCTCCCCAAAAGCTATAGGTTAACCCTCAAGGAGTTCTAAGTAGTGAAAATAGACCTATAATACTAAAAATAAATAAATCTAAAAATATCTACAACATAATCTTAAAAAATTCCAACATTTTGATGGGATCTGCAAAAGCTACATTAGTTTCTACGATCTGCAGCTACTATATGACGATCTGACTCCTCCTGATCTCAATGAAAAAACCTATATTCCCAACACCAAATTTTTATCTCTATCAAAAATCTCCCATATATAAATCATGGTTAGTAAATTCCATAGGGGTTATATTTAAGACTTTTAGATATAAAAGCAGAAAAAAGAATAAAAAGTGAAGAAAAAGAATGAATAAGAAAAATGGGCCTAGGACTAGCCTTAGCCTCCAACATGAGATCATATACCACCTATGAAAACATCACCATTATAGAATCAATATCATAGATAAAATATAAATATGATTCTCTATTAAAAATATATATCCTAACGATCATGTTAGAATATATTTACAATTAATTAATTAATTAATATTTAATAATTAATAATTATAATAATCCCATGAAAAATTGAACGACTCATAAATATAAAAAACTCTTTTACTAGGGTCAACACTATATTCTAAGACCAACTATGTGGTCAGAAAAACTATCCAATATCATCTTCTAGGATAAAATGGGCATTTTACATCCTACATTCATCTAAGAGAAACAAAATAATGTTTTATCTCAAATTTTTAATATAGAAAAACATAGAAAATTACATATTATGAAGACGACTATACAAGTTACTTATTTATTGATTTGTATGTATTTTTATTGAAATATGTCGATTTCATTATGAATGAATAGTTTATAAATCTTAAGAAGGGAATGGTTGATTTTTCAAATAATGTTTTAATGAGTTCTCATATACCTCAAGTTTTATTAATTAATTATAATATTATTAAAGGGTTTAAAAATTTTTTATTCAATAAAATGATGAAATTATCATTTGTATATTTTTATTTATTCTCTCAACGATTACTTGTAAAATAGGTAAACATTATCATGGGTTTTACTGATTTCCACTTGAGTAATTTGATTAATATTTTTATATGCCATATTGGTTGTTTTTGTCATCACACATTATTAAATATTATAGACATGATCCAAGGATGTGTAAGAACTATATAAACATAAAAAATTTAATTTTTAGTAGAATTTAATGAATGAAATATGACTTGAATGAAATAAGGTTGTAAACATAAATCACTGTGTTTTTCGAAAGAAAGTATACACTCTAAAAGATTACACATTTTTAGTTAATAATATTAATATTTCCCATAAATTATACACCTAAATGATCATTTTAATTTAATAAATTTAAAATAATTTATAAATCATGTAATAATGCTTAATTACTATATGAGGTAATATAGTTGGTATTATTGAATTTTGTAGAAAACCATATAGGTTAGGGCTCTCTTAAAAGCTACGTATACGTGATTAAAATGTATAGTTATATTATAATGAGATTTATTTTAAATATTTTCATGATTTTAGATCTAATACTTGTTTTTTCATAATTTTTTTCCACAGAAGAAATAGGTATTCAAATGTAAGAAGGCATCAAGGTGATAATAACCTTCTAAATTTATATCCTAGAGTGGTTGGAACCAAGCAATTTGTAGTATTGTGAAATTATTCTATGTATACTATTAACATTAGATCTATGTAATAGAGTTTCAAAATTATCTATAGTCGAAGATGTCTATTGTAGAGTATTTCATGAACATGGTCCTCCAAAATTTGATGGATCATAATACCCATTGAAATATAATGGATGGAATAATATATTGGATAAGATATTTGATACGTTAGGATCTGTAGAACATGAAAAGGTAACCCATTATATTTATCTATTTTAGACAAATCTAATTAATAGTGGAATATTATTATGAAAATTAAGTAAAAGAATAATATTTAATCTATATATTGTATGATCGATAAATATTTTTTGAAGAGAAATATTTTCACAATGTTCTTTGATAAATAATTAAAAGGAACATTTTATATTAAAATAAAATATATTGTGACTTAGTAGAAAGTTATGATGAAAATTTTCCAGACTGACCATGTATGCACCAATATATTTTCTAAACCATGATAGTAAAATTTATATATTTTACACTATGTTTACAAAGAGAATTGGCATCTCATGAGTTTAAAATTTTTAATAAGGTTTTCATTATACTGATAAATTTTATATGGAGTTTTAAAATAACTATATACTTCATGAAATGAAGAGTTTAATGTTGTCATGGTGGAAATAAATGGAGATATAATTTGTCATTAAAATTAGTGGAAAGGCCCATAATGTTCCAAATGTTTTAAATTTTAATTTAATAAATTTTTGTAGGATTTGAAATGATATATTGATGTTGTAATATTATTCATTAGTCTTTTGAATACAAGGAAAATAGTTCTATTGAAAAATGTAATGGAAAAATATATAGTCCAACAATACTGAAATATTTTAGTTTCACTAATTTGGGAAATATTTCTTATATATATCTGAAGTTAGTTACTCAAGTTGATAATAATCATGTTCTGAAGAAGAAAGGTATGGAATAACTTTTTTCTCTAACTATAGAAGATAATTAACCCTCAACTTATTTTTTTATAAGTTCATTAAATTTTTATTCAGATTATGAAAATGTCTTGTTTCATTATAGATCCACACATTCTTTAATAACTGGAAAATATATAGGTAAAATTGAATATCATTTTAATAAATTTATTCATAAATCTTATTACAAACTCCTAGGGAGAGTATAATGTAAATAATAATTCATAAAAATATTCTTATTTTCATATGAAAAATGGATTTTACTAAAGATCATGTTATCATTACCATTGTCATGTTTAACATTATTCTATATATGGATTGAATTTTATTTTATCAAATTAATAATTATCTTAGGGCTAAATATGTTATTTTTTATAATGTTTTTTAGTTTTTATATACATATTATTCCATACCTTTGATAACATATCAAAAAAAATGTGAAATTGATAATAAGTGGAAGTGAATGTTATCTTTTACATATGGTCAAAAATTAAGGATCAGATCACATCGGTTATGTTTAAGTAGTAAATTATTATCAGGATGCATTTCAACCTTATTTTCTTAGTTTTAATCCCATTCCATAGGTTGAATTTATTATTGGATTAGTTTCTAATGCTAAGCTAATTTCAGAACCCCTTATCAAATGGCTATAGTAGATCATTTCTAATTGAAAATGTTGTTATAATAGTTTCTTGATTAGAGTTTTATATTCCCAAAAACGTCACCTTGGGTTGTTCCTATCAGGTTTATTAAAAAATAGGATGGTTCCATAAAGATTTACATTGATTATAGAGCACACAATAACATCAATATTAATAAAATCATTCATTTTCCATATATAAATGACATATTTGAAAAAATATATAGGGATAATCATTTTTGTAAGATAGATCTTGGGTATAGGTATCTCCATTTAAATTTGATAGAGTATGAAAATTTGAGGATGGATTTTAATTCAAGGTATAACCATTATGTATATGTGGTTATACCTTTCAGTTGGATGACTTCACCTAGGTGTTCATAGATCATTTTAATAGAGTTTTCTTTTAGGATATGGATAATTATGTGGTGTTTTCATTGATCTAATTCATGTTTTCTAAAGATTTTAGGAATAAATTCAAAAAATCGAAGGATTGTTATATGGGTACTAAACTAAACTATGTTTTTTGATTTTTTTTGAAAATAGTAATATGGGTTATATTATATTTAATTCATTGAGAATATAGTTTTCAAATATAATATAACTATTCATCATGATAAAAATGATTCGTTGAAGAGTGGAGATGACCCAAAAATGTCACTTCGATTCAATGTTATCTTAGATTGGAAGGTTTTAATCAACAATTTCTTGAAGTCATTGACCAGTTATCTATCCCATTAAGTAAGTTAACTATTAAAATTGCTAAATTCATATGAAAAAGATATTTCGATGAATGTTTTTAGAAATTAAAAGGAAACAAGGTTGTTTTTAAAATGTTATACTAACTTACATAAAATGGTAAATATTTAATTTATATACACTATTATTTAGATGTATATGGATGGTACTTCAAGCAAGATAATTAGGTAATTTTATATGCTGCACATTAATTGAAACTGTATTATGAGTATTTACCTACGAATTGTATTGAACATTCATGGGTATTCTTTTCATTAAAAATTATGAGTCATATTTTATACTGGGTAAAATATAAATATATACTAACCATAATGTTTTAAAAAATATATTAAATAAAAAAGAGTAGAAAAAGAGGTAAAGGGTATGGTTGTAATTGATAAAGGGTTATGATTTCATGATAATATTTCATCATGATAAATCAAACAAGGTAATTGATTCCTCAATTATAATGGTTAATGTATCATTAACAATTAGATATTTGGTAAATTATTCTTTGGTTAATGTTTTAATAATAGGTTTTCTAGATATTACTCATTAATAACACCATCTCTCCTTGTTCCACTACCAGTGTAGTCAAAAATTTTATACCTAAGTAAGCATGTTTAAAAGGAATATCATGATTTGTTGGAAAATTTATAATTAGTAAATAAGGCTAATTTTCATGAATTTATCATTGATAAATATGTTGTAGTTATATTTTTAATGATGATGGGTTTTCCATATGATTTAGTATTGAATAATTAATTCTTATTCCGAAGATCATAGCTCTCCATTTTCTATTCATCCTAGAAAAACCAAAATGTATGAAGAAAACTATGATTATTATTGGTGGGTTGGAATGATGGAGGTTAATGACAATTTTACCATGAAATATTTGACTTATAAAGTTAATAAAGTTAAGAGGTAACTCTTTATGGGGATGCCACAACATTTTTCCAATTCATTGATTGAAATGGGATAATATATCCATTGATTTCATGGTCGGATTACCAAATAAATTTCTACCTAATATTGATATTAAATTTATTATTGATTTTTTTCTCTAAATCAATTCATTTTGTATCATATTCGAGATTTTATTTTTTAGATCAAATTTCTAGAATTATCCTAATGATATAGTCAGATTACATGGAGTCCCTCTCTCTATTTTACTTTATCATGATATTATATTTACCTCAAATATTTGGAAAGGAATCTAGAATTAATTTTGTACTGAATTAAATTTCAGTATACCACTTCAAACACAATATTATGAATAGTCTGAGAAAAGAAATCAAACTATGCAAGATATGATCCTGGATTACTAATTGGATTATTAGTAATGTTGGGATAAATATCTATCATATCTATTCATTATGGTATATAGGTGTAACCATTTGGGGTATTATTAGAAAGTGATGTCAAACTCTAGCATGTTGGATTGATGTCAGTCAATTATAAATTTTTGGGATCAGAATTAGTAGATGAGATTACTGAGAATTCAAAGCTAATTAAACACTATATGAGGGAATTCCGTATTATGTAGAGTATTTTTTCAAATAACCTTAGGAAATATCTCCCATTTGAGATAAGGTATTATGTTTTACTTAAAGAATATCTTTGGAAAAGTATAATGATTTTTGGAATGAATGGGAAATAATACTAATTTTATTTTGGTCTATATTAAATTTTAGAAAGTGGAATTATTTTAATAGTTAGTTTCCTTATATATGAGTATATATTAGGTTCATTATGTATTTAATGTTATAATGTTAAGTAAATGTGCACCTGATAAGTCTCTTGTCTTGAACACTGTAGTAGTTTAGTTGGAAGAGAATATATCATATGTGGAAAATCCTTTGCAGATTCTAAATCATAAAAAGTTGAATTTGTGGAATAATATTATAGAACAACTATAGGATTTATTGATAAATCAGTCTAATTAATAAGAATCATAGGAATTAGAAAAAGCTACGATAGAAAGATACCATCAACTATTTATATAATGATTAAAATTATGAGGATGCGTTTTATTAAAGGATTCGAATTAGAAAAACCATTTAATTTTAATAAAAAATCAAACTAATTTGTTATAAATATTAATGATTTCATTTTTTAGATTTATTCTCACTATATTAATTATTCATTTTTCAAATTGTGGATTTTTCTAATAAAACGTTTTTCATGATTTATTTTCTTTTATTTAAAAGTTCCATTCATAAATTTTAGTTATTTAATTTTAATTTTTTTGATATTATTATACCAATTTATCTTTATGGGAATTATTGGGATTCTTTTAAAATATTTATTTTTGAGTGAATAATGAAAAATTCATATTTTTTAAAAATTATAATTTATTTTCAATAAATAATTTATTTTAGAAGAGACCTTTTATATTTGAAAATTCTTTTAAAGTAACATAATATATATTTTATTTAATATGATATGAGTAATTCCATTGGAATATGCATTATATTTTATTTTGTTATAAGTTAGTTTTTAAGCATAAAATGCTCTTTTAGAAATTTCTTTTTTCATTGAATTTTTTGTTCTTATATTAGAATTATTTTCTTCCAATTATATATATTGAATATTCAAAAGCAATTTATTATTTATAATTATGGTGGTCAGATTTATTAATGGGGTCAATTTCATTTTCATTAATTTGAATTTTAACCTTCATAAAAATGTTTTCACCAAGATAAAAGAGGAAAACATAATTAAGTAAAAAACAAGGTGATATTTTGAAAGAACTCTCATATAAAATATTACTTTTTGAGATTATTTTTACCCTTATCAACAAATAATTGAACATTAATTGATTAAGGTCAACTATCACACTATTAATAATTTATATTATTTCCAAAAATTAAATAATTACAAGAGTTCAAATCCCATCACTTATTTGAGGGGGCCATTAATCCTCAATAAATTAAATAAATTATGCCTTTTAACAATACATAAATTACCAAATAACATCACAAAATACCTCACCCACTTTTAGTATCCCTGGTCATTATAGTTTTTCCTATGTAACCAACATCTATGTACTTGATAATTACATGTCTTCATTGTATTAAATATTAATGATGTTTCTTATGATATCATAATTATTCCTATGCATGATATAGTATGTTAAAATTTCTTAAGATTATATTTCACAGTTAACAGTCCTATTATTTCCTTTATATTATAAGAAAATGGATTCACCTTGATAGTATTTTGGAATAAATGACATATATATATAATATCATTTTATGGGACATAAATGATATAGGCTATTAGGGGTTGAGACTCATATAAATTTGAGACACCCTCTTATGGGATGCACCCTTGGTAATTCCAATAAAATGATATCATGAGAATAAGACCCCCTACTAGGAAATCCACATTTTATGTTTCATTTGATCTTTGTATATGAAAAGATGTATATTTTTAATTATTCTATATTGTTTTCATTAATGAATACCATAAGTTTCATAAATTTATGTGATGATAAAAAAACTATGATGAAATATGCTCATTGATATGTTGGAAATTTTGGGTAAGTTATGGGGGATATTGAATTACTGGGTAATGTGGGAAATAATTTTTTCCTTTTATCCCTTTATAGAAGTTTATATCTCAAGCCCATTTATGGGAATGAAATTGACCTGATTAAAAAATAGAAATGGTTTTTTTGGGAATGTCTATTTATAGAAAGACTAAGAATGAGTCATCATGTGCGTAGGTTGGTAACACAAGTATAGAACCCACTAGATTATATATATCATGATAAATGGATTGTATTACACAGTGAGTGTTCATTGGAGGTTTTATATTGTCTTGACATTATACAATTAAACTATGGTTGACATATCATGTTATTACATTCTAACCTTTGACTTTAGGAGATTATTCCTAATTCCATTGAGAAAGGGTCTTTGAGGATCACAAACTAAGTGTAATTGTATTCTTGGTTAAATTAATGGATGAATTTAACAAGTTATAATAAATATTATTCATTCTTTATGGGTTAATATTTATCCTATTTTTCATGATCTGAAATATCTAATCACAAGTTATAAGAAATTATAATTGAGATAAATATATATAATAATTATTTATTGTCATATTTTGTTGATTATAATCTTGATTAAATTTTCAATTAATAATGTCGGGATATTTATTTTTTAAATAAATTGTTTTATTGAAGAATAAATAAATGTTGAGGAGGATAAGTTAATTGAGTTTAATGGTCTAATTATAAATGATGAAAATGATATTTATTTATTCATAGGTTATGAACATTTCACGTGAATAATAATTATATTATTGTTAATACTTAGGGTTCACATATAATTAAGGAATTAGTATGGGTGGTTATTTGTAAATTAGAAACCCTAAACATTTCTTTAATATAAATATATATTCATTTTCATGTCCTCATAGATATTGTGTGTGAACAACATATAAAAAAAATAATCTCAACCCCTAGAAATAGTTATAGAGAAATACACTATTATATGCTCTCATTCACCTCTCTTAAGATATCGACCAAACTCAAATATTTCATTGAATTAAATTCAGGTGTGATCCTCATGAAATAGTGAATGTGATAGAGAATCATTGTTCATGATCCTTGTGACTATAAAATGATGTTTAGAGATCAGAGTTCATGTGTGGATAACTTCTAGATATATTCTACATAATAATGGAACAATGAGATTGAGTCAAATAGATCATTAATGAAGAATTAATTATGAGTTTAAGAAATTATAGTTCCATTTATAAATAAATTATATCTAAAATGTGATGATCCTCCTCTTCAGGTTATGTAATTTAATATCTTCATGTAGACTACGATTTAGATTCATTTTTTATGATTCCATTATTCATACATAGCTTAGATTATTCATAATTTAGGATTATTGTCTGAGTCATCCATTCCAAAATAAGAGTTTTTACTCTTCCTAGAATATATAATTGGTATCATATTAGTCACAGTGTGAATTTATAATTATTTATCAATCAATGGTTTAATGTTTTTCGTTTTAAATTTCTTTTACTTTAGATCTATTTATTTCATGGAATATGAACATCATTTTATCTTCCCTTTCTTTATTGTCTCTTAGAAAACCAATAAATGGGTTATGTTAAAATGAAGATCCATATGAAAAAACATTCTTGAGAAAAAATTGGTTATAAAAATAAAAAAAATTAAAACATGATGTTTACCCCAAACTACAAAATATGTACCTTCATAAATAACATGTATCTCTGATCATTACTAGATCAGTATGGTAAAATTAAATCAGTGATCTAATAAAAGAAAACCAACACATATACCTAGATAGTATAATATATAGTGTTAAGAACCACAAGTCGTGTAACATGTATAAATAGGGGGTACTTTCCATGAATTTGTGATATAGAACACATGGGTAAAATTATGTCATGTATCTAATATAAAAAGCATGTATTTAAAAAATATGAATCATTGAGGGTACACATTGTATATATAGATGACACATTGTGTACATCATAAAGGTTTTTAGATGGGAAACCATCTTTTCTATATGTTATTGTCATAGAGACAAGAAGAAGAGGTTACACATTGTGTAACATAGTACACACCATGTTGTATACTACATTCAGTGTGTTTAATTTAACATGTATAAAATAATTAATTAAATAATTAAAATTATTCACATGTATCCCATGTTTAGGTTTTTTGATATTACTTGGCCTATCATAATATTATTAAATATATATTGAATAAATTTTTATGTAAAATTCAAAAATCAACCAGTTGTGTAATGCATTTTGTTTTAGTGTGATTCACAACCATCAAGAGAATATCATGTTCTATAAATCACAAGTGTTTTCTTTATCATTTGGTTGACAATAATTACATCTAATTACCCATTATGAAATGTGTGTTTTATTCCCTGGTAATACACAAAAACATGGATGTTTCTGGGTATTTTGGACACGTACATGCCATTTCCTTTAACTACACTTGTGTACACTATAAATTTTAAATAATATTTATTTATTTAATTTTTATAAAATTATGGATGATGGTAATTGAAGGATAATTGGATAGAAATAAGATAAATTAATTCATTATTATTAACATGTGGTGTTTTACATTAAATAAAGTATTAATCAAAGTAATTGATAACTAGTTTTCAAATGTATGTTTATTACATGTTTTGTGGATGATCACGAGCTTATAATATACATGTTCATGTGAATGGTTTCATTGTAATTTTCCATTATAATTACATTAAATTAAATTTTTGTACTATGTTTCATCTCCCACTCCTTATTATTTATGGAATTATGTGTCTAAAAATTCTTATATGTAAACCAATTATCCAATCCTTTTGATCCCCTCAAATTCATGTAAGTAAAATAATAGGTAAGGATAGAGAACCCATGTGAGAGGATGCAGTCCAACTCCCAAAGATATGGTGAAACCATTTGAAGTGATACACTAGAGAATAAGTGTAATGTTTCAATAAAAACCAAGATATAAATCATGATGTTTCCCAATATTGTTGCGGTTTAGATTATAATATTCTAAATAAAGGACCATTAGATAATCTCATGGTCATTCCACTTATATATTTTTTCCTATTGAATGGTTGATTATTTATTTTTGGGGGTTCTTTGTGATCATTTACAAAATAAATTGACCATAATTTAAAAAAAATAAAACCAAATTATTCTCAAATTGTATCATAATTGGTTAATTACTTAATGAAAATCCACTAAATTTTAATAAGGTATGTGATAAGATAATACTAGGTTTTTTATGAAAAAAGTTAAAAATCCCTCAAGTATTAAATTTTGTTCGTATAGATTCATACTACATAATCTAGAATTGAACCAATAGTTCAATGTTATTGATTGTCCCATGTTGGGATGCATTTAATTTTTAGGGACTTTTATATTGAAATTTTGGGTTGACATAACATGGTGTACGTCAATAGTTGACTTCATGAGAAGCACTTGGTGTAATTGGGATAAACGACTATAGAAATATTTATATAGGATTTTATGATTGGGGATTCAACACAAGATAACAATGAACTAAATTTTAATGTATTTGGTATGTTATGCCTACCTAAAATGAATCAAGTAACTTTTTATCCCATGTCTATGTTATTATAAGAGAAATATGGGTCCTTGCCACTAGAATATCTATGCAACATGATATTCTGAAACTAATGGTGAGGGCTATTAGGATTGAAACAAATAGTTGGTGGTTGATAAAATTATAAATCCATTAATGTAATTTGGTTATGAAAGAAGTACTAATAACCTACTCATTATATTTTTATAAATGGAATAACATTTTAATTTAACAATATCACTATGGTACATGCCATAACACATTAACATCCTCATCATAGTGAATTTATATGATTAGAATAGATTCTTACACACTATAAGAAATCATTGACAAAAATAATATGCGATCAGAACAACACTTATTGAGTCTTTTAATAAATAGGATAGAGCGAAAGAAGATTATATCTACCTAAAACATGTGGATGATGCAATTTATTTCCAATGTTTCATGTGATCCTACAATTCTAGTGAGAATCTAACCTAATATAAGGATATAGATGAATATAGAATCATTTATCACCTTTGGGATATTTATCAGAACAAGGTTAGATAAGAGATATCTGATATATCCAGTCCAATATTCATGTTCATTGATATAGTGTTAGTACTAATTGGGCCTCATGTATTCAATATCATTATATACACAGAATATTTATACATATTTGGGTTTAAAATACATAATGTGTTTCAAATGAATCTTATTACTTCCACATTACCGAAAAACTTCTCCAATTTCATTATTAAATATAAAATGAGAAATATAAATAACTTTCATAAATTTTATTCTTATTCAGAAAGTTGATAAAGATATGGAGTGTGAAAAACATTTGTTTCTTATGGTGAATAAAAAAATTATGAACTAGGTTAAGAGTTTGAATACTCATTCCATATCTAGGACTATAAAGAACCTTTTTCCAGGAATACGATGATCCAAAGAGAAGAAAATGGAAAATACATTGTGTATTTTTCATGTGGCATGAAATCCCACTGGAAGAGGAACTGACTCATCCAAATAAACATCGAAAAGCATCAGGTGTGTTTGTTACCAAGTGTAATGTTTTCATATCTACATGTCTAGTATTAGATATTTCATGGGTTTCTCACGTTTTAATCCAAATAGAATTAGAAATTATATTTCTAAATGTTTCCAATAGATGGATGGGTCTATAAGCTACCAATGATGTGATGATTACTGCTCTAGCCATAGGAATGTAACATCTCATGTTATCTACATGAATGATTCAATTTTAAAGGAACTGGTTTTATGGTCCTAGTGTTAATAATAAAATTTTATTTATTTATTTTTTATACTTGGATGTATATATATATTTTTTGATCTCTAAAAATAAGAATTGATGCTATAATAAAGATTACATATGTCATGATATAGAAAAAATGAATAATGATATTTATACAACAAAATTTTAAAACCAAATATTGGAAATTAATAATGAATCAAATTCACATGACTCATTTCACACCGATTTATGGAATATTTTTTGGGTCATATATATGATTAGTATTCAATAAATATATATCAAGACGATTACTTAAACACTTTCAAGTATAATTCACATGAAATATGTCATGATTGTGTATAAAGAAACATGAACAATCCACTATTTTTTTGGTTATGGTGAAAGGGCCACAAATAATCTATAATTAATACATACGAATGTATGTATACCATTTCATGTAGATTCTAGTGGTGTATTATAATAATTTATACCTTCTACATATGACTTTAGTAGTAACAACTATGTCAACAATGATGATTTATATGTTTGAATCCTCTAAAAAGTATACTGAGTTCAAAAATAAATATTAGAATTAGCATGGTATGAAGACAATGAATCTTCTATCAAATCGAGGTGGTGAATATCTTAACCATTATTTTATCAAAATACCAGGAGAGTATGGGATTTTATCTCATCCTACAAAACCTTATACACAAAAAAGGAACGATCTTAGTGAATGGAATTATTGTACATTTATGTACATGGTAATGTCAATGAGGAGTCATGAAATCCTTCCATTATCCATTTTAAGATTCGCATTACACATGAAAAAATATATATTAAATCCAGTACCATATCAAGTGGAAAATGGTATAATACTTGTGTTATAGAGTGGAAAGAAACCCATTTTGTTACATATTCATGCAAACAGATTAAAAGCATTTTTAAGGCAAACTCAATAAATAAATTTTCACCCATGGGAATGAATTATATATTTATAGGATAACCCATAGAAATATAGTTATACTATCTATATGATCCCTTAGATAAAAATATTATCATTTTAAATAAAGATATATTCTTTTACACGTTACACATCCTAACAAATTATTGTAGGAGTAGGATCAAATTCTAGGTAGTTGGTGCTCAAGATTTCCATGATTTGGTATAGAAACTATCTATAGAGTTTTTTTAGAAGTTATAGTCCTTGAAACACATGTTCTATGTTTGATAAATAGAGAAGTTATCAAAATTAAAATATATGATTTTCTAGTAACAACAAATTGTAAATCACTTTTGGTTAACAATAATGAAACTATATTATACATGTAAGTAGTAGAGATCTCAGAATAAAAAAAATAGAAATAAGTTATGAACTCTAATCCAGATTCGATGTAACAAAAAAATATATAGTCCTTGGTCGAACTAATAGTAAGTATAAATCCCATTAAGTGAAAATGGTTATTCAAGAGAATGATATACATGGAAATTTAGGTTAGTAATGATAAATAATGACTATTAGATAATGGGTTTAGATAACATTAGGAAATATGTTTTCACTATTTTTTTTATATTTTTTCTTAGAATATTTCTACTCATGTATATTGATTTATCCCTAGAGTTATCATGTAATTTAGTTGTCTCAAGAAATATGAAATAATATATTAAAATTTTCAATACATTTCTATGCAGATGTACACATTATTTCCATGAAAATGCCTCTACCCAATTTCCATAACGTCATATGAAAGAAATATGAGACGACGATTGATTATGGAACATGGGGTTTACCCAAGGCACAACCTAAGGTTAGCTGATATCGAACGCCTAGATTGTGAAATCGTTGGCGGTGGATTTAATTAAAATATATTAAAAATATATTTATTTTATTTTAAATTCCACGACCAAAATTCGTATATAAATACTCAATTATAATCAATTTATAGGGACAACTGCATAACCATGTGATAATCAAGTGTATCATTGGATGTTTTTTAATGGATGATCAAATTATTGGAAAAAAATTATCAGATCATGATGGAAATAGAGGTATAAAATGCATAAGATCATCCTCATCACTAGAGAACACATTATTTACATTTAATCAAACCAAATCAAGGTATAAATCATCATTTCTACTTTCCACCCCATTAATTAAAATATTTTCCATGGATTTTTATTTTCTATTATTGATCTTCAATTTATTAATCTTCACATCAGCCCTAAATTTATTAGTCACATTGATTAACTATAATTCATTTGTTACACTTTTCATTATCCCATGGATACAATTATTATGTGATAATTATAAAATAATTATTTACCACTAATTTATTATGTTTTATTAATTGATTTTAAACCATTCATTCATTTCATTCTTCATCGTTATCCCATGGTCTTCTGGTTCGACACAATTTGGGTGGGTTGAAGCATGCTGAAACCCTGAGATTCATTAAAAATTCAAAAATAATGAAGATATTTTAAATTTAGAGACATATCTAAAAAATGTTCTTGTTACATGTAAGGCCTATATGGATCATAGACCTAAACATAAAATATATATATTTCAAGTGGAAAAGAAAATCCTTGTGGGGTTCAAGTGGCCAAAATATTTCCACCGATGATGGATCGGGCATTAAAAATCCTCTATATAAACCACTAACATTATTTTTAGTGAAAAAGTGATAGCAATGACATGGTGAATATGCATTAAGACATACTTGGGTTTCATTAGAAAACTCAAATACAATATATGTAGTCTAGGAACTCACTATGTGTAGTCCACTGGTTGACGAATCTAGGGTTTTGAGGAAGATAAGAATCAGACACAGTATATTTAGGGATACATGTTTTGTGGCTCCACTCAATGATACCAAGACGTATACTAATTTCATATTCCTAGGGCCCTATGTGGAATCACACACCATGTACTCCAAGAGTACATAGGCATGCCCAAAGAGATAAGGGATTGATTTAGTGTCTAGGAACAACCATGTACAAGACCAGGTATATCTACATGGCCTGATGTATATGAGCATATCTAGGATCACATTCCTGGAAACTGGATGGACATGAAAATTCATTTAATACCCTTACATGTTTTGTAGTATTATATGGCCATCCAATCTATGTTCAGGTGTGGAAATGTTTAGTACGATAGGTGAGGTCACAAGTGGTGTCACTCCTTGTACACAGTATGCGAGCCTTGGTACATGTCATGTATGTTTTCTCAGAGAATTTAACCATGATTATCCCCTTAATAACAACATTAATTTGGGATTTTGAGTAGCCAATACTGAGAGTTTTTTTAAATAGAACATGATGATGGACTTTATTATGTAGTTTAAGATATTATATGTGATTTTATAAGATTGATACTTTTTAGGTGATGATTGGCAAAGACAATGATCATGGAAGGATCATATAAGAGATGTCAGGGTTGGAAACCTACCTATCATAGTAGGGTGAGAGACCCCATATTCATCTTAATTAACTGAGTGGCACCATCTAATGCAATAGGGTTAGGGTTCTATGTTTAATAATAAGTTCCCCCCACCAAATGACTAGGGTGTGGGTACTCTACCTACTGAGTGTCACCCCTATCATACAATGGTGTTATTCCTCTATTAACTAAGTGTAACACCATAATAGACTAGGGTGTCAGTCCCCTATTTATATATCTATAGTTTGGTACCCCCTATTATGTTATGGAGTGAGTCATCTATTCACTTTATGTTACCCCTTATCCTAATATGGCATAATTCCTCTATCTATTTAGTTAAACCCCCTTATCATACTAAGGTGCAGGTCCTCTATTGGTTATTGTTCCACCTCAATCTATATAGAAGTGGTTAGGTGTGGGTATAACAAGTGGATTTCATAGATAGACAAGCAATATGTCCGTATTACTTGATAGACCTATGGATACGTAGGAAGACTAATCATCCTAGGATGGGACATGGAGATAGTGATTCCCTTTATCTCTCATTTGGGTTTATATTATTCATATATATATATATGATGGGTTTATTTCCCTCTTGTTATGGGGAAGAATAAAAAAATTATCTTCTAATTTCTCCAATTGTGGGTTTTTAGGAATCCTAATGGGTTTATATAAACTCATTCATGCATGGATGTTTCCTGTATGTGTCATTTCATATGCTCATAATGGATAGTTTTGGGGTGGAATCGATGAATCATGCTAATACCTGGGTCTATTGACCATATATAGTGGTTAGACATGCAAATCAGTTGAAATGATCTCCATGTTCTTTCTTATTATAGTTGTTTTCAAGTTGGGGAATCATTTATATTTGGGAAAATATTTTTCCCCTTTATGCATTGGTTTAGTTTTTTGTACTCTATTGTATTCCCTATAGTCTATTTCGTGCATGGTTTTACTCTATATGTTACTATCTTTCATTATTCCTCTACATTATTTTGTGCAGATGCTTTGGTGAACATGTATATATATATATTAGGATAGTGCCTCCCATTGTATATATGGCCTTCTCAGTGCCTGTCTCTATTCCCTAGACTATTATAGGAAGAATTGGGATTATGGTGGCCTAATATTCCACTAGTTAGGTGGGACCTAGTGGGATGGGTCATCATATAGTAGGGTCAAATCATTTCATTCCCTCGTATGGTGTTTGAAATTGTCTCCTTATGAGGAAATGGTTGGGAATTTGGAATTTTTTTGAACTTTCTCTATTACCAATGTTAGGCTATGGAACCTGGTGTTAGTGTGATGCTATAAATATCCATTCAACATGAGTCTGCCAATATACATATCAAATTAGCATACAAAGATATTGGTGAGGGGGAATATTGGTACATTCATCATCTAGGATTGAGTCTTTTGACTTCACTTCTTTATTTATTTACATATATAAATGTTCATATAAATATGGTATATATTTACCAATATTAGGATGACTCTGTAAAATCTAATTACTATTTTCAGGTATTACTAAACCCCTCTCTTGAACATGATTTGGATGGACTAAATATAGGGTTGTTTTGGGTGAAATTATTGAAATTTTGATATTTTCGAGTTGTACACGGTTAGAACACATGTTTCCCAAACCATATTCCCCTTAATGGAATCCATTTAAACTCAAATATTGTGTTTTTCACATCGTTTGCACTATTGGAAAAACCATGCACCCACCTAGTAGAAACTGCGCATCTTGTTAAAAAGGGGAGCACTATATGTGTAACCATGTAGCACTTCCCACCTAAACTTGTGTATAAGATTCCCTTATAAAAAAAATTAATTTTAAAACACCAAAACCCATAGTTTATTTGCATGATGGTCTCATTAAACCCTAATAAATTTTCTAATTCATTGGAAGCTCCCAAGAGGTGATTCTATCCCTTATACAACCCTTCAAAGACAAATTAATGCTTGGAGAATAATGTTTATTCTGTTCCTAGTATGTTTCCTTTTTTATGTTAACTTTATCTCACTCCCTCCTCTCTACTCCCTATGGTTTCATAAATATATGTATTTTCATAGGTTTTAATCCCTATCATTTTAGATCTCAAATCAATGATTGATTCTCAGATATTCATGTTGATATTCTTCAGCGGAGTTTCCAGCATAGGCTTTGTGATTTGTGATCCCAAGGTAGGTGGTTCTATTATGATGTAAAGTATTTATTAAACCTAAATTTCATGATATAGGTTCAATTTATTTATTTAAATAATTTTTCATTTAATTTTTTTATTAAAACCCAATTTAAGTGAATTGGGGGATTTGGATTTATATTGGAACATAATTGGGTTAAACCCCCAATTCAAATGAATTGGGGCCTGTTTTTGATATTGAAGGAAAATTGTGAGATTTTAATTATTGAATTTAAATTTTGTAATTGATTTAATGAAATTTTATTCAATGACTTATTTTAGAAAAAATGACTAAAATGTTTTTTATGTAAACCCAATGGTGTTATCTTGTAAAAACTAATTATTTTATTAAAAACCTATGAGTTTGTTTTTAAAAGTAAATTGGAATATTTTAATTAGGATAACGGGATGAGTTGTATTTTAAAAAGTTCTAAAATGAGTTTACCATCATTAATTAATATTAGAGTACATGAAATCCTATGTAGTTGTTGATTTATTCAGGATATAACTCTATCAATGATTAATAACACTAACAATACATATAATGAAGGTCATATCCCCGATGGGATGGTTATGAGTCCTCTTTGACCAGTGTCAGAGGGATGTGTGTACATTTATTATCATGAAAACTATTTGACTGTGCGAGAGTCTCATTGCTCGGAACTATTGTGACTTTTATTAGATGATTATATTTCTCATTGTTTATAGTTTAAATAGATTCCATTTCCTGTAAATTGTGTTTCATATTCCATAAACATTTATATAAACCCTTTTATATAATGTGTTTATTATGCCATTTCATAAGTGTTTATTATTCCATTTGTTTAATGTATTTCAATCATCTAAAATGTAAATCATGATTTCTTTTAAATATCATTTTAAACTTCCATGAGTGTTTATTTATAATAAAAAAAATTATTTGGTAAATTAGATGTTTTTATATTATTATTGTATTCTTGGTGATACCCTAACTGTATTTTATCTCACACACTACCTATACCTATGGGTGTTTTTAGATTATCTATTTCTAGGTTTGTGAAAGGGTATGATTCCAAATAGAGGTGGTTCTAGTTATTGATCCTTTGGTTTGGAATGATGTGTATACTAGGACTTGGGTTGGTATCCTATTTTCATGTTGCATTTTGGGTTTTTTCCTATTTCAATCCTAGTATAGTTCTCCCAGTGGATTTTGTCTTGTATGTATATTAGCTTCTGCGTCTTTTTCTTCAATTGTGTATGATGGAATTTATTTCTCACTTTCATATTGTATGATCTCACCTACTAGTTGCGAACCTATTGGTACCAGAACTCCCTTCATGCTATGTCACCACTGACCTAGTTATCAGGGTACCAGGGTATGTGAGATGGTGTGCGAAAAAGTGGTATCAACATTGGTTGTTAAGAATCTTGACTTGATGTTAGTATGCAGTTTAGGTGATCTTATCGAGATAAAGGTGGTAGTTTAGATTCATTTTCTGGCCATAACTCACCATAACGAGCCTTTAGTCACAAGGGGTGGTTTGGGAAAGATGTCTTGAAGATTAGTTCTAGACTTTTACCTCTATTTTATTCTGATATTATGAAATCAAAACCTTGTGTTCATATCTGATCTGATTGATTTACCTTGTTGCTCTATTGAGTGTTAATATGATGTCTTCTCTGTTGTATGATGTTGTTGTATAACATCATGTCTTTGAGAAGTCATGTGAGTCAGATCCATGAGAAAATTTTGATGAACCTTAATGATCAAATCCTCTCATAGACCATTGTCTGTTTGAGGTGGTTGTGAATGTTGTCCATGCTCTGGGATAGGCACCACCACAAGTTCCCATTTATGCTCTATTTGTGGTACCTTAAAGGGAGGATTTATGGATTTGTTTAGATAAGTTCCTTCACCAGAATCCACCAGCATTCAAGGGCTCAAATGAAGCTCAAGTGGTCAAGGAATAATTTAGAAAGATTGAAAGTTTTATTGAGTTGTTGGAGACACCTAATGAAATCAATGTCAAGTGTTCCACATTTATGATGGAGGGACCTAATAGGAGATTATGGGATAGTATTGTAATAGAAAAGAAGCACAAGGGATTAGAAAAGAAATACTTAAAATCTATTTTCACCGACTAGTTTTATCTAGATTATAGGTGTTATCCTAGGATATTGAGTTTTAAAACTCGATTAGGTTGACAGGACCATGACAGAATATGAAACTGTTTTGTTGATCTAGTTTGTTTGTCTATTTAGATTGTATTGAATGAGAAGATGAATAATCGACAGTTTTATATGGGACTTACAACTAATATTTGATCACATTTTTTCTTTCTGAATGTTCCTTCTTATATAGAGGTGTTTTATAGAGCATTAATGATTGAAATAGACTTGGATGGAAAGTCAGTGTTGACAAAATTCATTTTTTCCTTATGTGGCGATACAAATTCCGCTAAGAGAAATAGTAAGTGTACTGATTCTTGGGGTGGATCACGATGGTAGGGTATTTCTAGACCTCCTTCAGTGCTAGTAAGAGACCCTTTTATTTACTACCAATGTGGAAATCTAGGGAATTCTAATTGGGTTTCTACTAAGGAACCCAAGATTGGTGGTTCATATATATTCTCATGTATCTTATAGTAGTTATTCAATATCTATTCCTCTCCATGTAATGGAAAGGGGTCATCAAGGCCTAGAAAAACTATGCATCAATCAGATGATACAAAAGAAAAGTTGTTCTTTCCACATGCATCTAGAATGAATCTAATTCAATTATTATAACCGTCTCTAGAAAAAGTACATACAAATCTAGCATCTATGGGAAAAAATATCACTATACCATCATCATTTGTGTCAACCATATTATATACTGGTGCGTCACATTCATTTATTTCCACATTTTTTAATATACTAAATATACCTATTGAGCATTTATATTATGTGATAGATATTACTATATCTCTTCGAATGAAGAGAGTGTAGGGGCCCCATAGTCTTGCTAGTGTTTTCTCATTATCTAATATTCAGTTTTTTGGGATTTTTATAGTTTTCAACATAAAACCTATTGAAATAATATTCATGGTGGATTGGATCATTTCTGATCAAGTCCTAGTTGAGTTTTGTCCTCTACAGGTATATGTTACCATACCTGATGAATTTTTTCGAATCTATCAAGGAGAATTGGACCCAAGGTCAAGTAGTTCTAGAAAATCTTCTCCAAATTTGGGGAAATTAATATTAGTGTTTACTTTTGATCCGTTATATGACTCCTTGAGTTATGACATCCCACCCGTTGTTGTTGAATTCCCCTACATTATTTCTTCTAACTTCTCTAGTTCTCCCTCAGTATGAAGGTATAGTTTTCTACCAATTTAGTGCCCAATACTAAATTAATATATATTCATTATTTCCACATGGAACCATTTAAGATAAAATAGATAAATAATTACCTGGTTAAACTTCTACATAAAGTCTTTATATTCTTGAGTGTCTCACCATGGACAGTGAAAAATATATTTTTTTATGAAAGATGATGTGATGCTTCACAAATACCAATCGAGTTATGTTAATGAACTTGTATCTTTTTTTTGGGATTGATGATATATTTGACTTTTGAATGGGGTTATGTGGTTCTTGAAGATTGATCTTCAATCTGGTTACCATCAATTGAGAATAAAAGAACAAATCATTTAACAAACTTCTCTTTTGAGCAGGTATGGCCACTATTTGTACCTTGTCATGCCTTTTGGTCTAACTAATGCTCATGTACTCTTCATGGAATCTATGGATAGTATTTTACATGATAATATTGATACTTTTTTTTATTTTCTTTGTGTATGAAATCCTTGTTTACTCAATACCTAAGGCGGATCATGTGCGCCATCTGAGAGCTATTCTAGAATTTTTAGTAACCACAAACTTTATTCCAATCCTTAAAAATGTGATTTCTAGATTCCAAATGTAAGTTTATTTAGACACATGGTGTTGGAAAATGGAATTTTATTTGATCTTAATATGGTGAAACTTGGTATGAGATGGGAACAACCATGAAATATTATTGAGATTCATGTCTTCTTAGGTTTAGCTAGATATTCTCATCAGTTTGTAAAGTAATTCTCAAAGTTTCATCCTTTTATGATTGGTCTATCTCATAAGGGAGTAATTTTTGTTTAGGATTAGAAATATCAGAGTTCTTTTGATTAGTTGAAGTTCTTTTTGACTATTATGTTGGTGTTGACTCCTCCAGAGGCCAGTCAATTCTATTTAGTCTCCAATTATTCATCAGTTTAAAGTTTGGCATGTGTTTTTATATAGGGTGATCATGTTATTTCTTATGGATCAAATCATCTTAGGCCATAAGAATAGAATTATCCAAACTATGACCTTGAACATGTAGTTATGATGCATATGCTTAAGAGTTGGTATCACTACCATTCTATAGAAGGGTTTTTAATATATTATGACTAAAAAAGATTGTGTTATATATTCGCCAAAAAATATTTAAATCTTCTCTAGAGGAATTGGGAGGAGTACATGAATTAATTTGATTTTGACATCACCTATACTCTGAGGGAAGGGAATGTAATTTCAAATTCATTATGTTGGAAACATCTAGCCCAAGCCATGAAAGAATCATTTCAATAGTGGAACTTGATGGATCGTTTTTCAAAGTTTCACATTGGATTCTGGGAATTAAGAGAATAGTTTCTTTGGATGGTGTTAATTTAGAATATGCTCTTCCTAATTTGATAATTCTAGAACAAAATCTTGATGAAGAAATAAATTTAATTAAAGACTCTCTTTATCGTGGGGAGACCATTAATGATTGGTTGTTCTCCACAGAGTAAATTCAATGATATTCTAATATATTTTTTTGGTATTCTTATTGGTCTAGAAAGCTATGTTGGTTCATTTCTAAAATTCCCAATAGGTAGTTCACCTACGAACCATGAATATGTTCCATGGAATGTAATATAGACTTTGGTTTCTAGGTATAAGTTGAGGCATTTTTGACATTTTCTTTTGTTGTTATACATTCCCTCAAGTTAATGCCATGAACCAAAAACCTTCGGGTTTTCCTTAGACACTTACAGTCCCTACATGGAAGTGTTATGAGATCTGAATGGTCTTTTTGGTTGGGGTTCTACATTCCAAAAGAAATATGAATGCATTATTTTTTGTTATTTATAGGGTAACCAAATCGAATCACTTTAAACTCATTCATGATACAACCAATGTTGAGGAGTTAGGAAATATCTATGGGAAATAAATTATTTATTACCATAGTTTTCTATATGCTATCACCTTTGATAGGTATCCTTGGTTTAATTATGCATTTTGGAGAGTCCATTAATAGGCAATGGGATTCTACATCCATTTGAGTATGGAATACCATCCGTAGTCGGATGGATAGATAGAAAGATCTAAAAAAATTCTTAAGGATATTATTTTTCTTGTGTTCTTAACATTGGTGGGGTTTTGAATAACCATCTAGGGAATATTGAGTTTTATTATAATAATATTTACCAGTCTATGATCATAATGGTTCTTTTTTACCCCTCATATGACCAAATTTGTATGTTCGGCCTTGCTGATCTCTGTTATGTTAGTTGGAGATTGGTGAAAGTTCCTTGGTATGACCAATATTTGTCTAAGAGATGAAAGAAAAGATTCAGTTGATTCATCAGATATTGTTGACGACATATAGCTAATATAATTATTATTCTTATCTTCATCACTAATTATTGTATATGTAGACTAGTGATCATGTGTTCATTAAAGTTTCACCTCAGTTGGGTCATTATCATATTGGGAGGAAAGGTAAACTCACCAATCTATTTATTGGAATTTTTGTTGTTGTGGAGTAGGTGGGGAATGTTTCTTATTTTTTAACACTTCCTCCACAATAGATGTCGATACATAACATGTTCAATGTATCACAACTATAAATGTATCTATCTGATCCATATCATGTTTTGAGTTGGTGTGATATTGAGGTTGAAACTAATTAATCTATGACTGAGAATCTAGTTAGGATAGTTTATTTTGAAACCAATTTACTTCATGGGATGATGATACCTATGTTTTTAGTTCTATGGAAACATAATTCTAATTCTAATGATACATGGGAGAGGGAGGTAGTGATGAGATATTTGTGGCTTTATTTTTTGGTATGGAAGATTCTTAATAAGATTTCTAGGATTAGAATGTTTATTTGGTGGGGAGGTTATAACATCATGCTATTATTTTTAGGGTTTCTTAAATCCCTATTTTGAAATTTTTTTATGGATTTTTAGGGTTATTTCTATTGAAATTAATGAATTTTTTAATTTTTTTGGGTTGTGCATGGTTGGCGCATTGTATTCCCAAATTTTAAACCCTCTCAGTGGAATCCGTGTAAACCCAAATAGTGGGGGTTTGAATGGATAGTTCATGGTTTGAAAATTTATACACTCTCTAAATAAACACTTTTCACCTTGTTATAAAGGGTCACATAGTTAAGGTACACAACTTGTCTAACTGTGTAGCCTTGCCCAGCTAACAATGTGTACGAGATTTACTTAATCAAAAAATTTATTTTAATACTCCAAAACCCCCAAATTTATGTGTCTAAAAGGATAATTCAACCCTAATACATTTTTTATTCCTGTAGTCTCCTAATAAGGGACTTTGACTCATGTACACCCCTCCAAAAGTGAGTCAAATATAAAAGAATGGTATTTGATCTCTTCCTAGTAAATTTCCTCTTAATGTTTTGTTTTTCCCTCTATCTCCTCACTCATCCTGAGGGTTTCTTAGGTCTCTATTTCTTTGGAGAATATAATCGATATTGTTTTAGTTATTGAATATAGGTTTGGTTATTGAATCTTTGTTTATGACATTCTTCATCGTAGTTGTAACTCCCCAGGTAAATAAATAATATGACATTTTCACATTAATCCATATTTGTGAATAAAATATTAATATTACTTTAAGGGGGACGCTATGCTCGATGGCGTACCCAATACGCAACAACGAGTTTCCTGGGAATCTTACGTTTCACTCTAATAATAAAATAATATTATTTTAAATGGTAGTTAACGCCTTGCCGTTGTAATGGAGGGAATGAACAGAACTAACTACAAAATGATTATATATGGTTGTCAAATATTTTTACTTTTTACAATAAATGTTAGAGGATTAAAAATGCGAATGAATCCAATTTTAAGCGTAAACATTCTAATATTCTTTCAAATGTCGATTAACCGGTGTTTGATGGCGAACCTCTTTGAAATCCACTTTTTGAACATTTTATGTGTTATATTTGAAAAAATAAAATTCTTCTTTAGAATCATGACATCAAAATTTACTTTGTGTAAGTTTTTGGTATTTTTCCGATAAAGTTCATTTTTTAATGAATAGTGAAAAATCATGTATTTTAATTCAAAACCATTTTTTTCTAATTTATTTATATTATTATATTATCTTTTTAATTGGTTTTAAAGTTCAATTAGAATATATTTATACCATTTAATCCAATAGTGGTCGTTGGAATTAATTTCACTTTAAAATTGGACTTAAACTAGTGTCAATCTTTTGATACTTATTGTTTCATAAAAACACGCTATTTGCTCCGATAGTGGGAATTAATTATTAAATTAATTAATGTAACTTATATGTTTTTAATTTTTTAAAATAGACATCATTTTTGAATTCGGAATATCAAATATAGCTTAGGGTGAAGTTTTGGTATTTTTCTGAAAAACATCAATTTTTGATGAATAGTGAAACCACTAAGTGGTACTTAAAAAACTGATTTTTCGTTTAAATGAAAATTTACCACCTCAGTGTTTTGAATTTCAAAAATCCTACATACATGGTTTTCATTAGAACGTAAAATCTGGTTCAATGGGATTAAAATAATTTTTTTGATGAATAGTAACTTTTACATTTTTTAATCGCGATTAGAGATTATTAGTGTAGTTTAAGGTAAATATAATGTTTTAATAATATGAAATGACCTAGAAACATGTCCTACCATTATTGGATGTGTCATGTCCGACCAAGACAACCCATGGGCCTATTTTTGGGACCCCATGGAGCCACTTGGGTATGATAATGACATTAATGAATTTTATTTAAAGTAAATGTAAAAATGTTACAAACATGAGTTGTTTTACTAAAACAATTTTTACATGGGGTTATACAAGTCATATTTTTGACTATAAATAGTCATTATAAATATAATAAGATATACTACATCATGATATTTTTTTATTATTTTTATACATTAAATAAAGTAAATTATTTATGACACCATGATGATGCAGTGATTACCTCATTATTTAACGATTTAAATACAATGAAAATATAATGTACAATATAAGACCTAAACTTGTCAAAAACCTATTGTATGGGTGGTTTTAGAACTCTTATAACCTTATCCTAGAAATATATAATTTTTGGACCTTTAAAATCCGAAAAGCATATTGAAATAAAGTATTCATTTATAACTTTCCAAGAGTGCCCCTCCTCTTCTCTTATAAAAGGCCCCCACCTCTACCACCTTACCCACACTTCCAAAGCCTTTGGATCGGCCACCCCTACCCATTCCATCTCTCCACACCCCTCTCTTCATCATTGAAGCCTCACTTTGGGCAGAATCTTTTCCAAGGAAGCCTTTGAGCTTAAATCAAAGAGAGTTACCCGTTTTAAAGGTAGTGTTTTCTCTTGTGTTATTATGTTTTATTTTGCTTCTCCAACCCCCTAAACTCTTTTTATTATTTTATTTTGTAACAAAACCAGTATCTTTAATATACTGGGATTTTGTTATGTTAAGTATTTGAGCTACACTTACGCACACCTTCATCTAATGGTTAAAGAACATACTGTTTCTGTGGTTGGCGATTTTCTGCCTCACGAAACGATAATTGTTCAATATTCTATTAACACCTTTAAAGGTGGCCATTATGAATTCAATGTATTTTATATATGATATATATGGAATTTATGTTTACTATATGATTCTTTATTTTATATTTAAAACATACCTTTATTTTTTTTCATGTTATGCAAATGCGATAATTTCATATGAGGAGGTGTGGACTACCGCCCCCTCAAGTGATGTGACTCATTAATGCAATACATGGAATGTATAAAGAATGAAATTAAGGAACATATGTGACCTATATAACATATATATTATAATGTAATTATAATATATATATATCTCATTTATTTTTAATTCCATTAATATGACAAAAAAATGAAAGTAGCGTTCATGCGTACGTACGACCTACCGTCTCCATGAACAATGCTTTTCATTTTTTATATCCAAATGTTATGGAATAGTATAAAATGAATATGTACTGGATATATATGATATTTTAATCATTAATACTATTCTGTTAATTATTTACTTATAACTACATGGGAAATCATTTTCAAACAAGTTCATTTTTTTTACTCATGTACCAAACATCAGCAAAAACATCTGATATGAACTAACATTATTAAAAAATTATTATAACATTATAATATGTGATATGAACTGAATAATAATCATTAAAGTAGGACCTTATGCAATTATAAATTGAACAATGTTTATTATTCAGGAATATAAAGAAACGAACAAGACAAGTCAGACTTGATATAAGGGATCCGACCCCTCTCTTTCTTTTAAAGTACACTCTTTTATGTCATTCCTTTTAAGATAATATTTCTTATGATTGGGATGTTATTTTATATTAATCGTACTGTACTTTTTATGTTCATACGATGAGGGACCCTATTTTCTCTCATCAATCCATTTTGGAAGTTTGGTTGGCGTCGTTAGGCTGCCGAATTTTCGTAAGAGATCCAACCTCTCTCTTTCTTTTTATGTACTCTCCTTTATGTCACTTCTTTTAAGCTCCTCTTTGTTATGTTGGGGGATGTTATTTTATATTCCTCTTTCTTTACAATTTATGTTAATATGGTGAGAGACCCTATTTTTTCTCATCAATCCATTTTTTGACATTTTAACTGGCGCCGTTAGGCTGACGAGTTTTCGTAAGGGATTTTTCATCTCACTTTTATTCCTGTGAGATTTATGCTACCTTTTCCACAATTTCCTTTTAGAGGTATATTTACCTCCCATTATTATACTTTTTGTGTAATATATTTTCGTTTATGAGTATTTACATCAATGTTTTATTGTCATTCTTTCATGGGGTGTATATTTCGAAAGATACCCAAGTCGGTAAGGGAACTTTTCACCCTCCTCTTTTTAAAAGAATTCTTTTGTTGGGTCTTTTTATTTACATATTGTAATGTTGAGATATGTTATTATATATCCTTTTTGTTTTAAATTTTATTTCCAAGTGATGAGATACCATTTTCTCTCTCATCAACTAATTTTATGAATTTTAAAGCGACGCCGTTAGGCTGTTGAATTTTACAAGGGGTAATTTTTAACACAATTTCAATTTCTTTGGGTTCAACATGTAGTTATTGAATATGTCATCCTATGAATATGTTTGAATGACCTTTTATTGTATTACACTTAATATCCACTTATAATGGGTGTATTTATATTTTTCACACATAATTTTGAGACCTATTTATCCTTAATTTAAGGATACCTTCTTGATAAGGGATTTCATCTCATTTTACATTGAGACTTTATTGTTGTTATGAAACAATTAACTCTTATATGGTGTATATACTTCACTTTGGAATATTATATCATTAATCCATTTATTCTCAGGATATTATAAAGTTATGATTAAATGTTATTCCTCAATTATTGTATTCAAGTGTCTCTCAATTTGTAAAAATCCCTTTTTTATTCTTATAAATATTTCTCATTAATATCATTGTTTTCAAAATGGTTTTAAGGATTTATTTATATGGGTATTAATAGTTTAAAATGTTAAAAGAATCAAAGTGGTATGGGACACTTTGATTAAAAAATCTTTTTATTAAATGTTTTAAATGGTTTTGAAAATGGTTTTTAGAATGGATTCATTATTTCAAAATCTTAAAATGTTATATTGTTATTGTAATGTGGGAATGTTATATTTCCTTTATTCATAAGTTATGTGCTATGATTACGTTATGATTCTTGGGCATTGTTTATGAAGGCGAGTGGTTCTATGATAAACTAAGGGCGGGTGAGCCCGATATAGCTCTCCAATGCATTGTGTAATGCGAAGGAGTTAAACATTAAGGTTTCTCTGAAGAGATTTAGAGAATATACTCTGATGGGTATTCCAAATGAAACCAAGAGGGTTACTCCCTACGTAAAAATGTTATGAATGCCTCAAGTTACCTTTATGTCTTATGATTTCTATGAATTATTAATGATTTGATGAGATATGTTAAAGTGATTATGTTTTATGGGTAAAGTATGATTTAATTCTTATGTATATATGAACTCATGTTTCCTTTCCATATTTTTTTAACCCTTACTGAGCTTTTTATGCTCATCCCAAGTTTTTGAAATGTTTTCCACAGGTCAAGGTAATAGTACATGATATGATGATAGTGTCAAGGAAGTGTCAATAAAGAATCCATGTTTTATTTTAAATATGTTTCCGTTGATGGAAAAAATGAATACTATATTTTATTATAACCACTTTGTTTAAATGTGGGATGTAATGCATGTTTTATGATATAATTCTCTAAATCTCTAAACCTGAAAAGATCTTCAAGGTGCATTCTTGAAATATCTCAAGATTAAGTAATGTTTAAGGCTAGGGCCTTATAGTTGGTATCAGAGGTCGGTTTAGACAAATTTAGGGATTATGAGTCTTTGTTAGACACATGATTAGTCCCTATATCTATTATTTCAGCTAAATCGTTTTTTATATCTTCTTTTTTTCAGGTCAAGTAAAGTCGGTTACGAATGCAAGGAGAAGGGTCTCAAACAACATTCATATCTCTTCCTGATGACATGCTTGCAATAATTATTTCAAAGTCATGTTCGGATGATTGTGAAACTTTTTCTAGCGTACAACTCACTTGCAAGCAGTTGTTTCAGATATCAAACACCTCCACTATACCTCATTATCATCGTGGATCATGGGTTGTATTTAGACAAATACTATTTTCACAATATTCTCATATTTTCAAGAAAGGTAAATATTATCAAGGTATTTTCAAATGTTTTACCTTATCACAAGAATTTGAAGAATATTATGATTTTAAAAATGGTGCTGAGGAAGGAGACCCTTATTCAACCTATTTATATTAGCTTTTAAAATATAGTCTCTCAACAAATACTTATGGTATTTTAAAAGGACCAATAATATAAAGTTTCAACTCAAAGTCTGTCCGACTGTTTTATAGAAATCATGTTTTATCAGATATTTTGGAATTATATGTCATACATGATTATTTTCCAAAACTATTTTTCTATGAACACACATATGACTCATGTTGTACAAGGTGTATTTGGATGGAGGGAGCAAATGATTTTTAAGGATATCTAAATCATTTTTGTAATACATGGGACTTCTAACTACGTGAGCAAGATGACGATGAAACCGAGTGGACACCATGATTAAGGTATTATTTTATTCATTTTGGAAATCGTTTTATTTTATATTATGGTGGTGAAATAAGACTTCAAGAATTAAGATGTTGAGATCGTAACGAATTTGGAGGAAAATGAGAGGTATAAGGAAAATATTGAGGTTACAACATGTTAGGGTTATTTTTTGTGTTTTATAAAAAGGACAACACGCAGACCGTGTGACAACCCATCGCATCGGACAAAGCTGTGAGAATCGAACCCACAACCAAAGTGCGACTGGTATTTATCGCCTACCACTGGACTATGTGAAGTCCCTGGTTAGTATAACTTATTCTTTTTAGTTAGATGATTTTATGAATTTAGAGTAATTTTATTTTGGGTTATTTATGGAAATTATTAACCTATCATGGAGGATATGTGATTAGGTTAATTACTTTTCAATATGAGACTTTAAGAGCAACTAATGTTATTTGGAGATAAGTGTTAATTTGTACCTAGGAAGACTAGGTGATTAAATCCTTCAAATATTTGGGTTTCAATCTTAGTTTGGTTTACTTTGAAGAATTTTATGGACAAATTGTTTATTGAATGGTCTTTATTGAATTTGGATATTTTTTGACAAATTTAGGAGATTAAGAATAGAATTTTTATCTTTTTTAGGTATTATCTAATCTCATACTAACCTTTTAGGTTTTAGTTTTGGTTAAGGTCTAAATACATGGGAAGAATATAGTTCTCTTTTGTGGATTAGGTGATTCTCTAGTAGTTGATTATAGCTCTCTTAATGTAAAAAAGTCTTCCTAAATACTCATCATTTGAGGAAAGTATGAGTTTGTGTAAGAAATCTAGTAAAATTTGAAAGTCAACATGACAATTAAGTATGTTTCCTTAAGATCAAAAATAAAATCAAAAATGAAAAGTAATTTAAAACAAAAATGTTCTCTATTAACTTTTCCTACGGGGGAATCGAATACCGTTTAACCCACCACAAGTATGTGATTTTCTTGTGGTTAACTTTCTCCTAAACATGTTTTCTATCACTCTACCTCAGAACACGACCCTTTGTTTTTTCCTCCATATCCATGTTTTCCTGCATGGAATCCTAGTATGGGTTAACTCGGGTGACCTTTGTACTTATCTTTCTTTATTTTAAAGTGATTGTTTTACTGACTCTTGTTCCGATGTGGGATTTTCAATGATGTTTCAAATCCCAATTTTAAAATTGTGAGGACAAAATTTCCAAAAGGGGGAAGGATGTAACACCCTAGGTAAATAAAGAATAGGAAAATTTCAAATTTATCCATATTTGTGAATAAAATATTAATATTACTTTAAAGGGGACGCTATGCTCGATGGCATACCCAATACAAAACAACGAGTTTCTTGGGAATCTTACGTTGCACTCTAATAATAAAATAATATTATTTTAAATGGTAGTTAACGCCTAGCCATTGTAATGGAGGGAATGAATAGAACTAACTACAAAATGATTATATATGTTTGTCAAATATTTTTACTCTTTACAATTAATGTTAGATGATTAAAAATGCGAATGAATCCAATTTTAAGTGTAAACAATCTAATATTCATTAAAAGGTCGATTAACCGCCTTTTGACAGAGAACCTCTTTTAAAATCCACTTTTTGAAAATTTTATGTGTTATATTTGACAAAATAAAATTCTTCTTTAGAATCGGGACCTCAAAATTTACTTTGTGTAAATTTTTGGTATTTTTCCGATAAAGTTCAATTTTTTAATGAATACTAAAAAATGTTGTATTTTAATTCAAAACCTTTTTTTATAATATATTTATATGATTAGATTATCTTTTGAATTGGTTTTAAAGTTCAATTAGAATATATTTTTACCATTTAATCCAATAGTGGTCATTGGAATTAATTTCACTTTGAAATTGGACTTAAACTGGTGCCAATCTTTTGATAATTATTGTTTCATAAAAACCCGCTATTTGCTCTGACAGCGGGAATTAATTATTACATTAATTAATGTAAATTATATGTTTTGAATTTTGTAAAATAGACATAATTTTTGAATTTGGATTATCAAATATAGCTTAGGGTGAGGTATTGTTATTTTTCTGAAAAACTTCAATTTTTGATGAATAGTGAAACCACTAAGTTGTACTTAAAAAACTGATTTTTCATTTAAATGAAATTTTACCACCTATGTGTTTTGAATTTCAAAAATATGACATACATGGTTTTCATTAGGAAGTAAAATGTGGTTCAATGGGATTAAAATAATTTTTTTGCTGAATAGTAACTTTTATGTTTTTTATCGCGATTAGAGATAATTAGTGTAGTTTATGGTAAAAATAATGCTTTATTAATATGAAATGACCTAGAAACATGTCCTACCTTTATCGGATCTGTCATGGCCGACCAAGACAACCCATGGGTCTATTTTGGGGTCCCCATAGAGCCACTTGGGTTAGATAATGACATTAATGCCTTTTATTTAAAGTAAAAGTAAAAATGTCACAAACATGAGTTGTTTTACTAAAACAATTTTAACATGGGGTTATACAAGTCATATTTTTTATTGTAAATAGTCATTATAAATATAAAAAGATTTACTACATCATGAGATTTTTTTATTATTTTTAGACATTAAATAAATTAAATTATTTATGACACCATGATGATGCAACGATTAACTCATTATTTAACGATTTAAATAAAATGAAAATATAATGTAAACTCTACGACCTAAACTAGTCAAAAACCTATTTTATGGGTGTATTTCGAAATCCAATAACCTTATCCTCGAAATATAAAATTTTGGGACCTTTAAAATCCAAAAGGCATATTGTAATAAAGAATTCTTTTATAACTTTCCAAGAGTGCCCCTCCTCTCCTCTTATAAAAGGCCCCCACATCTACCACCTTACCCACACTTCCAAAGCCTTTGGCTCGGCCAAACCCTGCCCATTTCATCTCTACAAATCACCATCTTAATCATTGAAGCCTCACTTTGGGTATAAGCCTTTCCAAGGAAGCATTTGAGCTTAAATCAAAGAGACTGACCCGTTTTTAAGGTAGTGTTTTCTCTTGTGTTATTATGTTTTATTTTGCTTCTCCAATCGCTAAACTCTTTTTATTATTTTATTTTGTAACAACACCAGTATCTTCAATATACTAGGATGTTGTTATGTGAAGTATTGGAGCTACAATTACACACTCCTTCGTCTAATGGTTAAAGAACACACTGTTTCTATGGTTGGCGATTTTCTGCCTCACGAAACGATGACTGTTCAATATTCTTTTAACACCTTTAAAGGTGGCCATTATGATGTCAATGTATTTTATATATGATATATATGGTATTTATGTTTACTATATTCTTCTGTATTTTATATTTAAAACATACATTTATTTTTTTATGTTGTACAGATGCGATAATTTTATATGAGGAAGTGTGGACTACTGCCCCCTCAAGTGATGTGACTCGTTAATGCAATGCATGGAATGTATACAGAATGAAATTAATGAAAACATGTGACCTATATAACATATATATTATAATTTAATTATAATATATATATATCTAATTTATTTTTAATTCCATTAATTTGACCAAAAAATGAAAGTAGTGTTCATGCGTACATTCGGCCTACCGTCTCCATGAACGGTGATTTTCATTTTTTATGTCCAAATGTTATGGAATAGTATAAAATGAATATTTACTGGATATTTATGATATTTTAATCATTAATAATATTCTGTAAATTATTTACTTATAACTACATGGGAAGTCATTTTCAAACATGTTCATTTTTTTACTCATGTACCAAACATTGGCAAAAACATCTGATATGAACTAACATTATTAAAAAATTATTATAACATTATAATATTTGATATTAACTGAATAATAATATTTAAAGGAGGCCCTTAAGAAAATATAAATTGAAAAAAGTTTATTATTCAGGAATATAAAGAAACAAACAAGACAAGTCGGACTTGAGGTAAGGGATATGACCCCTCTCTTTCTTTTAAAGTACAGTCTTTTATGTCATTCCTTTTAAGCTCATCTTTCTTATGATTGGGAAGTTATTTTAT
This sequence comes from Viscum album, assembly GCA_963277665.1. NCBI lineage: Eukaryota > Viridiplantae > Streptophyta > Magnoliopsida > Santalales > Viscaceae > Viscum > Viscum album. The sequence continues at coordinate 109,338,520 of OY728155.1, read as the reverse complement.
ATTACTCATACTGTAATTTTTATGTTCATATGATGAGGGACCCTATTTTCTCTCATTAATCCATTTTGGAAGTTTTTATTGGCGCCGTTAGGCTGCCGAATTTTCGTAAGAGATCCAACCTCTCTCTTTCTTTTTAAGTACTCTCATTTATGTCACTTCTTTTAAGCTCATCTTTGTTATGTTGGGGGATGTTTTTTTATGTTACTCTTGCTGAAAATTTTATGTTAATATGGTGATAGACCCTATTTTTTATCATCAACCCGTTTTTGGAAGTTTTAAGTGGCGCCGTTAGGCTGCCGAGTTTTCGTAAGGGATTTTTCATCACACTTTTATTCCCGTGAGATTTATGCAACATTTTCCACCATTTACTTTGAGTGGTATATATACTGCCCATTATTCTACTCTTTGTGTAATATACTTTTTTAATGAGTATTTACATCAATTATGTATTGTCCTTCTTTCATGGGGTGTATATTTCGAAAGATACCCAAGTCGGTAAGAGAACATTTCACCCTCCTCTTTTTGAAAGACTTCTTTTGATGGGTCTTTTAATTTACATATTGTATTGTTGAGATATGTTCTTATATATCCATATTGTTGTAAATTTTATGTCCAAGTAATGAGATACCATTTTCTATCTCATAAACTAATTTTATGAATTTTAATGTGATGCCATTAGTCTGTCGAATTTTACCAAGGGAACTTTTTAACCCAATTTCGATTTATATGGGTTCAACATGTAGTTATTGAAAATGTTATCCTTTGAATATGTGTGAATGACCTTTGATTGTTTTTCACTTAATATCCACTTATATTGGGTGTATTTATATTTTTCACACATAATTTTGAGACAGATTTATCCTTAATTTAAGGATTCCTTCTGGATAAGGGATTTCATCTCATATTACAATGAGACTTCATTGTTGTTATGCACCAATTAACTCTTATGTAGTGTATATACTTCCATTTGGAATATTATATCATTAATACATTTATTCCTATGAGATTATAAAGTTCTGATTAAATGTTATTCCTCAATTATTGTATTCAAGTGCCTCTCATTTTGTTAAAATCCCTTTAACTAAAATACTGTTTTAAATGTTTTAATGATTTATTCTTATAAATATTTCTCATTAATATCCATGTTTTCAAAATCGGTTTAAGGATTTATTTATATGGATATTAATGGTTTAAAATTTCAAAAGCATCAAAGTGGTATGGGACACTTTGATTAAAAAATCTCTTTATTAAATGTTTTAAATGGTTTTGAAAATGGTTTTTAGAATGGATTCATTATTTCAATATCATAAAATGTTATATTGTTATTTTAATGTAGGAATGTTATATTTACTTTATGATTAAGTTATGTGCTCTGATTACGTTATGGTTCTTGGTCATTGTTTATGAAGACGGGTGGTTCCGTGATAAACTAAGGGCGGGTGAGCCCGATATAGCTCTCCAATGCATTGGGTAACACGAAGGAGTTAAACGTTAAGGTTTCTCCGAAGAGATTTAGGGAATATACTTTGATGGGTATTCCAAACATAACCCAGAGGGTTACTCCCAATGTAAGAATGTTATGAATTCCTCAAGTTACCTTTATGTCTAATGATTTCTATGAATTATTCATGATTTGATGAGGTATGTTAAAGTGCTTATGTTTTATGGGTAAAGTATGATTTCATTATTATGTATATATGAACACATGTTTCCTTTCCATATTTTTATAACCCTTACTATGCTTTTTATGCTCATCCCATGTTTTTTTAATTTATTCCACAGGTCAAGGGAATGGTACATGATATGATGATAGTGTCAAGGAAGTGTCAAGAAAGAATCCATGTTTTATTTTAAATATATTTCCATTGATGGGAAAAATGAATACTATATTTTATTGTAACCACTTTGTTTAAATGTGGGATGTAATGCAGGTTTTATGATATAATTCTCTAAAACTCTAAACCTGACAAGATCCTCAAGGTGTATTCTTGAAATATCTCAAGATTAAGTAATGGTTAAGGCTGGGGCCTTGTAGTTGGTATCAGAGGTCGGTTTAGACAACTCGAGGGATTAGGAGTTTTTGTTAGACACATGATTAGCCCCTATATATATTATTTCAATTAAATCCTTGTTTTATAACTTTTTTTCAGGTAAAGTAAATTCAGTTATGAATTGAAGGAAAAGGATCTCAAACGACATTCCTATCTCTTCCTGATGACATGCTTGCAATAATTATTGCAAAGTCATGTTCGGATGATTGTGAAACTTTTTCTAGCATACAACTCATTTGCAAGCAGTTGTTTGAGATATCAAACACCTCCACTATACCTTGTTATCATCGTAGATCATGGGTTGTATTTAGAAAATACTATTTTCACAATATTCTCATATTTTCAAGAAAGGTAAATATTATCAAGGTATTTTAAAATATTTTACCTTATCACAAGAATTTGAAGCATATTATGATTCTAAAAATGGTGCTGAGGAAGGAGACCGTTGCCCAACCTTTTTATATTTTCTTTTAAAATATTGTCTCTCGACACATACTTATGGTATTTTAAAAGGACCAATAATAGAAAGTTTCAACTCAAATTCTGTCTGACTATTTTATAGAAATCATGTTTTATCAAATGTTTTGGAATTATATGTCATACATGATTATTTTCCTAAACTGTTTTTCTGTGAACACCCATATGACCCATGTTGTACAAGGTGTATTTGGATGGAGGAAGAAAAATGATTTTGAAGCATCTCTGAATCATTGTTGTAATGCATGGGACTTCTACCTACGTGAGCAAGATGGTGATGAAACTGAGTGGACACCATGATCAAGGTATGATGTTATTCATTTTGGAAATCATTTTATTTTATCTTATGGTGGTGAAATAAGACTTCAAGAATTACGATGTTGAGATCGTAACGAATTTTGATGAAAATGAGAGGTATAAGGAAAATATTGAGGTTAAAACCTGTTAGGGTTATTTTTTGCGTTTTATAAAAAGGACAACATGCAGACCGTGTGACAACCCATCGCGTCGGACAAAGCTGTGGGAATCGAACCCACAACCAAAGTGCGACTGGTATTTATCACATACCACTGGACTATGTGAAGTCCCTGGTTAGTATAAATTATTATTTTTAGTTAGTTGATTTTATTAATTAAGAGTAAGGTTATTTTGGGTTATCTATGGAAATTATTAACCTATCATGGAGGATATGTGATTAGGTTAATTAATTTTCAATATGATACTTTAAGAGCAACTGATGTTATTTGGAGATAAATGTTAATTTGTAGCTAGGAAGACTATCTAATTAAATCCTTCAAATATTTGGGTTTCAATCTTAGTTTGGTTTACATTAAAGAATTTTATGGACAAATTGTTTATTGATTGGTCTTTGTTGAACTTTGGGTATTGTTTGACAAATTTTGGAGATTAGGAATAAATTTTTTATCCTTTTTTGGGTATTATCTAATCTCATACTAACCTTTTAGTTTTTAGTTTTGTTTATGTTCTAAACAAATGGGAAGTATATAGTTCTCTTTTTTGGATTAGGTGATTCTCTAATAGTTGATTATAACTCTCTTAATGTAAAAAAGTCTTCCTAAATACTCATCATTTGGGGAAAGTATGAGTTTGTGTAAGAAATCTAGTAAAATTTGAAAGTCAACATGAAAATTAATTATGTTTCCTTATGATCAAAAATAAATTCTCAATGAAAAGTAATTTAAAACAAAAATGTTTTCTATTAACTTTTCCTACGGGGGAGTCAAATACCGTTTAACCCACCACAAGTATGTTCTTTTCTTGTGGTTAACTTTCTCCTAAACATGTTTTCTATAAATCTATCTCAGAACACGACCCTTTGTTTTTTCCTCCATATCCATGTTTTCCTACATGGAATCCTAGTATGGGTTATCTTGGGTGACCTTTGTACTTATCTTTCTTTATTTTAAAGTGATTGTTTTACTGACTCTTGTTCCGATGTGGGATTTTTAATGAAGTTTCCAATCCCAATTATAAAACTGTGAGGACGCAATTCCCAAAAAGGGGGAACGATGTAACACCCCAGGTAAATAAAGAATATTTCATTTTCACATTTATCCATATTTTTGAATAATATATTAATATTACTTTAAAGGGGACGCTATGCTCGATTGCGTACCCAATACACAACAACGAGTTTCTTGGGAATCTTACATTGAACTCTAATAATAAATAACTATTATTTTAAATGGTAGTTAACACCTAGCCGTTGTAATGGTGGGAAAGAATATAACTAACTACAAAATGATTATATATGTTTGTCAAATATTTTTACTCTTTACAATAAATTTTGGAGGATTAAAAATGCGAATGAATCCAATTTTAAGCGTAAACATTATAGTATTCTTTAAAAGGTCGATTAACTGCCTTTTGATGGAGAACCTCTTTTAAATACTCTTTTTGATAATTTTATGTGTTATATTTGACAAAATAAAATTCTTCTTTAGAATTGGGACATCAAAATTTACTTTGTGTAAATTTTTGGTATTTTTCCGATAAAGTTCATTTTTTAATGAATAGTGAAAAATGTTGTATTTTAATTCAAAACCTTTTTTATAATTTATTTATATGATTATATTATCTTTTTAATTAGTTTTAAATTTCAATTAGAATAGATTTTTACCATTTAATCTAATAGTAGTCGTTGGAATTAATTTCACTTTGAAATTGGACTTAAACTAGTGTCAATCTTTTGATACTTATTATTTCATAAAAACACGCTATTTGCTCTGACATCAGGAATTAAATATTAAATTAATTAATGTAACTTATATGTTTTGAATTTTGTAAAATAGAAATCATTTTTGAATTCTGAATATCAAATATAGCTTAGTGTGAAGTTTTGGTATTTTTCTAAAAAACATCAATTTTTGATAAATTGTGAAACCACTAAGTGGTACTTAAAAAACTGATTTTTTGTTTAAATGAAATTTTACCACCTCTGTTTTTTGAATTTCAAAAATCTGATATACATGGTTGTCATTAGTAAGTAAAATGTGGTTCAATGGGATTAAAATAAATTTTTTTGGTGAATAGTAACTTTTATGTTTTTAATCGCGATTAGAGATAATTAGTGTAGTTTAAGGTAAAAATAATGTCTTAATAAAATGAAATGACCTTGAAACATGTCCTACCCTTATTGGATGTGTTATGGCAGACCAAGACAACCCATGGGTATATTTTTGGGACCCCATGGAGCCACCTGGGAAAGATAATGACATTAATGCCTTTTATTTAAAGTAAAAGTAAAAATATCACAAACATGAGTTGTTTTACTAAAATAATTTTTGTATGGGGTTATAAAAGTCATATTTTTTACTATAAAGAGTCATTATAAAGATGAAACGATTTACTACATCATGATATTTGTTTTATGATTTTTAGACATTAAATAAATTAAATTATTTATGACACCATGATGATGCTGCGATTACCTCATTATTTAACGATTTAAATAAAATGAAAATATAATGTCCAATATGAGACCTACACTAGTCAAAAACCTATTGGATGGGTGTATTTAGAACTCTTATAACCTTATCCTTGAAATATATAATTTTGGGACCTTTAAAATCCGAAAAGCATATTGTAAAAAAGTATTCTTTTATATCTTTCCAAGAGTGCCCCTCCTCTACTCTTATAAAAGGCCCCCACCTCTACCACCATACCCACACTTCCAAAGCCTTTGGCTCGGCCAAGCCCTGCCCATTTCATCTATCCACATCAATATCTTCATCATTGAAGCCTCACTTTGTGCAGAATCCTTTCCAAGGAATCCTTTGAGCTTAAATCAAAGAGAGTTACCCGTTTTAAAGGTACTGTTTTCTATTGTGTTCTTATGTTTTATTTTGCTTTTCCAACCCCCTAAACTCTTTTAATTCTTTTCTATTGTAACAAAAAAAGTATCTTAAATATACTAGGATGTTGTTATGTGAAGTATTAGAGCTAAACTTACACACTCCTTCGTCTAATGGTTAAAGAACATACTATTTCTGTGGTTGGTGATTTTCTGCCTCACGAAACGATGATAGTTCAATATTCTTTTAATACCTTTAAAGGTGGCCATTATGATGCCACTGTATTTTGTATATGATATATATGGTATTTATGTTTACTATATGCTTCTTGTAATTTATATTTAAAACACACCTTTATTTTTTTTCATGTTGTGCAGATGCGATAATTTCATATAAGGAAGTGTGGACTACTTCCCCCTCAAGTGATGTGACTCGTTAATGCAATACATGGAATGTATAAAGAATGAAATTAATTAAAATATGTGTCCTATATAACATATATATTATAACTTAATTATAATATATATATATCTCATTTATTTTTAATTCCATTAATATGACAAAAAATGAAAGTAGCGTTCATGCGTACGTACGGAATACCGTCTGCATGAACGATGATTTTCATTTTTTATGTCCAAATGTTATGGAATAGTATAAAATGAATATTTACTGGATATATATGATATTTTAATCATTAATACTATTCTGTAAATGATTTACTTATAACTACATGGGTAGTCATTTTCAAACAAGTTCATTTTTTTTACTCATGTACCAAACATCGGCAAAAACATCTGATATGAACTAACATTATTAAACAATTATTATAACATTATAATATGTGATATGAACTGAATAATAATCATTAAATGAGTTCCTTAAGCAATTATAAATTGACTAAAGTTAATTATTCAGGAATATAAAGAAATGAAATAGACAAGTCGTACTTGAGGTAAGGGATATGACCCCTCTCTTTCTTTTAAAGTACACTCTTTTATGTCATTCCTTTTAAGCTCATCTTTCTTATGATTAGGATGTTATTTTATATTACTCATACAGTAATTTTTATGTTCATATGATGAGGGACCCTATTTTCTCTCATCAATCCATTTTTGAAGTTTTTAGTGGCGCCGTTAGGCTGCCGAATTTTCGTAAGAGATCCAACCTCTCTCTTTCTTTTTTAAGTACACACCTTTATGTCACTTCTTTTAAGATCCTCTTTGTTATGTTGGGGGATGTTCTTTTATATTACTATTTCTGTACATTTTATGTTAATATGGTGAGAGACCCTATTTTTTATCATCAATCCATTTTTGGATGTTTTAAGTGGTGCTGTTAGGCTGCCGAGTTTTCATAAGGGATTTTTCATCTCACTTTTATTCCCGTGAGATTTACGCTACATTTGCCACCATTTCCTTTGAGTGGTATTTGTACTGCCCATTATTCTATTCTTTGTGTAATATACTTTGGTTTATGAGAATTTACATCAATGTTGTATTTTCTTTCTTTCATGGGGTGTATATTTCGAAAGATACCCAAGTCGGTAAGGGAACTCTTGACCCTCCTCTTTTTAAAAGACTTCTTTTGTTGGGTCCTTTAATTTACATATTGTAATGTTGAGATATGTTCTTATATATCCTTATTGTTGTAAATTTTATGTCCATGTGATGAGATACCATTTTCTATCTCATCAACTAATTTTATGAATTTTAAAGTGACGCCGTTAGACTGTCGAATTTTACCAAGGGATCTTTTTAACCCAATTTCGATTTCATTGGGTTCAACATGTAGTTATTGAATATGTAATCCTTTGAATATGTTTGAATGACATTTGATTGTTTTTCACTTAATATCCACTTATATTGGTGTATTTATATTTGTCACACATAATTTTGAGACTGATTTATCCTTAATTTAAGGATACCTTCTTGATAAGGGATATCATCTCATTTTACATTGAGACTTCATTGTTGTTATGCACCAATTCAATCTTATATGGTGTATATACTGCGCTTTGGAATATTATATCATGAATCCATTTATTCTTATGATATTATAAAGTTCTGATTAAATGTTATTCCTCAATTATTGTATTCAAGCGTCTCTCATTTTGTTAAAATCCCTTTAACTAAAATATCATTTTAAATGTTTTAATGATTTTTTCTTATAAATATTTCACATTAATATCCATGTTTTAAAAATGGTTTTAAGGATTTATTTATTTGGATTTTAATGGTTTAAAATTTTAAAAGCATTAAAGTGGTATGGGACACTTTGATTAAAAAATCTCTTTATTAAATGTTTTAAATGGGTTTGAATATGGTTTTTAGAATGGATTCATTATTTAAATATATTAAAATGTTATATTGTTATTATAATGTGGGAATGTTATATTTCCTTTATGATTAAGTAATGTGCTATGATTATGTTATGGTTCTTGGGAATTTTTTATGAATATGGGTGGTTCCGTGATAAACTAAGGGCAGGTGAGCTCGATATACCTCTCCAATGCATTGGGTAACGTGAAGGAGTTAAACGTTAAGGTTTCTCCGAAGTGATTTAGGGAATATACTGTGATGGGTATTCCAAACATAACCAAGAGGGTTACTCCCTACATAATAATGTTATGAATACCTCAAGTTACCTTTATATCTTATTATTTCTATGAATTTTTCATGATTTTATGAGGTATGTTAAAGTGCTTATGTATTATGGGTAAAGTATGATTTCATTCTTATGTATATATGAACTCATGTTTCCTTTACATATTTTTATAACCCTTACTGTGCTTTTTATGCTCATCCCAAGTTTTTGAAATGTCTTCCACAGGTCAAGGGAATGGTACATGATATGATGATAGTTTCAAGGAAGTGTCAAGAAAGGATCCATGTTTTATTTTAAATATGTTTCCGTTGATGGGAAAAATGAATACTATCTTTTATTGTAACCACTTTGTTTAAATGTAGGATGTAATGCATGTTTTATGATCTAATTCTATAAAAATCGAAACCTGAAAAGATCCTCAAGGTGTATTCTTGAAATATCTCAAGATTAAGTAATGTTTAAGGCTGGGGCCTTATAGTTGGTATCAGATGTCGGTTTAGACAACTTTAGGGATTATGAGTTTTTGTTAGACACATGATTAGTCCCTATATCTATTATTTTAGTTAAATCCTTGTTTTATAACATTTTTTTTCAGGTCAAGTAAAGTCGGTTACGAATTCAAGGAGAAGGATCTCAAACAACATTCATATCTCTTCCTAATGACATGCTTTCAATAATTATTGCAAACTCATGTTCGGATGATTGTGAAACTTTTTTCTAGCATACAAATCACTTAAAAACAGTTGTTTCAGATATCAAACACCTCCACTATACCTCATTATCATCATGGATCATGGGTTGTATTTAGACAAATACTATTTTCACAATATTCTCATATTTTCAAGAAAGGTAAATATTATCAAGGTATTTTCAAATGTTTTACCTTATCACAAGAATTTGAACAATATTATGATTTTAAAAATGGTGCTGAGGAAGGAGACCCTTATGCAACCTATTTATATTCGCTTTTAAAATATAGTCTCTCAACTAATACTTATGGTATTTTAAAAGGACCAATAATATAAAGTTTCAACTCAAATTCTGTCCGACTGTTTTATAGAAATCATGTTTTATCAGATATTTTGGAATTATATGTCATACATGATTATTTTACAAAACTATTTTTCTATGAACACACATATGACCCATGTTGTACAAGGTGTATTTGGATGGAGGGAGAAAATTATTTTTAAGGATATATAAATCATTTTTGTAATACATGGGACTTCTACCTACGTGAGCAAGATGACGATAAAACCGAGTGGACGCCATGATTAAGGTTTGATGTTATTCATTTTGGAAATCGTTTTATTTTATATTATGGTGGTGAAATAAGACTTCAAGAATTAAGATGTTGAGATCGTAATGAATTTGGAGGAAAATGAGAGGTATAAGGAAAATATTGAGGTTAGAACATGTTAGGGTTATTTTTTGAGTTTTATAAAAAGGACAACACGCAGACCGTGTGACAACCCATCGCGTCGGACAAAGATGTGGGAATCGAACCCACAACCAAAGTGTGACTGGTATTTATCGCCTACCACTAGACTACGTGAATTCCCTGGTTAGTATAACTTATTCTTTTTAGTTAGATGATTTTATGAATTAAGAGTATTTTGAATTTGGGTTATCTATGGAAATTATTAAACTATCATGGAGGATATCTGATTAGGTTAATTACTTTTCAATATGAGACTTTAAGAGAAATTGATGTTATTTGGAGATAAGTGTTAATCTGTACCTAGGAAGACTATGTGATTTAATCCTTCAAATATTTGGTTTTCAATCTTAGTTTGGTTTACTTTGAACAATTTTATGGACAAAATGTTTATTGAATGGTCTTTGTTGAACTTTGGGTATTGTTTGACAAATTTTGGAGATTAAGAATAGATTTTTTATCCTTTTTGGGTATTATCTGATCTCATACTAGCCTTTTAGGTTTTATTTTTGGTTAAGGTATATATACATGGGAAGTATATAGTTCTTTTTTGTGGATTAGGTGATTCTCTAGTAGTTGATTATAGCTCTCTTAATGTAAACAAGTCTTCCTAAAAACTCATCATTTGGGGAAAGTTAAAGTTTGTGTAAGAAATCTAGTAAAATTTGAAAGTCAACATGAAAAGTAAGAATGTTTCCTTAAGATCAAAAATAAATTCCTCAATTAAAAGTAATTTAAAACAAAAATGTTGTCTATTAACTTTTCCTATGGGGGAATCAAATACCGTTTAACCCACCATAAGTATGTGATTTTCTTGTCGTTAACTTTCTCCTAAACATGTTTTCTATCACTCTACCTCAGAAAACGACCCTTTGTTTTTCCTCCATATCCATGTTTTCCTATATGTAATCCTAGTATGGTTTAACTCGGGTAACCTTTGTACTTGTTTTTCATTATTTTAAAGTGATTGTTTTACTGATTCTTGTTACGATGTAGGATTTTCAATGAAGTTTCCAAGCCCAATTTTAAAATTGTGAGGACGCAATTCCCAAAAGGGGGGAAGGATGTAACACCACAGGTAAATAAAGAATAGGAAATTTTCAAATTTATCCATATTTGTGAATAAAATATTAATATTACATTAAAGGGGACGCTATGCTCGATGGCGTACCCAATACGCAACAACGAGTTTCTTGGGAATCTTATGTTGCACTCTAATAATAAAATAATATTATTTTAAATGGTAGTTAATTCCTAGCCATTGTAATGGCGATAATGAATAGAACTAACTAAAAAATGATTATATATGTTTTTCGAATATTTTTACTCTTTACAATAAATGTTAGAGGATTGAAAATGAAAATAAATCCAATTTTAAGCGTAAACATTCTAATATTCTTTAAAAGGTTGATTAACCGCCTTTTGATGGAGAAACTCTTTTAAATCCACCTTTTGACAATTTTATGTGTTATATTTGACAAAATAAAATTCTTCTTTAGAATCGGGACATCAAAATTTACTTTGTGTAAATTTTTGGTATTTTTCCGATAAATTTCATTTTTTTAATGAATAGTGAAAAATGTTGTATTTTAATTGAAAACCTTTTTTTATAATTTATTTATATGATTATATTATCTTTTTAATTGGTTTTAAAGTTAAATTAGAATATATGTTTACCATTTAATCCAATAGTGGTCGTTGGAATTAATTTCACTTTGAAATTGGACTTAGTGTCAATCTTTTGATACTTATTGTTTCATAAAAACACGTTATTTGCTCTAACAACATGAATTAATTATTAAATTAATTAATGTAACTTATATGTATTGAGTTTTTTAAAATATTCATTATTTTTGAATTCGGAATATCAAATATAGCTTAGGGTGAAGTTTTGGTATTTTCTGGAAAACTTCAATTTTTGATGAATAGTGAAACCACTAAGTGGTACATAAAAAACTGATTTTTCGTTTAAATGAAACATTACCACCTCTGTGTTTTGAATTTAAAAAATCCTATATACATGGTTTTCATTAGGAAGAAAAATGTGGTTCAATGGGATTAAAATAATTTTTTTGGTGAATAGTAACATCTATGTTTTTAATCGCGATTAGAGATAATTAGTGTAGTTTAAGGTAAAAATAATGTTTTAATAAAGTGAAATGACCTATAAACATATCCTACCCATATTGGATGTGTCATGGCTGACAGAGAAAACCCTTGAGTCGATTTTTGTGACCCCATGGAGCCACTTGGGTAATATAATGACATTAATGCCTTTTATTTAAAGTAAAAGTAAAAATGTCACAAACATGAGTTGTTTTACTAAAACACTTTTTACATGGGGTTATACAAGTCAGATTTTTGAGTATAAATAGTAATTAGAAATATAAAATGAATTACTACATCATGATATTATTATTATTATTTTTAAAAATTAAATAAAGTAAATTATTTATGACACCATGATGATGTAGTGATTACTTCATTATTTAACGATTTAAATAAAATGGAAATATAATGTATGATCTAATACCTAAACTTGTCAAAAAACTATTAGATGGGTGGATTTCGAAATCTTATAACCTTAGCCTCAAAATATATAATTTTGGGACCTTTAAAATCCGAAATGGATTTTGTAATAAAGTATTCTTTTATGAATTTCCAAGAGCGCCCCTCCTCTCCTCTTATAAAAGGCCCCCAGCCCTGCCACCTTACCCATACTTAAAAAGCCTTTGTCTCAGACAACCCCCGCCCATTTCATCTCTACACATCCCTCTATTAATTAATGAAGCCTCAATTTGGGAAAAATCCTTTCCATGGAGGCCTTTGAGCTTAAATCAAAGAGAGTTACCGTTTTAAAGGTGGTGTTTTCTCTTGTGTTCTTATGTATTATTTTGCTTCTCCAACCCCCTAAAATATTTTTATTATTTTCTTTTGTAACAACACCAGTATCTTCAATATACTAGGATGTTGTTATGTGATGGATTCTAGCTACACTTACACACACCTTCTTCTAATGGTTAATGAAATACTGTTTCTATAGTTGGTGATTTTCTGCCTCACGAAACGATGATTGTTCAATATTCTTTTAACACATTTAAAGGTCTCCATTATGAAGTCACTATATTTTATATATGATATATATGGTATTTATGTTTACTATATTCTTCTTTATTTCAAATTTAAAACATTCCTTTATTTTTTTCATGTTGTGCAAATGCGATAATTTCATATGAGGAAGTGTGGACTACCGCCCCCTCAAGTGATGTGACTCGTTAATGCAATACATGGAATGTATAAAGAATGAGATTATTGAACATATGTGACCTAAACAACATATATATTATAATTTAATTATAATATATATATATCTCATTTATTTTTAATTCCATTAATATGACAAAAAAAAATGAAAGTAGTGTTCATGCGTACATACGGCCTAACGTCTCCATGAACGGTGCTTTTCATTTTTTATCTACAGATGTTATGGAATAGTATAAAATGAATATTTACTGGATATATATGATATTTTAATCATTAATACTATTCTGTAAATTATTTACTTATAACTACATGGGCAATCATTTTCAAACAAGTTCATTTTTTTACTCATGTACCAAACATCGACAAAAACATCTGATATGAACTAACATTATTAAAAAATTATTATAACATTATAATATTTGATATGAACTGAATAATAATATTTAAAGTAGGTAATTAAGAAATTATAAATTGACCAAAGTTTATTATTCTGGAATAAAAAGAAACGAAAAGACAAGTCGGACTTGAGGTAAGGGATCCGACCACTCTCTTTCTTTTAAAGTACACTCTTTTATGTCATTACTTTTAAGATCATATTTCTTATTATTGGGATTTTCTTTTATATTACTTTTACTGTAATTTTTATGTTCATATGATGAGGGACCTTATTTTCTCTCATCAATCCATTTTGGAAGTTTTGATTGGTGCCGTTAGGCTGCCGAATTTTCATAAGAGATCCAACCTCTCTCTTTCTTTTTAAGTACTCTCCTTTATGTCACTTCTTCTAAGATGCTCTTTGTTATGTTGGGGGTTGTTCATTTATATTACTTTTTCTGTAAATTTTATGTTAATATGGTGAGAGGCCCTATTTTTTCTCATCAATCCATTTTTGGAAGTTTTAAGTGGTGACGTTAGGCTACCGAGTTTTCGTAAGGGATTTTTCATCTCACTTTTATTCCTGTGAGATTTATGCTACATTTTCCACCATTTCCTTTGATTGGTATATGTACTGCCCATTATTCTAATCCCTGTGTAATATAATTTCTTTTATGAGTATTTACATCAATGTTGTATTGTCCTTCTTTCATGGGGTGTATATTTCAAAAGATACCCAAGTCGGTAAGGAAACTTTTCAGCCTCCTCTTTTTAAAAGACTTCTTTTGTTGAGTCTATTAATTTACATATTGTAATGTTGAGATATGTCCTTATATATCCTTATTGTTGTAAATTTTATGTCCAATTGATGAGATACCATTTTCTCTCTCATCAACTAATTTTATGAATTTTAAAGTGATGCTGTTAGGCTGTCGAATTTTACCAAAGGAACTTTTTAACCCAATTTCGATTTCATTGGGTTCAACATGTAGTTATTGAATATGTAATCCTTTAAATATGTGTTAATGACCTTTGATTTTTTTACACTTAATATCCACTTATATTCGGTGTATTTATATTTGTCACACATAATTTTGAGACTGATTTGTCCTTAATTTAATGATACCTTCTTGATAAGGGATTTCATCTCATTTTACATTGAGACATCATTGTTGTTATGAACCAATACACTCTTATATGGTGTATATAATGCTCTTTCGAATATTATATCATGAATCCATTTATTCTCATGGTATTATAAAGTTCTGATTAAATGTTATTTCTCAATTATTGTATTCAAGTGTCTATCATTTTGTTAAAATCCATTTAACTAAAATATCGTTTTAAATGTTTTAATGATTTATTCTTATAAATATTTCTCATTAATATCCATGTTTTCAAAATGGTTTTAAGGATTTTTTATATGGATATTAATGGTTTAAAATGTTAAAAGCATCAATGTGTTATGGGACAGTTTGATTAAAAAATATCTTTATTAAATGTTTTAAATGGTTTTGAAAATGGTTTTTAGAATGGATTGATTATTTCAATATCTTAAAATGTTATATTGTTATTGTAATGTGGGAATGTTATATTTCCGTTATGATTAAGTTATGTGCTATGATTATGTTATGGTTTTTGGGAATTTTTTATGAAGACAGGTGGTTCTGTGATAAACTAAGGGCGGGTGAGCCCGATATAGCTCTCTAATGCATTGGTTAACGCGAAGGAGTTAAACGTTAAGGTTTCTCCGAAGTGATTTAGGGAATATACTGTGATGGGTATTCAAAACGTAACCAAGAGGGTTACTCCCTACTTAAGAACGTTATGAATGCCTCAAGTTACCTTTATGTCTTATGATTTCAATGAATTATTCATGATTTGATGAGGTATGTTAAAGTGCTTATGTTTTAGGGGTAAAGTATGATTTCATTATTATGTATATGTGAAATCATGTTTCCTTTCCATATTTTTATAACCCTTACTGAGCTTTTTATGCTCATCCCATGTTTTTGAAATGTTTTCCACAGGTCAAGGGAATGGTACATGATATGATGATAGTGTCAAGGAAGTGTCAAGAAAGAATCCATGTTTTATTTTAAATATGTTTCCATTGATGGGAAAAATGAATACTATCATTTACTGTAACCACTTTGTTTAAATGTGGAATGTAATTCATGTTTTATGATCTAATTCTCTAAAACTATGAACCTGAAAAGATCCTCAAGGTGTATTATTGAAATATCTCAAGATTAAGTAATGTCTAAGGCTTGGGTCTTATAGTAGTTTCCCACATAGGGATTTGTGAATTGTGATCCCTAGGTCGGTGGTTCCACTATAATGGACAATTTTCATTAACACTAAATTGATTTATTTTAATACAATTGATTTATTTTAATTAAATTTCATTCAATTGGTTTATAAAAAAACCAATTACACTAGATTGGGTATTTGGTTATGTTTTGGCTTGAAATTGGAGACCCCCCCCGAATACTATTGAATTAGTGTTTTTTTTTGAAATTATAGTAAAATTATGAGATTTAAATTTTGAAATTTATTTGATAAAATTGATTTTTATGATTTATATAGAAAAAATGGATTAATATTTTTGAAAGATACCTAGTTGTTTTATCTTATAAAAAGGCATTATTTTATTAATAAAAAGTGTATTGTGTTTTAAAAGTAAATTAGAATATATGAAATTAAAGAATGGGGTGAATTGTATTTTAAAAAGATTTAAAATAATATTTTCATCGTTGATTGTGATTAGAGAGAATGTATGCCTATGTAGAAAGTGGGTTATTCGGGGAAACACTCTATTAAAATTCAAAAACACCAGCAATACATATAGAGTATGTAACATTTCGAAATGGGATGGTGATGAGTCATATTTGACCAGTCTCTAATGTACATGTGTACACATATTTCAATGATAACTATTTGAGTTTCAGGGAGTCACATAGCCTAAAACTATTTTACCTTTTTGAATATAAACATGTTTCTCATTGGTTGTATTTGAAATATATGTCTTTGCATGTAAATTGTTTTACACATGCCTTATGAATTTATATAAACCATTTTAAAAAATTTTTTATTATGAAATTCTTTAAATTATTTACATTATTTTAAATTTAAACCATTATTTTTTAAAATATTTTTTTAGAAATCCATTTCTATTTATTTAAAATTGAAATCTTGATTTGGTTAATTAAATGTTGTTATCTTATTATAGAATCCTTGCTGACACCCTACTAGGATTTTAGCTCACACCCTACCTGTGCCATTGGGTGTTTGTTTATTATCTCCATATAGGTTTGAGCATGGTTAAGTAATCACTTAGATGTGGTTTTGGTTGTTTATCCTTGGGATTAAACTATTGTGTCTATTGGAACGTGGGTTGTTATCCTATTTTCTAGTACATTGTGGTTGTATTTTGGGTTGTGTTTTCCTGTTTCTATTCTGCTACAGTTCAACCTATGAATTTTTTTTATACACATACTGTCTTGGGTTACTTTTTCATATATTATGTTTTTGTAAAATCCATTCCCTCTTATATATTGTTTGATTCCAGGTGCGAGTCATCAACTTGTGGGAATTAGTAACCTCTTTAGGGCTATGTCAGGACCTTCTTGGATATATGGTTATTAGGGTATCTAGGCTAGTTTCTGACCTGGTGGTATACGAGGTGCATGTTAAGCATATTCCATTTATGTTAGTATGTAGTTTCAGTGATCTTGTGTGGACTTATAAGGTAGTTACGATTGAGTTTCTAGTAAGATATCACCGCAATGACCCTTAAGTCCCCATGGGTGGTTTTGGAAGGATGTGCTGAGGATTAGTTCTAGTATTTTCCATAAATTTGATTTGGATAAAGTGAAATCCAAATATTATGTTATTATCTGATGACATTTTTTCCCTTTTTTCTATATTGAGAGATAATTTTATGTCTTCTATATTGTATGTTGATGTTTACTGGCATAATTCCTCCAAATATATGTGTGAATAATATCAGATAAAAAGATTACAATGAATATCAATGAGAAAATCCTCTTGTGGACTTGAGTCTGGTTGAAATGAATGTCCAAATTTTCCAATTTCTGGGATAGACACAGCCACAGTTCCTATTCAGGCTTCAGTTTTGGAAACTCAAAGGAAGGATTTGTGGAATAATTATGAGGATTTAATTCACCAAAATACACTAGAATTAAAAGACTCAAATGATCTCTAATATGTTTTTTAATGGTTAAGAAGGAATGAGAATTTTTTTTGAGTTCTTGGAGACACATAATGATATCAAGGTCAAGTGTGACACCTTCGCATTGGAGGGACCAAGAAGGAGATTGTGGGACATGATGGTGTCAGTACAGAGGAATGAGGGATTACTGTGGGATGAATTCAATGATATTTTCACCAACTAGTTCTATCCATATTCAATGGTGTTGGGTAAGTATATTGAGTTTTCTAACTTGAGAAAGATGATAGGACTTTGACAGAATATGAAAAACATATTTCTAAGATTGTGTAGTTTTCACTTAAGATAGTATCAAATGAGAAGATTAATACATGAAGGTTTTAGGTAGGAAATTGATCTAATATAGGATCTCAGGTTTCCATTTCAAAATTTCCTAATTATGCTGATGAAATGGATATAGAATTTATTATTAAAATGGAACAGGCTGGAAAGATAGTGTTGATAGGAGTCCATTTTTGTCCCATTGGATGTATCAATTCCACTAAGAGAAATAGGAATCATGAGGATTATCCGAGTGGATCTCAATAGAATAGTTTTTATAGACCTCTAAATGTACCCAAAAAAGGCCCTTTGATTTTATACTAGTATGGAAATTATCAGAATTTAATGCAAGATTTCATTGATGCACCCAAGATATGTAGTTCATGTGGATGATTAGGTCACTTTTATATGTTTTTCCATATCAATTCCTATCCATATAGTGGAACTAGATCATCTGTGCCTAAAAAACTATATTGAAATCCAATTCTTCATGAAAAAAGGCTTTCAAGAAAACATACATTCAAATTTATTCTTTTTCACGTAGTGGAAGATTCTCCAGAGGGAGCTGGTACAGGTCCAACGATCATGAGAGGTACCATCACTGTATCTTTATCAAGTGTTACTACTTTATTTGATATGGGTGCATCTAAATTCATTATTTCAATCCATATTATTAATATTATAATTCTTCATATGGATGTTTAAGTTTATATGATGGAAATTATCACACCACTTGTAACGAAGAGGGAGAAGGTGCTTCATAGTCCTGCTTGTGTTTTCTCATTATTAAATATCAATATTTCATGATGTTTTATGGTACTAAAAATGAAACCTCTTGATGTCATATTAAATATGGATTGGATTGTTACCAACAAAACCAATATTTATTGTTATCTTTGATGGGAAACCTTTTCCATAACTAATGGGGTTTGCTGAATCATTCAAGGAGAATGGGAGCTAAGGTCAAGTACATAAGGAACTTATTATCTATAGTTGGGGAAATTAATATTTGTGTTTTTTTTATCTCAATTAGTAATCCTTGAGAGGTTATTTTCCTTGTGTTTTCATTGAGTTTTCATAATGTTTTTACTTCAGATATCTCTGGTTTTCCACTAGAATGGGAGCTAGTTTTTTCTATCAATTTATTGCATGGTACTAGATCTGTATCTATTTATACTTACCACAAGGAACCAGATGAATGAAAATAGCTAAGGAATCAGCTGGATGATATTTTAGAGAAATTATTTATTCACCTATGTGTGTCACCATAGGCAATTCCCATTCTCTTTGCTTTGAAAGATGATGGTTCACATCACCTTTGCATTGATTACGAAAAGATCAATTGAGATATAATATATAAAAATTATCTATTTCCATTAATTGATTATCTATTTGACTTGTTGAATGGGGATAATTGGTTCTTGAAAATTGATCTCTGATTGGGCTACCATCAGTTGAGAATAGAAGAATCTGACATTTATAAAACGTCCCTTCGAAGCAGTTATGGCCACTACGAGTACCCTGTCTTGACTTTTGGTCTATCCAATGCTCTTGTGGTCTCTATGAAATTGATGACTAGGATTTTCCATGAGTGTCTTAATACATTCAGGGTTTTTCTTTTTATATTACATCCTTGTTTACCCTACGTCTAAGGAGGATCATGTGAATCATATATGAGATGTTCTAGAACTATATAAAAACCTCCAACTTTATGTCAAGACTTATAAATGTGATTTATGGATTCAAGAATTGATTCTCATAGAACACATGAGTTCATAACCTAGTATTTCAATTGATCTTGAGAACATAGATGCTGTTATGACATGGGAACAATTGGAAAATGTTTTCTAGATTCAAAGCGTCTTGGGATTACTAGAACATTATCAACAGTTTGTTAAGGACTTATCAAAGATGGATTCTTGGATGAATGCTCTAACCTAGAATACAGTAAATTTATCTTGGGATATAAAATTTAAGAGTTATTTTGTTAATATGAAGTGACTTTTGAGTACTATACTAGTGTTAAATCCTCTAGAGGCTTTTTAAGGCTATGTGGTCTTCTGTGATTTATCAGGTTCAGGTTCGGGTTGCATTCTTATGGTGGATGATCATGTTGTTTCTTATGTCTCTCTTCAACTTTTTCCATAGGAGAGGAGATATCCTACCAATGAACTTGAACTTGTAGTTGTGAGGTACATGATTAAGTGTGGAAAGAATTCCCTTTTTGATATTGTTTTACCATATTTTCCAACCAAAATATTAGTTATATATTTTCCCAAAAAGATCCAAATCTCATCCATAGGTGTCGGGTGGAGTACCTTCAATATATATATTTCAGCATCACCTCCACCCCATGGAAAGGAAATGCCATTGTGTATTCTTTAGGAAGAAAAATTATAACTCAGGGTATGAGAGAATCATCAAAATATTTGAACATGATTGATCTTTTTTCACAGATGAACATAGGAGTCTAGAAATTATGGATGAGGTTTCCATGGATAGTGTTTAGTTGACATGTTATCTTATCAAGATGGTTCTTCAGGAACAGTAGCTTGATGATTAATCCCTCGTAATTAGAGACTCTCTATATGTTGGGGAGACCATTGGTGACTGGCAGTTCTCCAAAAAGGGCACATTATGATATCAGAATAATTTTGTGGTATCGTTATTAGTAAAGAAATCTAAGATGGTGTATTTACATAATTAAAAAATGGAAGTTCTCCCAAGATCCATGAAGATATTCCACGAATTTTTGTGTATATTTTGTGTCTAGGTATGATATGAGGCATTGTTGACTTTGTCTCTCATTATTATATGTGCCAATAGGTCAAGGGTGAGAGCCATAAACTGTCTGGTTTTCTTCATCCATTTCTAGTGCCAACTTGAATGTGGGAAGAGATCTTAATGGACTTTGTGGTTTGGTTTCCATGTACCCAGATAAAGAAAGATTCATTATTGGTTGTGGTCGATAGGATGACCAAATCAGATCAATTTATACAAATTCTTAATATAACCAATATTAACGACTATGAAAGTATTTATGTGAAAGATATTTTTCATTTTAATTGATTTCCATCACCTATAGTATCTGAAAGGGATCCATAGTTTACTTATAAATTTTGGATAGGTCATCAAGAGTCACTGGGATCTCATGTAGATTTGAGTACGCCATACAATCTGTAGTTAGATGGCCAAGTTGAAAGAGATATATATATATATATATATACTTGAGTATATTATTTGTGAGTGTGTTCTTGACTATTTTAGGATTTGGGATGAACATATGGGGCTGGATGATTTTTAATATAATAATAGTTTTCAGTCCATGATCAGAATAGCTCCTTTTGGGGCCTTGTATAGTTTTCCATGTAGATCTTCGTTATGTTGGTTAGAGATTTATGATGGTTCCTTGGTTGGACAGATTTTTTTCTATGATATGAAATCAAACATTTAGATGATTGTTTTATAGAAATTTGATGACACAGATCTGGTATATGTCTTATTCTAATCCTTATCATAGACCATTGGAATCTATAGTTGGTGATTATGTGTTCTTGTCATTTTCACCTTGGTTGGGTCATCAACGGCTTAGGAGGCAAGGGAATCTTCCTATTAATTTTTTTGTACCTTTTTAGGTTGTATAGATGGTGGGGGATATTTTATTACTATTATGAACTTACTCTATAAATGCGAGTGATACATAATACGTTCCATGTATCGTAGCTATTACAGTATCTATCTCATTAATTGCATGTAATAAGCTATAGTATTCTTGAGGTTGAACCTAATTTATCAATGATTTGGAAACCAGTATTCAATGTTGATAATGAAACCAAGATACTTAATGGGAGTATGATACCTATGGCTCGAGTGTTATGTATAATAGTTCTAATTCTCATGAGACGTGGGAGATGGAGGCACTGATGAGAGGGTATGCGCCTCTTCTTTTAATCAATGAGGCTTCTTAACAGGCCCTATAGGGATAGATTGTTTCTATGTTGGGGGAGGTTTGAACATACTTTTATTATATTTTTGTCTTCTTAAACCAACCTTTTGAATATTTGTTGGTTTTATTTCATTTAGGGTAGATTTGGGTGAAATTTTTGATATTTTGAAAGTTTATGGGTTGTGCACAGTTGGCGCATAGTTTTCCCAAACTATGTGACCTCTTTGTAGAAAATATGTGAACCCAGATAATGGGGGTTTCAATGGATATCACATGGTTTAAAGACCCATTCCCACACCTAATAGAAGCCATTCAACTTGGTAAAAAATAGACCACTATTAGGGATCATGGTTTTTCAAGCCATGTGGTCCTTCCTAGCTCACTATTCATACATTATTTCCCTAATCCTAAAATTAATTTTAAAAACCTAAAACCACCCATTAAAGTTCATTACAAGCTCATTCAATTCTAATATGTTTTCTTATTCCTTAGAGTCTCCGAAGAGGTGATTTTGGACTCTATACACCCCTCTAGAAGTGAATCGAAGCTAGGTGAACAACGTTAGATCTCTTCCCCTTATGATTCATCTTCTATTTCTCTTTCTCCTAATCGTTCCTCTCACCTCACTAAGGATACTTAGATAAATTTTTTTTTGGAGGATCCAATCCCTATTATTTTATGTCTAAAATATTTGTTTGATACTCCAATATTCGATTTTGACATTCTTGATTGCAGTTTCTTATTTAGGGATTTCTGATTCATGATCATAAGGAAGGTGGTACTATTATGATGGCCAATTTGGATTAATAAGATTTTTTATTTGGAATTTTTTATTGAATTAAATTAATATTCTTTCAATTGGTTTCTTAAAAACCCAATTCCAATGAATTGGTTATTTGGATTTTTTCAGCACAAAATTCAGAAAAACCCCAATTTCTATTAATTGCAATGTATTTGTGAAATTGATGAAATATTTTAATATTAAAATTGCATAATTGATTTGGTGACATTGATTCCAAATTTTTATTTGAGAAAGAATTGACTAAAATGGTTTGGATAGATATTCAGAAGTTTTATCTCAAAAATGGTCCTTATTTGATTAAAAAACCATTTATTGTTTTATAAAAGGATGTTTTCATATTTAAAATGGGTGGATGAGATGAATAGTATTTTAAACAATTTTAAAATAAATTTCTCTTCACTGATTTTTATTAGATCACATTAAATCCTTAGTTTTTACTGAGTTATTCAAGACATTCCCCTTTCGATGATTTATAACACTTACAATGCATATGTAGTTAGTCATAGCCGCGATGGGATGGTGATCATTCCCCATTGACCAATGTTTGAGGGACATGTGTACACATATTTCCATGATAGAAATTTGATTGTGAGGGAGTCCCATTTATATAAATGATTGTACCTTTTGACATATTAGAATTTTTCTCATTGTTTGTATTTAAAATATATACCATTGGTTTTAAATTGATTTACCAATAAATTATGAATTTATATAAACCATTTTATTTAAAGTGTTAATTAACACATTTTTATAGTATTTCCATTGTTTTAATTATAAGTTATGATTTTTTAAAAAATATTTTGGTCTTCCATGCCTGTTAAATTAAAATTGAATGTTTTATTTGGTTAATTAAATGATGGTATCTTATTATGGAATATTTTTTGAGACCCTAAAGGGAATTTATCTGACACCCTACCTATGTATTTGGGTGTTTTTAGATTATATACTTATACGTTTGAGAAAGGGTAAGGTGCCACTCAGTGATGGTTTTAGTTTTTTTATCCCTGTTCCTGGAGAGTTTTGTCTTCTAGGACATGGGTTGTTATTATATTATTTGATACTTTTTTGTTTCAATTTGGACTATTTATCCTGTATGATTTTTATTACAGTTCTCCCTAGGGAGTTCTTGTTGTACGTATACTGAAGTGTGTGTCATTTTATTCCATTGTGTTTGTGGAAAATTCATTCCAACTATCATATCGTATGATTCCAGGTGCTAGTCTTCAACCAATGGGTATCGATAATTCTATTTTCTCTATGTCCATACATGCAAGATTATCAGGGTACAAGGGTATCTGGGCTTGTTCAAAATAGACTATGTGAAGACAACCATCTAGGTTGTTGATTCCGGATTATGATGTGGATTCAATGAGTGAAGATACATAAGTTCAAGAATAATCACATGATTTTTTTCATCTATTATAATATGAAGAAACACCCTTTCCTATTGAGAAGTAGATAGTTAGTGTAGCTGAGGATGATGTCACACATAAAATCAGTGCATTGGGTGAGTTCTAGTGTCATAGATCACAAATGATCAATAAAAAGATAGATCCCTCAAAATAGAGGACTATCTTGAGTCAGTGATCTGATTATTAAGGCTCTAATGGATCCTAACTGATCCAATATTTGAACTATAATCTAGTACTTTCCATCGAGTACTAGTGTGATGGTATAGTTTAGTCACGAAATACTCAAGATGAGATGATTATCTCATGGTCGGACATCCAATATTTGTTTTGGGAGATCTATTACCCCATGTTCTTATGATATGTTTGTATCTAGGAGATTCTTGAGATACAAATTTTTAATACAATGGTTTCATTATATGATATGAGGTTACTAACCACCCGTGATTCTATTGTTACTTCCCAGAATGAACTTTTGATTAGGGTCTCCGTAAATTCATTCATGCCAATGTGGCCCCTAGTTAATTAATAATTATTTTGGAGTGATATAGTGGACCCTATTAATTGAAATATTCTTATTATTGGGATGATAAGAAGCTAGAGATGATATTGGGTGTCATGGGGATGATTCATCTACAGCAACCAGAGGGAACTTTTTGGCAGGGTCTCGGCATAAGAGACAACCTCATGGTCAGTCTCCGTTACATAGACTTGTGAAATAGGGTATCATTAGAGATATTTTACATCCAAAATTTGTAAAATTATTTGATTTTGATGATTCATTTAATATAGATCATGATTACCTGACCAGTTGGGTTGATAATGGAAGGTATATAAGATATAAACAACCATGAAAGATACAAAATATGAATTAGGGTTTTCCCAATCATGGGTAGGGTGGCCCCCAGGATGGTGGAGGTGGAAGAGGAGAATTGTACATCTAGATGGATGTTTCCTTGGTGGGGGATATTCTAAAAGATACTCCCACCACCACTACTATGTGACCCACTTGAGCTTAAGGATATTGTGTTCAGGCGCAAAGGTTATTGCTAGCTATGATGGGTTGTGACTTGGACGCATATGAGTTGATCCTAGGTGTGATCTATAATTATTCTACCCTCTCTCTATCATTTATAGAAATTTTTGAGAGTTATTTCTTTATCTTCATATAACTTGTGTAGGTGATGGATCTTATAGCTGGGTTTTTATCCCAACAACTTTGGTTATAGAATCCTATAGAAAATTCTCAGTTGATATTGTGTATCCACAAGAAATAAAAAATGATACTTTTTTGTAGAAAATATTAGGTGGGACCTACTATATTTCACAATTATATGTTATTACATTAACTTTGGTTTAGACTAATTTTCAATTTTCTAGGCCTATATTGACATTCACCGTAGGTGAGTTAGATGCCATCATACAGAGGGAACATGATTCTCCATTACGGATGAGAGAGATCTCATGGTTGGACTTGTGGATATTGCGGTAATGAAGCTGTAAGACATCACAAATCAATTAGAGAGTTTAGATATTTGAGTAATGGGATCCTCAGTCATCTGGATTCCTTTGGTAGTGGATGAATTTATAATCATCTTTCTCATGTATGATTATAGACTGCACCAAAGACATGAGTTATAATTTTCCTTTTACATGATCCATATGACCACACCAATATATTCATCAAGATATCGAATAGTCATTAATCAGACCTTAGAGACACACTTTCAATTTTAGGACCATTTCATGAAACCTACTATGTCACCCGAGGAAGCAATGTTATTGTTCATGATGACGGTGTAGGGGAACATGGGAATTTATGTTGATTATAATATCCTATACCATGTAACACTAAATAATAACTATCCATTTACAAGGATCTATGACCTATTTGAATAGTTAAAAGGAACAATTTGGTTCTCAAAGATCAATCTTTGGTCTAACTACCACCAGCTGAGGGTTTTGGAGGATGATATTACAAATATGGAATTTAGATCTCTCTATGGATCTATGAGTTATTGGTGATGCCTCTCAGTGGGAAAAATTTATCCATAGGTTTTATGGATCTATAGAACAAGATATTCTATTCATGCTTGGACTGATTTTTTTGTTGTTCGCATTTATGACATACTCATTTACTATATGAGAACTAGATTTATAGTAATCTATAAATTTTTATGTTTTGGATTTTTTAGGTCTACATTCAAGGTAATTTCATTTTTTATCATGGTTTATTTGTATACATGGAAATTATTAATACAGTCTTTTCCTGGTATCCTCCCAAGCATGTGTTAGAGGTATATAATTTTCTTGTCTTGGTGGGGTTCTACATGTGGTCAGTGTTTTACTTCTCTAGTATTTCATCCCTTTTTCCTCCATAACATGGAATGGGAATCCATTTAACATGATTAATAATCTTCAAATATACCTTGAGGGGTATAGGTTTATGATAAAAATTTCTCTTTTGTTCGTACTATCAGAGAAAAAAATAATGTATATAGTGTTTTACAATGACTCTATAGATGGGATCAGTTTCATGTTGATGTATGGGTGGCCAGGGACCACATATGGGTCAAGGAAATTGAGACCCCAAGACCAGATATATGTTACTCATGATGCATATCTTGCAGTGTTTTTCTCTGCTCCAAATACGTGGAAGCATTATCTTCTAAGAGAGATATGTTTTTTCTCATACCACCTGAGTCACAGGTATATTGCACCATAGAGTGATATTAACCAGAGAAATGGGTGTTGGTTGGAATTCCTATAGGACAATTAATTTCTAATAATCTACACAACTGGGAAGGGTAGTGTAAAAACATATTTCCTTAGTAGGAATTAGCATTCTCACTTGGTAGAGGATGCGTCTATGAATTTATCTTTATTTCACCTAAACCAAGTAGAGAAGAGGGGTGTATTTTTTCTTTAACTAGAAGTGGTTACCTTATATCCTAATTTAGTTTGTGAGAGAGGGTCATTTGGGATATATCAACTTTGAGATTCAAGTTAACCAAATATCCTATTAAGATACAACATATGAATTTTATGAAGGATGAGAGAATGTATTAATTTTCCAAGGATGGATGGTGGTTTCAAACATGGTAAAAGAGGAGGTAATGATGGTCTTCCACATTTCCCCTATGGTTTTACATCTTGATGTGGTATAAATGTAAAAGGTACTTCAGTGGAAGTTGTGGTGGGCTAGCATGAGTTTGACCGTAACTGATTTCATCTCTCGGTGTCTCTAATGTCAGTATGTGAAGGTTGAGCAACACACTCTCATAGGGCTGGAACAACCTCTAGAGTTCCCAGAGTGAAAACAGGATCATATATTCATAGACTTTGTTATAGAACCGTTGTAGATAGTGACAGGTCATGATGAAATAATGTGATAGTTGACTGACTTACCATGTCAACACACATCCTTTATTTCAGGGATAATAGTTCAGTGGAGAGTTTTGGGTAGTTTTATATACAAGAGGTCATCAGACTCTATGGGATACCCTCAAAGATAATCTATAACCATGATTTATGGTTTACATCATAGATTTATAGGGGATTAAATTAGTCCATAAGTACCCAGTTGAGGATGACTATAATGTTTCACCCTCAGACAGATGGGTAGACTAAGTAGACGATCCAAGTGTTAGAGGATATTTTGAGGGGTTTCATTTTGGAATTCTGCCAATTTTGTGAGGATCAAATTCAATTATTTGAGATTTATTATAATAAAAAATATCACTCTACTAATGACATAGATCATTTTGAGTCATTGAGTTGGGGACATTTCAGGTCAAATATGGCTCGACTGAAATTAGAGAGACATCCCGAGTTGGGACATAGATGGTGAAAGTGACAATAGAAAAGGTCTGGGTGATTTGTAAGAATATAAAGATAGCCTCGAGAAGAATGAAATATAATGTATATCGACATTGTGTTCCCATGGAGTTTGAGTAGGGAGACTATATATTCCTAAGAGTATCCCCAATATGAGGATTGTGGAGATTTTTTTAGAGTTGTATGATAACCCCAATGCTCATCGAGTTGTTCATGATCCTATATAGGGTTGATGAGGTTGATTATTATCTATCCTTATCCACATTATTGGATCAGGTGAATTAAATATTCTATATATCATATTTGAAAAGATATGTGCATCACCCTACAAAGGTTATCAATTGGGGGGAGCTGAAAACTGATGATGGACCCACCTTCATGGAGTACCTGATGGCAATATATAATCAGAATGAGAGGTTCCTATGAGAATATACAATTCCTTTGGTTCATGTGCTATAGTACTGTGGGAGCTTGCAGGAGAGATCATGGGAGTGAGAGAGAGATAAAAAAAGAGTACCCCCCTATATTTGAATATTTATTTTTATTTTTAGGTGGAGAGGCATGGAAGGAGTGGTATAATTGTGGTTTTGGATGTGAATTATTTTTCCTCTGAATATTTCTATGCATATATCTAGATTTATGATTATTGTTGGAGTGGAATTTGAGTGTTTTAGGACCCAAAAATAATATATTAAAAATATTAACAAATTCTAAATCATTTACATGAATTATTACATTAAAAATGGGCATTCCCATTATTCAGGACCACATGTGGAAAATTAAAGACTGTTGCTAATTTTGAATCTGGGTTTTACTCTAGACATAACCAACGGTTTATCAATGATAACCATCCAATTGAGGCAGTTATTGAGAGTGATTTTAATTAAAACAAATTTTTTAATTTGTGTGTTTTTATTTCAAATTATGTTAACCATAATTTCAATATAAATACAAAATTATAACAAATCTATTGGGGTAGGTGCATAACACTGTTATAATTGAGAGGATACATGGATGTTTTTGGTTGGACGATTTAATCAGAGGATGATGAATGATAAGGTCAAGGTGGAATGAGTGGAAGAGAACATTTTGGATCATCATCATCACTGGTGAACACATTCTTCATATAAGATCTATACAATTAAATTTATGACTCATAATATGTGGTTTCCACCACATTTATTAAAAGATAGATCATATATTCATATCTTTGATTATTGATATCTTATTTATTTTTCTTTTTATGATCCACATGATTTTTTAACCACATTGATTCAATATAATTATTCCACTTCACATTCCATCACCCATTGCATTCCAAAATTGTGTGATGATTAAAAAATAACACTAAACCAATTATGGATTCAATTTTCTTATGTACTCCCTCTTTGTTCATCATGTTATTCACCATTATCCCATGGGTTTATATTTTGACATTTTTATGGTGGGTTCTAGTGTAATCGAGCCCCATGATTCATGTTGATTTCATGAATGATGAGTGTAATGGATCATTTTAGAAATATTGGGATGATTTGTAGGTTTCTAATGAGTTCATCATGGATTTGAGATCTTTAGTAGAAAATAGAGGACTCTAAGATGATTGAAAATACTTTTAGGGTTAGGGTGTATAGAATCTAGCCACTGGTGATGGATCAGTCATGAAAGACCTTATATCTGATACCCCTATTAGGATTTTCGGTTGAAATGGAAGTGGTGGTAGTGAAATGATGATGCATGAAGAATACCGTAGGTTTATATGAAAAAACATAACTACAGTGAGTGATGTCTAGGAAGACACACCTTGTATTCCACTTGATATAGTAACAAGGGTTTCAGGGAAAATTTGGATCACACACCATATGGTTGGGCCCACACACTATGTGTCCCCACTCGAGGTGTCCAAGCCATGTGAAATTATGCACACCTAGGGACCTGTGTCTAATGACACTCTATGTAATCTAGGACTACACAGACAAGCTCAAAGGTACATAGACATGGCCTAGATCCTGGGCATATCCTGAAGTACACAGACACGACAAGGAGCACAATTCCAAGCCTTGGTTGGAAAAAAATCTCCATATATTACACATACACAAGATAGTGTACTACATGAAAATATATGTCATGTGAATATGATTATACAACTATGAGGCAATGTGAGGTCACATATCATGTGACCCTGGCTACATTCCATTTAATTTTTCTCAGAAACATCCACCTTTTGTATCTCTTTCTTTGAGACTCGAATTTGGGTCAATGTGTAGCTTATCCTGAGAATGTTTTCATAAAGAATGTGATGGTGGAATTCAATATAGAATTCAGGATACTATTTAAGGTTTTATAAGGGTAAATATTATTTAGGTGATTCTGGATGATGGTAGTGAGGATGGTTAGATCATATGAGAGATGTCGGGGTTGGGAACCCCTATCTTACTAGGGCATGGGTGCCCTATATTACTCTCTATCTACTAAGTTTCACATTTCTGATGCACTAGGGTGGAATACTTCTATTTAACAGGTTTTATCTCCTAATAGACTATGGTGTAGATCCTCTGCCTACCATGTGGAACTACCCTATTATACTAGGGCATAGTTCCATCATTCACAGAGTAGAGCCCCCATGACGGACTATGGTAAATTCCCCCTATATATTTATCTACTAGGTTTTACCCTCTATCAAGCTAGGGAGTGGGTCCTCTATTTAATGTGGGGGCCCCCTATCAGATTAGGGAATGGGTAATCTATCTATTGAGTGAGTCCCCCTTACCATACTAAGGCCTAATTCCTCTATTTGATATTATACCCCATCGGTCTAGGGAGTAGTTGTATGGTATGGGTCCTGTATATGGATTTCTTATATAGATACATGAGGTGTTGGCCATCATTAATGGACTTTAGGAGCTTCTATAAAACTCATCATCCTAGGAAAGAATGTGGATATAGAGATCCCCTTTCTCACTCGTCTGTGTTAATTTTGTGCACACATCTTTAATGAGTTGCATTTTCCTCTTTTTTTTTGGGTTGATCTTTCTTTTATTGTATCTTTTTATTTCCCCCATTGGGTTTTTCAAGGAATCATACTATGTATTTATATACACATTTTTACATGGACTTTTCTTTCATATTCCAATTCTTATGAAAATAATATCTAGTTCCATGAAATCATAGGTGGATCATAGTGATATTTGGGAACGTTGAACATGCAAGATGGTCGAGCTTGCAGATGAATAGTTAATATATCTCAATTATTTATTATTCTAATAGTTATTAGTATGAGACATAATTTATAGTTGGGTGTGCATTTTTTTCATTTATGAACTGTCTTCATTTTTTGTACTATATTTCATTCTAAAGAGTTTATTTCATGCATTGTTTTACTCTATATGTTCCTTTATTTTATTATTCATTTTCATAGTTTCATTGAGCTGGTTGGGTATATGCATAAATGTACATTATTCTAAGGCCCCCATTGTATATTACGCCTTCATGGGGCTTGTTGCCATCCCCTAGACTATATGAGGTGGACTTGGGATTGTGGAATCTTGTCCATCCACTATCCAGGTGGGCTCTCATGGGTCAGTTCATTATAGTATAGACTATGATGTATCCTTTTATCTAATTTCTATGTTTAAATCCTTTAATCACTAGAATCTTTCCTTGACTATGAGATTTTGTAAATGGTTTTCAATACTAATTTTCTTAACGGGAACCATAAAAAATGTTTATATGAAACAACCAAAAGGGTTTGTGATTACAGGTGATGGTAAACTTGTGTAAAAGTTATAGATATCAATTTACAGATTAAAATAATCATTGATATCATGTATTATTCACATTAAAAAAACCCATATAATAATTTCATATCATTAATAAAAAATACAAGACACGTTTTTACAAGGTGTTTAGTGGGAGTATGGTTTTTTTATTGTAATATTGATTAAATATTTCTAATTATAAATGACATAACAAAACAAAAAGTGGTGAAGGATTGATTTAAAAACTATTTATCCATCAATTAATTTGGTGAAGTAGACTTCATTATTGTGATCAAGTTCACACATCATTGATCAAAGAGGATTCCTGGAATATTTCAAATCATATACATTGACCAGTTACTAAATAGGTTCAGTATTGAAAAATCCATGACAGGATTGGTTCCAGTGTAACATGGCATACATCATTATATGTAGTCAGGTCCTTAATCTTATAGAGTAACATAAATAATTAGTAAGATCTCATTAGATTATATGGTATAATCAATAAGGTATTCTATGTTATGTGTAAGGATTGATGACCCCTATATTTGCAGAATATTAGGATGGTATCAATAATATCAAAGTGAATAGTATTGTATTGTAATAAATGCTATAAAACATAATTTGAGGTAAGCTAGTCATATGTCCTTGGTTTTTGATGGAGATAAAAATCTAATGTTTCAGGGTTTTATAGATTGTAGATTTTGGAAAGATAGTAATGATCTAAATTGTAGTTAAGACATTTATTTAGTTTTAATGATGGATATGTGAGAAGGAAGAAGTCAAATTAGATAGTTTTTGGTGATTCTATATGTGAGTTTGAATATATTTCAGCTTTCAGTGTAGTAAAGAAATAAATTTGGACTCAAAAAATTTTCTAATATCTTGATGTGGATCATGAAAATAATGAATATTTTATAACTTACTATAAAAAAAATAGTAGTGGATATTTTCCAAAATCCAAGGTCACATCAAAGATTAAATAATATACATTAGATGCTTCATCTGCATAAGTATTTTAATAAATTATTTGATGTTATTATGGTAAGAGTTTCCATGGGGTAAAACATGGTGGAACCCTTGATCATGGATTTGTATCAATATAGGTATGAGTATCATGTTAAAGATACTAGAATATAGGTTGTTAACAAATGTATCTTGTGGAAAAGGAATTCTACTAGAATTGGGTTCATAGAACCAACTTATAAATACTTAATGATTACATGTATTCATTTTCATGAAATGTATTGAAGTTTACTATCACATCATGATTGTTACAATGTAATATATAGTATTTGAGAATATCTTTTGAATATATTTGATAATGAAAGGTCATATTAGTTTCCCAAAATGATGAGAAATTGGAGGTTCCATGATAGTATTCATTATAAATTTTTTATGGATGGATTATATAATTAGATGGGACACAAATGACATTGGATATTAAGGGTGTAGAATCATAATAATTTGAGGTACCCTATCACGGTGTGTGACCTTTGTAATTTCAACGGTAAAATATTAAGATAATTAGACTATATACTAAAAGATCCATATTTTATATGTCACTAGATATTCTAATCTACAGATGATTCTACTGATCCATATAATTAAATATTATCATTTTAAATACCACAATTTTCATAAATTGATGTATTGATGAAAACGGTGTTGGAACCTGATTAGGGAAATGTATGATATGTTTGGTGTGTCACGAGTTATATTGAATTAATAGATAATTTGATAAAGGATTTGTCCCTTTTCCGTTGATAGAAATTGACATCTCAGGTGCATTGATGTGAATGGAACTGCATTGATATATCCATAGACAGGGTGTTCTAGGGGAATGTTTATTTCTGGAAAATCATTTGATGAGACATTAATTACACAGGCTTATGACTATAGAGACCCAAATATTTTTGACATAAATAATTCTTCTTATTAGTAGAATATTAACTATAGTAAAATATAGACCACACCATAACCGTAATGTATTAGTGTACATTTGTATATATAAACAATTGGTGCCTAAATTATCTACATCATTTTCTATTAAGTTATTGATAGATAGAACCCTTCATATACATATCATAGTTAAATCATTTGTTCATAACCTTGCTAATGGAATCATAAGAATGGGTGAGCTCAAATGATTAGTAAAGGTAAATAAAAGTGATATCAACCAATGATCAAAGTGAGAATAAGATAAGAATTTGGGAATGAGAAAATGATCATACATAAAATAATAATATAATATCATTCAAGGATATTTAATCTTAAATAATTGTATAAGGTTTTGTTAAACAAAATACAGAACTCATAATAGTGCATATTAAAAAATAATCATTCATGATCCATGAGAACATTATAGAAGAATAAGGAAGATGTTTCTGGAATAAAAATAAACATAGAAAATAATTTCCTTAATCTAGGATCACTTCTAATACTATCACGGTTGATTGTGTTCACTCCTTATTCCATAGTTTCCTTAGTCTATTTTCACACCAAGGTACATATGATTAGACATGATCACATACCTAACTAGGTTGACTCCTTGTTCTATTCCTTATTTCTCATTAATTTTCATTCTTTATCTAATAATTTGGAGGTTTATATTATTAATGGAACACTCGTTACATAACTAAAATCATCAAAAAGTGTTCCAAAATATCAAAAAACATTCATTACATCATTATATCAAAAATTGGTGAAGGGATATAACTCACATAAACATTTCATCATCAAAATAATTATCCATAATGAAAAATAATTAATATAGAAAAATTGGATCATATCCCCAATAAATCATGTGAACCGTAAAATGATATTATTATAGATGAAAATTCCTTTAAAATATCACTAGAACATTTTTTGAGGTAATTACCCACATTATTTTAAAATCACATATTTAATATCTAAAATTTTAAAAAAGATCAAGGAAAATATGTTATTTTAAAATAACAGAGGAATATTATAATGGAAAATTCTATAAAAACAGTATTCATAATGGCTTGGAATGTCATTCATGTAGTGTATGTTAAAAATATCCATTGACATTTTTGGTAAAAAGTCAAAAGTACCATATTATAAAATGATTAGAAGATTCATTTTAAACCTTATTAAGGAAGTCACCTGTAGTTAAAATTAAATTATATAATATTTCTATAATATTAAAAACATTTTTGAAAACAAGTTAAAGAAATCATAGACAAGGATGAAAGTATTCATTTCCAAATAGAAAAACAAGGTAACTTTTCTTTATAATAATTCTTTATGTCTCTTGAGTATATAAATAAAGGAAAAATAAAGGTAAATAATTAATCTTTTTTAATAAATAGATTAGAATAAAATACATAATATTTGAGAGATATGGATCGTATAATTTTATAATCATAAATTTATGAAAAACAATCTTATTTAAAAATGATATTATAACATGAACCTATTAGCACATTGGTAAAATTTGATTCAAAAACCCCAAGTTATAAATACCATAAAATGAAAAAATAATGAACATAATTAGTTTCATGAAAATCAATTTCAATGTGGTATTAGATACACCTCATACATTAATATAGGTTTATAACATGACATATATCTCAAAGAAGATAATTTAAGATAGTAACCCCTTACCACATCAGTAATATTCAAATAAAATCCCATAAGGAAAAAACATTTAATTGAAAATTTAAATAAAATAATTTAATAAGGATCTAATATGTAATATTTCAATGGATTAGTACATACACCTCATAAGCATAAATATGTACATAGAATCCAGTATATATTAATGGAACAAAATTGAGACAAATCACAAAGAAATTTTTTATAATATTTCATTCAAAACCCCAAGAGAGTGCAAACTATGAATAAAACATGTAAAATAATGAAATATTAGGTATTCCTAAGAATGGGGCATTATTTTCACCATTAAAATAATAATACACAATTTATCATTTATAAGTCTCTAAGAATTCAAATTTGAGGTAAATAATCCCTTACCATATATCTGAGATGATTTGTAAGTGCTCTAACCTCCTAAAAAATAATTTTATATTTATTATAATTTTATAAACTAATTTTATTCATAAATATAATGTCATATATGATCTACTTATAACATTTCAACAATTTGTTTATCAATTCTCTATTAAAGTCATTATTTAATGTGTTAATTGCTTTGTTTATCATGTATGTTTAGTTTCAGATGTTTTGGTCCATTAACTTTGATCATTATTAATTAATATCTAGAAATATAATTAATTCATAATTATTATTTTTAATAAATATATATACTTCTAGAACCATTTAAATAATGTGGACATGAGAAATAAATTATGTCACTTAATGGAGACCATAATCCACACTGACACACGAGTGATGTTTCCATTATTCAATAGTTAGAATGAAATAAATTTAAATGAACAATTCAGCATTACAGAATTATAATTATATCATAAATATCATATATAATCATTAAATTTATTCTTTTTAATAGTTAACTAAATAATAAATTAAAAACAAATTGCATCACCTTGTGGAGCTGTAAGTCCACACATACATATGAGTAATGTAATGATTTTTCAATGGATGGAATGATAAGATGTATTATGATATACTGTAATTAAGAATCATAGTAATTTCAAAAATATCATAAAAAAATATTAAATACATTATATTAACACAATATGAAATATGGTGATGGAAAATAAATCGTATCGCTACATGGAGGTAGTAGTCCACACGTACATTGATGATACTATATTTCTGATTCTATTATTTATAAAACATGTTTAGAGGAATTATAATAAGAATAAAAAATTTCAAGCGATTTATTAGGATATATACATCTTCATTTAGAGACATCATTTATCTTACACCATAAGCCTTGAGCGGTTGGTCTTATGGGAAAACCATAAGATTTAAAAATAAAAGAGGGAATCTATGAAGGATTATGGGTTGGTATTTCCAATTATAGAAGGTTTATGTTCTGTAAATAATTGGGGATATGAGTTTCCCTATTATATGTGTGGGGGACACCTGGAATTATTTAATATATTTCAATGATATAAGGTTATGTTCAGGTGAAAGTTAATAAAAATTTAATCCTATTAAAATTTAAGATAATATAAGGTTTAAATTTATTAAAAAATAATAACTAGATATGTTTGGCTGAAATCCTAGCATTATCTCTTGGTTTAACCCCATCGTAAACCAATTTTAACTATGCCTCCTGTAGAAAACCCTTACGATTTTTACTATTAACTATAAAAGAAAAAATTGTTGATTATATTATGTTATATTAATTAATATGTTTAAAAATATGTAATCCATTTTGAAATATTAATTTTATTTAATTTTTAGAATTAATATCTATTAAAGCATGCAAAATGCAATGAAAAGTCATTTAAAACGATGAATTTTAATGCATGAAATTGATTTTAAATCCATTATTTCATATTTAAAATTCATAAAATGAATTATTAAATATATTATTGTATGTATAATAAAAAAATTATTTAAAACTATTCATCAATGGATACTTTATGAAAAAATACTATGTATGCAAAAACAGTTTTTTTGAATATTCTGTTTTCAAGCCTAAAAATGAACTTATAATAAATTAAATATAATTATAATTCCTTTATAAATAATTATATTTTTTATAATTATATTAAGATTTCATAACATTAAGATAAAATTAAAATATTAATTATACTTTGACATTATAATAAAAGATAGTTTCTACAAAAATCGTCATTTTCTTACTGTTAATTGAATAATACATCTTTTTTTAGGAAAATCATAAAATGTCACAATAACAGAATATTTCAATATTGATTTAAAAATTAAATTATCTCAATAAAAACAATTTCTAAAAATATTAAAAATTATTTATAATTTCCTCATGGAGAATTAAATAATTACTATTTTTTGAAGTAATATTATTTTTGATAAAAAATTGGAATTTTCTGGAAATTAAGTAAAAATTTATAATGAATCAATAAATAAATTTTTATTTTTAAATTTTTTTTCATATTTTTATAATGTGTTTATTAAAAATAAAACATTTTATATTTAAAACTATGTTACGATTGTCACATTTAATGATTGTTATTTTTATAGTGTATCAGAGTTCACTTAATATTTGGTATCTCCTAGTCATTAAAATATTGATATTATTAAAATTTTATAATAAATGTTTACGTCATTAGATTATAACCCCTAAAATAAATTATTTCTTAAAAATTTTTATCTTGGTAATCATCGGTTAAATATATGAAATAAAATTTACTAAAAACCTACATTGTAAGAATAGATAACAAAACATCCATTAAAAAGGGAAAGAGGGGCACATAAATGTTTCTTAAATTTACAGATAGTCATTTTACCCAATAAGGATAAAATTACTAGAAAATTAAAATAAGTACATGTAAGAGAAAGATAGTTTCAAAATAATAATAGAGCATGATATAGAACATGTTCTTGATAAATTTAATTACCACAAAAGCATACAATTGCGTGGGATGAAAATTGACATCAACTTATCAAAAATTGTATATATAAAAGAATAAAAATTCATTTTCATGGAACATATTCTTAAAGTTATAGAAATAGTTTATAAATAAATATTAGAATAAAAAATTACTTGATTTTATCAAGTATAAAATTTTAATTTCATCTTTTGTTTGCTTATATGAATTCTTTTTCACCTATTTTCACTGGAAATTCCAAAGATGAATGAAAAACATGATTTTTATACTTGTAGCACTAAAATTAAATTTTATAGATTAAAATAACCATTATATAATGAAAAAACATTCCTTCTATCTCAATATAATTATCAAAACTAAAATGGCCACCACAACTAATCCCATATTGATAAATACTCATACAATTAAATAATAAACTAATTTATAAAACCTAAACAATAACAACAATGTCCACATTAAACCATTTATTATATATATAACATTTAGAATCACCATAAATATGTTTGAAAAAATTCAAAACCCAAAAATGTAGAAAAAAATGTGACTAAAGTTCCAAAATAAGCACTAATTTTTCCCCATAAAATATAAAGTTAGATTTTATGTCATTCACCAAATTCATGGGTTCTATGATCACATATTCTCTTAAAATCTTCCAAACCATTCCAAATTAACCAAAATCACCATAAATATACAATACAAACATAATTGATTCCAAATGATTAATATATCCATATTACATATTTTATTACTAAAAAATTAAATAAAAACCATCAATGATAACATAAATTGATCTATAAGAAAATAAAACATTAAATCCAAGGAAACTATACAATCCAATTTACTTAATCAATATAAATTTTCCTATTAACTCTATTAAACAATCTTATTTTAAAATTAGAGACATATTAAGGATTATCATTCCTTACACCATGTGTCCCCTAACAAATGTTACCTTACCATTAAGTCACTTTTCTATGTTATCAGAATAAATAAACATATTAATTAATGTTATTAAAGTAAAACTACTTAAGAATAATACATGGAGGATTCTTGATTCCAAATATCATAATATCAAGTATGAAACACTTCAATATCATAATTCTTGAATCCCAATACATAAAAAATTTAATAATTCCACAATCCTCTTAAACCATTTGTTAGGATTCATCATCTTATTCATTAATACATCATTCCTATAATATTAAATATGAATCATTTCATAAGATTTAATAAAACATGATTTAATAATGTTTCTTAATTTTCATATATGAAACCCTATTAAAATAATTCATAATATTCATATATCATCCATAGTATCATTCTCATAAATATTAAAATCTTTACACACATAACCTAATTGATAAATTTCCTATTCTTTCCCTCAAAGAAAATGATTTTCATAGTTCCCATAGTTTCCACATTTAAATCAATCAAGTATCAATGATACATTCTAGAACCCATTATTCGCATACGTTTTGTTAAATTAACTTCTCATTTTCGTTGAGCATTACTTTTTATATATAATTCTTTTACAAATGAACCTATACATATCCCATTGGAGTGTCTATCAAATTGAAAATTATAAGGCCCACACATCATGCACCGTTTAAAATTAAGTAAATTCCCAATGAACCTCATTCAGATTCCCCCCTTGGTGTATCTGTTCCACATCCACATTCAAGTATCCAAAAAAGGATATAGTTTTTATCAACACTACATACTTTACGATAACATAGGATTCTATCCTATAATTAGGATTAACCAAAGGGTTCTCATTAAAATATTCTCACCCTAGTTTCAAAAAATACCTAAACCATTCTCTGATAACATTTTGGATGAACCAAACATTACACACATAAATAATAAATCTTATTAGAGTAATATTTCTTACAAATAAATATCTAAATCATAACCACAATGGATAGTTATATATAAAAACAAGTATATATAAATTTATGGTTCATGATAGATATAAAACATTTCCCATTATGTTATTCACTAATATCACCCATCATAGACATATGTGACGTCAAACCATTCTTCATAACATGGGAATTGAAAGATAGTAAAGGGTGAAATCATATTCTTAGTATAGATAAAAATAGAGATATCAATCAACAATCATAAGTTATTATAATATAGAAATAATGGTGTGATAAAATGATCATAACATTAAATAAAAACACCTTTTTAGTTCATGATCATCAATACAGATTTGTTGAAATTTTTTTTGTCAATCAAAATATATAATACATTAGGGTGTAGAATCATTGATAAGTAATAATGATCCCTTAGAACATAAAATAAGAATAATTAATATGTTTTTAGAATATAAATAAGTATATTAAACTATTTCCTTAGTCTTAGATCTATACCAACTCTATCATAGTGAATTGGGTTCACTCAACATTCCATCATTTCCTTTGTCAAGGCTTACTACCACAACTATCTTATTGGACAAGGTCCCTTACAGAATTGGGTTCACTACCCATTCAAGTCCTTATTATCTTATGGAATTCTTTCATTATCCAATTAATTAAGGAATATATAATTTCAGGTACACCTATCATATAATAAAAACAATAAATTTTGTGCCACAAGATCAAAAAACATTGATCATATCATTATATCATTAACTGTGGAAACAATATGGGTTTCAAAACCACATCCTCATCATAATCATAATCAAAATAAATCAAGAGAAATAATAAATATGGTCACATATAATCATATCCCCATTAAATTATAAGAAACCTAAAGGTATATTGTTATAGAAAAAACCGTTTAAAAGACCACAAGAGCATTTCTTCAGGAAAATAATTTTTTTAAATAACTTAATTAAAATCTAAGATGTAATAAAATAACTAAGAAACATATTTATTTTAAATTTAACAAAGAAATAATATAAATTAAGATTCATGGAAAAGTATTCATGATGGTAGGTAAAGACAGTCATTCCATTTATATTAAAATAAAAATTCCTTTCAAATTGTTTGGTAAAGAGTCATGAGTAACATGTGTTGAAAATGATAAAAAGATTCCTTTTAGACTATTGAAATTAAAATATATTATGAATGACCATAGATAAAAGAAATTTAATGTTAAACAACATTTTTCAATAAATGTTGAGGAATATATGGATATCAATGAAAATATTTAAGTATAATAGGAAAACAAAGTTGATTTTCCTTAATAAGATTCTTTTGGAGTCTTGTGTCCTTATAGAGTGGAAAATAATATAAAACATGTAATATAAAGAAAAATCCATTGAGGAATAAAAAATTATTAATAATTTTTATAGGTAGATCACATAATTTTTTCATTAAAAATTTATTCATAAAAAATTATTTTAAAAATAGATTGTAAAATAGAACCTTTTTTTAACTTTTGATTCATAACCCAAATGAAAGAAATAAATTCAAATAAAATTTTTAATAAACTGAAAATAAGTACATTAATGATATAAAATTTCAATGGGTAAGTATACAAACCTCATAATGGAAGATAATTTTATAACATAACATATATACCAAAGAAGAAAGTTGAGATGATAAACCATTAAATGTTTTGTATCTTTCAAATAAAATACCATTTGATGAAACAATATGAATCAAAAAATTAAATACTATTATTTAAGTATTTTCCATTATTTAATATGTCAATGGATTAGTATATAAACTACATACACATAAATAGGTGCATAAATTTCGATATGTCTCAATGTAAAATTGTGATGGATAACCCCTATAACTTTTTTAATCTATGATTAAAAAACTGATGAGAGAATGAACACAAAATAACACATAAAATCATTAAAAATAATATAATTATAATTAAAAATTTTATTCAGGATTTATTTTCTCCATGTAAAAGAAAACATAGAGTATAACATAAATAGGTCTCAAGTAATTCAAATTTTAGACAATGAATCCCATACCTTATATCAAACATTTCATGTACATTCTCTAACAAAAAATATAATAAATCTAGATTTATTATAATTATATAATCGAATTTTTATACTAAACATCATATATGATCTAATTATATAATTTAAACACCTTTTTATTATTAATTCTCTATTAATTTTTTCATTGGGATTGTTTCCTTCTTCGTTTCCCAGGTATGATTTGTTTCATTAATTATGATCATTATACATTAATAATGGTTTAGTCATATAAAGGATCATAATAATTTAAAAACTATCATATTTAACAATTATATAAAAATTTATAACAATTCATATAAAGTGGTTATGAAAAATGAATTGTGTCACTTCATCAAGACAATAATATGTATGTATACCTGAGTGATGTTTCATCTTTTTTATAGATGAAATGAAATAATGATAAATTATAATTCACCTTTTATGAATCATTATTATAATATATTTATCATATATATAACTATTAAATCAATCAATTTTTACATCCATTTAAATTGGAAATAAAAAATAATTCACATCGCTTCGTCAATGTGGTAGTCCACAAATACGCACAAGTGGTATTTTTTTTTTCCAACATATCAAATGATAAGTATATTGATATGATATTATAATTATATAAGTATAATTACTTTATAAATATAATATATAAACATTAAATCAATAATAATAAATAACCCAGAAAATGGTGGTGTAAAATGATTCAAATCATCACATAAATGATTTAGTCCATGCATATGCATGAAAGATGCATTCTTTTCTAATTTAACAGAATGAAGTGGGAAATGGTTTTTCAATCATAATTAAAAAATAATAGTAAATTGATGATACATAATTAATCATTTATTTATTTATGTATCATTTTAAAGAAATTATAAGAAGAGATAAATAAATCATTCTAGGATAAGATTTATACATATTCTTTAAAGTACCTCCTTTGATGTACCCATTAGGACTCGAATGATTAGTATTATGATAATACCAAACACATTTGGATAAATGGAATTCATCTAGGATATGTTTTGAGTGGGTATTTTTAGATCTATAAGTCCCACGTTGTGTGAATAATAGAGGAGAAGAGGTTTCCTTTTATACGGGGGGGGGGGGGGGGGAGGGTCCATTTGGATTTTTTTAAACGATTTATAATATATAGGGTCAATTTCAAGAGACAACGGATTCCAATGATCATTGAATTGAGGGTAGGATAAAATAATGTTTAGATGTCATCTAAATATATGAATTAAATAGGTTTGGGTGGAATCCCTACCAAAATTATTCTATTTTTACTATTCATTGTGACAAAAAAAATAAGTGGACCCTATTACATTATATTAATTATAGTGACTACAAATAAGGAATACATTTTACCAGATTTAATTTTTATAAGTGGATGAATTTAGTCCTAAATAAATGTGAAAAAAATGAAACCCTTTTTATAAAATAACCATTTTTATGGAAAAAAATTACTTCTATTACATTGCATGTAAAAAAGATAAAATGAATAACATTATATTTTATTGAATACAATATATATATATATATATATATATTTATTTAATTAAAACAGTTAATAAATAAAGAATAATTTAATTTATTCAACCAAAACACCTTTTTTTACAAAAAATAGTTTTTATAAAAATGTTTTAAGATCAATAATGAAAATTAACAAAAATAAAATATAATTATGATTCCGATATAATTATTTTCAATATTTTTAGTTATGTACATACAAGGTTATATTAATATCCCATAAAAACCTAATGTATCTTTTAATTTAAACAAAATGATGGTTTTTACATTAATAGGTATTTTTCCACTACTCACTGAAACATAAATATATTTTAAAAAATTCTAATCATTTTACCATAATAATATATTTACATGATGATTTAAAATATGATATTAATTCTTAAAAATGAAATTTATAAAAATGCTAGAAATTATCTATAATTGTTTTGGAATAGAATGTGATAAAACCCATTTTTGATGAAAACATATTTATTAAGAATAAAATTACTTAAAATTGAGATCTTTAATATTATGAATAAATCTATAAATTTTAATAATATAAAACCATTATAAATTATTTTCATATTGTTTTTATTACTATACATTACTTCTAATGTAATGGCTCTCTTATAAAGGTCACATCTAAAAAAGTATTATTTTTATTATATATCAATGATTTATTAATGTTCGGTGTTGAATATCAAAAAAATTATTAAAATTATTACTCTTTTAAAATAAATTTCAAAGGTGCTACATTGACACTAGTTTGAAACATTCTTGATTTCAAATATCATTATAAAGGGATTATATTACACAAGGAAAATTCAT
Source organism: Viscum album (assembly GCA_963277665.1). NCBI lineage: Eukaryota > Viridiplantae > Streptophyta > Magnoliopsida > Santalales > Viscaceae > Viscum > Viscum album. The sequence continues at coordinate 109,293,964 of OY728155.1, read as the reverse complement.
TAGAGAATTTATATAATCACAACACTAAATTCATTCTCTATGGATTCCATGGTATTTTGTTAGAGTGAAACATAGACATTAGGTATTTCTACCTAATTCTAGTGAGAAAATGGAAATGTGGGTCACAAAATATGTTTATCTTGAATATCGGTTAAATTAATTATTGAATTTAACAAATTTAAATAAATATTATTCCTAATTGTTTGTTTAGTGTTTATTCTGGTTTGTTTATTTTCTTTGATTTAATAATATTCTATAAAATAAAATATTTTATTTAAATAAGTGTAATAAATATTTAATTTCATTTTTTCAATAACATAAAATTTATTATATTCATCATAAAATAACGGAATGATATTTATTTATTTAATAAATATAAATTATTCAATGTTTGTTCAGCATTGTATAGGATAAAAAGACCGAGTATATTTGTCAAATTAGTGATGATATAAATGATATTTATTTATTCTTAAGTGATTTCGAGGTCAACATTATAATAATTTTATTATTGTTGAGGGATGGGTTCAATTAAGAATTTAGGAATTCTTCAAAGGTATTTTATAAAAATAAGAAACTCCAAAATTTCCTTATAATATATATATTTATCTATCAACTCTAATAGAAATTGGTTATGCACAACATATAAAAAAGAGCTCTCCAAAACCCTAGAGGGAGTTTTAGGGATATAGATTTTAATATTTTCTCCGTCTCAAATCTCAATACATTAAGAGAACACTAAGAAATATTTTAAGATAATATAGGAGTGATCAAAAATTAACGGTGAAATAGGTTAGGATTGAATTTTCTATCACCTAATGATTATATAGATTTTTTATGTAGTTTTGGTGCACATTTGAATAACTACTAGAGAGATTCTACACATAGAACATGTGACACAACAACATTTTGATGAGACAGAGTCAACTAAAACATTAGTGAAGAAAGAATTAAAAATGTAATTAATTCTATATATTCTTGTAGATTAATAATAATTTAAATGTGATGAACCAAAACTTATAGTACCATTTTTTAAATATTTCATGTAATTTATGATTTATATCTCTTGGTCCGGGAATTATTCATCATGCTCATTTGGATTATTTTTAAAATAAGTCGAAAATCTATGCTGGCCATTTCTAAACAAGACAATCCATTATTACCATAAACAAATTTTGTCTCACTAAATAACCAAACCTAGAAGGCATAAGGATAAGTTTATATATTGTTTCTAGGTAAGAGGTATAACTCTTAATAGATTATTTTTATGTTTAATTGTTCTTCTATATCTTTCAAATATTATTTATCTATTATGATATAATTACATAAGTAACTTCCATATACATTAATGATATTATGTTTATGGAAAATCCATTTTTCATCTACGTTTCTATCCTATAGTAAATGAACCATTATTAAGGTTCAAATGTGGAGTACCACCTCCACGATGTTATATGTTTTTTCATCAATTACTCATATAGATGGTAAAAATTATGGATGAAATAAATATATAATATATTTATGGAATAATTATTATTATATAATTTTTTTATATTTTTTCATCTTACCCTTCCATCCATTAGAAAATGATAACCTATTATTCATGTATGTGGGTACTATCGCCACCTCAAAGAGATGTGATTCGTTTTTCACTACGAACCTTCATAGTTAGCCATAATTATATATTTAATGAATTAATAATACATTTATAACAATTTAATTATTTTATAAAAGTAAAATATTCTAAATATTATTTCTTTTCAAGACGATATAAACCTGAAAATATTATTTAGGACTACCATTTCTATGTAATGATGTGATCCATTTTTTCATTACCACAATTAAAATATTGTTATAAAAGTATAATTAATGTATAAAAATTAAAAATATACCATTATTATGATTATAGATATGTTTGAAAAATTACACCTTTGATCATGTTCAATATGCTCAAGTTATTTTGTGGTTCAAAATCGAATGAACCCAAAGGAGAAAAACAGAGGTAACAATTTTAGATACATAATATGTCATGGTAAAAAAATAATAAAATGAATTATAATAATTATTTTATCATGAAAGGGTTTATTATGAATGTATAAATAAAAATAAGTTTTATTATTCAAGAGTTAGAATTCATATGAATCCTAATGAGGCATAATGTAAGGATTTGTTTAAAACATTATCTTAAATTATTTCATTGGAAAATTTCAATTCCATATCCATGTTCTAAAAATGTTGTTACTAAAGTTTATATTTATACATAATATATTGTTAAAATACATTTTAAAATACATTTATAATTTTTTATATGTTTCAAAGAAATTTTTTTAAACCTTTACCATTCATGTCATTTTTGAATACTTTTATAATGTTAAAAAATAATGTTTTTAATGTATACTACTTGACTAAAATTTCTGGTCGACATAGTCATTATTAATTATAAATAATGCCATTTATGTTTTAATGGATTTATAATAGGATCATTTTATTTTTCTTTTGGGAATATTTTTGTTAAATATGTTTCAAAATAAATTGTATATTTCTCAATATTTTTCAGTGAGAAAATAAATTTATTTTGGATATAGGTTAAAATGAGTTTTCAAGGGTTTTATGAAGAAAGATTTTAAGATTATGAATGTATTGTATATAATATGGTTATTGATTATTTTATATGATGATGAGTGAGTTAAATAAAATTCATGACAATGGGTGAGATTGATACAACTCTCATGTGCCTTGGGTAATGATTAGTATTCAAAGACGAAAAATTAGGGCGATAACATAGTAGGTTATTCTAATAAAATTAAATGGGCCTCATTTATTAAAGGAAATGGTAAAAAAAAGTGAACAAAGTTTATAGATATAATCCTCAAAGATATTTTTTTTATTATTTATAATAAATTTTAGGGAAATATATTGTTTTCTTGTGGAAGGAAATGTTTATAAACCTTTAAAGTTAAATGGATAGTTTTTCAAGGCGTTTTTTATGAGTTATGTAATATTACATGTTTCCCTCATTATTTTTTATATAGATAATTGGTTTCAATATTTTTTTAGTTAATTATGATTTTATCATGTGTATATATTTTATTTACATTCTCAATGTTTTGTTGTGAATAAGGTAAACATTTACATGTGTTTTTGATATTTTCACTAGAATATTTAGATTCAATTATTTTTATATATATTACTAAGTTTGGGTTTTATAATCATATGTTTACCAATGTTTTAAATGGTATTGATGATTTTTAGTAACTATATAATGATCTAACATTCTATATTGGAAATTTCAAAATAGAAGAACAGTTTCTCAAAGGAAATCCCGGTGTAAATTTTAAAGCCTTGTTTTTTGTAGAAAAACATTTATACTATGTGGAAGAGTTTAATTTTTTATTAATGGGTTTTCTCATTATATATGTCTCTAAACCTAAAATAATATGGGAATTTATTAAAGTGAAACCCTTATTATCAATCAAGTAATTATGGGTTGTCTACAATAAATATAGTTATATAAATGTAGTAGGTGACACATCCTTCTATCCAACTCTAAATTATTTTTCTCATAAAACCCCATAAAACTAATCTAAAAACACATTTAATATCATCCTTAAATTGTAGAAATATTATTAAAATAAAAAAAATTAAAATTTATCCCTCATTTAAACCCATAATTTAATAAAAAACACTTCTTTCCATTACCATAACTCTCTAAGATTGATCAAAATTCATGTGTTTTGGAAATTTTCTCTTATAATTATTGCACCATTTAACATGTAATATCAAAGACTTCTTATGAGATTTTATCTCATAATACACTTCCCCATATGAGACATGATCCATCTGAAACACTATAATGGATAAAAAATTTATCCACCATATGGTATATTCCCATAGTAGAATTTCCAACCAAAAATACATAATACTACAAAATACCATCATCCATGAGGAATAAGAAAAAAAATTCCCTAAAATTCATACCAAATAGCTTATCATACTATCTATATTTAATATAACGAACATGGAATATCCTGTAATAGAACAAAATAATATTCTCATCAAAATTTCCATGCTATCAAAAAATGGTAAAATATAAATAAAAAAACATAAGTCCTTCCAATGAAAATCCATTCTTCAATTATGTTACTCCAATATTAATAATAATTATCTAATACCAAAGTTTTTTAGAACCTTAGAACCAATCTTTGATAACTGAAAGTGTTAAATATTACTACTAAGCCACTCCAACTCTAATGGTATTACCCACAATTAGTGTGAACTAGGGCCTTATATGAATTCTATACCAATTAATTTTAATTTATAAATTTATCTTTATATTTAATTTTTTTAAGAACATATTCCCATTTTAATATAATAGATAAAAACTATTAAATAATTCTTTATATAGTATAAATTATCTTATTATAAAATAAATTTTTAGAAAATAGTTTCATGAAATCACATTATAAATTGTCTCTATTTTAATATTAATAACCACTCCCAAAACCATATCCCATTTAAAATTTTTTATAAGTAAGTTTGCATATTATTGAAAATATTAAAGCCCCATACACAACAACCTAAATCTAAAAAGGATCATATCTAAGTCAATAATAGATAAGTTGGAGACAATAAAATAGGAATCATGAAATGGAATACCTGACATTTTAAGAATGTGTAGTGGCCCTTGTAAAGGTGATGTTCTCTATGAGGAGGTTGATTTAGTGAATGAAAATTTGTTTCATTAATTTTATGACTTATTATGAAAGAAACCTTCATAACTTATTAACGTGATCAATATTACTGATTAACTCAAAGATAATGGGTAATGAAATCAATAAAGGACAGTCTATGTACAAGAATCAGAACCAAATATGTGTATTTAACCACTATAATGATTTGAAAAAACTATAGTCTATATGATCTATTATAACAAACATCCCGAATACAAATGAGCAGATTATATCAACTGACTCAAATAGTAAGATAATAAATGTGTAGTCTCCTAACACATCTCCTGAAAAAATTAACTATTAACATATACATTTCGATCATGGAATTTCATTCTTAATTTTATGATAATATTTATAAAATCATAAAATTCCCCCACATGTATACCCTATAATGAATAGGGGTGACTTCCTTATTATTCACCACATTATAAAACTGTAATGATAAAACAGAAACATATGTGATCATATATTTCTTTCTCTTATTTTTCATCTAGTTTAACTATTGAAAGTACTCTTCTTCAGATTCTATCATATTCATGTGTGCACTAAAATTAATGAAATCCTATTACACATTAGAAGAATTATCCTTAAGAAAATAGAAAAAATTACATACTAAAAAATTCTTGCAGGACCCTATTCTATTTATCTCACAGAGAAGGAACCATTTAAATTATTTCACAATTGAATTTATAATTAAAATATTTAGATAAATAGGTACATTTACCTAATATTGACTTCTTATTCATAATTTCCTCCAACTTATTATTATGTAAATTGGATTATATAGGTCATTGTGGAATAATCACATAGTTTTCTACATGAAAAACATGTGAACCTCTTTTTTTCTTCCACTCATTGATTCACATTTTTCTATATGGTAACAACCATTATTATTTCCCTAAATAGTACATACTTCTTATTTCATATTTTCTATTCGTTGTGAAAGGTTCCTCTATATATCTTTAAATCATCATGATCACGATAAAATTGTATGTACATGGCATACACATTTTTCTAATACTTTTTCAATCATGAATTAATTTTTAGATATTTATTTAATAAAATAATAACTTCAAAATCAAATAATATCCATTTCATTAATTTATAGATATCATTAATAGATAAATCATTTTTAATATAATTTTTATTTTTTGAATGTAATATTTATTCTATCATTGGGGCCCCATTTATCAGCATAAATAACCCTAACACAAGCTCTATGTGAATCATATATGCTTAGAAATTTTATATTGTTAATATCCTTTATCACATAAATATATCCATTGAAAACTAGAATGATATATTGTGTATGGGAAAATGTCTACATTTCCCAAACATTATCTTAGGAATTTTGAAAATCACTCATCCATTTGATAACATAGAAGACATTAGTAAAATCTACTGATAGTTAATATATTGTACTATATGTGACCATTATTGAGTACAGGGACTGTTTTATATTTATATGATTCATTAGAATGACTCATATAAGAGAAAAAACTGGTTTTTAGGAATTTAAGCCTTTTCCCTTTTTAAATCTAAATCTACACAAATCCAAAACATTTTAAAACAACATCCACACAATTCTAAACTTATCTATACAGTATTTAACTCCTACAAACATCAATATAACCTTCACCGCATAAAATTATATTTATTTTATTTATTTTTTAAGATAATTTATATATTGAAAAAAATATCAACACAATAAACATTTCAATTCAACATTTAAACATATATTTTTCAATAGATAAACCCAATATGATAGAGGATTATTCTTCGATTAAAAATAATAAAAAAACACCATTGGGTTTGAATAATATCCCACACATATAATATCATTTTAGGACTCAAAATCTCCCAAAAATCATATATTAGTATAAAAAATCGCAAAATTTGAATTTTTTGACCAAGGAATGTAAATATATTTAAAAATCATCACACACAGTATTTATTAATTATCCAATAACTATAATACTATATAAGAGAACTCTATATAGAAAAGAATAATATTTAATATTAATATCATGTTTTCCAAAATGATAACATACATAATTGTCTGCACAACTCATGAAAACTCTATTTAACAATAAATCAAGATAAAAAATGAGCATTTTTCTTCTTAAACATCTAAAAACTGTTCCTTTAACCTATGAATCAATAGTTCTGAATAATATGTTCAAAAAACATGCAATAATAGTTCACATTCTGACTTTATAGTATACGAATTTTAATAACACTCTAAAAATACATTCCCTATTTTAATAATACATATTTCACCCATTTAGAAAAGCACTTATCTTTAGATTATCCCAAATATTAATTTTATGTTAATTGAGGATCACATACTAGAATAAATAATAATACATATCTATGTCTTATTTCACAACATTTACAATAATTATATGAAAAACAATTGAGATAGGGTATGAAATACATTATACATTATCTATTGATTAATGAAGGTTGAGAAATATTATTAAACCTCCCTGGAATGGTAATCTAATACCCTTTTACTGAAAACCACATTGATCATCCTATTTCTTCCTAGAATTCAAATTTAAATTAGGATAACTCATCTTGATCTATAAATAAACAATTTGATATGTAAAAGAATATTTCAACATGATGATCTTTTTATATATATATATATATTCTGAATATTGATATTTGTATATTACAATGGAAAAATATTATAAATATTTCATTATATGATATATTCCACTAAAGATCACTATTTGTTAATTATTTTTTATTGGACATGTATTTTTCCATTTTTGTTTTCAAAAATCTCCAAAGTAATTTTGAGGACTTCTTTTTTTCTTTTGAAAATGTATCACCCTATTAACTATTTTGTTTGTCCCTTATATGATTTAATTTATTCAAGTCTCTTTTTATTGAAACTAATCTACCTATAAGGTCATGAGGCAATCTCTAGAAATATGAATTTTTTTTCCACATCTTCCACACACATTATTCAATTCAACAATATGATTATTCAACCTAATTTTTTTACTGAACTATATTTTCCTTGAATTTTAATTCATGGTTTTTTACCCTTATGTGGGTGAATTATATTACCATCCATATACTGAAATATTATTTATCCGAACCCTAAAAACTTTATCATAAAATTTTAGTATACAAATAACTAAAAAATTTCATAAATGGTCAATCATATTCCTGAACTATTATCCCATAAAACAAAATTTGTCTTCTAAAATTCATCATTTTAACAGTTTTCTTAACATTTGTTTGATAAATCTAAACTCAAAGATATTCAATTAATGTCACAATTAATTATTGATAATTCTTAATAATTTTTCTCCTAAAATAGAATAACATATTATCCATTAGTGTTAGAAAATATTGAATAATATAGATTGTAAAAAATCAACACTTTTTTGAATTTTATAACATCTTCCTACATTTGCTTGAAAACACATTATCCACTAATTTCCTTATATTTATGTATTATTAGGTGATATTATTGTTTTTTAAATTAATTCTCAAGTCTATCATTATTTAAAACACACTTTTATATAATTGATAAATCTTTTACATCATGATTGGAATTAAAAAACTCAGATTTTATATTCATTGTAGAATATTATTTGTATAAAAAACCACCAATGTAGATTCATGATTTGGCTATTATGAATGAATATTCAATTTCAATAATTCATTGTTAATTTATCCTTTAGAATTAAGTATCTTTATTCCTTAACTATTATGATCATCCCATATTCCTATTTCATGAATTAATCATTACCCAATATAACATAATTAGATGCATTTTTCAATCAACAATTTTGAATTTATAACTCTAAAAAATTGTATATTCACTAATAAAATTCCTTATGTAACTTGAAAACCATCTTATATTTACCTTACAATTAATAATAGATAATTAATATTCATTTTCTTTCATTTGGTTATATTCGTTATTTAGAAACTTTTCATTCATTAATATAATGAATTCTTCATCACCTATACCACTTCAGGAATAACTAATCTCACTGATATAAAATTATATTTCCTCGTTGTTGGATAAATAAATGCTCATTTTGGTAAAATAATATCTGTTTTATGAACATTATGATTACTAAATATTATAAGGTTCTATAAATTATTACTCAGGTGTTCACAAGGGGACTCACATTTATCATCACATTCATTTTATTCCTTCATAGGAAAATTTGAAATAAAATGTACATAACACCCATGGTTCAAACACATCAAAGGTATCATACCTTGAAATTTACCATTTCATATATGGAAACCACTTCTGATGATTGAAATTAGATTATCTTAATTAACATCACCATATTAATCTCTATATAGAGATACCACAACATCATCACCATCCTCAACAACTAAGTCAATTTTTTTATACATTTATTCATTTTGAAATTTAATCATATTTATGAGTTATTTGATCTCTTGTTGAGAAAACAAAAACATTAAATTTATAATAATTATATCATTTGAGGTGAATAATAAATATATCATAGAAAAATAAACACTCTGATATCATATTTGTTTAGTTTCGTTAAACACTAGATACATAATTTTCTTCTTTATTAAATATATTCTACATCCCCCTTAAATTTATTCTCAAAATGTACACTTCTTATTCAAACCCTACTTAATACCATTCTCAATAACCCCAGGAAAGGGAATATAAGAAAGTTTGAAATAAGTTTTTTAGTAAGTGTAAAAAAGGTGTTATCAGTCAAGGATAATATATATCATAATTTGAGATTTAGTTAATGAGAATATGGTATATTCTTTTTAAAATTAAATCAGTAAATTCAAATAACATAATAAGGTCATTATTATTTTATAGTTGACAATACCTGAATTATAGAAGAATCAACGATCATGATCCATGAGATCAAATCATAGGAAACAAAAATTTGATAAGAAATTGTAATAAATAGTGGAACATTAATAATCATAGAAAGATTATATCTAGGATACCCATATAGAAATCCATCATATGTAATGCTTGGGCTAACCACCCATGTACATTCTTTAGGAATGGGATAACCATCCTTATACCCATTTTTAGTCTTGGGTAACCACATGTGTACCATTTTAGATCATAAAACATTAATAATTATATAATTTATTATAGGGTTATAATGGACCCACCTATCACATCATCTATTCTAATTTCTATTAATGATTTGTTTTAGGGGTTTCCCAAGCTTTTATAGAGGAATGGGTGAGTTTTCATGAATTGGGATAAACCCTGAGCCCATTTCATATTTAAAAACAAATTTTTATTCCGTTAAAAATCCATCATTTATCAACATTTTTCATCCATTCCAATTCTAACTTGTCATCCCATGACCTATTAAGACCTCCATATTAATTTGTACCATTTAAGAATCCATAATCATGGTGGATATGGATTTTTATTGAAGGGATTATGCCAACCCAAATCCCATTTCTTATGTTAATAAAATTGTTTAATTATTTAATATCTCCATCAATATAAACTTTTTTTCAGTGATTCTAACTCCCCTTGAGCCCAAATACCCATGGAATGCCCCCAATAACTCCTCCCCCTCTTTGAAGCTCGGTTTCATCGCGAATTTGATTAAACTCTCTGAATTTCTCAAATCTACTAGATTTGAAGAGCAAAATTGATTATTTCATAACTCCTTCATTTTTTACTCTTTTCCCACATTCCAGTTCCTAAATGATCTATTAAACCTTGTTTTAATCTCCCTTGAATGGTTGGATGTTTTAAAATTCAGATATTGGTGTATTTGGGGGTGATTTCTTCAATATTTTTCAAGGTTAGTTATTCCTTAATGGTTTCTTCCTTTTTCACTTAGGGTTTCCTCCCTCGTTCATTATGTTCTTAAATGTCTAGGAGTTAGGGTTTGAACCTAGGGTTTGATTTGGTGTCTTTTTGGTCAAATATTGTGGTCTAGGGCTACATTTATCTTCCTTGTGGTGCTGTAGTGGTGCAGTTGATTTTTTGCACCAAGTTTTCAAGGTTTCAACACTTTCGGTAGGTGGTTCCATGTGTAAACAATTATTGATGATTTAGATTGTTGTATTTATTTGTTATTAATATTAGAAATATGTTTTCTGTGTTGAAAAAACTGTTTATGGTTTATTTGGTCAAGATTTTAATTTTATTGTTGCATTTTATCATGAAATTGGGTGTTTTTCATGTGTAACACTTGGGGTATTATTTGGGTGTATTTTAGAACATATGAAATTGGTTTACTAAATAATTTTTTGGCTACAAATTATGATTTTGTAGGGTCTTGGTGTGCCATTGGGATTGAAATAGGGTTTTTGGAATAGATTTGTTACGTAAATATTTGTTATACTTATTGAGAGGATTTTATGAAAATGGGTGTTTTCATTTCTATCTTTCATGGTATTATCCATGGCGATTTTATAACACTTGAAAGTGGTTTTATAATTTTCTATATGGATTCTAATTATACTTTGGTAGTGTTTTGGTTTGGTTTTGTCCTTGAAATATTTTTTTGAAATTGGTTTTATGAGCAAATATTGGGTTTACTCTTTGGAATTGGTCTATGAAAGAATTGAATGATTTAATGATTTATTTATGTTTTGAAACCATTTTGGAAAACCATTTTGGAGTGTGTATATTTTTAAATGGTATATTTTAAATGTGAAAGGGGATGTTTTGTGATGTGTTCCATCTTGGAAATGTTTTATAAAAATGTTTGAAGGATTTACCAAAGTGTGTAAGAGATGTGAAAGTGACATGGGATGTTTTGTGTGAGTGTGATGTGAAAAATGGATTTTGGTTATGAAAAGGGTATTATGTGGCATGTGAGTGGGCTGTTATGTGAGTTATAATATATTGAATTAGTTTTATATTTTTTTTAATTGATTTGTGGAAGTGTAAAAGGAATGTGAAAAATGTTGTGTGCTGTTTTGGTGTGAGTCAGATTTCAACATCAATTTGAATGAAAAGTTGAATTTTGCGACATATGTGGTATACATGTGGTATATTTGGTGAAATATTGATGTGTAAATGATATTTTAATATGAAAAATATATTTATTGACTTGTTGAAATTGTTTGAGAACAAGGGTAAAATCCGGGTATCTAGGTGGGTGGACATGTACTAGTATGCTAGTGAATCCATGGGGTTTGGACTCAGTTTCACTTTGCAAGACTGACGCTTAAAACTCTAACTAAACTATTATGATGATTATTGGGGACCAATAGGTTATGTTTATATTCCTTACTAGTGGATCATGCATAAGAACAAATATTGTTTATGGTTACTCTCACCGAGATATGAGGTACTAGGGACCCACAACTAACTAGTGCCAAGGGGTTATTTCCTATTTCTGGTTCTCATTATATCCCTTATACTCACCGTCGTCATATGGTATATTTGGATGAAAAATTCAGTATCATTGGAATTTATTTTAAAAGTGTTGATCTTTAAAATTATCCCACTTGATAACTTATTTTTTTAGGTGCATCTTTTAGAAATTGTAACCAGAAATTACATGTTTTTGAAAACCTGCATGCTTTTCATATTTGAATGTTTATCGCATGGAATATCATAGTGGTGGTATCCTAATGTGATTTATCTCCCACCATACTTACTCATTTGGGTGTAATTAGACTTGGTTATTTTTTTGTTGTAGGTTAGGGTACAACCTTTTTGCTAATAGTTCATGTTTTTACCGGTCGTTCATAATGCGGTGTTGTGGAGATGGCTTGAGGGTGGTGCCTCTTTCTGTATGGAGGCTCTTGGGATGTCATTATTTGGTTTCGTTCATTTTTAATGGTACTTAAACATAGTTTTAACTTGTGTAATTCAGTTCTGAAATTTTTAAAAGATAGTTTTAGTCGAAAAATCCAGATTTGTTTTATTGAGTTTTTTGTTGTTTATTGTTTATAAACTCAGGTAACTGATTCCCAAACTTCATTTTATGATGCCCAGGAACTTTTTCCAGCCCATGGGGATCGGGAATGACTTTCAAGACTTGTTTCGTGCCGGGTCAGGTGCCAGTTTTGATGGTGACCAAATCCAGTTCGTGATAAAATGGTATCAGAGGAGGTTCGATCTCTTTGGGTCATGTTATTTGGGGAATAGTCGTGATAGTATGGTGTTAGGATTTTTGGGACTTGGAATTACGGTTATGAGTAATGTGACTCATCACCACACCCCATGAAGGGATTCAAGTCACCAGGGGAGGTGTGGACTTTTCTGAGTCCTTTGGTTTTCATGGTTTGATGATGATTAGGGGATATGAAAATAGAGTTGGGTTAATGGTCTCAATGATCTCGTAGGGTTATGAATGCCATGTGGAGCCAGAGATATTTACCTTAAATATTCTCTATGATGGTGAAGTTATTAGAGTATGGCCTCCAACCATATGTCCAAGTCACCCACAAAAGCTATTTTCCCATGCATTATCTTGTGTTCTTTAGTTTTGAAATCTTGGAACTTTTGTTTTAAAGTGAATTTGTTTTAGGAAGTGTAATGTTTTTGTGAAATTATTATCTAATAATAAAGAATGGTTAGATTTTAGAAAATGGAGAACTGAACTTTCAGAATTGTATTGGAATGGAAAATGGTGTGTTTGCACCTCTTTTGATAGTATGGAATATGTCAAGGTTTGTTTGAAAAAGTGTTTCCAATAGAGCTTTCTAAACTATTGAAAGGTGTTTTAATGGGATGAGATTTTTGGAAATTAATGTTTATGACATGAAAGTGAGTTTCCATTTAAATGATTGTTCCTTTTGGAAAATCTTGGTAAATGTAATTTGGTTTTGATTTCATTGTTAGCGATTTTGAGAAAAATAAGGTATTGGTTGACTCTTTTGGTTTTGAAAAGTGGAAAGAATTTTTTATTTTAACCTTTTTTATTTCCATAAGAGACCAAATGCATGGGGTTATATCAGATGATAGATGGTTGATGGAATGGCTGGATGAGTTTTGTGATGGAAAAGAGGAGGGTGCCTGGTGTGGCCTAGAAACATGCATGTGTGAGGCCCATGGGGTACCATTGGTGGATACTCTAACCATTGAACCATTTATTTTCAAAAAGGCGATTTTAAATGTGAAACTTGATGTCTTTAGGACTAGTTTGGGATAGCGTGTATTATGTGTTTTTTAAAATGTTGATGTTTTGGGATGTTTTGAGTCCAAGAACCCCTCTAGTTTGTACTGTGTTTTGGGTTTTTTTGGTCAGTAAGATGTGTTGAAGGGACGGTTAGTGGTCTCTTATATGAAATGTTTTGGGATGCCTTTACAGTGGCTCCTTTAATGTGTTTGTATCAGGTTTTTAGTATATCTTGACTAATGTACCATCTTTGTTGGATCCTTGGGTTTAATAGTTGGATAAGGTACCCCCATTAAGGGTTAGTGCACAACGGATGTGAAACCCATATTGCTTCTCCGTTGGAAGACCCTCCAGTTGATCAATATAAGGAATCATTTTCTTGAGATTTTTAGATTGTGTCTACACCCTTTCCTTTCTTTGTTTTGTGTATCCTCTTGTAGTGGGAGAGTGGTCATGGATGGTTGAAAGAGACCTTAGCCTCTTAAGTATCCTGATTTTCTGAAGGAGGAAGTGGTCTGGTGTTGTTAGCATGGATGAGTGTTTGGATGGTGTCTAATAGGTCCTCTTGGTCCTTTTTAGTCTCTTTGAACAAGGAGTTCATGTTAAACTACTAGTGTGGGAAATATGGTCTTGAGAGGATATTGTGGCCACATTATAGAAATGTGTGTTGTTTGGAGATGTTGTATAAGGTTCCTCTCTATGCATTGTTTATATCAGTCACAATGGTCATGTTCGGTGATGCCATGTGATTTGATGAGCTGGATTGACTGTAAAGGTGAAATTCATGCAATCCTCGAAGAGTATATGTTATGTTGGGAGAATATCTCCACTGAAAAAACTTCAAAATCTTCCATTTTTGGGGAAGGTGAGTATATGTATTCTTTACATCTATAGTTTCTCACTCAAATAAACAAGGTGTGATGTGTGTCATTTTTATAAACCCTTGTTTTAGTGAAATATCGAGTTAGGGTAAGGTGGGTTTGGAATGTGTTATGTCTTGGAAATATTATTAGGGATTTCAGTGTAGTTTTTTGTGGCACTGAAATGAGAATTGTCATTCACGGGTTTTCCAAAGCCTAATTATGAGGTCAAAGATGCTTCAATAATTTGAGCTCCAGCCATAGGTCTCGGAGAGAAGCTGACTCATAGTCAGGGGAAATACCAGGGTTGTTTTAAACCTTATACAATGTCATATCCTCAGTATGAAAGATAGGGATTGTTTAAAACTCTAGAGTCATCATGTTTTTTTGTTTTCCCCATTTGGTAGAAATTGGTGGAGGGACTTGTACCCATGTCATCACCTAATGTCATTCCCTACCCCTTTGGATTCAATTGATTCATTAGAGAATGGTTTAAAATTTTGATAGACGTGATGAGGACACAATTTTTTCATGATTAATAGTGACCATGTTCCTGGAATCCATGTGGAAATAATGATCTGCACAGTTAGTGCATAGTTTCCCAAATTGTGCAGACTGATCCTCTGTGCTTCTCAAATCTTTAAAAAAATTGGATCTATCTATGTTGGGCCAAGCTAGTCGATTAAGATGGTTGGTTCTTCTGGTGGGGAGACCCACAATGATTCTAATGTACATTCCTTTGTGAAATTATAATGAAATTCTACACTTTGTACCAGGGAGTTCCTTCAGGCCTCCCCTGTTAGTGTCCTGATTCTGTCTCGAAAAAATATAGGTATCCTCTTATGGTGGGGTGCCTATTTGTGTTCCCTTGTACCAATATCTCAGATTTATTCATGGTCATGGCTGGCTAGTAGGTAGCCATGCTCGGAACTATCTAGTTACAAACATATTACTTGAGTAAACATTAGGATTAGAGAGCTCCCAATGGTTTATTTAAAGTAAGGAAAGTGTAACCTTGTTCGAAGTTGTGGTTCGTTTGGGTGAATTACTTGAGTCTTGTTCAGATAGTGTTTGATGAGTTTTCTTTTGGGATAAAAGATGAAGTTGATTGATCATTTCAATAAAGTGGTGTATGTTTGTATTGTGAGATTAATCTTTTATTAATTGATCACTGGAGGTATTTTGGCCCTTGGGGGCGAAGCTTGACAAAGAAATACAACTTGGTTTATCGGTTGGGTTTGGTTTTTGTATTTGGTCTTGTTGTGGCTTTCTAGGGATGAAAAGTTTTAATGGTGGGGAGAATTGTCACATACATGAATTATTTTGAAATAAAATATCATTTTATTTCCATTCATGCTTTGTTTTTGGGGTTTCCAAAGTTTTATGGAGGAATTGGTGAGTTTTCATGAATTTGGCCAAACCGTGAGCCCAATTCCAGATTTAAAAATAAATTTTTATTCTCTTATAAGTCCTTAATTTTTCAAACTTTTTCATCCATTTTAATCCCTACTTGTCATACCCAGACCTATTAATAACACCATATTAGTTTGGACCATTTAAGAATCCATAATCGTGGTGGATATGGATATTTATTTAACAGATTGGGCTTGCCCGAATGCCCATTTACTGCATTAAAAAATATTTTAAATTCTTTAATATCTCCTTAAATATTTACTTTTTTCCGTTATTCATCTCTCCCCCAAACCCAAGTAACCAAGGTGATCCCCCAGGCTCTCCTCCCCCACTTTGAAGCTCAGTTTCATCGCGAATTTGGATGAAACTTCCTTGAATTACTCAAATCACTTAGATATGAAGAGGTAAATTGATTATTTCATAACTCCCTAATTTCTCACTCTTTTCCCCCATTACAGTTCCTAAATGATCTCTTAAACCTTTTTAGAATCTCCCTTTAATGGTTGGATGTTTTCTAATTCACATACTAGTGCATTTGGGGTGATTTCTTTAATATATTTCAAGGTAAGTGATTCCTTCTTGGTTTCTTCGTTTTCCCTTAGGGTTTCCTCCCTCGTTCGTTATGTTATAAAATTTCTAGAAGTTAGGGTTTTAACCTAGGGTATTATTTGATGTATTTTTAGTCAAATATTGTGGTCTAAGGCTGGATTTATCTTCCATTTGGTGTGACAATGGTGCAGTTGATGATTTGCACCATATTCTGAGGGATTCAACACTTTCGGGAGGTGGTTCCATGTGTAAACAATTATTAATGAGTTATATTGTAGTATTTACTCATTATTCATATTTATAATATTTTTATTTTGTCGTGAAAAAACTCTTCATGATTGATTTGGTTATTATTATAATTTTATTGTTGCATTTTAACTTGAAATTGGGTGTTTTTCATGTGTAACACTTGGGGTATTATTTTGGTATATTTTAGAACATATGAAATTGGTTTACTAAATACTGTTTGGGATACCAATTATGATTTGGTAGGGTCTTGGTGTTCCATTTCATTTGAAATATGGTTTTTGGAATAGGTTTGTTGTGTAAATATTTGCTATACTTCTTGAGAGCATTTTATGAAAATGGGTGTTTTCATTTGTATCTTTTGTGGCATTATCCAAGGTGATTTTATAACACTTGAAAGAGGTTTTATAATTATCTCTAGGTTTAATAATTATACATTGGTAGTGTTTTTGTGTGTTTTTGTACTTGAAATATGGTTTTGAAATGGGTTTTATGAGCAATGATTGGGTATACTCTTTAGAATTTTTCTATGAATGATTTGAATGATTTAATGATTTATTTAAGTGTTGAAACAATTTTGGAAAAATATTTTGGAGTGTGTATATTTTTAAATGGTACATTTTAACTGTTAAAGGGGTTGTTTGGTGATTCTTACCATCTTGGAAATGTTTTATAAAAATGTATGAAGGATTTACTAATGTGCGCAAGAGATGTGAAAGTGACATGGGATGTTTTGTGTGAGTGTGATGTGAAAAATGGATTTTGGTTATGAAAAGGGTATTATGTGACATGTGAGTGGGATCTTATGTGATTTATAATATCTTGGATTGATTTTATAAATTTTTTTAATGGATTTGAAGAAGTGTAAAAGAAATGTGAAAAGTGTTGTGTGCTATTTTGGTGTGAGTCGGATTTCAAAATCATTTTGAATGAAAAGTTGACTTTTGTGACTTGTGTGGTATACGTGTGGGATATTTGGTGAAATTTTGATGTGGAAATGATATTTTCATATGAAAATTATATTTATTGACTTGTTGAACTTGTTTTATCACAAGGGTAAAACCAAAGTATCTTGGTGGGTGGACGTATACTTGTATGCTAGTGAATCCGTGGGGATTGGCCTCAGTTTCACTTTGCATGATTGACGCTTACAACTCTAACTAAACTATTATTATGATGATTAGGGACCAATCAGTTATGGTTATGTTCCCTACTAGTGGCTAATGCATGAGAACATATATTTTTGATGGTTACTCTAACTGAGATATGAGGTACCTGGGACCCACAGCTGTCTAGTGCCTAGGGGTTATTTCCTATTTCTTGTGCTCCTTAGATCCTTTATACTCATCGTCAACATATGGAATATTTGGCTGAAAAATTCATTATCATTGGAATTTATTTTAAAAGTGTTGATTATTTAAATTATCTCACTTGATAACTTATTTGTTTAGTTTCATCTTTTATAAATTGTAACTAGAAGTTACATATTTTTGAAAACCTCCATGCTTTTCATATTTGAATGTTTATCGTATGGAATATCCTAGTGGTGGTATCATAATGGGATTTGGCTCACACCCTAATTAAACATTTCGATGTAAGTAGACTTATTTATTTTGTTGTTTTAGGTTTGGGTACAACTTTTGTGCTAATATTCTGGGTTTTTACCGGTCGTTCATAATGAAGTGTTGTGGAGATGGCTTGATGGTGGTGCCTCTTGCCATGTGGAGGTTCTTGGGCTGTCATTATTTGGTTTCATACCTTTTTAATGGTACTTAAACATAGTTTTAACCTATGTAATTTAGTTCTGAAATTTTTCATAACACAATTTTAGTCGAAATATCCAGATTTGTTTTATTGAGTATGTTTGTTTTTTAATGTGTATAAACTCAGGTAAATCATTCCCAAGCTTCATTTTATGATTCCTGGGCACTTTTTCCAGCCCATGGGGATCCGAAATGCCTTTCATGACTTGTTTTGGTCTAGTTCATGTGCCAGTTTTGATGGTGACCAGATCCAGTTTGTGACAAAATGGTATCAGAGGAGGTTTGATCTCTTTGGGTCATGTTTTTTGGGGAATAGTCGGGAGAGTCTAGAGTTAGGATTTTTGGGTCTTGGAATTCTGATTATGAGTTATGTGGCTGATCAACATACCTCATGAAGGGATTCAATTCTCCAGGGGAGGTGTGGACTTTTCTGAGTCCTTTGGTTTTCATGGTTTGATTATGATTAAGGGAAACAAAAATAGAGTTGGGTTAATGGTATCAATGAGCTCGCATGGCCTGGAAAGCCATGTGGAGCCGGAGATATTTACCCTGAATAGTCTCTATGATGGTGAAGTGATTGGAGTATGTCCGCCAACCATATGTCCAAGTCTCCCACAAAAGCTAATTTTCCCATGTATTATCTTGTGTTCTTTAGATTTGAAATCTTGGAAATTTTGTTTTAAAGTGAATTGGTTTTATGAAGTGTAAAGTTTTTGTGAAATTATTATCTAATAATAAGGAATGGTTAGATTTTTTAAAATGTTGAACTGAATTTTCATAATTGCATTGGAATGGAAAATGGTGTGTTTGGACCTCTTTTGAAAGCATGAACTATGTCAAGGTTTGTTTGAAAATAGCGTTTCAAATAGAGTTTTCTAAACTATTTAAAGGGGTTTCAATGGGATGATATTTTTTGAAATTAAAGTGTATGAATTCAAAGTGAGTTTCATTTAAATGATTGTTCCTTTCCAAAAATCATGGTAAGATTTAATTTGGGTTTGATTTCATTGTAATTAGTTTTTAGAAAAATAAGATATCGGTTAACTGTTTTGGTTTTGAGAAGTGGAAGGAATTTTTTATTTTAACCTTTAGTATTTCCATGAGAGACCACATGCATGGGGTTATATCAGATGATATAAGGTTGATGGCATGGATGGATGAGTTCTGAGATGGAAAAGAGGAGGGTGCCTGGTGTGGCCCAGAAACATGCATGTGTGAGGCCCATGGGGTACCCTTAGGGGATACGCTAACCATTGAACCATTTATTTTCAAAAAGACGGTTTTAAATGAAAAACTTGTTGTCTTTATGAATAGTTTGGGATGGCGTGTATTATGTTTTTTTAAATGTTGATGTTGTGGGATGTTTTGAGTCCAAGAATTCCTCCTGTTTGTACTGTGTTTTGGGTTTATGCTTGGTCGGTAAGATGTGTTGAACAGCCGGTTAGTGGTCTCTTCTTTGAAATGTTTTGGGATGCCTTTACTATGGTTCCTTTAATTTGTTTGGATCAGTTTTTTTGTATATCTTGACTAATAAACCATCTTGTTTGGGTCCCTGGGTTTAATTATTGGATAAGGTACCCCACATTAAGGGTTAATGCACAACTGAAGTGCAACCCAGATTGCTTCGCCGTTGGAAGACCCTTCAGTTGATCAATATAAGGATTCATTTTCTTGATCTTTTTAGATTGAGTCTACACCCTTTCAAATCTTGGTTTTGTGTAACCTCTTGTAGTAGGAGAGTGATCATGGATGGTTGAAAGAGACCTTAGCCTCTTAAGTATCCTGATTAGCCGAAGGTGGAAGTCGTTTGGGGTTGTTAGCACAGATGAGTGTTTGGATGGTGTCTAAGAGGACCTCTGGGTCCTTCGTAGTCTCTTTGAACAAGGAGTTCATGTTACACTACCAGTGTGGGAAATATGGTCATGAGAGGATATTGTGGCCACATTCTAGAATTGTGTGTTTTTTGGAGATGTTGTATAAGTTCCCTCTCCATGCATTGATTATATCAGTCACAATGGTCATGTTCATTGACGCCACGTGATTTCTTGCGCTCGATTGACTATAATGGTGAAGTTCATGAAATCCTCTAAGAGTCTCTGTTATGTTGGGAGAATGTCTCCCTTGAAAAAACATCAAAATCTTCCATTTTAGGGGAAGGTGAGTATATGTGTTCATTACTTCTAAAGTTTCTCTCTTGAAGAAACAAAGTGTGCTGTGTCTGATTTTTCTAAGCCCTTGTTTCAGTGAAATATCGAGTTAGGGTAAGGTGAGTTTGGAATGTGTTATGTCTTGCCAATCTTATTAGGGATTTCATTGTAGTTGTTGGTGGCACTGAAAGGAGAATTATCATTAATGGGGTTTACAAAGCCTAACTGTGAGGTCAAAGATGCTTCAATCATTTGAGCTCCAGCCATAGGTCTCGGAGTGAAGCTGACTCGTAGTTAGGGGAAATCCAAGGGTTTTTAAAACCCTTATACAATGTCATATCCTCACTATGAAAGATAGAGATAGTTTAAACCTCTGGTGTCATCATGATTTTTTTGTTTTTCCCATTTGGTAGAAATTGGTTGAGGGCCTTGTACCCATGTCATCACCTAATGTCATCCCCCCGTTTGGAGTCAATTGATTCATTAGAGAATGGTTAGAAATTTGGATAGACATACTGAGGACATAGTTTTTTCATGATTAATAGAGAACATGTTCCAGAAATCCATTTGGATATAATGACCTTCACAGTTAGTGCACAGTTTCCCAAATTGTGTAGACTGACCCTGCGCCCTTCCAAAATCTTTAAAAAAAATTGGGTCTTTCTGTGTCGGCCAAGCTGGTTGATTAAGATGGTTGGTTCATCTTGTGGGGAGACCCAACATGATTCTCATGTACATTCCTTCGTAAACTTTTAATAGAATTCTACCCTTTGTACCATGGAGTTCCTTCTAGCCTCCCCTGTTAGTGTACTAATTCTATCTCGAAAAAATATAGGTTGCCTCTTGTAACACCCCAAGCTTCTACGATACACTTCTCTTTGAATAATGTGATAGCGTGTGTTGTACGCAACACCGAGTTCTAACACACCATAACCAATCAAACTAGCCGTTATGAATAGTAATACCTAATTTTTGAAATTATATATATTTTATATTTCAAAATGGACTTCATTTTTGGATTCGGAATATCGACTTTATCCTAAGGTGAAATTTTGGTACATTTCGGATAACTTTCATATTTTGATGAATAGTGAAAATTACTAAATTTTAATTAAAAACAACTTTTTTAATAAAAATAATTAATAGTGATAAATTATGAATTTGAGTGGTTTTAAAATATATTTAGAATATATTTTTACCATTTAATATAATTTTGGTCATTGGACATAATTTTACAATTACACCGAACATAAACAAGTGTCAATCTTTTGATAGTTATTATCTCTTAAAAACACGCTTTTTGTTTTGACAACGGGAATTAATTTTAAATTAATTTCTGCCACTTCTGTGTTTTGAATTTAGAAAAATGGATTCCATATTTGGAATCAGGATGTTCAAATTGTGTAAATAGGTAACTTTTATTTTTAGACATTTTGAATAATTACTGCGGTAAATATTTTATTTACCATGGTTAAGGGTAAATCTGGTAAATAAGGGTTAAAAAATAATATTATAATAATACTAAATTACCCTAAAACGTGTCCTAGCCTTATTGGTTGATACATGTTCGACCATAGGCATCTTTGGGTCGATTTTGGGACCCCATGGTGCCACTTGTAGGTGATAAGGACACATTATTTTAATTAAGTTAAAATGAATACAAAAATGACAGAAGCATATATCTTTTAGAAAAAAAAATTTACATAGGGTTATATATGTTGGATTTTAGATTATAAATATTAATTAGAAAGATAAAAAGATTTCCAACATAGTGATAGTTCATTTATAATTTTTAAACATTAAATAATTTAATTTATTTATGACACAGTGATGATGAATTAATTACTATAATAGTGAAAAATTAAAATAATTGATATTATAAATACCCAAATAAATATAATATGAAACTTTTAATGAATTAAACTAATTTTATTGGATAATATGATATATTAGGATTGATTTAATTGACTTTGATCGAAGTAATCAATCTGTTATGAGTTTCACAAAAATCAACTATTGAATAGTGTCAAAATTGACATAAAAGAGTTCTTAAAACAAATATTATATTATTAAATGATATTAAATTCCTAAAAATCTAAGGTTCGTCCAAGAGACTTATATCATGATAGATTCATCATTAATGGACCAGTTGGGGGTCTCTTGGATGTATATAGTAGGTTTATTAACCATATTATATAAAAATACAAAGAGACATTGTAAAAGTGAAACTAATTGACTTAGAGTTAATACTTAAAGATAAGGTTAATATAAGTACCCAAAGCTGTATAAATTCTATTGGTTGAGAGGTTTTCGACCTACCCCACCTTAACCTTTGAATAATAAACTTTGGATCCATTAGAAACCGAATATGAATTCATTATAAATTAATATTTCTAGCTTTCTCAAAGGTGCCCCTCACCTCTCTTATAAAAGGGCACTCCTCCTTCTCATTTCTTCACACCTTCAAAGCCTTTTGGTTCGGCCAAACTCTGCCCCAATACTCTCCCAACATCCCTCACTACAACCTAGAGGCCTTAGTTGGATCATAAAGCCAACCTAAGGAGCCCTTTTGATCAAATCAAAAGGAAGAACCCGAAGAAGATGTAATGATTTCACCACCCTTTTCCAAGTTGATTTCTTCTTCCACTTCTTCTTCCTTTGTTCTTACCATTCTAAAATAATAACTCCAGTATCTCACATATACTGTGATGTTATTATAAATATGGTACAACCATATTCAGTATTATATCCACCCTTTGAATAACATGTCACCATACGTGCGTACGTACGACTTACCGTCTCCACGTCGTGGTGTAATTGTTATTCAATATATTATTATTTGGATGGGTATAATAATGATGTGTAACTCATGTAAATAATAAATATAACATGTTAATGATTCTGTATATATGATATAACATCCATTTATATGTTATTTTAATATCAAAAGAATGATATTGTCGCTCGTGCGTACGTACGGACTACCGTCTCCACGAACGCGATGAGATTCATTCTCCATCGTATCCATTAAAGTATAATTATTATTTGATGATTTAGAAATGATGTTTAAGGACTTGATATAATTATGGATATGAATAAGTTACAACAAACATGGCTTATGTAACAAAACATATAAAAGAAAATGCGTAAGTTAACACCCGAAACGACAATAATTCTAAGATATTATTAACAAATCAATGTTAAAAGATCATATATGATATCATATTAATATATATGATTATTGTATAATTTAATAACAATTATTTCACCATTATATATGAGGTTAACCTACCCCAACCAAGGAAAAGTACAAGGTAAGGGTTATTTCACAATCTCTTCATTATCCGAGGTTGTTTATACGTAATAATCTACTGGGATTTCTTTATCATCCACATCCATGTTTCTTCGAAATGTATTTCAAAACATATTTATTATTTACAAGAATATGGGTTAAAGTCATTTATACCCTTGTTTGACTTTTTATAAGAGGTTTATAAAGGAATCGTTCCGTCGTTTTCAAAACAAGGTCCTTTTTAACCTTTTCGACAGAATTAAGGTAAGAATGTTTTTTTAACTTATACGGCGGGTGCGGCTATTTTACGCCGTTATAAAATCTTTAAAGCTTCCCTTACAAGATTATAAGAATATTTTCAAAGAAAATGTTTTATTTTATATGGATCTTAAATGATTTCAAAATAAAAGGAAATATTTTTTTAAAAAGAATTTTGATTTCATCTATGTCAACATCCTTTGATGGATTTTAAGATTATTTGAAGTTGATTTATTATGATACAAAACTTCTATATTGTATTGAAGGATTTGTGATATGTTTGACTGTGGATGTGAAATTTTTATACCATATATAGTTTATAGTGAAAGTATTGACATTTCGTATGCTAGTTTTAATACGAATGTTTATGTTATGTTTAAACCTTTTCATATGGGAATGCATTGGACTTAATATGTGACGGGTGGAGCCCGCTATAGCTCCTCGATGCATCGTTAGGTCTCATGAGAAAAACTAGTGTCTTGTCACAAGGCCTTGACAAAATCTTATTTGTAGTCTTGGCACGAGGCGTTGGCTATGTGGTTATGATAGTCTGGAATTATGCATTCCATCATTATGAAAGTGGTTATTGATTTTGCATGTGATTATTCGATTAGTAGAATAACCATGTGAATAAGTAAATGGCATTATTTCATTTTATTTATGCCATACTATGTTACAAGTTCAAGTTTAAAAGGCTTTTGTTTTAGTTATACATTTCCTTAAATGTTTATTCTTATTTATGAAAGTTTCCTCTATATTGTTATCCTTACTGGGCATTTGAGCTCACCCCTTTTCTATGTTTTATTTTTCCCAGGAAGTGAAGAAGTAAATTATGAATGACCTGCAGGGATATTATGTGGGGATATGAGTGTGGATTATGGAGAAAATATGTTGTTGTAGTAGTTTTTCATTTTATGATGTAATGTAAGACTTATGAATATATCTAGTGTTTCCAAGACTACTAAACCAATCGGTCTTTCGAGATTTGATCTTTCTTGTGATCATGCCAATGTTATGTAATAATGCACCGACTCTGGGTAACTGGGGTCGGGGCGTTACAGTTGGTATCAGAGGAAGTTTAGTACAAACCTTGGAAGCTAGATTTAGATAAACTCTGATTAGAGCACGTAGACCTAAGATGAACTTTGAGGATTAATATAGAAGAACGTCCTAGAATTTTGGTATTGTAGAGATTTTGTGAGTTTTCCGAGCAATACATCCCTGTCTGGATACGATCAGGTAGAGGCGGCTCTGGCACAGATGTACCTAGGGGTAAAACCCGAAAACACCGCTTTGAGCTAGAATCGAACGGGAACTGGTGCACGACAACGGGCCTTGCTGCACTCTTGGTTACGACACTCCCGGGGGATATGCTTAGGATAACTCTCATTTTCTTTACAAATCATTTTGAAGGGATTATGAGTATATAATTCCTCAAAGAAAACATTCTTATGATTATGGATTATATCCATAAATAGTTCATTTTATGTTAAGTGTTTTATAAGTATGGGATTATGTATTTTGATTCATAAACTGATCTAGTTTATGCCATTGTTTAGAAATGGCACCTAGGGGAAGAAATCGAAACTGTATCAATGCACGCACTCCATGTAGGGATTGCCCTCCTGCTCAAGATAATTATAGTGGAGCGGGTGATGCAACTGGTGCCGATCAGCTAATCACCATACTGGGACAACTTACTCAGGTTATGAATAATAACCTTACCCGTATGGAGCACCCTGATCCGCAGCGTGGAGGATCAATGCTAGATCGATTCATGAGGAAACAACCACCAACATTCAATGGGAGTACAAATCCCTTAGTAGCTGAGCAGTGGATATTTTCCCTAGAGAAAATATTTCAGGCTTTGGGGAGCAGTGAAAGGTAAAAAGTTATCATGGCAGTTTACCGCCTCACTGGAGATGCTGATCAATGGTGGTCATTGATTCAAAATACGAAGGAAGATGATGAAGTATCAAATATGGAATGGATGGAGTTCAAAGATCTGTTTTTAGAAAAATACTTTCCTCACGACCATCGAGCAGATATGGAAAGGCAATTTCTAAGTCTGAGACAGAAGGAGGATGAGAATGTCACAAAGTATGAGGCTAACTTTTCAAGGTTAGCAAGGTACGCTGGTGATTATATACGTAACCAAAGAAGTAAGATTGATCGTTTATTTGATGGGTTTAAACCATTTCTCCGTTGAGCATTAGTCTCACAATCCTTTTCGTCGTACGAAGACATTGTCTCATGTGCTATCAAGACCGAAAAGGAATTCTCTAAGTCTTATGACTTTAAAGAAAAGCAAGAGAAGAAGAGAACTGTTGATCGATCTGGGAATGGAAATAAAGGGAAGAAGGGAAAGGTTGAATATCCATCCTGTGGTAAATGCGAGAAGAAACACCCTGGTACTTGCTTGAAGGGAATGGGAGTCTGTTACAAGTGTGGTGAAAAAGGCCACCAAGCTCGTGATTGCAAGGGGAAGAAGGAAGCTACCAACGTTCAGTGCTATAATTGCATGGAGATGGGGCATTATGCAAATGCATGTCTTAAGCGTCAGGAGATCTTACCTCAGAAAAGGCCAAGGGATCAAGGTCAGGCTTATGCTATCACTACTGCTAAGGTAGAAGCTCTGAAAGACGTGGTGGTAGGTAATTTAATGGTTTCCTCAAGTTTAGCAAATGCATTATTTGATTCTGGATCATCACATTGTTTCATATCTTCCCAGTTTGCTAAGAAAATTAGATATTTCCAATTTGATTTAATAAGGGAGTTGTCAGTTAAAACTCCTAAGGGAAGTATCATTGCAACAAAGTTTTGTGAATCAGTCCCCATTAGAGCACATAAATGTTCTTTATCTGCTGATCTCATCGTCATACCTATGATTGAGTTTGGCATAATCCTTGGTATGGACTGGCTTTCGGACTATGATGCGAAGATTTATTGTAAGAAGAAATAGGTTACGATTCTTGATGATAATGATAAGGAACACCTTATCTTTAGAGAAGAATCATCACCACCTAATTCTTATTTAGATCCACCCTCAATAGCTCAACTAAATTCAATTATTGGGGAGGAAGAGAATGAAATAACTGCGGGTGAGGAAAGGAATGTTCAAATAGAGGATGTACCTATTGTGAAAGTATTTGTAGATGTATTTCCGGAAGATTTACCTGGACATCCTCCAGAACGAGAAGTTGAGTTTTCCATTGATTTAATTCCTAGATCAAGGCCTATATCGAAGACCCCTTACAAAATGGCTACTGTAGAGTTAGTCGAACTAAAGAAACAACTAGAGGAATTGAGTAATAAAGGATTTATTCGCCCTAGTGTTTCTCCATGGGGAGCCCCTGTTCTTTTTGTTAAAAAGAAAGATGGATCTATGAGGTTATGTATCGACTACAGGGAGATCAATGCTATAACGATAAAGAAAAAGTATCCCCTACCTCATATTGATGATTTATTTGACCAACTACATGGAGCTCAATACTTTTCAAAGATTGTCCTTCGATCTGGATACCATCAGTTGTGTGTAAAGAAGGAAGACATTCCGAAGACAGCATTTCGAACCAGGTACGGGCATTACGAGTTTACTGTAATGCCTTTTGGATTGACTAATGCACCCTCTGTATTCATGGATGTGATGAATAGAGTTTTCAAGGAGTATCTCGATGAATTTGTGGTGGTATTTGTTGATGATATCTTGGTATACTCCAAAACCTACGAAGATCATGAAAATCACTTGGGCATTATCATGAAGACTCTGAGGAAGCATGAATTATATGGGAAGTTTAGCAAGTGTGAATTCTGGCTTCAGGAGATTTCTTTTCTTGGCCATATTGTCTCTAAAGATGGAATCTCTGTTGATCCTTCTAAGACCAAGGCAATCCAAGAATGGCCAGCACCTACGAGTATAACTGGGGTACGCAGTTTTATTGGTTTGGCAGGTTATTATCGACGTTTCGTCCAGAATTTTGCCCGATTGGCTAACCCATTAATGAAGCTCACACGTAAAGGGGTTAAATTTGTTTGGACAAAAGAGTGTGAAGAATGTTTTGAATAACTGAAGAAAAGATTAGTCAATGCTCCTATATTGACTCTACCATCGGGGAATGATGGGTTCGTTATTTATAGTGATGCATCGAAGATAGGACTTGGTTGTGTCCTTATGCAGAATGGTAGAGTTATTGCATAAGCATCACGACAGTTGAAAATTCATGAACAAAACTATCCTACTCATGATCTCGAGTTAGCAGTTGTGATCTTTTCTTTGAAGATATGGAGGCACTACCTCTATGGTGAAAAATGTGAGATTTATACTGATCACAAGAGTTTGAAGTATATTTTCTCACAAAAAGAACTCAACATGAGGCAAAGGAGATGGCTTGAATTACTCAAGGATTATGATTGCATGATACACTACCACCCGGGGAAAGCAAACAAGGTGGCAGATGCTTTGAGTAGAAAAGACCATGGAGTTTTGAACAATATGAGAATTGAAAGGGATCCAATTTTCATGGATCTAGTGAAGATAGACATGGGAATAACCAGGGAAGGCGAAACATCATTTCTTTTTCAAATGGTTTCCAAACCATCTTTAATAGAAAGGATTAAGAGTACTCAGACCGATGATGAATAATTTCAAAAGAAGATTAAAGATGTGATTGATGGGATATTGAGAGACTTTGTGTATGAATATGGAATTTTGAAATTTGGGAAGAGACTTTGTGTTCCCGATATACCTGATCTAAAAAGGGAATTGCTGGATGATGCTCATAGTTCCAATTTATCTATACACCCTGGGAGCACCAAAATGTATAGAGATTTGAAGGAACATTTTTTGTGGGACAACATGAAGAGGGAGATTTCTGATTTTGTGTCAAGATGTATGGTTTGTCAACAATTGAAAGCTGGAAGGCAACAGCCTGGAGGAGTCATGCAACCTCTTCCCATACCGGAGTGGAAATGGGACAATATTACGATGGACTTTGTCATGGGGCTACCAAAGAATTCTAGAAGGAACGATGCAATATGGGTTATTGTTGATCATCTTACCAAGTCAGCACATTTTCTTGCTATAAGAGAAGATCTACCCCTGGAACGTCTAGCAAGACTATATATTAATGAAGTTGTGAGACTTCATGGAGTACCCCTATCGATTGTTTCTGATCGTGATCCCCGTTTTACTTCAAGATTCTGGAAAAGTCTTCAGAAATCCCTGGATACTGAACTTCATTTGAGCACTGCTTACCACCCTCAGACAGATGGACAATCAGAACGGACTATTCAAACCTTAGAAGACATGTTGAGATCTTGCTCACTTGACTTTCAGGGTATGTGGGATCAATATTTACCTCTGTTAGAATTTTCCTATAACAATAGCTTCCATTCGAGTATTCAGATGTCACCATATGAAGCGTTATACGGAAAGAGATGTCGTACACCAACCTGTTGGGATGATGTCGGTGAAAGAAAACTTTTAGGTCCAGAACTGGTGGAGGAAACGATGGAAAAGGTGAAGGTAATCCAAAATCACATTAGAGCAGCTCAAAGTAGGCAGAAGAGCTATGCCGATAATCGAAGAAAGGATTTGGAATTTCAAGTTGGTGATCATGTTTTCCTAAAGCTATCTCCATGGAAGGGAGTCATACGTTTGTGTAAGAATGGTAAATTGAGTCCCAGGTACATCGGACCCTTCGAAATTCTAGAACGAATTGGGGTTGTAGCTTACCGATTGGCAATGCCACCAAGTCTCTCTAAAGTTCACGATATGTTCCACGTATCTCTGTTGAGGAAATAAATGCCCGACCCAACGCATGTACTCACCTATGAGGAATTAGAACTGGAACCTGATCTTTCTTATTGCGAAGAGCCCGTCAGGATTCTTGATACGAGAGAACAAGTACTGAGAAACCGGACGACGCGTCTGGTAAAAGTTTTATGGAGAAACCATAAGATGGAAGAGGCAACGTGGGAACCCGAGGAACTTATGATGAAGAACCACCCGAGTCTTTTCATGTGATAAGTATTCTAGAAATTTCGAGGATGAAATTATTTGAAGGAGGGGAGAATGTAACACCCCAAGCTTCTACGGTACGCTTCTCTTTGAATAATGTGATAGCGTGTGCTATACGCAACACCGA
Source organism: Viscum album (assembly GCA_963277665.1). NCBI lineage: Eukaryota > Viridiplantae > Streptophyta > Magnoliopsida > Santalales > Viscaceae > Viscum > Viscum album. The sequence goes on along the minus strand of OY728155.1, from coordinate 109,263,474 downwards.
ATTCTAACACACCATAACCAATCAAACTAGCCGTTATGAATAGTAATACCTACTTTTTGAAATTATATATATTTTATATTTCAAAATGGACTTCATTTTTTGATTCGGAATATCGAATTTAGCCTAAGGTGAAATTTTGGTACATTTCGGATAACTTTCATATTTTGATGAATAGTGAAAATTACTAAATTTTAATTAAAAACAACTTTTTTAATCAAAATAGTTAATAGTGATAAATTATGAATTTGAGTGGTTTTAAAGTATATTTAGAATATATTTTTACCATTTAATATAATTTTGGTCATTGGACATAATTTTACAATTAAACCGAACATAAACAAGTGTCAATCTTTTGATAGTTATTATCTCTTAAAAACACGCTTTTTGTTTTGACAGCGGGAATTAATTTTAAATTAATTTCTGCCACTTCTGTGTTTTGAATTTAGAAAAATGGATTCCATATTTGGAATCAGGATGTTCAAATTGTGTAAATAGGTAACTTTAATTTTTGGACATTTTGAATAATTACTGCGGTAAATATTTTATTTACCATGGTTAAGGGTAAATCCGGTAAATAAGGGTTAAAAAATAATATTATAATAATACTGAATTACCCTAAAACGTGTCCTAGACTTATTGGATGATACATGTTCGACCATAGGAATCTTTGGGTCGATTTAGGGACCCCATGGTGCCACTTGTAGGTGATAAGGACACTTTATTTTAATTAAGTTAAAATGAATACAAAAATGACACAAGCATATATCTTTTAGCAAAACAATTTTTACATAGGGTTATATATGTTGGATTTTAGATTATAAATATTCATTAGAAAGACAAAAATATTTCCTACATAGTTATAGTTCATTTATAATTTTTAGACATTAAATAATTTAATTTATTTATGACACAGTGATGATGAATTAATTACTATAATAGTGAAAAATTAAAATAATTGATATTATAAATACCCAAATAAATATAATATTAACCTTTTAATGAATTAAACTAATTTTATAGGATAATATGATATATTAGGATTGATTTAATTGACTTTGTTCGAAGTAATCAATCTGTTATGAGTTTCACAAAAATCAACTATTGAATAGTGTCAAAATTGACATAAAAGAGTTCTTAAAACAGTTATTATATTATTAATTGATATTAAATTTCTAAAAATCTAAGGTTCAGCCAAGAGACTTATATCATGATAGGTTCATCAGTAATGGACCACTTGAGGGTCGCTTCGATGTATATAGTATGTTTATTAACCATATTATATAAAAATACAAAGAGACATTGTAAAAAGTGAACTAATTAACTTAGAGTTAATACTTAAGGATAAGGTTAATATAAGTACCCAAACCTGTCTAAATTCTATTGGTTGAGTGGTTTTCGACCTATCCCCACCTTAAACTTTGAATAATCAACTTTGGAGCCATTATAAACCGAATATTAATTTATTATAAATTAATATTTCTAGCTTTTCCAAAGGTGCCCCTCACCCCTCTTATAAAAGGGCACTCCTCCTTCTCATTTCTTCACACCTTCAAAGCCTTTTGGATCGGCCAAACTCTGCCCAAATACTCTCCCAACATCCCTCACTACAACCTAGAGGCCTTAGTTTGATCAGAAAGCCAACCTAAGGAGCCCTTTTGATCAAATCAAAAGGAAGAACCCAAAGAAGAGGTAATGATTTCACCACCCTTTTCCAAGTTCATTTCTTCTTCCACTTCTTCTTTCTTTGTTCATACCATTATAAAATAATAAATCCAGTATCTCACATATACTGTGATGTTATTATAAATATGGTACAACCATATTCAGTATTCTATCCACCCTTTGAATAACATGTCACCATACGTGAGTACGTACGGCTTACCGTCTCCACGTCGTGGTGTAATTGTTATTCAATATATTATTATTTAGATGGGTATAATAATGATGTGTAACTCATGTAAATAATAAATATAACATGTTAATGATTCTGTATATATGATATACCATCCATTTATATATTATTTTAATATCAAAAGAATGATATTGTCGCTCGTGCGTACGTACGGACTACCGTCTCCATGAACGCGATGAGATTCATTCTCCATCGTATCCATTAAAGTATAATTATCATTTGATGATTTAGAAATGATGTTTAAGGACTTGATATTATTATGGATATGAATAAGATACAACAAACATGGCTTATGTAACAAAACATATAAAAGAAAATGAGTAAGTTAACACCCGAAACGACGATAATTCTAAGATATTATTAACAAATCAATGTTAAAAGATCATATATGATATCATATTAATATATATGATTCTTGTATAATTTAATAACAATTATTTCACCATTATACAGGAGGTTAACCTACCCCAACCAAGGAAAAGTACAAGGTAAGGGTTATTTCACAATCTCCTCATTATCCGAGGTTGTTTATACGTAATAATCTACTCGGATTTCTTTATCATCCACATCCATGTTTCTTCGAAATGTATTTCAAAACATATTTATTATTTACAAGAATATTGGTTAAAGTCATTTATACCCTTGTTTGAATTTTTATAAGAGGATTATAAAGGAATCTTTCCGTCGTTTTCAAAATAAGGTCCTTTTTAACCTTTTCGACAGAATTAAGGTAAGAATGTTTTTTAACTTATACGGCGGGTGCGGCTATTTTCCGCCGTTATAAAATCTTCAAAGCTTCCATTACTAGCTTATAAGAATATTTTCAAAGAAAATGTTTTATTTTATATGGATCTTAAATGATTTCAAAATAAAAGGAGATATTTCCTTAAAAAGAATTTTGATTTCATCTATGTCAACATCTTTTGATGGATTTTAAGATTATTTGAAGTTGATTTATTATGATACAAAACTTCTATATTGTATTGAAGGTTTTGTGATATGTTTGACTGTGGATGTGCTATTTTTATACCATTCATAGTTTATTGTGAGAGTATTGACATTTCGTATGCTAGTTTTAATACGAATGTTTATGTTATGTTTAAACCTTTTCATATGGGAATGCATTGGACTTAATATGTGACGGGTGGAGCCCGCTATAGCTCCTCGATGCATCAGTAGGTATCATGAGACAAACTAGTGTCTTGGCACAAGGCCTTGACAAAATCGTATTTGTAGTCTTGGCACGAGGCCTTGGCTATGTGGTTATGATAGTCTGGCAATATGCATTCCATCATTATGAAAGTGGATATTGATTTTGCATGTTATTATTCGATTAGTATAATAAGCATGCGAATAAGTAAATGGCATTATTTCATTTTATTTATGACATACTATGTTAAAAGTTAAAGTTTAAAAGGCTTTTGTTTTAGTTATACATTGCCTTAAATGTTTATTCTTATTTATGAAAGTTTCTGCTATATCGTTATCCTTTCTGGGCATTTGAGCTCACCCCTTTTCTATGTTTTATTTTTCCCAGGAAGTGAAGAAGTAAATTATGAATGACCTGCAGGGATACTATGTGGGGATATGAGTGTGGATTATGGAGACAATATGTTGTTGTAGTAGTTTTTCATTTTATGATGTAATGTAAGACTTATGAATATATCTAGTGTTTCCAAGACTACTAAACCAATCGGTCTTTCGATATTTGATCTTTCATGTGATCATGCCAATGTTATGTAATAATTCACCGACTCTGGGTAACTGGGGTCGGGGCGTTACACCTCTTATGGTGGGGTGCCTATTTTTGTTCACTCATACCATTAGCTCAGATTTATCCATTGTCTTGGCTTGGAGGTAGGTAGCCACGTTCGGAACTATCTAGTTACCAAAACATTCCTTGAGTAAACATTGGGATTGGAGAGCTCCCAATGGTTTAGTTAAATTATTATAATTGTAACCTTGTTCAAAGTTGTTGTTCGTTTGGGTGAATTACTTGAGTCTTGTTCAGATAGTGTTTGAGGAGTTTTCTAATGGAATAAAGTATGAATGTGAATAACCTTGGATAAAACCTAATGTTTCCTAAATAAAAATTTTATTCATGATTATGTGGTTTTCCCATTATCATTAGGGTTTCTCATTCTATACTCCACTTTTTTAGTTAATAGCTGGAACCCAATGGAACCACGTTAATACTAAATGCAACAAGAAGTGCAATGATTGTCCTCTTGGGAAAAAAATACTATGAGAGATGGAATGAAAAATCATGTAGCTATTATCAAACAACATTCTCAATATATAAATCGTGCATGGCTTTCAATCAATAAAAGGATGGAGAAACATTTTGTCGAGTCCTTCAGGAGGCAGTGTCCACCATATTTCAGTGGGTCTTTGGATCCATTAGTGCCTATAAAATAGATCAATACCCCTAAAATGATATTTTCATATCTAAAATGATCTGAACATGATATATTCAACTTATAGGCCTATATTTGTATGGTTATGCTGATAAATGGTTGAATATTATCAATAATATAAGGAAAAGAGATGAAATTGAGTCAATGAAATGAGACATGTTAAAGAACATATTCTTTAATAAGTACTTTCTTTGTATTATTCTAACTATTATGGAGAAGGAGTCCCTTGAACTTTCGAAAAATGATAATGAATCTGTTGGTACCTATGAAGTAAATTCTACAAGTATTGTGATGTACGGTACTGTAATTATTATTCATTCTGAGAGTAAAATTGATCTATTCTTTAGTGGATTAAAAACAAGTATCTGAATGGAATTATCCATCGGGGAATTAGTTGTTATAAGGAAATAATTCTATTTGCTTTCAAGTTTGAGATGGATATTGGAGTAACTCATCAGTCTGGTGGGTTTAATAAGAATATAAAATTGGAATTAAAAGAAAAATATAAAGACCACACTGAGAAAAAGATGAGTTTTCTATTATGATCATCATGTGGAAATAAGCATAGAGGAAATTGTCTTAAGGAGACTAGTAAATGTTTTTAAGTGTGTAAAATATGTTCATCGGGCTGTTGAATGCCGATGTTATTGGAAAAAGTGGTCTAATGATGAAAATAAAGAAATGAACACACTAAATTCACCTCTGACACATCGATTCTAAAAGAGTACATAAATGGGTAATTATTCCTATTAATGACTAAATCCAAGGGTTATTAATGATGATCGATGTCAAAAAACTCTTAAGGCCTAATTCAAAGGAATGTTGCATTCAATTACTATTAGTGATGCAGAGTATGATAATTATGTGATGAAATGTACACATACTATCCAATCTAAATTCTTAAATGTTTTATTTTATTTTTGATCCAACCACTTATTTATTTCTGAAGATGTTTCTAAGGGAATCACCATATTTACTCAACAATTAGATGTTGAGTCAGCTGTGAAAACTCCAAATGGAAAAACGACCACATTAAGACCTTGCAATTCTACTCTTATTGATATTTGGTGGAAATTGATTCCTAGAAATCTAGTGATCCTTACAATAATGGAATATAATGTTATTATAGGAATGGATTGGATTTCTGAATATGGATATCATATTAATTTTCAAGGGAGAGAAGTCACATTTCATATTCCAGATCAATCTATGATCATCTATCGATGCAAGAATTACTTCTACCACCTAGTACTATTTTTTTCTATCTTATGGGTCTTGATAAAAATAAATTAAGTTTATCTATCTCAAATGGTTGGGAAGAAACCAAAAATTAAAAATAAATCATTTTTATGGGATATTAATGATGTCTTTCAGAAGGAATTTCATGGTCTTTCATCAAATCATGAAGTTGAGTTTTTAATATAACTCATACTGGGTGAATTGTCTATTTAAAGGAATCCTTATATAATGGACCCAATTGAGTTGCAAGAATTAAATAAGTAACTTTAATAGAAGCTTGAAAAGGTATTGATATTCCCTAGTGCATAACCGTGGGGAGCACCTATTCTATTTGTTAATAAGAAAGATGGATCAATGAGACTTGAAATTTATTATCGAGAACTTAACATGTTTAATATAAAGAAAAAATAGTATCTTCCCTACATTGAGGACGTATTAGACCAACTAAAAACAGATCAATACTTTTCCAAGATTGATAATTATTTAGGATATCATCAATTAACCGTCATGAAATAAGATATACCTAACACGACATTTTGTACAAGGTATGGACACTATTATTTTATAGTGACACCTTTTGGTCCTACCAATGCCCCTACTATCTTCATGGATCTAGTGAATAAATCCTCTAGAGACTATATTGATCTATTTATGGTAGTCTTTATATATGGTATTCTTGTATATTATAATTTAAAGGATGAACATGAAGACCAATTAAGAATTTTACTGAAGACCCCGAGGAAGGAGAAGATTTATTCAAAATTTACCAAGTGTAAAATGTTCATTTAGAAAGCTTCATCTTGGTGTCACATAATTTCAAGGTATGGGATATATATGGATACATCAAATATAGAAGTATTTAAATGTTATATAAGGCCAATTTTTTGTGAATGATTTTTCAGTATTATGTAAGCCACTCAACATTTTGTCTCAGAAAGAAGTTAACTTTTTATGGATAGACGAATATGAACAGAATTTCAAAGAGCTAAAAATAAGGTAAGTCAGTGCTCATGTGCTCACACTTCCATGTAGTGGATAAAGGTTTGTGATATACAGTGATGAATCTAAGAAGGTACTAGGATGTTTTTTCCCAAAAAATGATATGGGGATATCTTAAGCATCACAACAGTTGAAAACCATGAGAAAAATTACGCAACCTGTGATTTGGAATTAACTGCAGTAATCATAGCATTAAAGATATATAGTCATTATAATTATGGTGAATGGTGAGATATTTATATTAGTCATAAAATTTAGGAGAATATTTTCACAAAAAAGGAGATAAATATACTCCAAGATGATGGTTGGAGTTGATTAAAGATTATGAATTCTTAATACATTACCATCCTAGGAAAGAGAACAAGGTGGAAGATGATTTGAGTCGACAAGACCATGTATCCTATCCATGAAGAGGATAAGAAAATATACAATAATTATGGATATTAAAAGGGTGGATCTTGAAATTTTAAATGAAGGGGATATATATTATCATTCTCAAATGAATGTTAAATCATCTATAAAAGTGGTGATTATGGAGGTGCAGAAGGAAGATGTAGAGCTACCAAAGTATCTGAAAAATGTTCCTGAATTCAACATTGATTGTGATGGAATAATAAGGTTTAGTAATTGGGTTTGTATTCATCTAATATCAGAACTAAAGAAGGAGCTATTGGATGAGTCCCATAGTTATTAATTATCTATTCACCCTGGAAGCACAAAGGTGTATATGCAAGTGAATGAGTACTTTTGGTGGGATGACATTAAAAGAGATATTACTGAATATGTCTCTCGATGCATGTTATTTCATCATGTTATGGTTGATTGATAGAAGTCTAATGGAATATTTCTACCATTAACCATACTATAATAGAAATGGGAAAACATCACTGGAGACTTTTTCATTGGACTTCACAAAACATCTTAAGGAAATAATGATTTATGGGTTATAGTTGATCGCCTTAGGAAGTTGGCACACTTTATTTATTTTATAGATTGTTTCTCTCTTGATTAGCTTCCCAATATATATGTAAAGGATGTGGAAAGATTACATAGATTACCACATTTCATTATATCTCATTGGGATCTGAGATTTACCTTGATGTTATGTTGATGTCTTCAGTATGCTCTAGAGACAATGTTATGTTTCATCCCTGCTTATCATCCTCAGATAGACGGTCAGTCTGAGAGGACAATTCAAACTATAGAAGATATGTTGAGAGATTTCTATATGGATTTCAATATTGGTTGGGATCAAAAAATACATTTTTTGGAATTTTTTTACTGTAATATCTTCCACTCTAATATTCACATGGATCCTTATGAAGTTCTCTATGGAAATAAGTGAAGAAGTATCACTTGTTGGGATGAATATGGGGAAAGAAAGCTATTAAGACCTGATGTTGTTAATGAAATGGTATAAAAGGTCAAATCTATTAAACAACACATAAATTCATATTAGAGTTGAAAAATATATATACTAACAATTGAGGAAAGGACCTAGAGTTTGAAGTGGGTGATAAGGTGTATCTGTGAATATCTTCCTGGAATAGAGTAATGAGTTTTACAAAAAAGTGTAAGCTGATCCCTAAGTATATCGGTTCTTTATAAATTCACGATCATGTGGGGAAGTTGATTTTTTATTGGTACTTCCATAGATTCTCTCTTAATCTCATAATGTGTTCCATGTATCTCTCTTGAGAAAGTACATTCCTAATCCTTCACATGTACTATACTCAATAGTCATGCTGTTGGACAAAGATCTTTCTTATAAAGAACAACTGATAGACATTCTGGATCATAGAGAAAACATTCTACAAAACTAGAACACTCACTTGTTTAAAGTATTATGGTTCAACAAAAAATTTAAGGAAGATACATGGGAACATGAGGATATGATGGGGGTGAAGTATCCTCATTTTTTTCTAAGTGATATATTTTGAGGGTGAAATTAATTTTAAGGGGGTAGAAGGTAACATTCAGATGTTTTTATGAAATATTTTCTTTAAATAGTTTTAATTATTCAATAGGTTTCATTACACACAATCATTAGTTTAATCAGACTACAAGATTCCATTATTATAAAATTATCATTATAACCTATCCATTAGTCGATCGTGAATAAGTATAACTAACTTATGAAAATTGATTTTGAATTTATTGGCTAACAATTATTTAAGAAACATTTAAATCAATTAGATATCTATATTTTTGAGTGAATTACTGTTGGTAATGAAATTAATAAGATATATAATTTAAATACTACATAAAATATTTTTGATATTCATCGAAGGGATATTTTAGTCATAGGGTACGAATAATCCCCATTAGATGTATAAAAACATATATTTATAAAAGGGCAATTTTACTGCTTTGAATGTAAAACCCCTTTTAAATTAATATTTTGACACATTAATTGTTTTTAGATGAAAAACTAAACATTCTATTTTGATGTGGTATATAAAAATTTACTTTCGAAGATTTCATGATACTTTTCTGATAACATTCATGTTTTTATGAATAGTAAAAATGCACTGAATTTTATGAAAATAACTTTTTTCATCAAAATAATATATATTGAAAAATTATAATATTTAATGGTTTTAAAGAAATAATAGAATATATTTTTTTCATTAATTTAAATGTATTTCAACATCATTAATTTTCGATTGAATTAAGATTTAAAATCATTTTAATATTTTACAATGTTTTAGGTTTTAAAAATCGTTCTTTATTTCCAACAATGATATTAATTTTAAATTAATTACTAAATATTATATGTTTTAAATTTCATAAAATAGATTTTATATTTGGATACAGTAGTTCCAAAATATTTAAATATATTTATTTTATTATTGGTCATTATGAATAGAAAATACGAATTTTTTTATTAATTCTATAAAAGGGTTAACAAGGAAATTAATGGTAAGAATACTATTATAAAATTTCCCTAACACTTGAATTAATATCATTGGATATGTTTTTCTCAACCTAGAACATCATTTTCTCTAAATGACATCCATTTTAATTATCATGGATGAGATTAGGACATTTAATTTATTTATTTAATAAAATGTTAAATATGTCTCAATCAAATTTTAGTAACAAAATCATTTTTTATATATGGTTATACTATTGATAATACTAAATAAAAATACTAATTTTAGAGCTAAAATATTTTCCTTTTTCATGGTAATATATTATTAATTCTTTGAAAATAAATAAATAAATTAATAGCTTATACAGTAATGATGAAAATATTATTTAATTGATGAGAAATCAATAATAGTGTTTTTATTAAAATAATAATACCTATTAAATGTTCCAAACAATTGAACATGTCTTATTAGTCAATTATACCTCTATAATAATCATCCAAGGGTCATGTTATGAACTATTTAAAGCCTTATATAATGGATTATGACACTTATATTTATTTATTCAAAGCGATTTTAAATTTTTCAACTTCATAACTTAATAAGTATAACATTTTAAATATTATATTTCCCATAATATAAATTCTACTGCAATTATTCTTTGGAAATATAAAATATTTATATTCATCATATTATTTTAGTTATATTTTTTATTCAGAAAATTATTATAATAAAAAATTACACAAAACAATTGTAGTAATTATTTTATTAAGAGAAATATCAAATAAATGTTATTAAAGTACTAAACTATATATAATTTTGTATAAATGATAAGAATAATGAATTTTATATATTATCTTGACCTCTTGGTAATAAAATAAAATTATTGGTTCGATGTTTTCTTTTTTTTAAAAACAATGAATGTAATAGTACAAAATTCATACTATTGAATTTTTATCAAATTAATGTTTCATTATATTATTTAAAAATAATTAAACGTTTTATAGGAATATATAATAACTATTATATTATATAAAATGATCTAATGTATTTATTTTTTGTCTATTTTTAATTAAATTAGTTAATATTGCATCCTTTTAATATTGAATTATTTGTTACCGTAGATAATAATTAAATATAATAACTCAGTGTTAATTAAAAATATAAGGTTTAAATTGAAAGAAATACCTATAAAAAATTTATTGGTTGATGCTATTACAACCGTATATCATGATATCTTAGAAATTGGGACATTATTTATGTGTTTGGGTAGGATTTTATTTTGTTATAAATTATATATATATAGTTTTTAAAAGTTCCCCTAACCTCAGCTATAAAAGGGTTCCTACTCTGTCACCACATCACTTCACATTAAGACATGAATCTGGACCATCCCCGGAATTTATTCATTATTAACTTACATATTTACATTATAGTGGTTCTGGTCATCTTTAAAGAACAACTCCAGTGCACTATGAAGTGATTTAGAGGAAGTACTTCAAGGAGAATGTTTTCTTTTATCTTATAGGATATGATATGATTATTATGACTTAATAAGACCTTATTTATATGAAAATTCATATATATTATATCAAGTATTTATTCAAATAAATTATTTCCAATTAAATTTGTGTGTCATTTTGAGAAAAGAAAACATTTTTTAAGAAGAAAGGATGTTTTACCCAATAATTAATTTCAGTTATTCTATCAAAATTATTTTCCATCTAAGATGAATCATATTAAATAGGGTTATGTTTTTATCCCTATTGTTAATATTTTTTTATTGTGTTAATTATTGAATGATATTTTTTATGGAATATGTTATATTAGAATGATATTTAAGAAACCCATTTTATTTCTTAGGTTATGCTATGATGAATGATTTATGATTTTGTGGCACACATAAAAATTATTTCACTAGGAGATGGGTGGGAGGTATATCTCCCTCAAAGTAATTAGGTAATGATTTATATCTAATGAGATATACATGATTGGAACAACAAGTAAATAATTTTTAGTATTACATGGCTATGTCAGAATGTAAAATTTGTTCATTAATGGACATTGTCCACTATGATGGTCTTAGAAATGAGCCTTGACTAATATGAAATGATCTTATACGATTATGTGTATTCTGAAAAACTTCATGTATTCTGTTATATTTTCTGGGATTATTTACATTAATTCTAATGAGCTTTAATCCCATAAAATGATATCACGATCTTTTTTAAGTATGATTAACTTCTAGATGGTATGTTCTTATGTCTTAAGATTTTGATATGATTGTTATTTAACTTGTTTACCCTTAATAAGAATTTGATCTCACCATTTCATGTGATTCATTTCTCAAGGTCGTAAAGAAGTGTATTAATTAAGATATGCCATCAAGGAGTCTATTTATGAAAATATAAGTGAGGGACAACATAGATGTTTTATGATCTAGTTGTTCATGTTCCCAATTTCTAAAGACATTATACCTATACGTTCTTATTGTGGATTTATTATATGTTTCAATTAATATACTTCAATATTGAAATAATATCAATTTATATAACGTATGGTTCATTATAAGGGGTCTCGTCAATGACCAAAAAATAAAAATTATAAGCATTATAGAGACTGTATATTTCAATGAATGAAAATTGATAGATACGTATTAGGAGGTATGAATTAAAACCATTAATAGTGGGAAATGGAATCAAAGACCTCAAGATCATTAATGGTGGACTTATTGATAAATTCACATATAATCACATGATGTCTAATCACATATTTTGATATTATATGAATTAGGCTCATTGTAAGGCTCCTGGATGGGGACCCACACAGTATTAACTCATCTATTTGGTCTACTATCATTCACTCCTTCAATAGAATCATGAGAAATTACAAGTGGTTAGTTTGAATAAAATAAAATATCAAATATTGGAGTACCCCATGGTTGGAATGACCCCATAAGGATGTTATAGAAATACCTCCAAATAGGCAAGAAATGACCATTTTTCATCTCCTACTACATGAAAACATCATTTTAGAAATTTAACCTCCTAAACTAAGCTAGAAATTAATGGATATTATATCATGGATCATGACTCTATCATATAGATGAATAATAGGAATGGTTAGTTCAGCATCAAGTAACTCTATAGGCTAAAATGTGATATCCCAGTCATGAATCCTTCATGGTTTTTAATATTCATGATGTGCTTTATCCAACCTTAATGTCTTATTTATATTTATATAATCCATACAAATAGATTTAAAACTTATATGGGACCATGAAATATGGAAAAAAAGCTTTCATCATCATGTGATTTCTGTATGAAAGCTTGGAAGGATGTTCAACACCTCTTTGTGGTTTTGAAAATTGTATATGGGCTCCAATAATATGTAAGATATATATTAGGAATGGAATTCTATGTATATGATTAGTTGTAATGATATTTGAGGCCATCATTAAATATGGAATGAGTAAGAAGATTCATCACATTCTTATGGTGGTCATTGGTTCTTTTATTATATATGTATGGAATGTAAGGGAATCACTCCATTTTGAAAACCAGGCCTTACCATTCATTTAAGTACTCTTTCCATTTATAGGGAATTTTATTCTATAGACTAGCTTAATATATGGTCCAATAAAAACTCCATTGATGATATCAACCTTCTCTGGGTTCTAGGTGTTCTTGGCAGACACATACCACCTATGATGCTTAAGTATTTCAACTAGACCCCATTGAATCACTCATGGATAAAAGATACTATTGATGGTGTGATATTTGGTGCTCCAGGAACCATAGGATGTGGAGGTATTTTTTTCACATCAAGGGTTTGTGAGGAGATACATTTTTTACTATATTCAAATGGAATTTCCTAGGAGATTGAGCTATGCGTCATGGTTTTATTCATCAAATATATTTCCCACCATTTGTGGAATCCTTTATGGATTTATTCAAACTAGTAACTAGATGTTGAATCCATTATAGATAGATCAAGGAATGTCCCATAGAATATCCAAACACATTGAATTAAACATTTTTAATACGAAAATAACCTCATAATGAGTGTTTCACACACTTACAGGGAAGCAAATCAACTGGTGGATTCACTTTCATAGAGAGAGAATATAGATACAATCATTATGTGGTCCTTTAATGATCCTGGCTTTTTTGTGATCCATTATAGGATTATGAAATGAATAGTTAGATACCCTATCATTATTATGAAACCAATTTTAATTCTTGAAAAAATGTTTTTCAATTGGTTTAATAATTTTTTGGATTGAGTCTGCCCTAGTCAAGAGCATTCGCTGTATTCTCCAAAAACATTGTAATATCCTGAATTACCCTAAAACAATAATGAAACATATGTGCATTAAAAAATTAACACCTTCTGGGATCCTCAAATAAAATAACATATTATTGAATGTATTCTATAAATCCAAAAAAACTATATCAATGATAGCATGAAACACTTTTTCATCAAATTATTAATTAGTTCTATGGTAACGAATACTATCTAATTTATATTATCCGTCTAAATCATATATCTATCCTAACATCATTATCTCAACCATAAGAACAAAATAAAAGTTATATTTCAATTAATCACATGTTTTTATAAAATGAGACATTTCAATTAATTAACTTTTCTAGATAATTAGTTAAATTCCACATGTTATTGAAAATCTTTAATGGAAATCTTCTACGTAAAGATCCTTATATTTCATAATTCTTGAATTAAATTAAATAAATATTTCAATAATTCAACTTCATTATTGAATCATTAAGGATTTATTGTCTCATCCCTTAATACCATCTTCATTTCATATGCTATTTGTATTATCATCATCATAAAAAACAAAAAAATTACTCATAAAACCATGTTGAAAATATTTTTGATCATTCTCTCTAGGAAATTTATTTCCATATTTCCTATACATTACAGATTTAAAACATTCATACATTGATTATAACTTATGGAAACCATTATTCTCATCCACTGTGTTAATTAAAATTTTAATTTTTCCTTGTCATTCACATACTTGATGTCCTTTTTTCCACACACAAATAAACTTCTTGTTCCTATGGGACTTTCACATAAGTTATTCTTCATATATTTTGAACATATATGAAATTTAACCTTCATTCCTTCATGGTCTCCAGTCCCCTAACTCTCAGTGAACTCCATCATTCTCTTTTTTGGTGGTTCCAAGAGTAAGTTTACATACAAATTATCAATAATACTCATGATGACTATTTAGGTAGAATCACAATATACTTCTATCCATCCATCATCCGAGTTTGAATTTATTCAATAAATTTTATATCACATTTAATGTTAACTCAGTTCTATCTAGTTCACTCCATTGACTAAAACAAAGAAACATACTATGAGAAACAATAATCACATTGAGAAACAACATAATCAAGAACGAAAATACATTTATAGGATGTATTAAATCAAAAAAATTATTTTCAATCTATGAAACCTAATGTTTAAACTATTTTTTTAATTTTCATTAATCAAATTCATCATGAGGATTCATAATGAGTTTTCTAATTTACAAAACATATCCCCTTGGAGTGTCAAACCAAGTATGGAGTAAGGAAAAATCATTATTCACTATAATGATGGATGATATATACTCGAACAACTATTTTAAGGTTCATAACCCCTATATTCATCTACTTTAAAACCATGTCTACTTATAGTATCGATACAAGGATGTATTCTTATGAAAACCCCATAATATATTCTATATGAAAACCTAAGGATGTTATCCTATATATAGATTCATGCAATTGATTTTTCACTAATATAGTTTCATCCTATTTTCAATGGTTAACTAAAAAGTTTCCCTAACACCACCTATTAAGACCCACGATTTTCATTCAATGATATTGCATATTAGTAGAAATGTAATCATTATATATAGCAATAATCTATGCCACAAACTTTTTGTTCTAGTACATTGGTAACCATTGATACATAAAAAACAAGTTCATAAGTAAATTGCATTATCTTCCACTAAATTCATCATAACTAGAACCCTTCTTATACAAGTCATACTTAATACATTTCTCCATAACAAGGGGAAATGAAACATAATAAAGGGTAATCTCAAATCCTCATTAAGGGTAAATAATGTAGTTATCAACACAATATAAGAAAAGGTGAATGAAAATAAGATTATAACATCCAATAACTATTCCCTACTTGTCATAGATTATAAACAAGAGTCTTGGAATAAATTTTGGCATTTCATAAGACATAAATCATACAGGATTTAAAGAACAAAATCCATGAGAGCATAATATTTATATAAGACATAGAATTGTGTTATATACATAATATTACAACATTGTGAATATATTTAAATATTAGTAGGTTCAATCATTAAGTAAAGGATATGAAATAAGTCCCTGGTATAAACATAAGGACATGAAATCATCTCCTAAGATGACATTATAGACATGAAATTATGTCCATGCAAATGGTTCCGGACATGAAATTTTCCCACGAATAACCTTATCCGAATGAAGGAAGGTCCATGAAAAACATTCGGAACATGAAATCGGGTTCATTTATTATATAATTAACTCATTATTTAACCATCTCTACCTATTTCATGAATGAACAATATACATTCCACCAATCACATAATAAAAAATTATTTTTTGGTGTGTTGTAAGATCATAAATAATTTATCATATTAGAATCCATGAAATGAAATTTTATTCATAACATATTTATCATTTAATAGCCCATGAAAATAAGTGGGGTTTAAAACACATTTTTCATATCATATCCCATGAAAATAAATGGGATTTCTAACAAATTTATCATATTTGAACTCATCCATAGAAATGGGTTTCATAAAAAGTTAATTATACCATAACTCCTAGAAAAGAAACTAGTTTCATAAATATATTTTCATCATAATTATATACCATCCAAATAAATTATAAAGATGGTATAATGGGATCATATTTCAATTAAATATTAATTGTCATCAAAAGATGTTATATTACATGAAATATTATTTTTAAAATAAAAAACCTTCAAATATTAATTGAGGTAAATATAATTTATTTGAAAACACTATTCCAAAATAAAAAATTCATAAAACAATGTCAAAATAATTTTAATTTAAAATAACGTTTTGAAATTATAATGTAGTCTATAAAAAATTGAGTGGCCATGAAAAAATTAAATTAAATTCATTACATACACATTAAAAAAATACATTTAATATTTTTAATAAAATTAAAATTGGACTTGTTTAGAAAATGAATTAAAATACTACCTTTATAACATTTTTTAATAATTAAATAAAGGGTAAAATTATTGTAAAAAATCCCGAAATAGTATTATATCACTCTAGAATTTTTTTTATAAAACATGGATACGAATGAAAAAGGGATTTCAATTGAATAGAGAGATAAGGATAATTTATTTGAAAACATTATTTTGGAATCATGAAAACATAAAAAAGAATAATGAATGGAAAAATGTTTTATCAATGAATAAAATAAATAATATTAAAATTAATTGTGTTCTTGAGGAAAATATCAAAAGATTTTATCATCGAAATGTAATAATAATCGTTCCCAATAAGCAATGAGACTATAACATGAACTTGTTACCACTTTGGGAATGATTAGATTGTAATACCCATACAACAATAACATGAAAAAAAATCTTATATAAAAATATAATAAATAAAATCTTGATAAAAATTATCAATGGGTATTATATAAACCTCATTAAAGATTTATGGGGGATAACAAAACTTATATCTCAAAGAGGAAATTTGAGATAAAAATCCATTACCGTGTGTCTCATCACTCTTAGTACTTATTAGATATCCTATATAATAAATATAGTATTATTATAAATAAATTTTAGATCCAACATTATATATAACATACCATATATTCTTTACTTATTACCTTTTATTGCCTATTTATTAATTATTTTTCTTTAAAATCACATTTTAGGTAATAATTTTTTTTTTCAAGAATGTTTTGGTTTGGTATTTCGATTAAATATTTTATGATCATGGTTCCATCATATACAAAATATTAACCTTTATATAAATATAATATGTTTTCATTATCTATTAATTTATATTAATCCTTAAAATTTATAGATAGAAAATGAATTACATCATTCATGGAGATAGTAGGCACTACCTATACATGAATGATGTTTCCATTTTCTTGATGGATAAAAAAAGAAAGGTAAATAATATATTAAACACAAATTTTAATTTTAATTTCATATAAATCTCATATTTTAATTAAACCTATATATATTAATTTTATTTAATGATTATGTCATGAACTTGTCACATCGCTTCGTGAGGCGGTAGTTCTCCATACAAAT
The DNA here is from genome assembly GCA_963277665.1 of Viscum album. Taxonomy (NCBI): domain Eukaryota; kingdom Viridiplantae; phylum Streptophyta; class Magnoliopsida; order Santalales; family Viscaceae; genus Viscum; species Viscum album. Next base: position 109,245,643 of record OY728155.1, on the reverse strand, counting down.
AGGCGACATAATCGTATCACCCATGAAATAGAAAGTAAGAAGGTATATTTTTTATCATAATTAAATAAGAATAGTTTTGTTAAATATATAATATTTTTTCATTTAATCTATCTTTATTACCATCCATGTAAAATGGATCTAAAAAATACATCACATAGGTTTGTGAGATGGAAGTCTGATATACATACAAGAAATGTTATTATTTTCTAGTGGGTTGGGAGGTAGAACATAGATTTCATATTATAATACCATAAGTATTTGTATTTCATAAATAAAATACCTATAATTTGAATTTATCATTATATAAAGATGTAAAAGGTTTTGGTAAAAAACAAATTAAATCGGTTCGTGAGGTGGTACTTCACCATACACGTGGTCGATGGATTCATTTCCCATTTTAGGGAGGAGGATATAAATATAGTTCAATCACATAACATAATAAACCCTATGTATATTTTATGATATATATATTAATATATTTTAATTATTTAATAATAAATTAATTAGGTTGAATAATAATAAAACAGAAACACTCAGTTAAGAATGATACCCCTTCTTCGGAAAACCTCTATATGATACCTCTAAAAGACATCTTTGGATGGATTTATGTTCAAAATAAAGGAACTAGGGGCTTTGTAGGGAATTTAGAAATATATTATTTTAGGCATTTTAAGAACCAATGTGTATTGGACGTATGTATAGGAGAAGAGAGTGGGTGACCTTAATAAGTAAGGGAAATGATACAAATAGAATATTTGAAAAGAGTAAAGTGTAATCAAGTTATTCACGTGAAAAAAGATTCGAATGGGGTTATTATCAAAAATAAAAATATATAAATTTGAAATATATCTAGAAAATGGTAATTGTCTAACTTTTTAGGTCATTTAATCCATTGTATTTTTAATTTAACCCCAAATAAACATGTTTTAACCTTATATGCACCAATTAATTTTTACCGTTTTTACTATTCATTCTTACCAAAAAATAACCTTTCCTTATTATATAATATTAATTAACTTGATTAAAAATAAGGAATACATTTTTCTAAATTCTTTTCAAAACATTGTAGAAATTTTAATTTAAAATTATAACTAAAGACGTGATGAAAAAATGGTTTCCCAAATAGAAAAGTATCATCTCTATAGAATATTATAATATCAAAATTAAATATGAAATTTCTCTCAATGGCATAAATTGTATAAATTAATATATAAATTAAATAATTATTCATTTAGAAAATATATAAACAATATGTAAATTTTAAAATTATTTAGTCTAAATTTTATTTAGTAATAAAAATTAATATTTATCACCATTCACTAAAAAAAATTTCTTTCTATAAGATTCTCAAAAATTGAATCAGTAAATTTTTACATATTTATTCTAAAAAATATATATTTTTTTCAGAAACGTTTTATTAATGATTCAAAATTGTATTTTATTATTTTTTCACAAAAAATAATAAAAAACGTTTTCTAATAAAAGGTTATTTCAATCAATATAAAGACATTAGAAAAAAATAAATAATTATTTATAAAAAAAATTTATTTTTCTAAAAACATTGTACTTAAATTTTAATATCTAGATATTAATATTCATACCAAAAAAATTAATTGCTACATTATAATTTTCATGTTGAAATAAAATTATTAATATTATATCACAATATGCAAAAAAATCGGTTTTGTGTTTATCCCAAACTATCTAAGAAATTACATTTATTTGATAAAACTATTTCTTATAAAATATAATAGTGTTATAGGTATAAAAACAAATTAAAATTTAAATATCATCCTCATAAATATATTTATGATATAACAGGTCAAAGGATATTATATAGACACTGTAAAAGAAGATATGTTCACAAGAGAAACATATGTCCCAATGAAATGGAATTTAAGTTGAATAACAAATACAAAGAGTATAAAATTGAATTAAGAAATAATAATTAAAATGAATATGTGTAAAAAAATCTATATCATAGATAACCATTATTAAATAAAACATAAATAAAAAATTCCATTTCATAAATAATCATGAAATAATTTAACCAATGAAGAAGTTATATAAACTAATGAAAGAAAATTCAGTTAAGAGACCCCTTATCGGTTTTGTAACATCTGAATCAAAACCTTTTGATTAATAAGAATGTATAGTAAATTAAAATACAACTATTTTTAAGTACTAATGATATAAAATTTAAAAGGGTATTACATGCACCATTTAAAATAAATTAGATGTTTGGTATTAAAAATTCCTCAATAAAAGGAAATCAGGGAAAACCCTATTACCTTGACTATAGAAATTCCATGATTATTATTAAAAAAATTTATATTTTTAATCCCTTGTCCTTAAACAACTTTATTTATTTATTTTAATTATATATTTAATTACTTAATCAGTTAACTTCATGTTTGGTGTTTTGAAGATGTTTATTTCTTAACATCAAAATGGGTTCGTTAGGTAGACTGTGGTAAAAGGGATATTTTTCAAATCATATCCTGAAAAATAATCATTAAATAATTACAATCGTAATATATTAATTATACTATTAAAATAAACCTTTAAATATATATAAGAAAATTTAATTGCGTTACAATAATGTAGATGGTAAGCCAGACAAACACATGATTAGTGTTTCTATTTTTTCAAAATAACATGAATGAAATAAGATAATTATTATATATTATTTCCTAATTTTTTTATATCATAAATATAATATTAAATTTTGTGTACTTTATATATATCACCCATGCTATGCGGTGATGAAAAACTAATCACATCTCTTCATGGAGGTGGTAATCAACATGTACTCATAGAATATGTTATCATTTTTAACATGATAGAAAGGTAATAAAATAGATAATATATTTACTCTATATATTTATAATTATGTCACTAATATCATATATATATATATAATAAATAATCAAGACATTATAACCAATAGAAATTTGTGGTGATGGATAGAAAATTACATTAGTTCGTGAGGTGGTAGCCTACCATACACATGAATGATTATTTCATTTACCATATAATGGAATAAAGATATGAATTAAGGTTGATAAATTAAAATAATAATATCTCATTATTTGTTATATGTTTATGTTATTATATCTCCATATCTAGAATAGTTTTAAAGGAGGTAGAATAAGAAATAAAACTATAAAATTCAATTAAAAGTTTTAACTTTTCTATAAATGATAATCCCTATAAGATTGGTATTATTAAAAAGATAATTCCTATAGTTTATAAAGAGGTATTTTGTTAATGAATTTATGTATGGATCATATGATCTAAAGATTTGAAAATGTGAGGAAGGTGGGAGAGGAGGTTCTGTTTAACAGTTGAGGAGAGGGGAACTATTGGAATTAAAAAATGTATTAAATTAATATAAATTACTATTATTGTTAATGTCAAACTAAATTGAGAAATTTATAATATATTATGATTATTTGTATAAATCCACTAATAAACAAATATTTGGAAAAATTGAGGTGATTTTTTTACACTTATCTCTTTGTTTTAACCCATGTTAATCCTTTTAAATATTATCATGATATCATTTTGTTTTAGAAATTTGTGGTCAAAAAGATTACTATAAAAGAACAATTAACCCAAAAATTGACTATATATGATACATTCAAAAATATATCATTAACTTGTAAAAATAAAATATTTTTATGAATTTTAAATCATTTAATTAAATATTTTTTACTATAAAAATTCTATAATGTATGTTTAGAAATATTAATTTAATTTTCCATTAAATTAATCAAGATTAAAATAGAATTTGAATATAGTATATTTAAAAACACTGATATCTTATTTAATTCAATATAATTCATGGGACAATATAACTGGCACACAGATTTTTTTAATTAATGTTAAAATCATTTACTTGATTTTTCTACTTCATGCCCAAGAGTTATTCTCACATTAAATGAGAATTTAAGGTAATTATTTCATCACTAAAAAATAGAAAAAAATTAATAGAAAATTAATTACATTAGCATAAAATTAAAATTTTATATTCATTCAAAATTTATTTTTATCCCTTTTTGAACATATATGAAAAATTTAAAAGAAAAGAAGTGATATTTTTTATTTTTCATTACATAATATAATATATATAAGTTGTTTTAAAAAAATGGGAATAAAACATCCATAATATTGTATATATGATGATTTTGGTTGAACCCCATACATCTAATTTATTAAATTAATGTTTTAGGGTTGTTTTTAGTATATATCATTATACTTTTAAAAAGAATTACCCAATTCTCCTTTATCAAGGAGGAAAATATTTACTACATTTAGTATTCATAAGGGTAAAATTAATAATAAATTATTTTAAAAAATTTATCATCTTGATTACACAAATGAAATAAATTTTAGAAGAATCAATTTCTAGACATTTAAAAATTTAATTTAAAATTAAACCCAAAAAATGTATTGAAAACAAGATTTTAGAAAAAAAAAATTCAACTAAAAGAAGATCTTTCATTACATTTTTGGCTAATAATCATAAATATATTAATTTAAATTAATATAGATATATATACACTATAAATATCATTTGAATCATTCATTATTATGGATTATTTTAATTAATTTAAATAGAATTAAAGTATGCACTTGAAAAACTATTTTGAAGAATGTTTTTAATCATAATATTTTTTTATAAAAAATCAAGTATAACAATGATTCATATGTGTGTAATTATATTAAAAAAACATAAATAATACTCAAATTAATTTTAAATAAAATAACATACATAGCGGGTCTTTTTAATGAAATAAGATTACAATTTTACAAAATTGATATTATTCACTATTCTTAAAAATAAAATTGCTTAGTATAATCTAATTTTTTTATGCATCAATAGTTATGATATGATTATTTATTAATTATGTAATTTTTATGAAATATATTTTATTAATATTCTATAAATCAATTATAATATTTTTTCAAGAATATAATTACAAATAATTTCTGAAGATAACATATTTTTATAGTGTAACATTACTCTTATTGAAATTATGTACTTACTTCCAAATAAGTAATCAATAAGTTTGTATTAAAATGGAAATCAATAAATATATATATATTATTCAGTTACTCCTTTTCATATTTCCCAATTCAATGACAATGTTATGTCGGCCAGATTTTAAAACTAATATTTCATGGTTCATTTAAGCTCGTTGTTTAATGTTTCATATAAAATTTAATATAATGTTTTTTAAAATATCAGGGTGTTAAAATTACAACATATTATCTACCATTCATTAACAGTATTTCATTATCTTCATCATTTCAGCTTTTTAATGCTTCATTTTTCATGTGTGTTTCAATTCAGTAGTTATTGTCCATTTATATTGATCAGGGTTCCATCATCCACTGAATGATAATAATGATACGAATATAATATATATTAAACATATAAGTACCTAAAACTATTCATAAAGGGTGGATATATAACTATGAAGTAAACTAATCATGGAGACGGTATTCTATACGTACGGATGAATAAGTAATAATGTTTCTAATAAAAGAAATGAGAAAAGATAAATAATATTTTATCATCACAAAATCATAATTATATCATATATATAATATATATTTATTAAATATTTCAATGTATCCATCAATGTGGGATGATGATGGAAAATTAATCATATTTCTTAATGGAAGTGGTTTTCCACATGTACACACTAGGGAAACATTCAATTCTAATTTTATTGAAAGAAGGTGCAAAATGGTTGTCCCATGATCATTATAAAGTGTTAGTATATTTTTTTATAAATGAGTAATTATTATAGTAATGATGAAATATATTTTTAGTATGTATAAAAAGAATTAATCTTTGAAAGAGTTTGGTATAGAGATTATCACTTCATTGAGAGACCTTGTCTGGCATACACCTTAATCCTTTTTTAGGATGGTGATTAGTCATGTCCAAAGACTCTATAATGGAGGAATGATAGCTAAGAATGTTTTAAGAAGGTATTATACAATATAGGAGACTCATATTCCTTGAATAAGGGAGGATAATAAGTATCCTTTTACAATTAAATTGAGGTAACCAAATTTAGTTACTCAAATGTGATAAGGTAATTTTCATGTGAAAGTGGAATAAATAGACAATAAATTCAAGGTAAGATAATATTTAGTCTAAATCTCCTCAACTAATAAGATTTAGAAATTTTATTATATAATTTGTACACATATATCTTATTTTAACCCCTGATGAACCTATTTTAACCCCAAATGTTGCAAAAAAAGTATTATTATATCACTATTCGAGGTGAAAAAAATGATTGTGGCCTCATTAATTTTTTTAATTGTTATTAAATATATAGAATAAATTTTATCTTATTTAATAACAACAATAGTGTAAATTAATTTTTAAATAAATACATAAAATATAATGAATACTAATTTTTTATAAATGGAATTTTTAGTATAAAATATAATTTACTTCCCTTCATTACATTAGGAAAACAATTAAACGAATTTTAAAATATTTCATTGAATATATATTCTATATATTTCAGTAAATATCATTAATAATTATTTATTTATTTAATTTATTAAAATAATAAAATACAGCGCACAAAAAAAAAATTTCTAAAAAATAACTCTATTTACATTTAAATAATTTTATCTTCAATCCTACATAACACACACACACACACACATATATATATAATGCATGACTTAATTTAAATAAATTACAATTTTATATTAAAATAATTTTTCAATAGTGGTAAATTTATTTTTTTATATACAAATTCATAACACATATAAAAATAAATTTGTTCCCGATATAGGCCCTTTAATAATGTAATGATTTTAATAAAAATTTAATGATTAATTAATAATAATCAGTAAATAAGTTTTAATTAATTATAATATTTATATATAAATTTCACAATGTTTTTTATCATATTCATTCTCAACAATTGAATGATAAAACTTAAAATTTTATGGTACATCATGGTTCAATCAGACTCGGGTTTTTGGGTAAATACATCTACCAAATTTGTCAAATTTGTTTCAAATGAAAACATATAATATCTATGGGTATCCTGTTCTACCACATCCCCCCACCCCCCAAAATTAATTTATACCATGAAAATACTTTATTATAGTGTTGAAAATATTGATAAATTTCCTTGATCACATCATCAGCTACACAAGTAGCTTCCTTGAATTTATGATTCCATCAAAGAACAATTACTAAGTGAGTAGTCTTTTTCCGTATAAATTTATCCTTATGATCCAAGATTTATACTTATTTTTATTCACTATAAAGATAATTCCTTATCGATACAACCTCTAAGTACAATACATGTGACGTATTAGGTATTGACTTCCTTAAAATAGAGATAAGGAACACATCATGAACCTAAGATAGGTTTAGTGGAAGAACCAAGTTATAAGCTAATGTCCATACATGATGAGGAATATATAAGGGGAAATATATATAAGAATATTATTTCTCTTATTTCCGAATACCATAACCTTGATATATGGATAAATTCACAGAAATACCTTCTCAACAATATCAAATTAATGATCTCATAGACTATTGTCCGTAAAAATCCTCAATCGACTTTGTTTTTCCTGGATGTGAAATGGCTCTAACATTATCAAACATTTCGTGAACTAGCATATATCAAAAAGGATTTTTTCTCTCTAACATAATCCTACCATTTCATATTTTGGAACTTCTTTCAATAGAGGGCTTTATAAAAAGCTTTATGAATGCTTGAGTGAAAGATATTTTAATAAAAAAGGATAAGATGATAGCATTTATACTAAAAAATATTGAATTCTAGGTAATGAGATATTATCATGTCCTCTCATGTGTGAATGGTTCTCCTAGACTAACCATCTTTCCATAGATGATAGACAATACTAAAAATTAACTCTATATTGGGAGCTTGAATAATACCTATCCAAAACATTTTTGAAACCCTCAGATCACGATAAAAAATAAAATAATGTGGTACTCCATATAGCCTTACCAATTATTTAATGTATATCTAAGAAATCATATAAAGAATGATATCATATCTAATAGTAATGAAATGTGCTGAATTTATAATGTGATTTTCTATAACCCAAATATTATTATTTATTTTAGATTTATTGGGTATTACAATAAATAAATACACAGGTATGTTTTCCCATTTATATATAGGTAACGATAATTGTTTTCACATCCTCATAGAATTATATTTATAAAACATTAATTATTTTCATACCAATAAACAAGATACATTCTACACAATATATATTATCATGTATTCCCATAATAAATTATTCTTATGGTATCTATAAATCTTCATAATTATAGTATATATTGGGAATTATGAGTTTTGAGCTTTATCTAGTGGATCCTTCTTCAAATATTTTATAATAGGTACCCATAAATCTTTCGCTAACTATATCATTCCATTATAATCAAGGATAAATACATGATCATTTCCCACATTACTTTTCAACTCTATATCATATTTTATTCCATATTTATTATTGATATGGATGAATGGTTAGATAAGCATTTAATAAACATAATATTACTATACATCCTTTAGTATTTAATGTCCCATCCTTTATAATTTCATAAATGTTGTAACTTTTACATTATAATCAAAGATAATTTATTAAGATCCTTTCAAATCAAAACATTAGCCACCTTGTTCACTCATCCAATGTGGTGATGTGTTGATTATTCAACTCCAACCATACATTTAGTGTATATTAAAATTTTTCTGGGTGATTATACACTTAATTATATGAACAATATATATTTCACACTGTTCTATATAAAGATAATGCAACCATATCATAAATTTAATGATTACCACTTCTAAATCCATATCATGACTTGGATAATTATTCTTATTAAAACTTAGATGATGAGTGGTATTACCAATCACTATTTCATTCTGTATTAGAATTAATTCCTATAACTTCTATTCAGTTTCATTGAAAATAAAAAAACCCTTATCAAATATTGGATTATGTGACTATAAGATCACATACCATCCTTTTCTTCTTCTCATTGAAATTTTATTCACATTCATAAATACAATGGATATTGAATACCTTATATGTTAACTTATTAATTCGATTATATAGACATGGGAAATTCATCATAAGTAATCGATAATAAGTAATTAATCTGGGAAAAATGGATCTCAATTATAGTAGTTGTTCTAGGAAATTGTTAAATAAATTATCTTTTAGAATTATCTATTGATACATCCTCTAACGCGATTACATGTACCAAAAATGATAATTTTTATAACCATAATTTACTCATTTTGGATATGAAATATGTTTTATTCTTCTTCATATTCGTTAACACCATTCTCAAGTAATATTTGTGCTCTTCCTTACCCTTGGAGTATATAATAATCTCATCTATAAAGAATAAAAATAATTATTTGAGGTAATATCCAACTACTCTATTCATTAAATACTTGAATATATTGGGGACATTAATATATCCTAATGTAATGACTATAAATTCATCATATACATTTCTAATATATATCCTATCTTAAGTATTATTCCAATTTTTAACCATAATTGATACTATAAAAAATGAACATCAATATTGGTTAAGTATTTATATCATTTTAGTTCATCAAAAAAATTATAAATTGAAGGCATATGATATTTCTCTTTGACTGTTATCATGTTATGTATCTGATAATCAATGCATATTTGAATTGATCTATTTTTTATTAATAAAAAAATAGGTTCATCACATGGTGATGAGCATAAAAGAATAATCCCCTTATTAAAATTATCTTGCCTTTTATTATTCAATTATTTCAAATCAATTAGGGTTATCCTATAAGGATTCACTGAAATATGTGTATCAAAGTGTATGAGTTTTATTGAATGCATAAAATCAGGATGATGGGAATATATGGTAACTCATTGAGAAATAAATAAATAAACTCGCATAAAATAAGAATATAAATTATGTTGATTTTCTCCCCAACTATTTAAGATAAATAACCATTACAAATACGAATCATTACACATAAAATGGAAGTATTTTATAATGAAATCACTTATTCATTATTGCACTAAAAATGATCACATGTTCATTTATAATATAAAATGTGAATTCCCTAGCCTAGTAATTTATAAGGGATATATATAGAGAGTGTCAATCCATACCCAAAATCACATCAAAATCAACTACTGGGAGAATACCAAAAAAATTTGAAGAGCATTATGAAAAACATTATTCATATAAGAAGTATAGAGTGGTGATGTGAACATAAAATCATTAAGAGTTTTCACTTGTTACTTCAACATATAATCATTGAGTTTTATTGCAATTTCCTTATCAAATTCCTCCAATATCATAGAGTTAAAAGTGTTAGAAAAAAATTAGATGTAATAGTTCTAGAGTGGATGGTAAGTATACCGTTCACTACTTTATTCTCATAACTCACATTAGAAATAGTGATTACATGAGATTTATCATTTTATATGGCATTAAGAGTTTTTTGACAACAATCATCATCATTAACTCTCAGATTAAAAAATTTGATAGAATTATTCCCATATGCTTCCAATTTTAACCATTGGAGTGTGATTTGTTCTTTATATAGTTTTTTATTTCTATTAAATTTTATAGAAAACGTTTTCACAACACTTCAACATTCAATTTCCTAATGAAATTTATTTCCTCACATAAATAATTTACTAGTTACCTTAATAAAAAATTTCCATGTTTAATTCTACACTAGTGGTATAATGGGAGGCCCATATACACACCACTATGGTTTTTATTATTATAATTTGTATTGAAATACATATTTATTTTATTATTAAAACCATGAGATGGGTGGGTTAATATGATTAACATTTCTACATTGAGAGAACATAAAATTATTTCTTAATAAGTTATGAATTCTCTTATGGATATCTACCATTAGTGATTTGGTTTTAAGACACAAAATATTTGATCAATAATTATTTCATGGTGGACAGTAATACCAGAATAATGTGTCAGAATTTTTTTAAAATTTTCATCTTAGGTACTAATGGATTTATCATCTCTCTTACTTGGATCATTTTATTACTTATCCATTACCATATAATAAATATTAAGAATTTTATTATCTTTTAAATAACCACTTAAACTAATCCCACTCTATAGATTCAATTTCATTGTATTTCCTTATGTTATTGGTAAGAGTCCACTATTAATATACATTGTCTTCTAATTTATAAACATTAAAAATAACATATTCATGAACTTAGAATTATAAAATAGAAAATATATTTTAATTTGTATTAATCCTTTTTATAGTAATTAATGGATTAACATACAAACTAAAAGATGGTGTATATGTCCTCATGAAGGACTTATAAGTATCTTGTTCCCTCTACTTTTTGGTAAGGTCAACATGATTTATAGATTGTGAGTGTTTTATAAAAATAAAAATACTGTTTATTATTCAATATCACAAAAATTTGGTTCCTAAAGAGTAAAATCATTTAATTTTCTATAACATTCAATTTTAACATTACTATTTCTTATTCCATCCGTTGAATAAAATAAAAAAAATAGTGTGAGAAAACTTAATCATAGTGAGATATCAAATAATCATGAAAAATAATTCATATGATTCTTAAATTATGGAACATACTTCCTAGTGTATGAAACCAATGAAACACCAACTCCATTAACCCAAATATGGTGTCTACTTCAAAAAAATGATAAAATACTCATGGCATCATGCCACAAAGGATTGATAAATTTAGTAGTATTGGGAGACTAAATTCCTACATGGTTTATATATTAAATTAAAAAATTATAGTATGGAATGTATTATTTTATACTTGAAGATTATTCAAATATTCAATCTACATAACATGTGGAAATTATAACATAATAACAGTCAAACTCAGGTGATCTGTAAGATAATGAATACAATAGAAGCTATCATGAGTGGATAAGGCATCACAATATGGACTTGTGAATAAATAATACAAATACCATTTAATACGTAACTTGGTCATGAAATACATCCATTTATAAAATTATACACCTTAATATTGATAAATAAATTATTAGTAATGAATGTGCATAATTTTAGACATTTAAGAACATACCATCAAGGACTCAACCAGAAAATAATTAATATTATAGTCATAGTCTATGTAAAACACTTTTTGTCATCACCAAAACAACATAGGCCCATATAGCCAGTGATAAACCTAGTGTGACACCCTAAGACTACCTCTAACATGCTAGGGCATAGTGACAAGTACTGAGTTAGAAAATATCACTCATGGAATTCCTTATTTGAAATTACCTACACACACAAGCATCTCCAAAAAACCATACTATGTTGAAAAGAAAATGGAATTGATACCAATAATGCATGAGTAAAACTTATCCCACAATAGAGTATAAAAAAATTAATTGAAATAAATAAAGGTATTAATATAATCTCTCCCATAATCTAATAAAATAAGCTAATCTACTATATATTAGGGGTCTGTTATCTAACTAAACACCGAGTCCAACCATGGATTGTCGATCTCACTATGTTATGACTACTCATAGTCCTCCTAGGATTTGCCAAAAGTAATTTCATCTACATAATACAAGGAATGTGTAGGAAAATATCTTGTAGGGGTGAGTATAATAATACCCAATAGGACACCACAAAATAAAAAACACACACATAAAGAGAGTATTACTCTCATCAAAAGTTATGCCAACTAGATATGGGATATAAAAATATGAACAACAACTAAATATACTCATGATAGACTCCATGTATCGAAGTGGTATCAAACAATACCATCCATAGAACTTTGGATAAGGATTCAAGGTGATGTTTATCTTGGAGAACTCCCTGCTCGAGCTTTGATTTCACTAATGGTTCTCATCCAAGACTTCATTCTCATTATGACACAACAAATAAATACTTACTGGAACTCCAGATATCTCAAATACTTGAGAGGGGATCTCACAAAAGACTACATGGGGATAGAACCAAACCCACTAGATCAATATGTTAGATAGGGGATTGAGGCCTCTACATGGTGGTCATAGCTATAACAAAAGCCCAACATAGTGTAACATACCAACCCAGGTGCCACAAATAGGTTCCTCGAGCTAGTCGGTCACATAACGTCCTGAACACATCCCCAAATACTAGAAGCTATCAACAAGTAGTGAGGGCCTAATTTCAATAATGGGGATACTATACTCTATTTATCAAATCATCAAAACAATAGAAATAAGTAAACAATCAAAAAATGATATAACAAATTACAAGTTAAACCCGCATCACATGATGACTAAAACAAGAATATAATATCTAATCCAAAATAGTAGATATGTCATGTTAAGTGCTTGTCATGTTTCAAATGAATAATAAGAATAAAGACACATTGAAACTACCTGGTGGGCCCTGACCCTAAGTCTAGTTCCCTCGTCCATGATCCATTTTGATTTATCCAAATGATATAGGTTTATTTCTCTTATCCTATCAGGAAAACATGAATTCTATTTGGGTGTCAAACAACCATCCTGATTAGGGTGTGAGTAAAACTCAGCGGGAACCACCAACAACCATTAAAACAATATGTAGTCAATAATAGTGTATTCATATGTATAATGAATAAAGTAATGTTCATAAATTAAATAGTTATCACATCTTTTTATTCTTCAATTAAATCAATAAACCCTCAAGTTCCAGAGGAAACATGAACCCTCAATTCCTACTTCATCTCAAGTAGGATTTTTAACCTTATCACATTGGGAATTCAAAATTAATTATAACACATGGTAATTTATTATCCATTTCATTTCATTCTACATCACATTCATTTAGAACCATAGTAAAAATCCAATATCTTTACTGTAGAATGTCATTTATATCACCCCATGGGTATTTAGAGCCTTTTTCTGTTCCCCACACTTCAAATTCATATGGGTATTTGGATTCTTAGTACCTATCCAATATTTTTTATCATAAATGTATATTTTGAGCCTTAGTCCATGTCTTATACTCATTTCTCAAACATGGGTATTTAGATCCTCAGTCCATGTCCCACACTCAATATCTCATATGGATATTTAGAACCTCATTCCCTATCACACACTCATATATAAATCAATCAACCATATATCATATATATCACATCAATCAAGGTTAATCAATATTAATTGTATTATCATATTTCACATCATGTTATACCATTCCATCTACCAAAAAATATGATTCAATACTTTTTTTCACATGGTACATTATGATCCATTCACCATTAAACAATTTATTAACTTTTCAATCATATATGCCCTTAACTTGTTAAGTTCATGTCATCCAACTCATAATTATAATTTTAAATTAATTCATAATCACATTAATTAACATATTAAACAATCCAAATTTCCTATAAATTACATAATCAAAAAATTCCATTAATTAATTAACTAATTATTAATCCAATTCCAACAATTTTATAATAAAATTTAACCAATTTAACTTTAAGATGTTTTAATCATATCATATTCACATGGAAACTCAATTAATCAATACCATGATTCCATAATTTAATTAATAAATTAAACTAGTCAATTATAGATTCCATTGTTAAACATGTTAATTAAAATTCCAAAATACATACATGCAATTGGAATTCATGTCTATGTGATTTGAATTCAGAACACCTGCCTAAAAATTGGCCAATAGAAATACATATTGAACTAGAATGTTCAATTGTGCAATGAAGAACGAGATTTAGATCAAAAACCTAGATATTATTTCATGTGGATTAAATATACCAAAACCTATATATATATATATATCCATTGACAATAGAAGAAACCATACCTTCATAATATGATATAGGGACATGAGATATAGTGGAATTCAATAGGGATGATAATATCATACTGTGAAAGTTGTAGATCTTAAATTATTGATTTGAATAATCAAGAGCGGAGGCAATGAGCACCTTGGAATCTATCCCAAAAGATCCAAAAATGAGACAATTATTTTAGGGTTGAGTGGTGTCAAATTTTTATTAATAATGGGTGTTCGAGAAATTTTAATCCAATTTTTGGGGTTTAATTTTCCACATGCACATTTTCCTATATGGGGCATACTATTTACCATAATAGGGTTCCCTAATAGTTCCACTAAACAGTTGGTGTTGCACGATTACTACTAAGAGGGTTCATGATTTTCAAAACCATGATCCATACATATAAATCCTCTCTCTTGTGGTGTTCACTAATTTTTGGGATGGGCATTGGGTTTGGAAAAAATGTGTGCTAACTGAGAGATGGCCATATTCCTTCCCAAATTCCATAATTTCTCAAAAAAACACCCCATGGTTAACCCAAAACAAGATATACTCCAGAAAAGGAAAAGGCTTACATGTAAATGAGCTTGATATATCTTCAGAAAGGATTGGTATCTTACAATATCCCCATATTATAACTTTCATTCTCAAGAAGTACTCCCAAACATCTCTATGAATCTGAGTCAAACTCATCAGGCTAGTAAGTTCACATATCCGCTTCATTAACCCATGTTTTCTCCTAAACACGACCACGTTTCCACAATACAGAAATATCATCCTAGTCCTTCCATGAAAAACATACTCCCTATGATCCAACACACTTATCAGATTCTCCTCAATGGACACATCAATCTAAATCTTAATATCATTCACGTTGATCACATTATAATGTTCGAGGTGATACCACCAATGTTGTGACACATAAAAGACATTTTGAATGGCACTATACCTATGTGGATGATCCATTAAGCATAAAACTAGACAAATTTTATCTACAACCTCAAACAGTCCATAAAAACAAGGTTCCAACATTCCCTTTAACTGAATCCTTCTGTGAACCAACCTAGGTTACACACGAAGGAATACATGATCACCCATTGTAAACTAAAGGGGTAATCAACATCTATTAGAATATGACATATGTCTACTCTGAGCTATATCCATCTTCATCTGAATAAAATAAACATAATCGGACATCTCCTATATGAGACTCGGTCCCAAAAACTCTAACTCCCCTACTTATATTACACTTATAGGTGATCTTCATGGACTACCATAAAGTGCCTCATATGGTTCAATCTATATAGTCAGATAATAAATATTATTATAGGAGAACTCCACCAATACTAGGTGCTTCGCCCAAGACCCACCAATGTCTAGGACACATTCCCAAATCATATCATCAAGAACCTATATAGTATGTTTGAATTGTTCATTTATGTGTGGGTTTAAATCCATACCTGATGATACCTGTTTACCAAGACCTTTTTCAAGAACTTCTAAATACATGAAGTAAAACATGATTCAAGGTATTAAACAATACTGAATAGAACCCTGTGTAGATAGAATATCTCTTAAATGTATATATATCCCATCTTATCCACTAAGAGAGTCTCCTGTATATGAATGAAATGTGGTACCTTTTTCAAATTGTCCATAATCACCCAAATATAATCATTCTTTCGAGGCATCATTGGGAGACCCACAAAAAATTCCATAGTAATTTAATCACACATTCATTTTAGAATGGGAAATGGTTGTAGTAAACCATGAGGTCACTTATTCTCATTTTTATCTTATTGACATGAGTAGCATCCTGTCACAAACACTGGAATCTCCTTTTTTCAGGTCTGGCCACCAATACTATCGATGTTGGTCATAGTTCATTTTTGTCAAACTCGGATGCACCGCTGACAGCAATGCTTGAAATTCACTCATCAGTTCATCATGTATACTTATTGTCACAAAAACATAATTCCTGAAAAATATGAACACATCCTCATTTATTCTCCAATAAAAAGGTGACTCCCCACCATTGAGTATTTTTCATAAAAAATAATCTAGATCCACATTCTACCTCTCCCTCATCCAACTCGAGAGTATATGCTCCAATTGAATTGATATATGATTCCTCTACTCCTAGCCTTCATAAACCACATCATGCATATCATCTAGTAGAGTCATCATTTCCCACTAAAAACTAAACTCATGAACTGCCTGAGCGTGAGTTTTCCTAATTAAAGTGTCAACAACACTATTTCCCTTCCATGGTGTATATGATAGCTCAAAATTGAATAATTACATATACACTACCAATATCTACATCTAGATAATCAAATATCATTGTGAGAACATATAATTTAAAATCTTATGATTAGTATACATAGTGAAATTATCTCCTAATAGATAATTTTATAAAAATTCGAAGCATAAACCATAACCACTAATTGGACGACCTGTGTATGATAGTTCTATTTATATGGCCTCAATAATTGTGACCCATATGACAAAAATTTATCTCCATGAATCAATACTTCTCCAAGTCATATCTAGAAGTATCATAGAACATTTAATACTCTTCCCCTATCTCAGGTATAATCAAGATCAGTGTAGTAGTCAAATGCTTCTTCAACACATGAAAATCATTATCACATGCTCAAGAAAACTCAAACTCAAACCCCTTCTTGTTCATGCCCAAGAGTTGCTCAACCAAATGGGATATGTCCTGTATGTACCTCCATTAATATCCTCATAAACCTAGAAATGTATGGATATCAAATGAAATCATGGGATTGTCCTAAGAAACCACAACATGAACATTCTCTTGGTGGACATACACACCTTCCTTTGAGATAATGTGACACAACAAGTGTAATTTATCAATCCAAAACTAACACATAGATCACTTGGAATATAGATGATTCTTTCTTGGTGTACTTATGACATATTCATGTTATTGGGAATGATTGTCAAGTGTCTTTAAGTACACTGATATTTCATCCACTAATACTACCACAAACGGATCCATGTGTGGGTGGAATATTTTGTTCATCAAAGCCATAAACACTACAAAAGAATTCGTTAATCCAAACTATATCATGATGAACTCATAAAGGCCATACCATATTTTGAATGTAGTATAAGGTATTTCATAATCTAGAACACTCAAGTCATGGTACCCTAATCATAGGTTGATCATAGATAAAACAAAATCTCCTCTCAAATGGTCAAATAAATCTTCAACATGCCGAAGAGTATACTGGTTCTTCACTGTCATATGGTTTAACTTTCAGTAATCAAAATATAAATTAAATGTTCCATCATCCTTCTTAAGAAACAATATCAAAGAATGCTAATGCAATGTACTCTTCCAGATAAACCCCTGATCCATCAACTCTTCCAATAAAGTCTTAATGGATTGATGCATACTGGTTCCATTCTATATGGTTGAATATAAACTAAATCATCCCCTGGCATGAGCTCCATTTTAAATTCTATATCTCTCTAAGGTGGTATCCTTATGAGGACCTTAGGTAAAAAATCCTGAAAACTATCCAATACTGCTAAAATGACATAATGATTTACACCTCTTTCACTCATCAATATATTAGCAACTTGGGTGGTGATCTCCCCATTTTTATGAGGAACTTCCTATGCATTTCCTACCTAGATATCCCACCCTACATGGTGAATATAATTTTCAACCTCAAGATACGTAGATGTCACTCTTCTACGGTAACAATATATTTGGTCTTGGTAGGTTACTAACCATTCCATAAAAATTATTAGGTCTAAGCCTGATATATCTAGAATGTAATGATCCCAAAGGAAACAGTACTCCCCAACCATGAGTGAACACACTTTTCACAAACAGATGTCTCTTTATCTTACTCCTAAATGTGTATTTATCTTTATAAACTCACTCACAAACCCCACCACTAGGCTAAAAAGATTAGCTAGTTGGTTAGATATAAAAGAACAAGATTCAGCAGTATAAAATAAGGCACTATAATGATTAGATTCTACATGAATATTTCCTTTAACAATTGATGGTCCACACACCTTATCCACAAGTTTATAATGAACTATACTAAATTATTCTTCCCCTCTTCCTTGTGAATTAGTCTGTGTCACCTAAAATTCACCACTCTATTTATACTGGTTCTCATTCCTAGAAGATCCCCATCCACTTCTTATGCCACCATGTTCAGAAAAACTGTAGGTTCCAGAATGATATGGTTGATAATATCCTCTTCCCACACACTAATACTACATAGCTTCTTCATCATTACACGCCAATCATGGGTTCTTGCAAAGCCTCTATAGATTTCCCATCCTTATGCAAGCACATCTCTCTACTGGTGGTCAGGGACAATGAATATGAATGTTTATTACCCTACTACACTGGTGGAAAAGCACCCAAGTAAGATCCCGAGTAATTGATCTGTCCCCCTAGCAACTCTTCTTTCTGATGATCTGTTAAACATTATCATAGAGATTCTTTATTCCCTCAGAATATGTGCTTCTTGATTTTCCAACAGAAACCACAAATCCCCTACTGGAAGCCTAGTTCAGGTACCCTCATATAATAGAGCCTCATCTCATGCATAAAGATATTAACGTTGAACCTAATCTCATACATAAAGATATTAACGTTGAACCTAGTATATTTATACCTTAAAAATGCTCTACTGAGCCAATTTTTTAAACTCAACTACTCTATCCTATCTACATGTCTCTGTATAAATGTTCTCCAGAAACACCTCCAAAAATTACTTCCATACCCTTCCAGCTTCATGTGTAGTCCAGGAATGAACATCCCACCAATGATTTACAATCCCTCATAATATATAAGTAGTCAACTTGACCCTCTTCAAAGTATGATTCTTATAATAGTCATGTATAGTCTATATGGACTCAATCCATAACTCTACTACACCATTTCCACCCTCTCCAATGAATGCTAGAGGGTATTATAATAAAACATTACTGTTAGGTCATACATACACTTAAAAAACTACTCTGGTTATCTCTCTATAAACAATATAATGTGGGAAAAGTTCTCACAAAACTACTCTCTACCTCCTTCTCCTAGAACTATCAGTGCCTTAGGTTCCACTGTTGGAAGATCATTTCCAAACACATACTCTATTCATCATCTCAACAAGCATAATCTTGTAGAAAGCCATGTACAATTCCAAACACAAGACATAAGACATATTGCAAAACATTGACACATTTACACAATAGAGAATCATAATAATTCATAGCATGTCCTTCCCCAAAATCCAACCACATGGTCAAAACAGAGGTGTTATAACTACCATTAACCATCCTACATCTAGTTTATGGTTGACAAAGGGTAATGTCATTATCATTATTCAAGTATCAATAGACAACCATTTTTTATATTTTTCCACATTTTAGAATTATCACTTCCATATAAGGATCTATTTTCAATTTGATTACACAAGCAGTTAAAAAAATTTTAATTTCATAAACATACCCAAAAACGTATTTCTTATGTGATTATAAAATTATAAATGGCAAAATAAGTCCTGATTTCCTAGCATAACACATTCATACTCAACTCTCATTCCATCATTGTTCATGATTCAAATCCATAAAAATCTCAACAACAATAATCACATCACACGACATTTGCATCACTCGGTGTGGAATGAAATCAATTGTAACAACACCAATCAATAAAAACATTCCCTCCCTGGGTACTTTGGTTTTCCACCATACATGGGTAAGCAACTCCCATGCATGAGCTCATGTCCATGTCCCATCTCTTCATATTATCCTATATAAATTTAATAAATAGTAATATAGAAGAAAATAAAATAAAATCATCTAATATGATTTTTTTACATCTCAAATTGTGTTCTACGCACCTTTTCACTAAGACAATCAGTCACATGACATCAATTGCGTCTCTCCATACACAATAGGCATCCAACTAGTAGTAAGCGTCTAATATCAATCATGGGGAGGCTATAAAATCTTTTCCAAAGAAGACCAAAAGTATAAATAAATAAAAATCCAAATGATATAATCATTAACTATAAAAACTAGCATCACATGTTAATAAAATCGTGAATAAAATATCCAGACCAAACCAGTAGATATTCAGGTCAAGTATATGTCAATTTTCAAATGAAAACCAAAAATAAAGGCACATTGAAACTCCCACACAGTTCCCAAAACCATTTCTGGTTCACTCATCCATTCCTCATCCCATCTCTTCCATATAACATAGGTACCTTTCCTTTATCATGTTCTACAAACATGAACTCTATTCAGGTACCGACCAGGCAGCCGAGGTAGGGCGTTAGTACAACTTTGTAGGCCACCACCAATGATCTCTAAAACTATATCCATTCAATAATAATGTATTCAATTTTATAAAGAATAAATTATAATGCATAACATAAAGAGTTATCACATTTAATTATTATTTAATTATCCACATAAACCCATGGGTACCCAAGGACACTTGAACCCTCAATACCTTATTCGGCCCATGCTATAGTCTGAACCATATCAAATAGGGAATTCACAATTCATTATAAAATATGGTACTTAATTATCCATTTCATTCCGTTACACATAATGGTCATTTCGAAACATATTCTAATTCTAATATATTTCCCATAAAACATCATGTCTAATACCCCATGCCTATTTGGATAATCTATCACAATACCACACCAAAAATTCATATGGGTATTGAGAACCTCATTCCTTTTCACACACATGTTATCACAGATAGGTATTTTGAGCCTTAGTCTCATACCCACACTCATTTATAACTCATTTTTATTTACACCATGAGTCCCTATCCAACACTAAATATCTCATATTAGTATTTGGATCCAGATTCCATGTCATTTATATCACATCAATCAAGGTTAATCAACATTAGCTCTCTTATCACATTTTACATCATTTTATACCATTACATCTATCAAAAAATCATGATTCAATGCATTATTTACATGGAATCATATGAAAAAATCATTATTAAACCGTTCGGAACATTTAAATAATATAGCCCATTAACCCATTATGGTTAAGTCAACCATCTCATAATTCTCATTTCTAATTAATTCATAATCACATTAATTGAATAGTACCACAATCCCAATTTCTAATCAATTCCATAATCACAACCTTCCATTAAATATTTCACAAATTAATTAATCCAATTCCACAAATTGCATAATAGAAATTACCCAGTTCTTTTATCCCATGTTTATTTCATCTCATATTCACATGGAATCTAAATTAATATGTTCCATTATTATATACATTTATCAATCAATTAATTAATACAATTCAAGATAAAATTGTCAAACATACCATTTTAAATTCCACAATACATACACATAGTTGGAAATAAAGAATATAGGAATTGAATATATACCACCTACCTTAAGATCGTTGATGGATGTTCACCAACAAAAATCCCCAATTTAAGAAAAATGTTCAATTATGCAACAAAGAACCATATATAGATTGAATACCTCTATCCAAGGTAAAATGGATTAGATCTACCAATAACCAGATCAATAATAATTGATAATATTGGAATACATCCATTCAAAATATGATAGATGGATGGGAGATAGTGTGGAAACCAATCGTGACGACAATATCATACCCTAAGAGATACATATCTTCAATACAGGTATCCAATCATAAAGCAATGAGGTTGGAAGGCCTTTAAATCCATCTTGGAACCTAAAAAGATGATAATATTATTTTTAGGGTCAAGTTGGATTCAATTCGGGTGAGTTAAGAAGGGTTTGGTAAATTTTAATCTATTTTTTGGGATTAATTTTCCACATGCATAGTTTCTTGTATGAGGTGCACGATTTATCATAAAAGTTCTCCCCAACCATGTGGCTCACCTAGGGGTATCACTAGTTTACAACAAATAGGTTTCTCAGTTTTCCAAACAATTTCTTATCCATGTTAATCCCCTTTGCTTGGGATTTCATAGTTTGCTAGGTTGGATGTGCTGTTTTGGAAAATCGTGCGTATACCGTCCACTTCCCCTCTTCCTTGAAAAATTTTCCATTTTTACACAACAACTCCATAGGGTCAAAACTAACCATAATATATTCAAAACAAGGAAAAGGAGTACCTATAAAAGTTCTTAAGACATCTCTAGAAATGGTTGGGATCTTACACATAGGATGAATAAGGAATGATAGAGTACCTTAGCATGGTCACACAAAATAATATCCTAAAATATAACTAAGAATAACCACATAGAGAGGATTAGAATCCTATTCTTAGGATGTAATTACAGAATGTAACCCTATAGGGTGTGACTAAGGGATCACAGTTAACTAAAACTAGTCCAAAATGAATTGGAGGAGGGCCAGAATCTATCATGGAAGATGTGAAGAGTGTGTAGTATGGTGTTCATGGTGTGTCTATCGTACCCTTGGTATTTCTGTGTCTCATCATATCGCACAACATGTAATCCTTCATACACATGGAAGGTCCTTTAGAGATAATAGTCATGTAGAGATTGGACAATCACTCAGTATGCCTATATATAATGCCTTGGTACATTTGATACTGTATTTTTAATTCAATCAATTCCAATGTACCTAACAAAGTCTAAGTACCAATCCATAACCATTTAATTTTCCATGCATGTGTTCATGGTTCCTTCCATACCTATGTACCCTCTAGGTTATATACTAAGCTACCAACATTGGGTACCATGGAATTTTACACATTTCACATGGTTTGTGATACTTGAATCTACATGAAATCATGGAACTATATATAAGGGACTACACTGGGTGTGTTCTTTAGACTAAATGTCATGTAGTCAGGAATTTCACAAAACAATTAGTGTGCTCACACATTTCTTTCTGTACCACATTCACTAACAAATCCACCACTAAACTCATTTATAGATTTAGATATCGATCCACCTGAGCCCATATATTACCATTAGCCATAATTTTGAAAAATAAGATGTTCGTAAAACAACAACTATTGCATCAGGCCATCACGTTATGCCCAAATTCATACTGGGGAAATAAAAATCTACACCAAATCATCCATCATTGTTATCAAACCTTTATCACTCCATCCATAATGAACCTAACCCCATGGTATCATTTTTTTTACACTAATGAAGGGTGGTACAATGATCTAATTCTATATATTTTTCGAAACACTGTAAAAAGTAAATTTCATCAATCAATGTGTAATGAAATAAGAATAAAATGAAAAAAATTATAAAATAAGGAAGATACCCTAGCCATTGTTTGGTGTGGCCATGATTTTTTTCTATGAATATGATTACTGATGGGAAATAATAAATAATATCTATTCCCTAAAATCCATGGATGATAACCCCGAACCAACAAGGCATGATCAACCTATGAATAATTCTATTGGTGGATTGATTTTCATTATTCATGGGATAATCAATCAGGGATATAAAGAATGAAAATAAAATTCACATCCTTCTGTTCGGATCAATCACTAGAAAATAATGCCCTCATTCTATATCATTGGTTATATTAATGATCTATGTTGTCCAAAATGATCCTTGATAAATTATCTTTCCCCATTATCTCTTCCAATGAACCATATCTCTATCCTAGGGTTATGTGGCGAACCCGAGGGATTTGGAAATCATTTTATTATCTATAGAGTATTAGGATGTCATGTCAAAACAAATGAAAATAAGTTTATAAATTAATTAATTTTATTATTTATAGCTATGAAATCACATTATCTAAAATTCCAGATTATGAAAAATATTTTGTTATTCCTAGGATAAAATTGTTATTGTGGATTAACTGGTGGTATCATATTTATGTTTAGAGACTATGTTTATGGGTTATTTCATTATTTCACAATATTTATTTTCTTATGATATAATATATTTATTATTTATATAATACAAATTCTAAGACACTATGGGCCTCAAAATCTCATGTGGACTTTCAACCTTTCTCAAAAAGTATTATTAAATATATTTTAAAGCATTATAAGGGAATAATTGTGTTGATAAACTCTCCCCAACATAGGTTTTGTATTTTGAAAACAAAAAAAATCATGAAAATGATGATGGTACTAAGCTCAAATTTTATTCTCCTAAAAATGGAACTCTTCTGGATATTTCATGTATTTTACTAGATATTCACAAAGGGATTCATCCCATAAAGGATGTTCTCCTATTGATCATCGGCCTCTATTAGGTACTAAATAAATGTAAATCCATTCTTTAGGTCCAACATTCCCTAGTCAATAATAAGAATCATATAATTCTCATATATCCTCATTTAAGAATCATGGAAGGCATCATGTACTTAGTCTAACTACAGTAGTAAGGAAAAGAGGCAGTCCAACTCACCGACCATACATTGTATCTAGAATGGGTTGATGAATCTCAGATATAACATGCCATTTCATCCAAATATTAGTAATCCATTTCTAGGTGTGACATCTACGAATAGATAGCCTCTCTCCTCAAACTCCAAAGGCCACCATCATCAGTCCGTATAAGCCTTCTGAAAACTCAATGTAGACCTCAAATTCTCCTAGATGATTTGAACCTTCCCTATCATATATAACACCAAATCTGGGTCACTTAGTTCTTAATCTGTTGATTAAGTCCATCATAGAGCTGACTTACAGGGTCACTAATAGAATTCTATGAATGGTTACACAGTAATGGTAAAATGGCATATTTTGTTTTTTGAACACTCTAGAATGGGTATGTGACCCTCTTAACTACAATAGATGTCCAACCAAAGCATTTTATCTATAACATGAAGGGTCTAATTAGTCTAGTTTTATTCTAGGGGGGGGGGGTGAAACACAATTCTTAAACATAAAAGAGACCCAATTCCCTTTGAAACCCTCTATATAATCCTATTATTAAGTGATAATCAATGTCTAAAATGATCATTGAGGGATCTCTATGATGTTGTATTACATCCTTCACATAAATTCTTCAAATGTTATATATTTAAGCCCTATCTTAGTTTTCTAGGAAGTAGGATGTCGTGGTGATTCACTCTACCATCTCACAGATGGAATCATGCCCTCTAGATGATCATGAAATCCCTTTCATGAAGACCATTGATATAAAACCTCACTTACACTATAGAACCACAAGGTGTTTATCTAAATACCAAGGAACCTAATTCTCAACCATGAACTATATTAATGTGAGGCATCAAGAGACAAACTATATTACACACTTATTTATTTATATCCTCTGAATGTAATGCCGAAGTTCACAGTACATCTTTACTACGCATAGATGTACCACCAATGGGGAAGTATGAAAATCACTTAGAACCACCTCATGAAATGTACATAGGTACCATTTTCCATACTCTAAAAATAAATATGTTCTCCACACAATCATAAAATTTATAAGGAGTTCATATAGTGAATATTTGAGTACACATGGTCTCACGGTTACTATCTCTTTATTGAGCCTCCCAAAAAAAATTAATATTTGTTGGGTGAGAACCATTGACTACAAGTATGCTGCACCATCTTAATCCACTAGGAAAAACTATAAGTATACTAACTACTATATTATCTTAACCAATAGATATGAAAAATATATCATATTTTGAGAACCTACCACTATGTTTCTCTTTTTGTGAGTAAATCATATCTTCAATTCATAATCCTATAGGATCTCTAGCCATCACCTCTACCTCAATTAAATATCCATCTGCTGGAAGATATTCATGATACTCTTATTATCACATTAGATCATAAACCTCTCACACATGAGGTAGTGTTGACATATCCCCAATGTAAATATTATTATTATCCACTCCAGATAATGAGTCTTGTTTTTCTAATCATTTTGTTGAATCTATTGAGACCAATTGGATATTACCATCAACTTATGCATCAAAACAAAACCATGTATAGACATAGATACATCATAGAATTTTTTGTACTTGACACTACCAAATAGAAATCACAAAATGGGAGTGCTCATCAACCTCTTCCATAACTCTCTAAAACCCGAATGGAAATTTTCTATCCACATGAATGAATTCCCCTTTTATTTCAAAAAACTCAATGGTTCCGATGTCCTAGAGAAATTAGGAACATACCAACTATAGTATCCTACCAACCAAAGGATGCTCTTCACCTTAGTCATTCTCTTCGGTAGCTCCCAAGCTTACACTATCTAAACCACCACTGGGTCCACCACTACATGCTCTGCTGATATAAAATTTCCTACAAAGTGGACATATCATATCTTGAACTAACACTTCAGGATTGTATCACAATTATTGTTCTCAAAACGTATGTCTAGGACCACCATCAAGTGTCTTTAATGCTCCTATTTGGGCACATAGTATAATATAAACCCATCTATGAAGACCACCAAAAACCTGTATAAGAAAGGGTGAATGATATATTTCACAAGTCCCATGAAATCTAATGGTGAATTAATAATTCTAAAATGAATCATCATGTACTCATATTGATTATAGTCATATTGGAATGTCATCTTTAATATATCAACATCTCATACTTAGAGGTGGTGATAACCAAATATAACATCTATCTACAAGAACCACATCTCCATTTCACTTGGATAAAGATGTAATTGATCCTTGGAAGTGGATACTTATTGTTCAAGATCACCTTAATTGGGGAACACTGATCTATAAAAAACCTTAGTCTCCCATCATCCTTATTAGTGAATAAACCTAGCGCTACCTAAGGTGACACGCTAGGTCTAACATAACCCATCGTTTGAAAATCATCCCATAACTCCAATAGATCAAAAAGTTATTTAAGAGAAATCTGATATGATGGTGATGATATTGGGGAATAACATGGGTAAAATTCAACATAAAATTTTATCTAATTATTGGGTGGTAAGGACAACACGTCCTAGGGAATGATATCATTATACATCTATCAAGTAATAGGAAGCTAAAATCTCATTGTATCCACTACATTGAGGTAAATACCACTAACTAATGTGTAATTTGTTGTCTCCTCCAAGGTATGATTTTATCCTATATTTTCAAGGTTTTCTTCTCTCCCATAAAGGAAAAAATCATTCCATCACCATGGATACAACATGTCCTCCACCTAAAATTGCCTATATAGGCATGAAATATGGATTGTCAATCCATAACTAGATAATGTCATGAAGCCTCATAGATACTATAATGAGATCCAATGAAAATATATCTCCCTAAAAAACATATAAAATTATTATAAAAAGTGGTTGATTTGTGAATACCTTTTGATCTGAGTCTATAAGAACAAGGGTTAATCCGAGGACTCAACTTTAATCTCTATATCTCGAACTAGGGACTTAGAAATAAAAGAGTGGCACAAATCCCAGTATATCAGTACAATATATAAAGTAGAGAAGACAATGGTAATACCTATAATCATACATGTACACTCTATATTATAGGGCTCTACTTCCTACAACATTAATAATTTTTATCCACTGGTTCCTTGAGCCTGTTGCAGACCACTAGGAGGTGTAGGTGGTATCGTTTCAAATCATCATCCACATTCTACTGTAATCCCAACTCCTCTACCAAGTTAACCACCCTTAGGAACACCATGTTTCTTCCACTATCTCTTCATGTTTGGTCCTTTTACAATTTATCTATAATTCATTTTATGGATAATATAATCTCTACTGAGGTTTCACTGACCTTCACAAGAGGTACACCTCCTCTCAATTGGATGAATAAAACCATTCCAAGAGACATAAACTCCCAATAATCTGTCATAGGATGGTCTCCTCAAGTATATATCATTCATAGATCCTTGTTAATGTCATCATATAATAGATTCCAACATCTCAGCTATTAATTTCCCACTACTATCACCAACACCCATCTTCTACTCTACCTGAATACTTCCTATAACCATGTCTCATGCAAGCACACCTATATAGATGGGAATGAAATTAGAAATAACTCTTTACAAGAGAAATCAATGTAATCATTAATCAAATATCTTTACTATGAATAATGAATCCCTAACCATATCCATAGAGTAATGTGATAGGTCATTGAACCTCACAGAATACTAAGAAATAGTCATGTCACCTAGCTGAAGCTATAGATTCTCATGGATATTAATGGATGAAAATGTGGAAATATATAACCCCTAAAAAATTAGATTCTTGAATTAATATAAAAAAAGAGCTATATCATCATGTTTCTATGTCATCAGACTTTATCATCCCCCACCAGACCGATGGAGAAAATTCTCCATGAGCACCACCATTTAAACTATAGGTGTCCTTACAAAGATAAAAACTTATGTAAATACCTATATCTAGTCCTAGATTAGTTATTTTTTTATATCACCCCTAAGACATAGAGTTTTATTCATCTAAAATTCATGGAGTGTTCAAATTGTATAAAAATACTCAACTAATATTTTTATCATGTATAGCTAATTAATGAGTGGTTTAAAATTGTAAAACTAGATAGAGATAACAACACCTATATAAGATCCTATACTGATGTACCATTACCCATAGCTTCATCCTAGTGATCCTTCTACAATATCATAGCTGCAAATTATCATGGGTACATCTAGAAATATATTCAATACATACCACAATCAATATGTATATTTGGGGCTATTACTCAATAACAGAATGGAAACAACAACGCATTCATATATGATGAATTGATCAATGTTTTCTAAAAAACTAGTGCCAACATATTCAAAGTCAAAAAATTGGTTATTAGAGCCCTGTTGGATGGTTTTGTTGGATGTCACACTGGATTCCTTGGTATTCAAACCAAACATGAAACACATTATCACTATTTTTGTAAATCCCAAACTAGACCTCTCATTTAGACAATCTCCAATCATTGGTACAAATATGAAACCAATATAATACCACTCTATGACAACCTAAACCACTATGGTTTACCTATCCAATGATAATCTGATTGTGAAACCCCAATACAACCTCCAATAGGCTATAGGTTAGAGAAGTGATATAATTAGACAACTCTCACGCAAGGAAAACCTTAAAATAGTTTACTTGTACATGAACATTCATTTCAAAAAACCCATATAATGATAAAATAAAATGAAATGGAATCCAATAATTCATGATTAATATATATCCCTTATTGGATTATGATAATGTACTGGAACGAAATAAAAGGACAATATAAGGCCACCCATATGTTGATAAAATATTCCAACCATATAAGTAGGAGGGTACTACTATCAAATGAAACACCTAATATAACCATGTTTAGACTAGCTCATTCTTCCCTGACTACTCCCGATCCTCCTTGGACTCCATCAAAATGCCCTTCATATACATAAGACATGATATTTATGGGTAGATCCCAAAAAAGGGGGAGTATATTAATACCCAGTAGGACACCATGAAATAACCAAACATAAAAATAAAGATAGTAGTCATTTCATCACAGGGAATGTCAATAACATATTAGGCATGGAAATAGAAACAAAAACCAGATATACACATGATAGAATCCAAGTCCCAAATATGTATCAACCACTACTAGTTAAAGGATTATACTCAAGAATTTAAGGTAACACTCATCAATATCACTCACCCAACAAGATATGTTGTCACTACTGGTTCTCAAATGAGAGGTTGTTTTAATCAGAACTCACCAAATGAGTACTCATTAGAACTCCAAATATATTGACAGATATAAAGGGGACCCCACCAAAGCTCACATAGGGAAACTACAAACCCTACTTGACCAATTTTATATATGGGGGGTTCCTATGAATAGTGGTCATGATAATACCAAAAACACTACCTAGGATAAATAATGAGTGATAAATAACCCCACACCAATCACCAAAAGGGATAACACAATCTCTATCCGAGAAAAAACTCATAGTGGGGATCACAATATTATTCCCAGGAAGTAATATCACCTTATACCTCTATAGGGTTTGATAAAGGGACAAAATCAACTGAAACTAATCGAAACTGAAGAGAAATAGGGCATTAACCTTCCCTATAAAACGTACATGGTGTGTACACGGGGTACATAGTGACTCATTCCTACCTCATGTCTACCCATGTATTGAAATCTCACATGGAATGTAATCCTCGATATATAGGAAATGTCTATTATGTGTATAAAGTATATGGATGTCGGGTTGGCACTCAGTGATCCTATAACCCAAGCCTTTTTATATCTATCCATTCCCATTTACTTCATCTCTAACCATGTATCTAGTCATGTGTGAGTACTAGGTCATTCCTATATACTTGAGACATTCCCATGTGTCTGCATGTGTTTATGCCCATGTACCCTCTGTGGTACATGTTTAGATTCCAACATTGGGTCACATGGGTGTGACATGTGTCAAACAACATGTAATATTTTTCTCTATGTGAAACCCTAGTGATTCTGATGAGGGACTATATAGAGTGTGTTATTAGGACTATATGTTGTGTTGTCAATAATGTTTTTATAATGTTCAGCGTGTTATTTCATTTTCATCCACACCACTGTCACCACCAAATCAATTGATGGAATTGCCAATACACTCAAATCCCGATCTATCTGATCTTATATGTAGATGTCAGTTAGATAATGGCCATCAATCTAATTATAAAACCACCACTATCACATTACTCATTTATCACACACCCTAAAAAACCATGGAAATAAAGATATGATCTTGATCTTCCTCTAATCACACTCCATTTTCATCGCACCATGATCACTTCATTGGTCACAATACCAAACTCATGGTATCAATATTTATTACAAAATAATTT
The DNA here is from genome assembly GCA_963277665.1 of Viscum album. Taxonomy (NCBI): domain Eukaryota; kingdom Viridiplantae; phylum Streptophyta; class Magnoliopsida; order Santalales; family Viscaceae; genus Viscum; species Viscum album. The sequence continues at coordinate 109,213,962 of OY728155.1, read as the reverse complement.
TCATAAGGATGGAATACTATATATTTTTAAAACCACCAGGTAATGAAATTGTATTTGACGAATGTGTGAATAGATGGGTATAAAATGAAAAAATCACAAACAATGCAATGATCCGGAATCATTGATTTATATGGACTCAATTCATTGAAATTAAAATTTTAAACTAAGGGAATCAATAAATAATATCAATTTTAAAAAATCCTTGTAAGATAATCCTGAACTAACGAGACTTGATCCACCCACAAAGAAACCATTTACTAGATTTAATCCCATTATTCAAGTGATAAATAATAAAGGAAATAAACCACAAAAATGAAAAGACCTACCTAATTTATAGATCAATTTTAGTCAATAATGGTTTCATGCCATCATCGTTGGAGTGATCCCGAATCTCTGATGTGAAAAAAGATCATTGATACATTGTCATTCCCCAAGATCACCTCCAATGGATTCACTCTCAATACAACAATTCCGAGGAAAACCATAGGGATTTATAATAGACATGATTATATAGAGGTGATTAGGTAGTTGTATCAAAACAGAACAATATAAAAAATAATTTTTTTCCTATTATGGCATATTATTTAAAATTCCCAATGTTAACAAAGATTATATCATGAATTTCATAAAACACAACTTCTGGATTACAAAAATATCAAATTTTGTTCCATTAATACATTCTATATTTATTTCATTAGTTTACAATATCTGTAGATGTGTGATATAATATATTAAATATTTATACAATACCAATATTGAGCCTCTTTGGGCCTCAGATTCCTACACCGACTTAGTCCCCAGCTCCAAGGTATTGTTATATATATATATATATATATATATATATATATATATATTAAACCATTGCATGGAAAAAACAGTCATTAAACATTCATTGTATGGGTTTGTATAAATCAATTTCCCAACTAATGTGGACAAATTATTATCTCATGATACCTATTGATACATTAAGGGGGTATCTATTAACAGGACCCCCCTTTCTCTTAAAAATTTAAATAATTCATCACATATTTAATGATCAATATAAAACATAATAATTATTCTTTATCGATCATGAATTACCATATCGTATCAATAATATTAAGCATCAATACTATCCCAGAAAGTGAAATAATTTTCTTAATAATAATCCTTTAACTGATGCCGTATATAAAAATAGTAAATGATTAAGATAACATCAAATAAGTGGAAATGATATATAAAAATCCATGATACATAAAATATGAAAACGGAAGAGAAAATAATTTATAATTAGATGATGATGATTTATTGGGAATGTGATCATGAATTGTTGACGACAAAAAACCATGAATTATAAAACGGTGAAAGAAGACAATTAATTCATCATATCTTAACCCATTAAAATTAAATGGGTCTCAAAATGATTTTATCATCACATATTCATAATTGATATTTATAAATAAAATTTATTTTATAGTTAGATATAATCCATAATAAAAAATGAAAATCACCTACGCATGTATATGTAGATGAAAAAACCATTAAAAATATATAATAATTTCTAGGAATAATAATATATTATACTTCCTATTCGGCATCATTAAAAATAAATATTTTTAGAATGTTGAGAAAAAATTCATTTTAAAATAAACAAGGTATATTTTAATTGATTAATGAATGAAAACAACGACAATGAAGGTTGGAAAATATGTTCATTCAGTAAAAATTATCAATCAACAATTCCATTCACACTTTTTGTAAAAAATACCAAAGTACCTCATTCAGAAAACAAAAATAACATTCCTTTTAAATTATTGATATGAATTTTAAAAATGGATTAATATGACATTAAATAATCATCTGAAAAATTCAATGAAAATGTCTTAAATCCTTTTTAATAACATATACATGGATTAAAAGTTTCATTGACCAAAAATTAAATATAGTTTACTTTTTATAAAAATAGTTTCTTGATCAGTTTAAGAACCAAAGAGGGAAAAAAGCATGAAAATATAGAAATCCATTGATAAATTGAAGATAACAAAATATATATATTTTAAAAATATTTAGATAATCAAATTATTATAATGTATATCTAAATGTGACTAATCATGAATAAGAGTTAGATCGTAAAATAAACCTTTATGAATTTAATAACATTCGAGTCAAAAACATTTAAAAGATATATATTTTGTTGAAACATAAAGTTATATTAATAGAGTAATTCCTAATATAATATGTAAATGGGGAAGTATATAAAACATATAAAATAAATTTAGTGTATAATATAACATAAGACTAAATGGACTTGAATTAATATGAAAAACTCTTACCTCATGTCCAACTTGGATCACATGTACTATTAACCTCCATTACAATAAATTTCGATTTATTATAAATCCATAAAAAACCATATACACAGTTATCTTACCATATATTTTTCTCTTATAAAATTCCATCAAATGATTTATAATAATTCTTTAATAACATCATCATCATAGGTATTAATGATTCTTTTTTCATGTTTCTATTGCTTCGTTCTGGTCATTACTTCTTAGTCATTTAATTCATCATGTATAGAATATTAATTATGAAATAATTTTAATTTTTTTATACATTATATAATAATATATAATCATTCATATATGTAGTAAATGAACAAATAATCACATCACATCATTGAGATGGTAGCTCACATGTACACATTAGAGATATTATCATTTTCAAATATATTGAAGATTAAGAAGATATGTAATATATTATTTTTATATAATCATTAATATATCATTAATATATTATATATTCTTAAAATACATAAAAATTTGAAACTGTATTAGGTTTTTATGAAAAATTAAACACATCACGTTATGAATGTGGTAGTCTACACATACACATGAACGATGTTTTCATTACTTATGTGATGGAAAAAGAGATAAAAATGGGTTATTACAACAACATAATAATATTTTATAATATATTTGATAATGATATTACTATATCATCATGGTTACAAAAACATTTCTAGTGGTAGAAAAGTAAAAAAAATAAAGAACTCGATTGACAACTATTCCTCTTCTTTTGAAATCTTCATTTAGCTTAAATATTTTACTTTCATAGGATATTCTTAGAGGAGTACTAAAATATTTAGGAAGTATATATAGATTAAACAATTTTAATTTTTTATATTCTTTAAAAACTTAATGTCTCATGAAATGAGAGTAAGAGAGTAGAGGGGGTACCATTTATAAGTGAAATAGGTGTAAGACATGTTAATACTAAAAAATTTATTATAAAACTTATATGACTTAATTAATTTAAGGGGCTACAAATTATCATTTATTAAATGGTGTTGAGGTTAAGGTGAAAAAAAAAACCATAAACTATGATTTAATTATGTGTTTTAGGTTATAATGAACTAGTAATATTTTAATTTTAACCATTTTATCTCATTTCACCTTAACCAAAGTGATAAAAAATTAACATAGATATTATTAACTATGGGAAAAAAAATTAATTTTGACATATTACATAGTATTAATTATTATTATTTTAAATATTTAATCCATTTTACAGATTCAATTTCAATAAGTGTTAAAATTTTACTTCTAATATATGTCAGTAAAATCCAATGATGCCCATATTTATAAAACTGTGTGTCTTGAGAAAAAAATGATTTTAAATAAAAAATGTATAATGTTGATTCTAAGAGAAATAATTTAATTATGAAAAATAAATCTTGACATATTTTTAATTAAAAATAATAAATATATTAAATAACCTTGTGAATCCTCGATTTTGAGAGATAAACCAAAAATAATTTTAATTTGATTAAAAAATTTCTTGTATTTCCAAAAATTTCAAAATGGATTTCTTATTTCAATATAATATTTTTATATGAATTAAATTAATTAATTATATATATATATATATTATATAAAATTGTTTTATAATGATTGATTTTATTCTTATATCATTTTAATTTCATTAATGTAACATTATTTGTAAAATCATTACTTTTCACAATTCAACCAAAAATAAACCATTCCTGAAAAATCATAAAAATAACCATAAGATAATTTTCATATTATGAAATCAAAAATTCAATAATTTTATTATAAACATAAAATAAAATAATTCTAATATTCATGCACATATAATTAAAAACATATTTAAACAATATATGTACTATTGAAACATAAAAAGAATTCATACTCATACATTAATAACAAACAACTATTTGATAATTTTAAATTTATTTGATTGAATATTTTTTCAATAAATTTCCTAAAAATAAATAATATATATTTATTAAAAGGTGAATCAAGATTTTCATATTAAAATATTATATCATATTAGATGAATATTCATTTCAAATCATTACGATCCACATTAAAACCAAAAAGGTTTCCTTGCTTTAAAAATTGGATACATAAAATTTTGGAACATAAATGATCTAAATCATCTCCCACTACTTTCATGAAAAAACTCAACCTTCATAGAAATATCATACCTAAAACCATTCTTCACATCCTTTGGAAAAGTAAACATAATTTAGAGTGATCTCAAATTCATAATAATGGTAAACAATGTAGATATAAATTAATAATAAATTTTTAAGAATTACATTAAAATAAGGGTGTTAGAGAATGAATGTATAATTTTTAAATCATACCCATCAAATCATAGATGAGAATACTATGTTATGTAATATAAATTGTTAGTTTATAAAAAATTATTTGTAAAGTAATCATAAAACATGAGCCACAAAATCATAAAAATGGAATATAATCATGTAATAAAATAGTGTGATAGTGTTTGGAATAATCGTAATCATAGAAATAATATGTTTATGAAACCCACAAATAATTACTTAACATGTTAGGCTTGGTATACCCAACATTTTAATTTCTTTGGGATTGGGTTAATCTCTTGTATACCCTATCTTGGGATTCAAATAACTTAATATTTACCCTCTATTGGGAGTGTGATAACTACCAAAATACCCTTTTAGCTCATAGAATATTTATCATTAGCTAATGAATTGGAGTTTTATGAAGTAACCACCTATCACCTAATCATAATCCTTTTATCGGTATGCAACATGATCATGAAAAAATTTATCATTTCATCGTGGCATAACCCATAGGAATGAAAATTAGTTTCATTATAAATTCATCTAGATAATAAATAACCATCTAGGGATAGAATAAATATGGTGACATTGTATAATATCCATATTATATCCAATGTAACATAATATGATGTTATTATAGATGAAAATACCTTTAAATGATCACAAGAACATTTCTTAATGAAATTGCACATTTCATTTATAATCAGCACTTTTAAAATATAAAACTTCATGAATACAAGGAAAAACATTTTCTTTCAAAATAACAATGGATAATTATAATTTTTAATTTATAATAAAGATTAGTCCTTATGGTTGGAAAATCCATATGTGTGGTATGCATTAAAATAAAATCTATTAACACCTTTAGTAAACAATACCTCATTCATAAAAAGATAAGATGACTAATTTTAAAAATTTTTATAGAAATTAAAGAATACTTAATAATGTATTTAAAAAATAAACATAAAATGGTAAAAAAATTCTTCAATAAAGTTAAAATAAATTTAGTTCATAGATATATATTATTCCCCACTAAATATAAAATGAGAGTTGGTTTTCCATAAAAATATTCATTCAATTTTTTGAGTACCTAGAGAGAGGATAATTAAAGGGAAACATGAAAATTATATAAAAAAGAAACAATATGAAAATTAATGTGATTTGTGATAAATTGATAATATATTTTCATTATCATAAATTAATTCATAAAAAACCAGGTAAAAATTAGATTTTAACACACAACTCTTACAAATTTTTGTATATTTTGAATCATAAACCCCATCAAAGAAATAAAATCATATGAAACATTAAATAATAATAATATAAATATACTCATGATATAACCGATAAAGAGAGTATTAGATACACTGAATAAATTATGACATATGTTTAACTATCCATATTTTCAAAAGAAGAAAATTTGAGATGATAAACCCTTAATACTTTCTTAAAATTCAAATCTAAACACATCGGATAAAATAACATTATTTAAATACATAAAAAAAATAAATTATTAAGGATCCATTATATGACATATAATATTAGAAGTATATACAGCTTATAAATATAAATATGTGAAAATCAAAAAACATATAAAAAACAACTGAGATGAAAAACCCTTCCATATATCAAACTTTATTTGTAATCAATATAAAATATTGTATAATAAATTTCTATATAATAAAATTTTGTAACATAACTATTTAAATAATTATAATATCATATATAGTCCAATTATAAAATTCAACATTATCTTATTAATAATTATTTATTTAAATATTTGTTTATTGGTGTTAACTATTTTGGTTTTCATGTATATTTTTATTTGGATATTATAGTCCTTACATCTTGATTATGGTTACATAAACAACAAAATATTAATAATGACATAATTGTAACTATATTCCCTGTATAAATATTTAGAATCATCCATATAAAGAATATATAGAAAAAGTGTTTAAAATTTTGATGGATCAATAGTCTATTTATAAGCAAGACAATTTATTTAATTTTATATTGAAAAAAAGGAAAGCATGATAAATAAAATATTATTATTATATCTTTCAAAATAATTTTGGCTAAAATCTAACCCAAAACCTAGCTTGGTTCATGATAAGTCATAAGATGTGTTCCCAATCCTTTCGGTCTAACGATTAGCATTGAGAATCAATGATATCATAGAGGGGATGATTTATAAAAATAATAACTAGGATAAAATAACCAAAACAAATAACAAAAAATAAACTAATAATAAATAAACAACAAAAGATACCCAACCGACTCTAGATACAATAGAAGAATGAAAATCATAAACAAAAGAAAAACTAAACCAAACACAAAACATGACATGATCTCTATGTGACCTCTTAGTGACCACCATCCATAAGGCTATCCTCTTGTAAAGGAATCCAAAACTTAAAACCTGGCCCTACAAAAAAATTCGTTCATATTGATACCATGTGGCATAAATAAGGTCTGAGAATAAACATCATATTAGGTAAGAACCACTGATTACACAAGTTTCATTTCTTGAAAGATTCCATAAAACTAATTTGAAATACATATAATGAAAATAATAATTTTTTTCATTTTAATGAACCAGACAGGGAATTCCTCATAAAAATGTTTTAGAGTTATAAAAACTAGATCAAAAAATAAAGAAATTATAATACAAACCATTCCCTGAGATTGGACAACTAATCTAGGAATAAAATAAATAGTTGGGTAACAACGACATAAGAACAAAAAGAAATGTTCTAATAAATTAAGCAACCATGTTAGATGAAAATAAAGCAAGATAATACATACAATAATCGTCAGAATCTCATAAAAATCTATAGAAGAAATTCTTCTATGTAATCAGGTAACACTTAACTGTCTATGTGTGGTGTATCTTTATATTCAATAACCAATTGGTTTCCTCTAACCATCCTCACCTGTGGCAATGCCCCACCAACCTCTACAAAATCTAGGAGGTACTATTCCATCTAATCAGCACTAATAAGAAACTATTTCTTGAACTATATATGATGCCCAAAAATACCATTATAATAGTACATGAATAATGATTAGATCATCAAATGCATGGAATAAACCAATAACCAATAGATTATAGTATTATTTCCTAGTGCAGACTCTAACACTAGCTATGCAGAGGCCCTATCCTTGGAGGGGAAACAATAGAGGTACCCATCACACATCAAACCATCCTAGGTTCCAACCAATTAGACATATCACACGATTTTCAAATCCACTATCCAAAATATCTCAAGGTACTAGTTGTGCCTCAACACATTCAATTCCAAATAATTTCTATTAAATTTTTTAAAATATTTATTAAAACATACCGCATATAAAAAAGGTGCCAAATGGTCCTTTATATCATCTAGTTACCATTTCAAAATTCGAGGTTCCAAAAGTTATGAACTATAAGTGACATTTTTGAGAACCAAATTTGATATCACTTGTAAGGTAAGGTCTAAAGAAAAGATGAGAGAATAAATAAAGATGTTTTGAAATCTAGGGTTTAAGTTGATCAGAATTTTAGAATGCCATTATAATTCCAGTACCTACCCATATGTTCACCCACCACATAGATTTATATGCACACATCCAATCTCATTTCCATTAAAATTCATAGAGTTCTAAATTTTTTTAATTAATGAAATATAAGTAGCACAAAAATCTATTCATAAGAACTAAATAATATGAAATACAATACAACCACACACAAGCTCAATTCATAATAGAATCTAACATACCGAAACATGTCCAAATCTAAACACTCCCTATATCAATCAATCCCTTTTCAAAAGAAGAATTTTCATTTTTTCAAAATCTTTTCATACATATATATAATTAAGAATAATTAAATAATCCCTTTCAAATACCATTTTCATAAAATTTACCATATGAAAACACCATAATAATTTACACAAACACATCACAAGCATGAGAATCACATTTAAGAAATGATTTATTAAATCTCAAGCACCAATGTTATATTCTAGAATGGAAAATAATGTAAACACCTACCATAATGATTTGTGAACGCAATAAAAATCCATGTGAAGGAAGAAGATAACCCAAGAGATGTTTTTTAATGTCCTAACATCAAGGAAACAAAATCCACACATCATCCATAGATTCTAGTTTTCATCCAATAGGGAACCAATCTGAGAAAACTCACGAAACTAAGAGAGGAGAAGAGATGTGAAGGAAAATGAAAATGAAACCCATAGAAACTCACCTTAGAATCTTATAGGCGCCTAAACCCAGGAGGTGAAACCAAGTTGTAGGAGAATGAGAGCCCTATTTTGTTCCAAAATCGATCGTAGTGGAGGAGAACCCTCTAATGGTTTAAAAAGAGGGAGGGGAAAGAGGAACTTCCACATTTCAAGACACTTGGAAAAGTATCACAGTTCAAATGATTGTGTTCGAACTATGCCCATCTGACTAGAGAATGAGGGAACCCACACAGGATGGTGAAACCAAGCTTCAACTGTTTAACTCATCTCTTCCAAATTATAGATCCATTTTGAATGCTTTTTTAATGTTTTCTACTAATCATGTGAACGTTGTGTTTCTTTGATCAAACACCAAAACAAAATGCACTGTTACTCTATAGACTCACATGGTAGGGGCCAAAAAATGTGTATGCCATGAAAATCAAACCTTATAAGATTAAAATTAACTACAAACTCCCTCTAACTTAACATGTCACACAATTAACCCCACAATCATGGATAAAAACCAAACATCAGGAAAAAATACTGCGTAAACAACCAAAAATAAAAAATTATCATTGGAAATATAACATGAACCTGAATAAGAATCACCAAATTGAAGAAGATGAATTATTTAAGAGAAAATTTTTGGTCGGTGAGTATAAATTACCCCCACCAAAAACATTTTCTCCACCAAAAAATCACCCAGCAAAATGAATAACCAACCTTGAGATCAGAACAAAATGAAACCGAATGAAACCATGAACCTTAGTGTGACTGTTCAACTTAAAAATTCACACCAAACTAGCTCTAATAAAGATACCACATGGAGAAAATGGTACATAGACTAGGGTTCTCTCCACCCTAATTAATTGACTAACACGAACCAACCTATGAACTATCCGCATAGAAAAAATAACACAAAAACTAGAAAAAACAAAAAAATACAAATCCCCGACACAAAGGGGAACCCACAAATGATACATGATCCAAAATATGTACCAAAACACAATCCATAATTTCAAAAGTAAACAAGCATCACTAAACTATTACAATAAAAAATAATACAATTTCATAAAAGGCTAAGACCACACATGAAATAACAAGTGATCCCAAAAATAATACCCAAATTTCACAGACACTATAATTATAATGGAACCCTCATATGAAAATGAAACTTCAACAATAAAACACAACCAAAATACACTATGATTTCAAAGAAAAAATATTGCCTAAAGATTGCCACACCCACTGATGATTCCTAACCGATTGAGAAAGATCACTCTAGGGCCTCGAAATGGAGTCATAATGCCATGAAGCATCTTCTACCTATAATTAAGGAATTGGAAACCTCTAGAGATGAATTATTCTTTATTCAATTCCAATTTTATACTTTATCCAGATAACCCCAATCTCCCCAAACACAACATGTATTGGGAGAATTATGGCAGGATGGCTTCGAATGACCAAACCAACCACACTAGAAGAACGTGATAAAAAGGGTCAATGTATGAGAAAGTTAGAACCAATAAGGGAGACTTGTAAAGCAAATATTCCTCTAGAACAAAAGTCTTTCAATATGGGGAACTGTAATAAGCACCAACTTTCATGGATTTTACTCAAGAGACAAACTAAGTTAGAAATTCTAAAATCATGTAACTTCTCAAATTGAACTATCCTGAATGAGTGAACTCACTTTCTAATCTCTGAATGATTACCCACAAACAAAAATAAGAGTTTTAAACTGATATTACGACACTCTATCTAAGGAAAAATAATTCATCCCTTTGAAGTGTCCAACATAGGCCGTCAATTTATGGTGGACTTATTAAACACACAATAGATATTACACTTTTCTCTCCTTCACCTCTACAAGTATGAATTGTCGAGTGATTTTTCTATTAAACATTTCCCATGAAATACAGAAAAGTAATGATGCTAGGATAACCACCTTCCATCAATCCAAACTTAAACCTTCAAACAAAGCCAAATCAGAACCCACACTAACAACTTCTGGAGTTCCCAACACCCTAAATCTATCTTTAATCTTCTATGTCCATTTCACTGCCTCTAATGGAACTCAATAACCATGTAAAAAATATAACAAATTAGAATAACATGAAAATTACACCCCATAGGGTGTATGGGTAGGGACAACAACAAGAGAATAGTCCCCAGAAACCTTGGGGACCTTTCTGGGAGGCATTATCAAATTAACAGAAAAACACACAAACTAAATCAACATAAAACTAATACTCTATCCAAAATAAACATTCGACACAAGCACCAACTCATAAATCAAACATCTCAAAACAAAACTAGATTCCCCTATCAAAGACCACCACTTCAATTTCAAAATATTGACCATTTCACTCCATTTACACTTTTAAAAATACCAAAAACCCATTTTCTAATCAAACTCAGACACCACATCCCAAATTTAAAACAAATTAATACCCCAAAATAACTTTCCTTTTGAAAACACCTCTTCAATGAAAATATTTTTTACATTTCATAATCCACTAACAAAACCCAAAATCAAACCAATACACAATTCGCATAAACCACTAAAAAATGGAACTAGTTGCAATGTATAACCCAAAAATTTATTTTAGTGGGCCATTCCAAAAGAAATAAAAAAACACTAGGAATATTCTAATTTGGGAGCTTGGGCCCCACATGGCTCACTAATACACATAATCCCACCACCCATCATAGACTCATATCTATTGTCATTACCTATCCACATAGACCAAAAAATGTATGAAATCTTAGACTACCATGGTAACATTAGTTACAGAAAGAGAAGAGTTTCATGAAGTCCTTATTATACCTACCTCTAGAGTCTCATCGTTACTAAAATATAGTTTATCTAACACCCCAAATAAAAATAATATATCTCAAACATATTTTCAGGAACCAGGATGGGCTTCCATCTAACCCGACACCTGACTCGGTCCGCAACAAGGCCTGATATGTGTTCTCAAACCTCCTAAGCTAGAACTGGCCCTGTTAATCAAAGATATCATAGTGTAAATGATTTATACCAACATAAAATAGAATAAAATAATAAAAATAGGGTACTTATCAAAATCTAGTAACAACTGAACAATAAAAATGAACAAATTAATCTAAATACAATAGTATAAGGGCAAAACAACTCGATTCTACAAACATCCTATAAATAAAACCCGTCCCAAAATCCTAAATATACAAAATAACTCGTGTCTACCAATGTCAAGTGGCTTAAATAGAGTGTGATCATAAAAAACCTAGTTGGTAATAACCAATGATGCTACAAATTTCCTTTCCTAAAATGGTCCATAAACACTAGTTTAAAATACATAAAATACAAATAAGGTTTTTATAATTTTAGGGAACCATACACAGCTTTCCTATTATAATTGATTTAGAGTTCTAAAACCCAGATCCCAAAACAAAAATATAAATAAGAAAAATACAAGAAAGGAGGTCAGACAACTAAGATAGAAATAAGTAAATAGAAGTTGAAATCAAAAGAAACCAAGAAGAAGGTAAAAATAGTATTGGAGAAAACATAAAGGTGTTAATAAAATAAGAAACCATTTATAGTGAAAATAAATAATGAACATGCATATAGTAATTATGGGAATTTACTAAACTTATCTAGATGAAATCCCTATATGTACATAGGTCAAAATCACCTTTTGGAATGAATTGTATCTTTATAGTCAATTAACATCTAGATTCCCCAAAATTTCCTCAATGGTGGTAGCACCCCTCTGTCCTCTCAAAAAATAACGGGGTACAAATCCAGCTAATTGGAACTAATAAGAAATTATCACTCAACCATATAGAAGAAGACCAATAATACAATTATAATATTACATATTGAATGATGAGGTCATTAAAATAATGAAATAAACCAATAACCCATATATGCCAATATGATTTCATATCCCAAACTCTGACACTAACTATGGAGAGGACCTCTCATCTGAGAGACAAATATAGAGGTACCCATCACACATCAAGTAATTCAAGGTTCCATCTAGTCTAACATGTCCCAGAGTTTTCAAATTCACTTTCCAAAATATCATAATGTTCCAATCATGCCTAAACATTTACAATTCGATATATTTTTCAAAACCATTTATAAAGTTGAGAAGAAAACATACAAGATGCATAAAATGTTCCATATATTACATTATACCATTTATTTACCATTTAAAATTATATTGTCAAAAATGGTACAAGCATTAAGTAAAACAATTGAAAACCACATTTTATATCAATTGGATACAAAATTCACATTTTTCAACTATTGTGGTTTTATAAGAACCATTTTGAAAGGGGAGGGAAAAAATAATATTAGAGGGAAGTAGAAAACAAGTTTTGAAATATTGGGATTATGGTGAACATAATTTTGTAATGCCATTATCATTTGTGTGACATAACTTATGTATACCCCATGCACATATGGATATGACCACATCTAATGAAATTCTCCTTAATATTTTTAGTGAAAACGAGGGTTTTAATTAAATAAATATATGCAACACATCAATCCATCCATATTAACTAAATAATGAAATATACAGTACAACTGCACACAAGCTCAATTCACTGTGGAAACTAAGATACCAATACAAATACAAGGAAAAACACCGTAAATTACCCAATTCTATTTCAAAAGTTCAATTAAAATTTTATCAAAAACCATACATACATATATATCAGATTAATTAAATAAATGCATAAAACCACCATTTTCAAATAATTATCCACATTAAAAGGAAAAAATATTTCACACAAATAAATAAACATTATGATAGAATTATTTTAGAAATAATTTACAAAAAATAAATCAACAATTTTATGTTTTAGAAAGGTATATAATGAAAATAGATGCCTCAAAGAGGTGCAAATGTAACATCACTCTAAGAGTATGAAAAACTTATCTCAATATATGATCTGTATTCCCTCACATGAAGGAATCACAATACATATATCATAACAAGATTCTAGGGTTCGTCCAAGAGGGAACCCAGAAAAAAAAACTCATGTAACCAAGAGTAGGATGAGATAAGTGAATGAAATTGATTATGAAACTAAATGAAACTCACATTGGAATCATGTAAGATCATCAGCCTAGGAGGAGGAGCCAAGGTAGAGGATCTTGGGAGCCTTCTCATGCACCAAAATCAGCCATGGGGGAGAAAAATCCTAAAATGAGTTAAAAATAGGGATGGTAATAAGAATAATTTCAAAATTTTAGGATACTTGGGAAAGTCTCACGATTTCGCTCTGGGGTTCTCCAAATCATGCACCAACTACGCACAACCAAGGGGAGTAGAAGGGTACTTACAAGATAAGTCTGTTTGGTTTAATAAATCATGTGCCAACTGTGAAACTCAAACCTGTAAAATGATAGATCTATTTTTCATGTTTGATATATGGCTTCTACTAACTGTGTGTAGGTCGTAACACATAGCTCAGACACCAGAAACAAACCACACAATTACTCCTTGGACTTTGATGGTTTGGACCAAAATATTTTCAGATTATACACCTCAAACTATGAAAGGAAAAAATGCACTAGAAATTCCCAATGAAATAACATTCCACAATGCTAACCACAAACCATGCCCAAAAACCAAGCATAAGGCCAAAATCCACTAGAAACCACCAAAACTCCAAAATTCCCACAATGAACTTGACCTGAATATCAAGCAAAAGAACCAACTCCAAGAAAACAAGTAAATTAAAATAAAATTTGTGGTTAGAATGTGATATTAAAGAATAATAATTATATTATAAGTATCATATATATTTAATAAATAATTTATTATATCAATCAATGTGAGGGGGTGATAGAAAAGCGAATCACATTGCTACATGTAGGTGGTAGTCCACACGAACATAAGATGATTAATTTTATTTCCAATTTTACTGAAATGTGGTAGCAAATGGTTGTCAAATAATAATTATATCATATTTTTATCTATATATTATATCGTATTCATCATGTAATTGTTGATACAATAGGTTTCTATAATTTTAAATCTTAAATAAAATTCAAAAATCTCAGTTCAGATTTATATATGTTGTTTGAGAGACCTCCTTTGAATTACAACTTAAGAATTGAATTTTTGATGTCAAGAGATGACAAGTGGATCTAAGATGAAGTGATTAAATATAGAATGTTTTTTGGGTATGTATGTTTTAAATAAATGGATCATATCATTTCAAAAAGTGAGGATATTTGAATTCCTTTTATATGTGAGGGGAGGGACACACATGTAATTACTTACAAGATTTCAATAATACAAGTTGTCTATCATGTGAAATTGGAAATGAATAGCCAATAAATAAAATAAAATATAATATAAGGGGGAAATAACATCATAAAATATATTTATAAAAGTTTAATTGTAACTTTTAGCCTTATCTCATAGTTCGACCCACATGATACTCAATTTTAAACCCAAACCATGTTAGGATATTTTTATTATATTTATTATTCATTAACATACAAAATGAATGATGAACCACTAAACAATATGGAAATGGAGATTAAAAATATGGAAACCATTTTTATAAAATAAAATTATATTAATTGGAATAAATTAGATTTAAAATAAGTATTAAAAATACAATAAAACCCATTTTTTGAAAAAAAATCATTTCTAATCATTAAACTATATTTACATTTATTCCAGGACTAGAAAATTATATCAAAATAATTTTATAATTTTTTTTTGAATTTATAATCTATAAATTTATTTATAATCATTAATTAATAATTATTTTTTAATTCATTATGATAAAAACATTTTTCAGACATTAAAACTATTTTATGAAAAATGGGTTTAAAAGCAAAGAAATTAAATTATACCAAAAAAAGTATAATAGGATATTCTATGTAAATAATTAGATTATTTCAAATTAAAAGTGTATTTTGTTACTCTATTATCAAATTTTGACCATAATAGTAATTTTAAATAAATTTATTTAATGAAAATAATAGAGAATTTTACGAAAATTTTTATTTTTCAATATTCTTTGAAAAAAATTAGAAAATAAAAAAATTCCACCCAATTATAATAATAAAATTATTATTTCATAAAATTATATTCAATTAATGAAATTAAATTTCTAAAAATCAAAAAATATTTACAATTTCATTGAAAAAAATGGAATAAAACCATTCATGATGAAAAGGTGTTTTTAACTATAAAAGGATTTTACTGAAACATGTCTTCTTATTTATCTTTAAATAATCAACAAATTTGAATTATATATGACTCTTATAAATATTTGTAATATTTTTATTCATATTAATACCACTAATTTAATGGCCATGTTATAATGACAACATTTAAATGATAATGTTTTTATATTATATTATTTTCTTCTTAAAGCAAGGTATTATGTGTTGAGGAAGCTATCGGCCTATTATTATTTTAAAAACATTAAGGGTGTTATATTATCCCCTAATTAATTAAATTTAATACTATTTTTTCTATTGTTTTTTTGGGTTCTATAAATAAAAATCCTTTTCTCAAAACCCACATGATTCAAGGAAACAATAAAAATTCCTTTAGAAAGGGGGAGTGAGAAGCATAATGGCTACCATAAATTACACAAAATCGGGTTCCCAAATATAGAGGACATTATACTGAAGTGAAAATACATACATTTTCAATAAATATAATGTCTATAGAATAATAGGAAGTGATATATAATATGGTCATTATAATTTTAAAGGCAAAAAAATGATAAATTACTAAGGGTGATAATAACCACCAATTCTTTAAAAATAACTTTAAAAAGGAAAACATTTCCAACTTTAATGACTATTTTCATTGATTTTAGTTATTATTTTACCATATATCATGATAAAATTCAATCACTTATTTTTTTCAAATTCATAAATGAAATTTCATCCTTTTTTTGGGCATTTCAATTATTTTCCAACTATTGTCATCAAATATTCAAAAGATTCATGAATGTTATAAATTATTCACCAATTAACAACTAAAATAAACTTTTACTATATCATAATTTCTCTAAATAGATTAAAATATATTTCTATAATAATGTTTCAATTAAACAATCCAAAAAAATGGTTTCTACATGCTAAGATAACTGATATGAATAAAATATTATTTGAATGATTATTCTAAATGATTTCAATAATAATACCCAAATATTTTATTAATAATTTACAAAGATAGAAATATTCTAAAATAATGGTTAATAATTATTGAAAACTCAAAAAAAAAATTTAAAAAAAAATATCAAATAAAACTTTTATTTATTCCATAAAAACATAAAAAGGATCATAATTTCATGTACCAATCATATGAATACATTGATGATATATTATCCTAAAATAAGATAATAGCCCAAATAACTATAAAATCTAAATGAAAATAAATATATTTCCCAAAATTTATCCAATATGTTATTCCAACATTAAATAACATACTATAAAATATTTTTTAAAAAATAAAAAAATGCAATAAACATCCTCTAAGATAACACAAATCACTCTTTTATCCAACCACTAATTAATTTCAAGGTCTCCAACAATATAAATTTCACTATTTCAATATTAATCAACACTTTATCCCAAAAAAATATTTTTATCTCAACCATTCGAACATATTAATGGTTATATATCCCAAAAAATGTGTTTACCAAAAATAAGACCTTACCACTAAATTTTTTTTATGTTATCAGTAACATTCAACATATGATTACAATTCCTTTAAAAAAATATTGTAGAATAATCCTTCAATGTTTCAGGATTCTTATAAGAATAATATCATAAATTAAAATATTCTATAATATAATTCTCAAATAAAAATACATAATAAATTCAATATTAAACATTAAATATTCTTGTTGAATATTCCTTTCCATTGCCTAGGTGTTAGCCCTAAGATTAGGGAATTGACTTCGATAATTTCCATGTCTCCCCCATGTGTGATATTGATCTATAAATGGTACCTTGGGATATTCTATATTTCTATCCATAGGACTCTTCTTTTATCCAAGAGAATTAGTTTATTTATAACATTATATTCTACAAACAAATATCTTCCCATTCCATTGGTAAATTTCCCCAAGTGCTTATTTACACATTCTCTACATGTACAGAGATGAATCTTATTTCCTACTTTGTCTTCATGTAACACATTTTTTTTGTTATTTGGTTCATTCATGTAGTCACCAATGATTAGGTTGTTATTCTAATATCTTTATAGCTAGTTAGGAATATTCCCAATATCACATATTCTATATAAAATTCCAATTAGTTTCACATGATGAAAAATCACTATATCATCTATCCAATTCAGAAATAATATGATTACTCCTCATTCTATCAATTGACTAAAATCAAAAATCATACTGTTGGAAACAATAATCGGAGTGACAATTAATGTAATTTAAATTCCTCAAAGAATTAAAATAAGAAAAATATTATATGACAAATGATTATATTAAGGATAAATATTATTTATCTTTAATTCATTCCAAATTATAAAAAAATTAACACAACATCCATAGATATATATGACCTACCATCTCCATAAATGGTGTTACTAATTTTCCCACCTCTAATTTTATGGGCTATTATAAATACATATATATCTAATATATTTGATTTTTATATAATTTATTTTAATTCTGGTGTGATTTAATCATGATCAAAATATAATGACTGTAATTATCAAACCAAAACACATATGAGATATGAAGCAGTTATCACCCAGAATAGAAATTTTAATTATGAATTATTAGTAAATTTTTGATTAAAAACTATAAGTAAAAGATATATGGTATGATATATTATTATTATGGTTATTTAATTTATTTATTATAATTCTATATTTTTTATATAGTTATTTTAGACAAGTGAAAAGAAACTCAGACCTAAGTTAAGAGATTTTGGACTCAAATAAATATCTGTGAGACATATACCATATTCACCAATGATTTATTTTTTGTGGTGTATATATTTTCTCTTCTAAATGTTTTTTTAGTAATATATTTATCTTCATGTTTTTTAAATATTCATTTAATTTATTTCATTATTAGGGGTTATAATTTTAATGTCACCAAAGTGGTAAGGTTTTATTACACAAAGTCATCATTATTTGAGATTGTTTGTATTTTTGTTTCACATGGGGGAATTAGTTTATATTTTTTTAAACCCATTATATATTCTTCTAATATATCAATTGGTGAAAATTTCATCAAATAGTATAATTTTATTCTATTTGGTACTTAAAAAGAATGATAAAATGTTTTAATGAAAACCAAACATTATTTATCTCTTCGGTCGAAAAGCAATTTTCTTATATATTCATGTTACATAAAAATATTTTAATTGATGTTATTATCATTCTGAAAATGATTTTTTAAATATATTTTTACCCATGTTTGATTTTATTAAATTTTTTTTGAAAGGTATCCTCCTGTTTTTTTTCGAACAATTGACTTTTAAATATTTATCAACAATGTGAAATGAATGTTTTTATAACTTACATATCATGTATGTAATTACCCACAATCATAACCATGCATTTCATTGAATATTAATTTATGTATCCCAATGATTATATTCAATTAAAATATGTTTTCTAATACTCTATAAGTATTTAGTTTTTAAATGTTATTATATTTGTAAAAGGGGTATTTTTCTCAAGAATGTTCTTAAAGATATTTTTATGGTATTTCTATTATTCAATGAAAACAAACCTTATTTGAATTATGATACATTGGGGATATGTTGTAATGATACCATCCATATTATTTTTAAGGATGGTATATGTTATGTTTTACTGGGGATGTACTATCATGATAACACTAACCATGTTACTATGGATAGTTAATAATTATTTTTATTGATTGGGGAAAGAATTAACATTTCCTATTGTAAAATTTCTATATTAATATTTACATTAATTGTGTTTATCTTCAAAAATATAAGGAAGTCATTGGGATTTTTATGTGAGGGGACAAGCCTGTTATAGACCCTCAATGCATCAGTAGGTCCTATGAGACAAACTAGATTAGGTATTTGGATGAGGAATTACCCATTTATGTATGATGTATTTGAATTTGGACTTGACAGTACCTTTATGAAGTATGGAATTATGAATTACCTCATCATGATATTTGTTATTTTTTCCATGTGAATATTTTTTAGCTATGATTCCCATGGACAAGTCTCTTGCTCATGTGATTATTTAAATGTAATTATTTGATAATCATTTATTCCTACCATATTACTCATAATGATAAAGTTAGTTATTAAATTTAATGTGTTTTTATTTATTTAAATTCCAATATTCAATATAAATTATTATTCATGACAGTTTCAGATGTTCACATTCTATTACTGAGCATCTGAGACCACTCCTTTATTATGTTTCCTTTCCTAAGTATTCCAGGATGTGTTTTTGATTGATATATATGTTTATGTTAAAAATAATAATGGTTTTATCAATGAAAATAATATGTTTATGTTTCGAATTTTAATTTTATATTCATTTATTTATATAGTTTTACAACACTAATAAACTATTCAGTCCTTTGTGTTGTGGTCGCTTGTATATAACTATAATGTGATAAAGTAACCACCTACTTTAGGCTAATAGGGTCCAATTAATTATTTTTGGTATCTTGTAAGCATTATTATAATACATGGGAACCATATTTAGTAAAACACATATTAGAATACAAGTAACACCCTGAGATTTTGTGACATTTTTTTCCAATTTATTTAAAATTTTAGATATTTTTCATTTCACAAAACAGTGAAATTATTATTATATATATATATATATATTAAAGCACTATCTTTGTCATGAGTTATATGAAATACCTAGTTAATCATACACTACATGCAACATAATGTCTATCTTTACTTATATGCAACACTGAGGTTAGCTTACGTTACATGCAGGACCGAGTTTTTCTGAAAAAAAAAACGATATTATTAAAAAAATTACAATATAATATAATAATATATAACATAGACCTTTTATTACTAGTTCGGAAAAGGTTTATCTAAATTATGAAAATATATGGTTTAAAAAAATATAAAATTATTTAATTAGATAAAAATTAATTAAAAATTAATATGAAAATTGAGTAAATATAAATGAAAATATTATTGTTATTATCATCAAAACGTTTATATACTAATAAATTAAATTAAATACAAATAGTAAGTGATATTAATTTAAAAAATATATATATATATATATATATATAATATTCAAAAAACAATTTTAATATTCGTACAATATATTTTTGAGGAATATGATAAGAACAAACCCAATATTACCTATAAAATATTATATTTTTATAAAATAATGTTTCCCTCCTTTTAAAGGTGAAACTTTTTTTAATCAATTTTTTTGAAACTTTTATAAATATTATATGTGAAAATAAATATAATAGTCAAAATAGAACCATGAGAAATCTGGTAGGGTGAATTTTTGGTATTATTATGTGAAGTTTCAATTTTTAATCAATTAATGCAAAAATCTGATTTTTAATTAAAAAGTTACTTTTATTATAATTTATTTCTAAAGATAAATTAAAATTTATATTGGTTTGATAGTTTAATTAATTAATAATATTAAAAATAAATTCATTTTATATCAATTGAATAAATTTAATGTTGAAATTAGGTATAAGAACAGAGCAAATTTTTTGGACATTTTTACGTTTAAAACCCATATTGTCATTCCATATATGGGATTAATTTTAAATTAATTTACACAAATTATGTATTTGGAAATTGTTGAAATAGATTCCATATTTTGAATAATCAATATTTATAATGTCTAATATGTAAAATTAATTTTTTTATCAAAAGGATTGGTGAATATAGTTGAAAGTAATTATAGTTATTAAGGTAAAATTAATATTATCAATGGAATAAACTTTTAATTTAGGGAACCACTTGTACAAAATCAATTTTATGTACTTATTTTGTCCATAAAACATATATTATTAATTTTTTTGATAAAAACATAGGTACACCTAACTTATTGTCATAAATGTCATGTCTGTCCTTTCCCTTCCATATAAAAGGCCACCACCTCTCCCACTTTCTCACACCTCAAATACCACTTAAGATCAGACAATATCATCCAAATAAAATTCCTAGAAATCATAAATTCCTTCTTGAATCTTCCCTTTATTCATAAATTCTTATAATGAATTTCTTAGATGCAAACAAAAGGAGTTACCCAATTAAGAGGTAACAAACTTCTTTCAAGCTCAATTATTTTATTACCATTATCCACTCCTCACACTCTTATTATTCCATGGTTTTATAAAAAAACTAGTATCCTCAATATAAGATGATATTTTTATGATAACATATATACCTACACTTATACACACTTCCATTTAATGGGCAACAAACATATAGTTCACATATACTGTGAACTACCACCACACAAAATGATGATTGTTTAATTTTCTTTACTGACTCTCATTGTGGAAATTATTATTGAAATTATATTTATATTATATATATATAATACTTATAATTTCTTTATTCTTGTGTAAATTGTTTTTAGAACATACTCTTATGCCTTCTATCATGGGTAAATATGATAATTTCATTTGTGGTAGTGCAGACTACCGCCCCCTCAAAGTGATGTGATTCATTCAGACAATAAATAGAATTTATTAAAGAATTTTTTAGTGAAATTATATAATATATACAAAATATTAATTCTATTTTAATGATATTTTATACATATATTAATATACATATTTGTGATTTTCATTAATTCTTTCTATACGTCTATAAAAAGAAAGCAATATTGTCTCGTACGTCAGGCATACCGTCTCCATGAACTGTGTATTCTATTTCATACTTCTATATTATATATAATATTATAGTATTCATTTACAAAATATTAATGATATTTATATCTTGTTATTATTCTATAAATCGTCTTATTTATGTAAGGACAAATGATATAACTAATTTAGATACATGTGAAAAACAAAGAGAATATTACCTAAAGAATAACATTAACATAGAATTTTTATAAAAGGGGCATTATAAATTCATAAAATAACCCTATATAGAATTATATAAAAAAATATTGTTCTTTAAAAGATGTATAATAAACTAATATTTATTATACATGAAGTTATTATAAGTATAACGATATCTAAGACACAAGGTAAGGGGATTTAATTTTAATTTTTATTTCGATAAGATTCATTCCTTATTCACCACTGACATTATTATGTGGTGTCTATACAACCCATTAATGTATTATATGCGTAAAAAATTTAAATTTATTGGTATTTAGTTATCAAATTTGTGATTTTTATCTCATGGGTTTGATGTTTCAAAAGATACAAAATCAGAATAGTAGTTTTTTCTCAGTTTCACTTCTTTGAGACCTAGGTTTTGTTATGAAGTTACATTTTGTTTATGTGTATTTTAAATATTATATCATCAATCTCATTATTTTCAGTTTATTTTAGTCTTCATGAAATTCAATTTTCTTACATGGGGAGTATGATACCAATTTACCATTTGTTAGTGTTTATTGAAATAATGCAACCGTTTATCGAGATTTTTTGTCATTATGCTTCCATTGATGAAATATTATAAACTATCTCTCAATACATTACATGATATTTATTGTAATATACCTTTTTTATGATATATTATTATATTAATACCATTTTCCAATATTTTGTGTTTATGATAACAAAGAAAATGCTTTTATGAAATTATAACTTTACCTCTCTCTTCGGTCCGAAATATGTGTTCCTTTAAAACCATGTTTTCTAAAAGGTTTACAAAAATATTATACTATTAGCCTATGATATTTAAAATACACTTTTATCCATTTATAAACTTTTAAACAAAATGGGATTTAAGAAAAGAATGTTCTTGTCATTTTCTGATCAACACACATTTCAAAATGTTTTACGGTTCAAAATAAATGTTTGAAATGTACGGATTTACCCGCAGTCATGACCATCATTCCATTGGAGCATCCATTACAATATTACAAAGTAATTTTTTAAGAAAATGTTTTTTTATTATTATGGAAATTTTTATTGAGTGTATTTAAATAAAAAGGATTTCACATTTTTTTCAATATTATTTTATTTATTTTCAATGGAATTTTTTTTTAAAATGTTTTAAATTTTATTTTTTGTTTTCTATGGAAATACAATTTAAAGACGTTTTCAAGAATATTTCATATTTTTCAAGGAAATTATTTTCAAAAAATTTTAAATATTATTTTAAAAGTTTTAAATTAAAATGTTTTTTACTATGTTTTCAATTTTTATTTATATGTTTTCAAAGTACATACAATGAATGGTTTTAAATATTTTCTCATGATTATTTTATATGATTTCATAGAAATTGGTTTTTAATATATTTTAATGCTATATTTAAATTTTTTTAAATGAAATTTTTTTCCAAAAAGTGATCAAAAAATAATTTTTAATTTTTAATTTTTATTTTAAAGAAAATTATTTTCAAAGCGTTTGATGTTTTGAATAAACGTTTTCAAAGAAGAAGGGATATTATCATCAATAAATTTTCATAAAAGATATTTCAAAAATTATTTTTTACCCTTTATGAAATAATTTTATGTTACTCATGCAATTATAGAAAATAATTCAATGGTTCCATTCATATTCCTTCTCTGAATGGTTTTTTATGGCATGATGATTACGAAACCCGTTCCTCTACCACGAGTTTTATGATTATGAAAACCACTTCTTTTCAATGGAGGTGAATTGATGAAATGATTATGAAAACTATATTTTTTCAAATAATAAGATATAAATACATGTTTATGACTCCCATTTCATATCATAGGATAATAATAAAATGTTTATAAAACACTTCTCTTTTTATGGGATATGATGTGATGAATGTGTTATTACCTTAGGAAGGGTGGGACCTATATCTCTCACCAATGCATTGGGTAATGATTTATATCTCCCAAGATAATGATGGGAATCAATTTGACAGGCCTGATCAACAATGAGATGATGGGGAAACCCGATCCCTTTATGGGAAGGACTAAGACTAGGGATGGTGGTGTGTACTGCCAAGTAATTATAGTCATCATGAATATGGATGATGGGGAATCCTAATCAACTATTGGAAGAAAGTAAAACCCTATCCATTATAAGGAAATAACTAAGGTAAGGTATGGTGGTGTGTCCCACCCATTAGTTGTTGTTCTAATAAAGATCCTTGTTAAGATCTAGTATTGAGTCTTGACTTATATAAAATGATATCATATGTCTATGTAATCAACGATTACATGTTTTATTACAATGTTATGATCTCATGGATAGTGTTATTTATTTCCTTATGATTCATGTATTATTAACTTCTATGTTTTATGCTATGATTCATATTTTTGATCTGTGATATGCAGGGTATGAACTTATAATGTTGTGATCATGTTATCATACCCCTATGTTAATGTTTATCCATACACATCTCCCTTATTTTCCCTTACTAAGCATATTATCTCACCGCCTTTTATGTTTCCTTTCCCCTAGGTTATTTAGATATGTATTATGTTTTATGGGTCTAATAAGGGTATGATTCAAGAAGAACCTAGTGGGACATAATGTTTCTCACTAAAGTACTAGTATTCTTGTTACCATTTTTCTAAATAAACTAGAATAATATGGTCTTTGGGTGTCTATTTTTATATTGTTTTAAGTATTATACAAATGTAATGTAATGTCTATGTATGTTAATACTAGTTTTTTATATTTGGTATGAGCGAAAAGCTTTATTTATCCATTGAAAACTATGATGTAAAATTTTTAGTGAGATCCTTGGGAATATTTATAATGATATGTATAGGGATGTCTATAAGGAAATGTATAAGGATGAGTTAAATTTATAAAAATGTACTAGAATATTGTTAAAAGTTACTATAAGTTATTTCCTATAAATACATCTTTGAATGGACACTACAAGTGGATGTGGCTCTAGTATATATGTAGTTATGGGTAAAAAATCTAAAAAGATGTCTTCGACATGACTTAGGGTTATTCAATACATGACAATGGGCCTTGTTGCACACCTAGTTTGACACTCCTAGTGGATATGCATTGTAAACTAAAAAACTATTAAAGAACCATCATATAATATTTGAATATAATTTTTCATTAAATAAACTTAGATAAATATAAGGTTTCATTGATTAAAAAAATATCATTATAGAATTTAGATATCATATATGTAGTTTTTCATGATTATGTGGTTTTCTTATATGATATGTGTTTCTCACCCTCTGCTTTGTAGTACTATTCAATGGAGGGAACCAAAAATAACATTATTAAAAATTAATGTTTCAAATATGGAACATATGAGAATTATGAAAATAAATTACCCAAGTGTAAATCTCATTTAGAGAATCAGGAAGGTGGTATGAGTATCTATTATATATATAAAGATAAGGAAACCGAAAACAACATGTGAATTGTATGCAATATTCTTCTAGTATTTTTTACATTAAAATTATGAATCTTGATTAGATTTAGGTTGAGGGAATTTAATACATGATTCATATTTCATATTATTTGAAATATGTAATAATGAATAAGTTGGTGAAGTCTAAGTAAGGTTTCAATAATTTATTTGGATGAATGAAGTATTTATTTATTATATTTGAAAGGTTATATTATATGAATATTTAAATATAATTTTTTCCTATATAAGTTATTCTTAAATTATTGAAAATGATATTTTTAATGGTGATGAAGGCTTATAAATGTGATATTTTTATTAAGAGAAGATAAACCTTAAATTGTTTCTGGTTTTGAGAAAACAAATTAACTTGGATAAAGATATTATTGATCTTGATATAGTAAATTGGATAATGAAAACAAACTTAGAACCAAATAAGGATTTGTTTATAAAGTTGTCTATGTCAACATAGATGAAGTTCATAACTTCTTGGATGCATGGAATGTATCTAGTATCCTTTTGAATAATGAGTCATTCATGTATTTTAAATTTATTTATAGTAATTCATGTTATTACCATGTCTCAATAGGTTTTACAATGAGAGTATTAATATGTTTTTAATTTGACAACCATGATATACATTTTGATATATGAGAGATCAATGTTAGTCTAATTTCATGACTTTATTTCTAAAGATATATATTTCCATCTCTCGAAATGGATATAAGGTTAACCATTTCTAGAAATATTATGTTACACTTCGGATGAAGTTTGTGAGGTTAATGTCTTATCTCACCAGTTGAAGATTTATCCATATTGGATAACCTATTCTAACAAATTTTGGATTATGATATCTGATGACAAATGGGATGGAATATCATGGATATCATGATCTATTAGAACTTTAGGAAGGAAAAGTTCACCTTTTTTTAGAAATATGTAAAGTGGATCATGGAACAACAAAGGGCGAGGTTCAGATAAAATCATTCAAGTATATATTTTCATTAAAATTCATTAAATTTAGGAAAAAAGGATATTGAATACAAAAGTTTAATCCTTGTACCATTTTTTATGATGAATAAAATTTCCCCTTTGATCAGCATATATTTATGGTTTTGTGATTTATATCTATATTCTAACCACTTTTTCTACCACTATACATAATTAAATGATAGTTATAATTTCTTTATGTCCATTTAATCACTTCCCACCTATGTTATCCTATCTAGAAACCTAATTATATTTTACTTTGTGTAACTGTTATGTTTCTAACTTTCCTTTTTAATGGAATATTTCGTATTCATTTTTACAATGTGTGTTTATATGAAGGGAAATTTAAAGTATTAAAACATTAATAATTCTAATGAATTTCTAGGGTGAAATTCATTTTAATGCGGGTAGAATTTAACACCCAGATATGTTGTGAAATATTTTTTTCTATTTAATTTATTATTTTTGATATTATCCATTTCATGATAAAATGAAAATAGTTATGTATATATATATATTAATGAAATATGTTTTTATTATGCTTTATGCAATGAAAAGTTAATCATACACTAAAATCAATATAAAATTCGCAATTCCCTACATGAAACAACAAGGACAAAATACATAACACACAAAACTAAGTTTTACCAAATAATAAAATATTATAAAATATATTATTATTTAATATAATTAGATATAACATGTCTATTAAATTAGTTGTTATAAAATGAATTAACTAACTTATAAAAATAAATGGTTTATAAAAATATAAACTTTATTCATTAGTTACAATATTTAAAAAAAAATGTATATTAAAAATTATTTAATATATAGGAAAATGTTATTATTTTAATTCTCACAAAGTTTTTGTTATCATAATAAATTAAATTAATTACAATTATCAAGAGATATTAATGTAATATATATATATATATATTAACATAAAAGCTTCACATTCATACAATAGATTAAATAGGCATAAGATAAGAACAAAGCAAATTTTACTCATAAATTACAATATTTTTATAAAAGGAAATTTTACCGCCTTTCAATTGAAACCATAATTTAAATCCAATTTTTGAATATTTTATAAATATTTTATGTTAAAATATAAATTATATTTAAATGAGAAACTTATAACATATGTTAGTGTGAATTTTTTGTATTTTCTATGAATTTTCATTTTTTAATGAATTAGTTAAAAATACTAAATTTTAATTGGATACCAATTTTTCATCTAATTTATCTATGAGGATAAATTATAATTTATACTAGTTTAAAAGTTTAATTATATACAAATTTTATTATTTAATACAATTAAGGTCACTAGATTCAATTTTACTTTGAACTTGAGTATAAAAACCTTGCAATCTTTTGGGAACTATTACTTTTAAAACTTGTATAGTTGTTCCGTTAGTGGGATTAATTTAAAATTAAATTCTATATAATATGTGTTTTATATATTGAAAAATTGATTCTGTATTTAGAATAAGTATAATTTATAATGTATAATATGATCAAAATAGTTTTGACTATAAATATTAGTGAATGAAGTTAAAATTAATTACAATTATTAAAGTAAAATGAAGCTTAACAATAGAATGAAACCTCTGATATAAGGGAAAAAATGACCTATAAACTTCTCCAAATACCATTTTATATCCACATGTATTCTCTAAACATTATTTTAATATTTTGATTTTTTGGTATTACTTTTAGTATGTAAAAACTAGGGTACACCTAACTTTTAATCCATAATACCAAGGGTGTCCTTTCCCTTCCCTATAAAAGCCAGCAACTATCCAACTTCCTCACACCTATAAAACAACTTTTTTGGCCAATATATTCTTTATACACTTCCCATAAACCCTCCCTTACCCACTTAATCATTCCATTGATCATAAATCCTTCCCTGGAATCCAATTGGTAAAACCTAAAAGGATTTACCCGATTAAGAGGCAACACCCTACCTCAAGATCCTTTCTTTTATTTCCATTACCAACTCCTTAAAATATTATTAATGAATTAATATATAAAAAACAGTATGCTAAATATACTAGGATTTTCTTTTCTAATATATCTACTTATAACTATACACACATTTTTCTAATGGGTAATGAACATACTGTTTGTGTGTACGACGAACTACCACCTCAGGAAATGATGATTTTTCATTTTTCATTTACCACCTATCATGTTGAAAATTATGATGGAAAAAATATTTATATATTACATATATGATTTTTATAATTTCTATATTATTCTTTAATTTCTATTTAGAACATTCCATTATTCTTTCCATCTTGTGTAAATACAATAATTTCATTTGAAAAAATGTGGACTACCTCCCCCTCAAAGCAATGTGATTCATTCACACACTACATGGAATGTATTAAGGTTATATTTAGTGAACCTATATGATATATATGAAATAATAATTCTATGTTATTTATATTATATTCAAATATAAATATAAATATATTTCATTAACTTTCCTTCTTTCAATGCGACTATAAAATAAAAGTACTGTTCAACACTATATCTTCCCAACAGTCTCTATGAACTGTGTATTCAATTCAATATTTATATATCAAAAATTTTATTATAATACCAAAATAAATAATATTATTTATATTTATATAATGTTTTATATTCTTTACAATATGGTGTAAGAATAAGGACCAATGATATAACAAATTAAGACACATGTGAAAAAACAAAGTGAATATTACTTAAAGTATAACATTATCATATAATTATTAAAATGTAGGTAATATAAATTCATAAAAAATATATGTAATTTTATATAATAATATGAGTATTTAATATATATATATATATATAATAAAATTAAATTTATTTTACGGTAGGTTCTTAGAAGTATGAAGAGATATAATACACAAGGTAAGGGGATTTCATATCACTTTTGTTTCATTAGATACATTCTTTATCCATCGCTAGCTTATTTTTTATGGAGTATATTCATACAATGAATGTATTATATTAATATTATAATTAAATTTATTAATATTAACTTACCCAAATTATTATATTTCTCGCATGGGGTTGACGTTAAAAAATTTACCAAATCAGTGAGATAATTGTGTCTCAATTTTCCATCTTTGATATATAGGTCTTGTTATGCAACAACATTATTTATTTGGAAGTTTATTTAAATATATATATATTTAATATTTTTATTTTAATTATATTTAATACTTCATGTAATTTAAATTTTTTACATGGAGAGTATAATCCCAAGTAAAAATTTTTAAGTGTTTATTTTAACGATTCCATTGTTTTTATGGATTTTTTATGATTATGCTTCAATTGATTTAATATTATGATCCACATCTCAATAAAATTTGTAATATTTATTATCCTCTATATTATCATGATATTTTCATGTATTAGTACCATTTTTCTTCTTGGTGGTGTTTAATATAACGAATAATATTTTTTAGGAAAATCCGATCTTACCTATCTCTTCAGTCAGAAATATATGTTTATTCAAAACAATGATTTCTAAAAGGATTAAAAAAATATTATACTATTATACTATGATCAATAAAAGACATTTTATATGTATTTTAACTTTTTTAAAAAAGGTTATTTTAAACAAGAATTCTTCTTTTAATTTTTCAGTCGATGTACGTTTCAATACATTTTACGAAGAAAAAGGAATGTTTAGAATGTACATATTTACCTAACTTCATGACCATCATTCCTTTTAAAATTCCTTTACTAGATTAAAAGGTTTTTTATAGAATTTTATTCCTTATATTCTGTAAAATTTTTATTTTTAAATTGGTTTTCCAGAAAACGATTTTTAAAATGTCATCATTTTTTTATATTTTTTCAATGGAAAAAGATTTTCAAAATGTTTTCAAAATTATTTTATGTTTTAAAGGGAAAAAGTGTTTTTAAAATGTTTTAAATATTATTTAATATTTTTTATGTAAAATGGTTTTTAAATCATTTTCATGATTCATTCAAAACTTCTCAGTTAAAAATTATTTCAAAAACTTTCAAGATTAATTTATATTTTTTAACAGTATTTTCAAAGTAACGATTTTCAAATCATTTTCAAGCTTCTTTTATATATTTTTAAAGAAAATGTTTTCCAAAGTATTTTTTATATCTCTTTATGATTTTCAAATAAGAAGGTTTCCAAGAAAATTTCAGACCTTTAATTATGTGTTATCAAGATTATTTTCAAGAACATGTTATTCAAAGGGTTTGATGATTTGAAGAACCTTTTTCAAAGAAGAATGGATATTTTCCTTAATAAATGTTTTTAAAAGTAATTTCAAATATTATTTTCCATATAAGATGTCATTTGTTGATTTTACTTATTTTATTTTGGGAAATAATTAAAATATTCCATTCATATTCATTCTCTGAATGGTTTATGTTTTGATAGCATGATGTTTATGATACCTATTTCTCTTCAACATGCTATATGCATACAAATACCATTCCTTTTAATGGGTTTGGATTTGATGAAATTATTATTAAAACAATATTTTTCCACATTTTATGATATGAATACATGTTTATGACTCCTATTTCATTTCGTAGGATTATGAAAGGTTGTTTATAAAACTGATCTCTTTTTAAGGTCCATGCCATGATGAAATATTTATAATATTATAGAACATGTATAAATAAATTTATTAAGATATTGTTGGGGCATATATCTCCATCAAATGAATTGCGTAAAGAATTATATCTGATGAGATAATAGTGTGAATCAAGTCGAAGGGCTTAATCCACTATGGGAAAATGAGGAAACCTAATCCATTATAAAGAAAGGGCTATAACATGGGATTGTGGTGTGTCTCACCTAGTAGATATAGTCACAATGAAGATGGAACATGGGGAAACTAGATCCACTATGGGATGAGGGGGAAACCCGATCCCTTCCAATGAAAGAACCGTAATTGGGGATTATGGTGTGTCCTGCCTAGTAGGTGTGGTTCCCATGATGTTCCCTGATATGTTATATTAATGAGTATTGACTTATAGATAATGATATTACATTTCAATTTATTCCACAATTCAATGATTTATTACTATTATATCATTTAATGGATTAAGTACCTGATTTTTTTAAGACTCATGCCTTTTGAACCACCAAGATTTATTCCAAGATTCATGTTAATGATCCTTGATATTAAAGATATGATATTCTAATGTTATGATCATGTTTTCATACCCCTATGGTCATTTTTATGGTTACATGTCTCCCATTTTACCCTTAAGGTACATCTGAGGTCTCCCCTTTTTATGTTTCATTTCTCCAAGGTTATAAAGATACATATTATATTAAATGTGTCTAATAATATTTCTAGTAAAGGGGAACCTAGTAAGAGATAATGTATTTAACTTCTATACAAGTGTTCATGTTTCAATGTTTCCAATGGCACAAGACTAATACAGTCATTGGGTGTCTGTTGGTATATTGTTTTTAGAATTAAGAAAATTTGATGTAATGTCTATGTATGCTAAGACTAGTCTGTTATATTACATAACCCTATTAATAACTTTTTGTATGATTCAATGTATATGATAACATATTAATGTTTTTGAAACATAGAGATTTTGTGGATTTCATTGCAACATATCCCTCTCTAGATATTAAAGTGGATGTGCCTCTAGAACAGTTGTTATTAGGGGTAATAACTCCAAAAACGGTGCTAGGATTGGACTCAATCTTGACCTCCTGCGCAAAAATTATCGTTCTTGTATAACTTTTTTGATACTCCAAGGAGATATTGATGGGAAAATTAACCTTTTTTACAGACCATTATGAAGTATTTGAATATATGTTTATGATTTCAAAATATCTAGGAAGAAACCATGTTTCTGATTAAGAGATTTGCAATGAATAGATTTTTTAACTTATGGGATTATCTAGTTCTAGGATTATACTATATGTTTCAAAATGTTACTATATAATATATTATATTCCATTTTTCATAAATGTGACCTTTTATAATGAATGGTGAACATATCAATTCATTTAATCCTTATAAGGACTATCATCTTTGGAAAGATATAAAATCTAAGCTTGTATTTTAGCTACAACTAATAAAATTATAACTATATCGGGGTTTCCAAATAATGTTAATAATAGTAAAATAAATTGAGGATCTAACTGATCCAAAATATATTTTAACAATGTTTGTCCTATTTATGCATTAGAACCCTATATAATTTAATGAGACTAGAAATCAGTTTTTACCTGAGAAATTTATAAGTTTCTTAGATAAGAGTTTCTTACTCTAATAAGTAATGAAATGGAGAATTTTATCATGGAATATATCATATCTCATAAATATTGGATCAATTGTGACCATTTATATAAAACACAATTAATTAATAAGAAATAGAAAACATGGTTTGGAAGGATTTTATGGTACTTTTCATTGAATAATACTATCCTCATGAGCATCATGTTGATATCGAGAGAAAATTCCTATGTATAATACAAACAAAAGATAAAACTTTTCTTATCATGATTCTAGCATTATAAGGTTAGTAAGAAATGATCACACATAATCCAAATGAAAATATTAACCCTTTATTTGACTATATTTATACCAAAACATTGAATGGAAGTATTCACTCAATCATCTTCATCATATGTGATCTTAGTAAGATGTCTTATCAATACATAGAAATATTTTTCCAAGTATTATGAGTTTAAAGGGATGTAATAAAAAAAGGTAATTTTTGAACTCTGGAAAAAGAAATACACCGAAAGGGAATAAGGATGGGTTGAATTTATAGCTTGTGACCAATATAGATAGACACATAATAGAATATTATAGATGTGGTTGAAATTTTTATACAGGTATGGAGATAAAGGCCAACATTAATGTCTTTCAAAAGAAAATAAGTAATCTCCCAATGTAAAATTCTTTAACTTTATGGAGATGGGAATCAATGTGAATGATTATAAAAGGAGACAAGGGAACTTTCCCCAAAACATTCCATGGTATAATGGAAATGATTGTGTGATCACAATAGTTGAGGTTTATGTCCATAATTATGGTGGGGAAGGTACTTTAACCCTAACCTCCAATTTACAAAATGATTAATTTAATTTTGTATATTCACACATATTTATATTATCCACATTTTCCTATAAAATTAGATATTTACCCATCAATTTAATAAGGGTGTTATCAATCCAGATTCCTAGTGGAAGTCTCATCTCAACAAGGATGTGTTAGTCAGTTCCTATTGTGGTACATAAAAATGCTCTATTTTTTGAGTTCATTATTATACCTATTACTGGTTTTTATATAATCCATGGTATATATTGGATTTCAAAATATAGTCAAAACATTTAATGATAAGATAATGAAATTACAATTCAATAAGATGATGTGGAACTCCTAAACATTATAAGGGGGTTTATCTTTTAAGTCAGGTATATTTCCTACCCTAGTAGAACTTTTGAATGAGATTCTTGCAGAATAATAGTAGACATTATATATGTATATATATATATATGAAAATTGGAATCTCCAAATTGAGGATGTAACTATTGTATAAGAATATATATATTCATTACTTGAAGAATTACCTAGACATCCTTGAGATCTCGATGTTGTGTTTTTCCTAGATTTAATAATTTATACATGACCATTATCTAGGAGTCACAACAGAATGGAAAATATGGAATTAGTGGAGTTGATGAAAAATATAGAGGACTTATGTGCTATGGGATTTATATGACCAAATGTTTCAACTTGGGGAGGAAGGATTCATTTAGTTAATAAGAAAGATATATCTATAAGTGTGTGTATTAATTATGAGGGATATAATATTAACATTTGTAAGGAATAATTATCATTTACCTCAAATTTATCACTTTTTCAATCAACATTATAAAGCTCAATATTTTTCAAATATTGAACTTCTTTATGGGTATCATAAATTATGGGTGAATACGGATGATATCTTGAAGAAAAAAATTAATACTTGGTATATAAATTTCATGTTTACAAAAATTCCATCTGGATTGACTAATCAACCATATTTTTTTAAGGATCTAATAAACAATGTATTAAATGAATATCATGATGATATTTTTTGGTATTTATTATGGTTATCTTGGTGTACACTAAAATATATGAGGTCCATGAGAATCACTTGAGTATCATACTTAAAAATCAAATAAAAAAAGAGATATATGGTAAATTTATAAGGTGTGAATTTTGGTTTCATAATTTTATTTTTTTGGAAATATTATCTCCAAGGATTGAATCTCAGTTGATCATGTGAAAAAATGGAATCCCAAGAATCCCAAACACCAAATAACATAACTAAGTAATGTAGTCTAATTGGTTTGGATGGTTAGAATCTGATATTTGTTCAAAAACAATTAACAAACTAATAACCCATTTTACGATCTTTCTTTAAAAGATTTTTTTCTATATGGACAAAAAAGTATGAAGAATGTTCTAAATAATTAAAGATGATATTATTGAATTATCTAATTTTGACTCTACTAATAGGAAATGATGTGTTTGTAATATATAGTGATGCATCATTTAATGTACATGGTTGTTTCCTTATGTAAAATGATTGTGTTTTTTCCTATGCATCAAGGAAGATGATGGATCATGAAATATTTCTTCAACCTCTGCTCTTGATTTGGTTGTCATATTCTTTATTTTGATGATATGGATATGTTATCTATATGGTAAATGATGTGAGATATACAGAGATCATAAGAGTATAAAAGAAATCTCTTCAAATAAAAATATCAACATTAGGAAAAGGTGATGGCTTGAGTTTCACAAGTAATATGAGTTCTCAGTACACAACCACCTTAGTAA
Source organism: Viscum album (assembly GCA_963277665.1). NCBI lineage: Eukaryota > Viridiplantae > Streptophyta > Magnoliopsida > Santalales > Viscaceae > Viscum > Viscum album. The sequence continues at coordinate 109,177,776 of OY728155.1, read as the reverse complement.
AGAATATAATTTAACATATGCACTAATCTAGAATGATCATGGACTCAAAAAAATGAGGATTGAAAAGGATACTATGTAAATGGAATTATTATAGCTGGATATGTGAATTATTATGGAATGGGAGATATCACCCCATTTTTAAATGATTTAGAAACATTCATTATTAGAAAATATTAAATTTTTTCTTCTCGTGATGGTAATTTTCGAAATAATATTAAAGTCTTGAATGAGGGAAAATTTTCATATATATTTTATAATGATTGAATTCTGAAATTTGGAAAGATACATGGTATTCCCTCTAAAACTAAGTTAAAAATGGGAATGGTTGGATTATTCTCAAAGATCGAATTTTTCAATAAAACCTTATAGAACTAATATTAAAACGAATTAAGAGGAATACTTTGGTAGGATAATATGAAGTGGGAAATTCGTGAGTATGTGCCAATATGTTTAGTTTGTTTATAAGGGAATGATGAGTGACTGCATCCTAGGGGATTAATGAAAACCTACATATTCCTCTATATAAATGGTTTAAAATTATAATGTACATTGTCCCAATATTACTAATGAATCCTATAATGAATGATGTACAATGGTTTATTATTGATTTCCTCACCATTTCTGCTCATTTCCTCACCATAAGAGATGATATACCTCTTTTGTGACTTTAACATCTCCATATAAATGATGTTTTGAGACCTAATGGGGAACCTATTTAATTTGTTTTGGATCATGATCCATGATTTACATCAAAATATTGGAAAATTATTCATAAGTCTCTTGATTCTGGGAATCATTTAAGAACTATTTATCAACCTCAAATCTATAGACAATTTGAAAATATTATTAAAAAATTATAATACATTCTGAATTCATGATATATTTCTTTTCATGATATTTGGGATCATTATTTACCTTTGTTAGATTTATCCTATAATAATGTATTCCATTTAATTTTTCAAAATATGTTATATAATTAATTATATAGGAAGATATTTTTCACTCCAACATATTAGGATGATATTGGTTAAAGGAGGATCATAGGTCTAAAACATGTGGAGGAGAAATAAAAAATGTTGAAGACTATTCAAACCCATATTAAAACATATCAATGTACGGAAAAAATCTATGCTGGTAACTAAAAGAATGAATTTTAATTTCAAGTGGGCGGTAATGGTTTTATGAAAGTGTCTTCATTAAAGGGTGTTATATGTTTTGTTAAGAATGTGGAACTTATTCTTAGGTACATTTAACCTTTTATAATACTATAATGAATTGGAGTTGTGTCTTAATGTTTAGAAATTCCAGCAATACTCTCTAATGTACATCACCTATTCCATATATCATTGTATATGACGTACATTCCAGACCCAACACATGTGCTCACATATGAAGAAATGGAATTGGATCCTAACCTATCTTAAGGTAAATATCCAATACACATTCTAGACACTAGAGAACATGTGTATAGGAATTATATGGATATGTTTATAATGGTACTATGGAGAAATCATGAGATATAAGAGGTGGTATGGGAACATGAGGAAGTTATGATGAAGAAATACCAAAATCATTTCCTTAGGTGACATTCTTATAATTTAGAGGATGATATTTTTTTGGAGGGAATATTGTAACAACCCTAGACATTACAATATACATCCTTTTTAAAAAAATTAATTCTTTTTTATTGTTTTAAATTATTTTATAGTTTCTTATAACGTCTGTTCTATTTTAAGAATCACTAATTCATGGCGGTTTCAATTGTATTTATTCCTGGAACTAGAAACATTCAATAGTTGTTTTTCCAAAAGAGACCTTCTTTCCAAGGTCATCCATTCTTTAAGTTTGAACATAGAATATGTATGAACATATATTGGTTAAAAGGATGGGAGGTTGGACTCATCACACCCTTTTGGGGGGAATTATTGTCTACTTTGGGACTCTCTTTATGGATTTGAGATATTTTCATGAATCCTTATTTATTCACCAAGTATAACATAGCTTTCCCTTATACTTTTCAATCAATTATTTTCATTTGTGAAATTTGTAATCATCCTTATTTATTTTAGGTTAATCATTAATGGAGAATTTTTTATGTATTTGAGGTTCTCCATCAATGGTATCCACTCATTTACTATTTATATATTCATTTATTCATCATTGTGATGATACTGGTTTTAAGACACTTAGTGGGGCACTTTGAAATTTATTATTGTTTTGGGAGACATAGGATTTTTTTGATATTCAGAATGTAACCATATAATAGGATACCTATGGATCTTAATGAGAGGAATCAGAACCCTCATAGTTTGGCTCCCCATAAAGGGACACATCATACCTTTTATGGTCATGTGAAAAGGACCTAACCAGACAACTTAATTTCTTGTTGTTACACCCCAATATTTTATAGTACTTTATTTCTTCAAAGTAATTCAATAACTTTCACTACATGCAATATTGAGTTCAAGCACACCATGACTTACCAAACTAGCTGTTAATAAGCGATTATGAATAGTATTAACTGAATTTGGAACTTTATATAATCCTTATTATTTTATAATCCATATAATGAGTTTGCTAGACAAAATTTAATAACGAATAAATTTTTTTCAGATAAAATAAGTATTTTTAAAAAAATTGCAATTTTACCACCTTTTAATGGAGAACCCTTTTTAAATCCAATATTTGAAACATTTATTTTTTGACAAAATAAACATATTCTTTAGAATCCGAACATAATAATTTAGTTTCAATAAATTTTTGGTGTTTTTCAGATAACTTTCATATTTGGGTGAATACTGAAAAATTCTATATTTTAACTAAAAACAACTTTAAAAAAAACTTAATATTGTTAAATTATAAATTTTAATGGTTTGGAGGTATAAATAGATTATCTTTTTACCATTCAATCCAATTTTGGTCATTGTAAGTATTTTTACATTGAAATTGGACATAAACAAGTGTCAATCTTTTGATAGTTATTATTTATTAAAAATATGCCTTTTGGTCTTGACAAAGGGAATAAATATTAAATTAATAAATTCAACTTATATGTTTTGAAATTGGTAAAACAAAATTCATTTTTGGATTCAGAATATAGAAATTAGACTAGGGTGAATTTTTTGTATTTTTCTGAAAATGTTCAATTTTTGATGAATAGTAAAAAACACTACATTATCGTTTAAAACCAAATTTTTATTTAAATAATTATTTTTTTTATTTAAATTTATTTTTTGTCAAAATAGATGCATAATACCTATATATGTTCAAGGTATTTCATTGTAGTAAATTTATAATAATTTTAGATATATAAAAATTTTTATAGAACTTTTCACCGTCTTTTACCCACCTCCTAGGAGAATTTGGAAATTCACATAAAACATAATTTTACCGCTTATGTGAGTGGAAATCCAAAAATAAGAGTGACATGGTTAACCTTAATAAGTAACATTTTGTTCAATAAGAAGAAAATAATTTTTGATGAATAGTAAATTTTGACTTTTATTTACGACGGTTAAAGGTAAATATAGTAATTCAAGGTAAAAAGAATATTTTAATAATTCAAAATTACCTTAACACTTGTCCTAACCTTATTAGATAAGTAATGGCCGACCATGTTCACCAATTAGTAGATTTTGGGACCCCATGGATCCACTTATGAATGATAATGACACTTTTCATTAATTAATTTAAAATAAAGACAAAATTGACATAAACAGATATCTTTTAGTAATTAATTTTTATATGGTGATATATAAGTACTATTTTTGACTGTAAATATTATTTGGAAATCTAAAAAAATTTCATACATCATTGTATTTTGTTTTATCATTTTATACATTAAATAATTAAATTTATTTATGACACAATGATGATGTAGTTGTTACCTTTTTAAATAATGAATCAAATAAATGGTATTATAAATATTAAAATAAATATAATTTCAAAGTTTTTATGACATACCCGAATTTTCTAGGTGAAAATTACATGATATATATGATTAAATGTATCTTTTTCTAAGTAATAAAGTTATGATGACTTTCACAAAAACAAAATACCATATAGTGTCAAAATTAACATAAATTAATATTTAAAACAAATACTATATTATTAATTGATATAATGGTACTAAAAATATAATGTTAGGCCAAAAGACTTATATAATAATATACATGACATTAATAACCCAATTAGGGTTCTATTGGAAGTATATAGTATGTTTATTAACCAAATAGTGTAAGAATACATGAAGACATGGTAAAAGTTAAATTATTTAACTTAGAGTTAAATATAAATGATAAGGTTAAAAAGGTAACCTAAACTTGTCTAAAACCTTTTTTTTGATAGGAATTCGACCCAACCCCACCATATCCCAGAAATAAGTCACTTTGGAGACATTATAAACTGAATATGAATTTATTATAAAATAATATTTTATGTTTTTTCAAAGGTGCCCCTCACCCCTCTTATAAAAGGCAACTTCCCCTTCTCTCAAATTCACACCTCCAATTCTATTTGGCTTGGCCAAACCCCCACCTAATATACTCCCAACTATACGAAATTTATCCTAGAGGCCTTCCTATGGTCATAAAGCCAACCTAAGAGCTTTTTTGATCAAATCAAAAGAAAGAACCCGAAGAAGAGGTAATGATTTCACCACGCTCTTTCATGTTCTATTATTATTACACTAACTATTTCCTTGTTGTTTCCATTATAAAATAATAAATCTAGTATATTATATATACTGTGATGTTATTATAAATATATAACAACTATATTCATTATTTTATCCATCTTATGAATGATAATGTCACCTTGCGTACGTACGCACGACTTACCGTCTCCATGTCGTGGTGTAATTTGTTATTCAACACATTGTTATTTGGATGGAATTAATGATGAGTAATATGTATATAAATAATGAAACTAACATGATAATGTCTATGTAAAATTAATATACCATCCAATTCAGCACCATTAAAGAAATGATATTATTGCTCTTGCGTATGTATGGATTATGAGATTCATTTCCATGTTCACCATTTATCGACAATTATAAAAATATATATCACTAATAAGTATGTAATATATGAAATAATAATTCCACTGGAGATATAAATATATTTTTACTTACATTTATCTTATTCACTTAGTTTCATTCAATACGATATGAAAACAGAAACAATGTTTATGCATACGTACGGACTACCGTCTCCATAAACTGTGTTTTTCATTTCATATATATGCCTAATATACCTATTTATATTATAAATTTATATGATATATAAATCATGTTTTATATTCTGGAAGTATTTAAATCTTGATCTAAGTGATACAATCAAGATTAACAAGTTAAAACATGTATCATAAAGAAAGCGTTTATTACCAAAAATGTTAATTTAACATGGGAATTAATATTAAATGGGTAGTATAAACTCGTAAATGAATCATGTATGATATTATAAATATTAATACGGTTCTTGTATAATTTAATAACATACTATGATCTTCATAGAGGAGGTTAAACATACCATTAGATAAAATAATGTTCAATTTAAGGGTTAATTTCCCAATCTCATTATTATCCGAGATTGTTTATGTGTAATTATTTGCTAGGAAATTTTTATCATCCATGAACATTTTTCATAAAAATTATTTAAAAATAAATATTTTTAGTATTTTTTAATGGTACTCTTTATCATGATCAGAATTTAAAACGCATCAATGATTTATATTTCTAAACTTTGTTAATTAAATCCATGTTTTCAAAATGATTATAAGGATTTATTTATATGGACATGACTGTTTTGAAATGATAATTCTGTTCAATAGTTTCAAAGTGGTATGGGATAATTTGATTCAAAAATATCTTTTAAATTACTTCCTTTATAAATGTGTGAATTTTAAATGATTTTACAAAAAGGATACTTCTCTCAAAAAGTTTTACTCATCATTTTCAACTATGCTAGCATCCTTTACTAGATATTATTATTGATTGAGGATGATTTATTATAATACAATCTTCCATGTTGTATTGAATGAGTTATGATATTTTTGACTGTGGATGTTCTATTTTTATACCATTCATGGTTTATGGTTAATGTATTGACTATTCATATGCTAGTTTTAAGATGAAAGTTCATGTTATGTTTCATGTTTTTCATATGAAGAATGCAGTGAACTTAGTAAGTGATGGGTGGACCCCTCTATATATCCTTGATGCGTCGGTAGGTCTCATGAGACAAACTAGTGTCTTGGAACAAGTCTGTAACAAAAAATTTATTTCTAGTCTTGGCACGATGCCTTGACTATATGGTAATGCTGTCCGGCATTAGGCATTCCCTCATTATGAAATTAGTTATTACATGTGATTATTAGACTAGTAGAATATCCATGTGCATGTTTATATGGTAATGTTTGATTTATTTTTTCCATATTATGTTCAAGTTTATGTTTAAAAAGAATTTTGTTTTTATCACACAACATTCCTTGAAATTTTATAGCTTCTGCTAAATTATTCACCCTTACTGAGCATCTGGGTTCACCCCTTTCTTATGTTTTATTTTCTCAGGATTCCAAGAAGTGTATTATGATTGATTAGAAGGGTTATTCTTGGGGATTAATGGTGTTCTCAAAGTATCATTTATGTTGTGTTTTATTTTCTAATGTGTAATGTAATGTTCGTATATGTAATCTATTTTCCAAAACTACTAAACTGATCGGTCCTTTGGGACTTGATTCCTTGTAATTATTCAAATGTATTAAAATAGTGCACCAACTCTAAGTAACTGGGGTTGGCACGTTACAGTTGGTATCATAGAATGTTTGGAAATAGCCTTGGAAGCTAGATTTGGATAAACTCTAATTATAACACATAGACCTAAGATAGACTATGAGGATTAGTATATAAGGACTTCCTAGAATTTTGGTAATGTAGATATTTTGTGAGTTTTCTACGAAAATGCATCCCTATCTGGATACGAGCAGGTAGAGGTAGCTCTAGCACAGATGTACCTAGCTGTAAAACCTGAAAACACAACTTTCAGCTTGACTCGAACAGGAACTATGCACAAAAACAGGCCTTATTGCACTCTTGGTTACGAAACTCCCAGGGGATATGCTTAGGTAATTCTTGTTTTCCTTACCAACAACTATGAATGGTTTATAAGTATATACCACCTCAAAGAAAACTTTTTTGTGAGTATGGATTATATCCATCAACTGTTCAATTTATGTTATGTATTTTACATGTTTGGAATTTTGAATTGTGATTCATAAACTAACCTAGTGTATGCCGTTGTTTAGAAATGGCACCCAATAGAAGGAATGAGAACTCCAGCAATACATATGATCCAAAGAGTAAGAAGGGTCATATCATTCGTGGTATTAAGACAACATTTAGAATGGAAATAGTCTCCCACATATTATCATCATATGAATAAATAGTATCATGTGTTAATAACATCAATAAATAATTATCTGAATCCTAGGGATTTTAAGCGAAGCCAAAGAGGAAAAGGATGGTATAAAGAATGATGGATAAAGGGAACAAGGGAATGAAAAATTTTCGAATATGTGATAAATGGGGAGTGAATCTCCTTGGTAAATGCTTGATGGGAATGGGATTTTGTTATAAACGTGGAGAAAAGGACACAAAGTACGTGATTTCAAGGGTAAAAAAATGTTTTCAAATGTAAAATGCTTCATCTTCAAGGTGTTGAGACATTACGCGAATCAATTTCCCATTCATAAGAGTATACCACAAATGATGTTATTGGATAATAATCACGTTATGATACTACCTCTTATGAAGAAGAATGACTAGTGTTATTATGTTGTTACTATATAATTATTTCATTTGAGTATTGTATCAACATTATACTGGTTACATGAATTATATAGATAAATAAGGATTGTACTGTAGTTCTATTTTATTGAGGATTTGAGATTATATGGTTCTAAAAAGTGACTTAATAATAAGCTTCATTTTTTTAAAATAAATGGTTGAATGAATGTTAATCCTTAATATTGTATTGATAATGAGGTAGTGATTTTGTAATAAGAGATGGCTGATTTTGGTAATTCAGGATGTTGCGGTGTTGTAAAAAAATACACAATGAAGGCATTAACATGTTATTACCTGGAAAAAAGGATCCTCATTATGTTTAACTTCCATATAATCTTTGGACTGAGTGTTGGGTATAAGTATTTTGGATAATTCTAAAGGTTAGAAGGGATTAAGTTTGAAATTGGATACTATTGTTAAGGTTATTTTTGGATTGCTATAAAAAGGACAACCCGGAGGTCGGGCGGCAACCCGTCACGTCTGGCAAGGCCGTCATTCTTGAACCCGCAACTGAAGGGAGGTAAGGGTGTATCACCTATCACTGAGACACATGATGTCCTGGATTGAATAATGTATTTTTTAACGGGTCTGATATGTGAATTATAAATTCATTATTTTTGGAACCCTATACGATTAGGATAAATACAATATATATATATATATTGAAATCATTTAGAGTGAAAGATGAGTTTGTTGTAGGAATTAGTTGAAGGATGAAAATCTACTTGTAAAGCATATATATACTTACATACATATATATATATATTCCCTCTTATTTTATGGATATATTAATTATTAAACATTATGGAAGGGATCTTAAAACAAAAAATGTGTTATCCTAATACCTTATGTTTTGTTGAACCGATGGCATTTTAAATCATCATAGATTGGTGGATTTCAGGCCCACAATTCTACAATAGTTTTTGATTGATGACCTCAATTACTCCATATAAATGTTTATGTTTTTTTTCAAATTATTTGTCTCTAATTTCCACCAATGTTCTCTTGATCGAGATCAAAATTTGGTGGTGACTTTTTCATCCCCCCTTTCCTCTTATTAAGACTAAATTATATTAACCCAATTTCTGATGTGGGTTTTTTCCACAAAGGTATTTTATATTTTCAACCTTTTATTTTCTAATAACAATTTCAAATTGCAAGGACTCAATTTATTAAAGGAGGGAAGAATGTAACACCCCAATATTTCATAGTACGTTATTTCTTCAAAGTAATTCAACAACATGCACTACACACAATATTGAGTTCAAGCGCACCACGACTTACCAAACTAGCCATTCAAAAGAGGTTTTGAATAGTATTAACTGAATCTTGAATTTATATGATCCTTATAATTTTAGTATCCGCATTATGAGTTTCTTAGACATAATTTAAGAATAGATACATTTCTTTCAAATAAAAGCAGTATTTTTCAAAAAAATTCAATTTTACCACCTTTTAATTGCAAACCTTTTTTAAATCAAATATTTGAAAATTTTATTTTTTTTAAAAAATAAACATCTTCTTTAGAATTGGGACATAATAATTTAGTTTCAATAAATATTTGGTGTATTTCTGATAACTTTCATATTAGGGTGAACAGTGAGAAATAATTTATTTTAACTGAAAACTACTTTTTTAATAAAAATAATTTATAGTGTTAAATTATATATTTTAATAGTTTGGAAGTATAAATATATTATATTTTTACCATTTAATCCAATTATGGTCATTGAAAGTGATTTTACATTGAAATTGGACATAAACAAGTGTCAATATTTTGATTGTTATTATTTCTTAAAAATATGACTTTTGGTTTTGACAACTGGAATTAATTTTAAATTAATAAATTAAACTTCTATGTTTTTAATTTGGTAAAATAGACTTCATTTTCAGATTTGGAATACAGAAATTAGCCAAGGGTGGATTTTTGGTATTTTTCTAAAAATGTTCAATTTTTTATGAACAGTGAAAAAACACTGAGTTATCGTTTAAAACAGAATTATTATTTAAATACTTATATATTTTTTTAAATTTATCTTAGGTCAAAATAGATTCATAATACCTATATATGTTCAATTTAATTCATTGGAGTTAATTTATAATAATTTTATATATAATTTTTTTTATATAACCTTTCACCGTCTTTTACCTAACTCCTTGGAAAATTTGAAAATTCACATAAAAAACTTTTACCACTTCAGTGAGTGTAATTTCAAAAATCTAAGAGGCATGGTTAACCGTAGTAAGTAAAATTTTGTTCAATACGAGGAAAATAATTTTTTATGAATATTATCTTTTGACTTTTATTTACCGTGGTTAAAGGTAAATAGGGTAATTCAAGGTAAAAAGAATATTGTAGTACTTAAAAATTACCTTAACACGTGTCCTAACCTTATTGGATGAGTTCTTTCCAACCATGGTCATCCATGGGTCTATTATGGGACCCCATGGACCCACTTATGAATGATAATGACACTTTATATTAATTAATTTAATGTAAAGACAAAATTGACTTAAACAAATATCTTTTAGTAATTAATATTTCTATGGTCTTATATAAGTAATATTTTTTACTATAAATATTATTTGGAAAGATAAAAATATTTCCTACATCATGGTATATTTTTTATAATTTTTATACATTATATAATTAAATTTATTTATGACACAGTGATAGTAATTACCTTATTAATGAAAGAATCAAATAAATGGTATTTTAAATTTTAAAATAAATATAATTTAAATGTTTTCATGATATCCACGAATTTTATAGGTGAATATGAAATTTTAGGTCTGATTAAATGTATCTTGTTATAAGTAATCATGTTGTGATGAATTTCACAAAAACAAAATACCAAATAGTGTCAAAATTAATATAAATTAATATTTAAAACAAATACTATATTATTAATTGATATAATTGTCCTAAAAATCCAAGTTTCGGCCCAAAGACTTATATAATAATATATATGACATTAATGAACCAATTTAGGTTTTAATGGAATTATATAGTATGTTTATTAACCATATACTGTAATAACACAAGAAGACACTGTAAAAGTTAAATTATTTAACTTAGAGTTAAATCTAAACGATAAGGTTAAAATGTTAACCAAAACTTGTCTAAAACTTACTGGTTGAGAGGATTGCGACCCATCCCAACCTTATCCTAGAAATAATTCAGTTTTGGTCCATTATAAACTGAATATGAATTTATTATAAAATAATATTTTAAGTTTTTCCCTAGGTGCCCATCACCCCTCTTATAAAAGGGCACTTACCCTTCTCTAAAATTCACACCTCCAAAGCCATTTGGCTCGGCCAAAACCTACCCAAATATCCTACCAACTATCCTAAATTAATCCTAGATGCATTCCTTTGGTCATAAATCCAACTTAAGGATCCCTTTTTCTCAAATCAAAAGGAAGAACCCAAAGAAGAGGTAATGATTTCACCACCCTCTTTCAAGTTCTCTTATTCATCCACATACTCGTTATTTGTTGTTACAATTATAAAATAACAAATAGAGTATATTATATATGCTGTTATGTTATTATGAATATGAACAACTATATTTATTATTCTATCAATCTTATGAATTGATAAAGTCACCATGCATGTGTACGTACGACTTACCGTCTCCACGTCGTGGTGTAATTTTTTATTCAACACTATGTTATTTGGATGGATATAATGATTAGTTATATGTATATAAATAATGAAAATAACATGAAAATGTCTCTGTAAAATTAATATACCATCCAATTCCACACCTTTAAGGAAATTATATGGTCGCTCGTGGGTATGTATGACGCGGTGGGATTCATTTCCACATTCACCATTCATCGATGATTATAAAAATATATATTACTAATAATTATGTAATATATGACATAATAATGATACTATATATATATATTTACTTACATATATCTTATTGACTTAGCTTCGTTCAATACGATATGAAAACAGAAACAACGTTTATGCATACGTACAGACTACTGTCTCCATAAACGGTGTTTTTCATTTCATATATATGTCTTCTATACACATTTATATTCTAAATATATATGATATATAAATCATGTTTTATATTATGGATGTATTTAAATCAGGATCTAAGTGATACAATCAAGAGTAATAATTAAAAACACATACGATAAAGAAAGCGATTATTACCCAAAATGTTAATTTAACATGGAAATTATTATTAAATGGGTAGTATAAACTCATAAATGAATCATGTATGATATCATAAATATTAATATGTTTATGGTATAATTTAATAACATACTATTATCTTCATACAAGATGTTAAACATACCCTCGTCTAAAGGAATGTTCATGGTAAGGGTAAATTCCCCAATCTCATTATTATCTGAGATTGTTAATGTGTAAGTATTTATTGGGACATTTTTATCATCCATGTTCATTTTTCATAAAAATGTTTTCAAAATGAATATTCTATTGATTTTTGAAACGTACTCTTTATCAAGATTCTAATTTTAAATGTTTTAAAGATTTATCTTTCTAAACCTTTTTAATTAATGTCCATGTTTTCAGAATAATTTTAAGGATTTATTTATATGGACATGAATGTTTTGAAATGATAATTTTTTTTCAAAAGTATCAAAGTGGTATGGGACACATTGATTCAAAAATATATTTTATATTAATTCATTTATAAATATGTTACTTTTAAATGATTTTATAAAAAGGATATTTCTCTCAAAACGTTTTACTCGTCATTTTCAAATATGTCAGCATCCTTTACTGGATATTATTTTTTATTGAGGATGATTAATTATAATACAATCTTCCATGTTTTATTGACTATGTTATGATATTTTTGACTTTGGATGTTTTATTTTTATACCATTCAGGGTTTATAGTTAATGTATTGACATTGTGTATGCTAGTTTTAATAGAGATGTTTATGTTATGATTCGTCTTTTTCATATGAGGAATGCAGTGGACTTAGTAAGTGATGGGTGGAGCTCGCTATAACTCTTTGATGCATCAGTATGTCTCATGAGACAAAATAGTGTCTTGGAAAAAGGCATTGAAAAAAAAAATATTTGTAGTCTTGGCACGAGGCCTTGACTATGTGGTAATGATGTCCGGCGTTAGGAATTCCCTCATTATGAAAATAGTTATTACATGTGATTATTCGATAAGTAGAATATCCATGTGCATGTTAATATGGTAATGTTTGATTTATTTTTCCATATTATGTCCACATTTATGTTTAAAAATGCTGTTGTTTTTATCAAACATCTTGTCATAAATGTTTATAGCTTCCACTCAAATATTTACCCTTACTGAGCATCTGAGCTCACCCCTTTGTTATGTTTTATTTTCCCAGGATTCCATGAAGTGTATTATGATTGATAAGTAGGGTTAATCTTGGGGATTAATGGCATTATCAAAGGATCATTTATTTTGTGTTTTATTTTATAATGTGTAATGTAACATTCATGTTTAAAATTTATTTTCCAAGACTGCTAAATTGATCGGTCCTTTGGAACATGATTCTCTGTAATCATTCCAATGTATTAAAATAATACACTGACTCTAGTTAACTGCGGTTGGGGAATTAAACTTGTGTTAAGAAATCTATGTTAATGGTTATTAGTCAAGGTTTTTTGGGGTAAATATGGCTATGAAGACCAAAGAACATTGAAGGAATATGAGTTTCCATGTTATAATACTCGTTGTTGGGAATATGGCCTATGATGAATAGTTTTGATTTGATGTGTTTGGTTTGAACCTCAGTGAGGCTTCCTACATATCCCATTTGGACGAGAATCAATGCTTATGTAGTTCGATGATTCTCAAAAGAGAGTGTAGTGCTTTGACAGAAATGATTTTGCGTTTACATCCTGAAAACGATTCATTGGTGATTTGGTGAGTTTAATTTGGGGCTTATTCCTAAGGAGGATTCCCATATTAATGGAATTAGGGTTGGATTTCTGAAAATGATATCCATTGAGCTGGGGCCCTATTAAGGATTCCTAAATATCCCAATTATGTTGTGAATCAAAGTTCTCATTGTCCATTCACCGTGAGTTTTTTTTCAAATGTTGTAATCATCATGAATCTCTAAGCACAAATGAGTCATGCTCATTTTACGAAACAATAAGATATGAATGATTCAAGAAATGAACCCACACATTTCCTCCTTCTCTAGTGGAAGAGGACACAACTTCAACGGCGATGGTGGATGAGGCCAGTGCGATCAAGGAAGAGGGAGGGGTGATGAGCCTCCCCTCAATTCAGTTTACATTAGACAAGGGTCCAATCTAAGGAAGGAGTGAAGGTGAATGAAATAGAGAGGATAAATAATCCAACCTCCTACATGAACAATTAAGGGCTTACACAAGGATGGTTACCCTAGTGGATCTTGGTAGAGGAGGTATACTTCTCATTTTTTGAATGGAAAAGCAAGTGTGAACCGTACCTTCTCTACTAGAGACCCAAGTATCCAAGATTTAGAAATGATAAGGGGAGGTCAGGACCCAATCCCTAATCCTGCAAACTGAGAACTCCCCAATACGATTCCTGGGAGAAAGGTCCATGTTACTTCAAATATTCAAACCCACATACACTCCATAAATCCTAACCCCGTTGTGAAACAAATGTGGGAAAACTATGAATGCAGATATGAAAACCTAAATAGAGGACACCCTAATGTGAATTTTCCTATCGTTTGATAAGTCATGATGTTTTGGTGGAGTATTCAACATAATCCTTTCTATAAAATAGAGACAATGAAGAAGAATCCTTGCCATTAATGGATTTTAATAAGGCTTGATGACTTATAGACTGAAGGGAGTAGGTGAATCAAAGAATGACATCCAAGTAAGTATCTAGTGTGCAAGTATGGGCGCGGAAGTAGGCTTGGGAAACCTGCTATTCACTTAAGTGAAGAAAAACTTGATGTTAATACTTGGGATAGAATTGACTCAAGAGTTCAAGAGTATTCATAGGTATTACCATCAGTGGGTGCTCATGTTCTTTTGAGAGGAATATATGGCACACACGTGTTTCTAATTCTAGGAGGGTAGGTTCTTTAGGCGCACAAGTGTTATGGATTTAGAACAAAAAAAGGGAGTATGTCCTATGATCATCCTAAAATTCAACTTCTCTAGGTGTTAAAGAACTACCATGAATGTTTTATATTTATTGGGAGAAGCACTAGGGCGACCAAAGCAGCAGATATGATTTAGGTAAATTCGTCTATTCAAATAAAGGTCCCAAGGGTCTATTTATAAAAAAATAAGTGACCCTGGGAGAAAGGAGTTTGGGTGTTCAAGTGGCATGCATTACAGAAATGTGGTGCTCAATTATCTTGTGTACAGATAATGTTTTTGATAGACTATGGCCATAGTTTGAGGAATTAGCAAAAATAATTACTTCAATCCGTTCGATCATGGTGGTGTGTAGGTGTTTTAACATAGGTACCTTGGGAAATTCCTTTGAGACATAAAAATTTTTATTGATGTATACCTTGAGTGTTGCACCCCCATACCGCTTCTTGGGATCTGTGACGGGCTGCAATCCAGGTGCTTCAGGCTGGTGCGTTAGCTCCATCACTAAACCTCATAAAAATTCAGAGTCTCACCATGAATGTTTTGATCCCCATTGAGTACATTTCGTGGAAATGGGATTGGAAGAAATTTCATGGTGTATATAAAATCACCCCCATTAGAATTTGATTCATTCAGAATGAAAATAATCTTGTACGAAGGTATTAGTAGGGCACTTTGATACATTCAAACATCATTTGGTTTGATTCGGAGCTACATTATATTTAGAAGGATGCCCAAATTTTTTCCTAAGCCATAGGGCCAAGCAAGAAAAGTTTTTTTCTAGGGTTACGCAAAAATCACCACAAACTTTGAATCATTTGGTATTTAATTACTCAATATTACATAAACCATAGAAAAATGTACATTTAGTGAGCTTAGACTCAACTTTTGTCCAGAGTGACCATTGCGGGTTTCCAATCTGGTGAGTACCACTTCTCTTTTTGTTGAAAGTTTAGAGTCATTCATGTTTTACTAGAAAGGGATAGTGTTTATATTCGAATAGATTTGACCATAAATTTTGAAATTAGATAAAAAAAAGGCTCAGTGGCTAAGAATTTCCCTAATGTTCATTAAATACTTCCAAGGGGAATCTTGAGTAATGTTTTCTATGGTCACCAAATCTAAAACTTGTATAAAACATAAAGATATTACTTTACAAAAAATAGGCTAACATTATTTAATGAACCCGTTATGGGGATTGTATTATGCATGGAAAACTAAGGAATATGATGCATAGACAAACAATGTAATTTCTAAATTGACATTCCTTCTATGTAGGAAACTTTTGTGTCAAGAATATGAGGGAACCTACTACATAGTCAAGAAAAGGAACTCTTAGGAATTATATATCTTAGTGTTTATAGATAAGGGAAAATAAGATTTGTGTGAATCAAAATGATAGTGGTAGTTTTTTCCATGGAGAGGGATTTTATGAATAATGGGTTATCTATACAGATATATTTCATGAATAGGAAAACCACTTCTTACATGAATTTTGTGTCTTAGGAATGGTTAAATTTTTTCAAAAAATGGGCTTTCTGATATCATGCTATGCAGTTTATTGTCATGCAGCGAGGACATTGTACTATGAAGTTTTATTTCATGCAATGAGGACATTGGGTGGCTTTAATTTAAGGTCATTATCTTTAACCAATAGTTGTAGACTCTCAAATTTCTTGATATTATGTATGGAAACATACCACCTTGTTTAAATATGGGATGGAATAATTGTAAATTGTGATTTGGTAATTTCTTGATGTAAAATAGGATATGAGAAATGGGGTAAAAGGAATAAGAATAATTAATTCCTAATGAAAAAGTTATAATTATTTGACGATCATGTTATGGGGGTTGTATTATGTAGGGATGACTAGGGAATATGCTCTATATCCAAATAGTGGAATATTTTGACTGATAGGCCTCTTATGTAGGCAATTTATTCATGACCACCTAAGGACACATACTGTATAGTGAGGCAAAATAGCTTTCAAATATTGACATTCTATTTCTAAAAGTCGATGAGAGTTTATGGAGATACATATTTTTCCCGGCATATAGTTTGGTTTATGGAGAAAGGTACCTGAATATAGAGAGAGTGTTTCCCATCATGATTTCCAAATAATCAGAGGGATAGGATTTCTATGAAGGTATATCCTAAACATAGGACATATAGTGTATTTAGTTTTATTTCATACAACTAGGACCAAATAATTTAAATAGTAAATGATATGTGGTCAAATTATCCAAGGTCATTTCATTTTTTTTGAACATATGGAGATGGAAATTTGTAAACCATGGTCTTTAAGACATTAAGATCAAGAGAAAGGTAATGTGAGAAATATACATAGAAGAATTATTTATTATACAAATTCTTGTATATTGTCATAAAAGTCTTAAGGGGACAAAATACAATTGAACTAATAACAAAGATGCCATTTTTTGAAAAACATTTTATGGGGGTTTTATTATGTAGGGAAAACCGGGGCATGTGTTGTATAACAAAATAATGGCATATTTTTACTAAAATTCCCATTATATAGGAAAATTATGCAATGACTCTTAAGGGAATGTACTACATAGTTAGGAAAATAGTGCCTCAAAAAACAATATGATAGATTATGAAGATCTAAAAATAATCAAGATTAATATTGTGAAATACAAAGAGGGTAATTCACAATTCACATGAGAAAAATTTTAATTGATATTGGCCATGAGTATGAATACACTTACATAGATCGAACTCAAATTTAATAGGGGATATTGTTATTTCATTAGTGGGCTCTCAAAGGATAGACCCCAAAATGAAGACTCCCGCATAGATTATTAATGATATGTGGAAGAGAGATAAAAAAGAGGATCTCATGACTGGGACTAGGATATAGAGCCTTTTTTAACTACGTATCTCAATGGGATGAAAATCAATACATAAGTAGTTCTTTGGGAGCTTTGAATTTTAATGTCGTCCAGTTAGGACTTTGAGTTGTGCAGTTTAGAATCTTAAAGAGTGGACATGAAGTGATTTTGATGTAAAAAGAGAATATATCGACTGGACTATGTTATTAAACCAAGGTGTCACTAGGTATCTCATATGGATGAGAATCAATCCATACATAGTTCTTTGAACATTCACTATGAAGGTTTGATTAATACATAGGGAATGGGGGGGGGGTTTATCATGGATGGTCCCATGATTGGAGATCTAAGGGTCTCTATGTATCTAATGTGGATGGGAATCAACCCAAACATAGTTCTTGAACATTCATTTCCCATAATAATTGAGTTTAATATGGGATACATGGTATTTTAACACATTTTAAAAAAATAGTTAAACATAAGACACAAAATGGTATAAATATCACACCATGTATCTTAAAAGAGAACTCCATATAGATCTGGTTCATATAAAGAAGGAGAAAAGGGAAAGATAAATTTGTGTTGTTGTGGTAGGGCCTAAGATTAGAGATCCACGTGTCTCTAAATATATCTTATTGATGAGAATCAATACACATGTAGTTATTTAAATGATGACCCTGCCCAGATCTGATTCATACATAGGGAGTAATGGAACTCATGTGCCACTAAGGAGTTGAAATTAATTTAATGTTTCTTGTGTATCAAAGATCATAAAAAACAAATAGAGAATATATTATCTATATAGTTTTATGTCGTGTAATGGGGGAAAATGATGTTAGGAGGTTTAGCATCATGCAACAATGGAAAATATTATACACATTTTATCATCATGTAGTAGGGATGCTTAGGGTTGTTATGCAGTTTAATGTATTGAAACTAGGGCTTTGTGATGTGCAGTTTAGAGTCATGCAGCTAGGAAATTTATTTGAAGTTACAAAAAGTTATTCATATAAAATATCACATGGGTTGGAGTTGTAATATGTTCTCCTTCCATTGGGATTAGGGAATAAGCTCCATTTGATTAGACCTTATGTATAGAATAAGGTCCTTCCCACTTTGTCTCGTGATTTGGAGGATTCTTTCCTAGTATCATTGGAGTATTAAAGAACAATACCAATTCCCCTTGAAGAAATTAATAGATGTGAAATTTCATGTAAAAAGCTCATATTATTCTGTTCTGGTAGACTTCTAAATGATGAAAAGTATGCAATCTCTATGTGTTTAATAATTCCAGCTTATAAATTGTTTTCGAGTCTTTTCATCTACAGATAACTTATCACAGATTGAAACTCAGAGTGATGGCGATTGAATTCCAATTGGAAAACCTTCTTTGGATGCATACACCAATGAATATGGGGATTCCTGAGTGGCAGTACGGGTATTAGTTGGATAAGGCCATAAAGCATGAAAATGTTTACCAAGACAAGATATATAATCATTATTCACCATCTTCTCGAGTATATTTGATAGGGTCATATTTAAATCATCTATATATCCATTTGTCATTGCATGATATAAAGATGAATGGTTGTATATGATATTTTGCTCCTGATATAACTTGTTTATCTCAATAGAATAAAAATTGGTGTCATTGTTTGTTAGTATAGTATGAGGGGCACCAAATCTGGTGATGATGTTAGCTATGAAATAACTAGTAATGATTTTGGCTCTGACGTCTTTGACAGTTATGCCTTAGCCCATTTGGAGAATAAATTAGTATCTTTATGAATATACTTGAACTGCTTAGTCATATCTGTAGAATAATGTCCTCCTAAATCCATCCCCTCTATAGCCAAGCTAGGAGTATTTAACTGTATGTAACAATTCTGGGGGTTGATGAATGAAGTTGGAATGCACATGGTAGGGAGGAAATTTTTGGATAAATCTATTCAATCTGACATCATTGAAGGAAAAAAGTATCCAAGCCCTCAGATTTGATCAGAAATCCTATTCCTAGACTACTGACCACCACAAGCTCCTATATGTACTTCTTTCATGATAGCCACATTTTCATCCCCATCAATACAATTGAATATGATTCCATGAAATTGTCATTTGTATAGGATCTTTTAGTGATTATAACTATCATAAAGTGTAAAATTGGACACTCTTCATCGATTCTATTCATTTTCATCTCAATCTAGTGGAAGTACTCCATTTTGGAGGTGTTTCAATATGGGTTTCATCCATCTCGTGGTATGACCATGTGGCTTATAAATAGGGATAATTTCATTAATTTCACTTATTCTAGTTTGAAATAAAGGTTAAACAACATGAATATGGGAAATAATGATGAATGTCTTATCCCGATTTGGATATTCTAGGCTTGTGGCAACATTATCCAGTGCATCAGCTTAGAAATTTTGTGATCATGGGACATAAGAAAATGTTGGTTCTGAGGGAAATTCATCCTTAACCCTCTTACATAACCACACAAATGGATTAACTCTCCTTTTCTAATAACCAAGTCCCTATTATTTTGTTTTATTACCAAATCTAAATAAGCTTTCACTTTCAGGTGGTCCATTTTTACCTTCAGTTCCAATTCCAGGAGTACAATGAGAGCTTTATATTGTGCCCATTATTGGTTCTACCTTCTTATAGCATGAAGGAATTTGGAAACACTACCTTTTATGGGGTGATATGTACAATTCGAAAATCAACTTTGTTGAGTTTAGGTTTTACCATTGTTTTCAATATTGGACTTCCAGAGGAACTTTCAAAGTATATTTCCCTTGATTGGGGAGTATCTTGAATAGAGAAGACCTCTTCATAAGGAAGTTTAGTATTAAATTATTTAACTTTTATATATGGGTGTTCAATATGAAATTTGTCCAGAGCATGGCCATTTATTTCCTTCATAGGCCCAATAAATATATCAAACTATTCAAAAATAACTCTCAACCATGCCAAACTCTATGCAGGCATAGGATTACTGACAATAAATTTGATTGGGTTATTGCGAGACACCAATTGGACCTCATGATCTTGCAGGTAGTGCCTCAATTTATGAACAAAAATGATTAATGCCAAGAATCACTTCTCAATACATGAATATCGAGTATCCTTTTCAAGAATAGTTCAATTGAGATAGTAAAGACTATTTTCATTCCAAGATTCATTCTTTTAGGCATGTAAAACACCAAATTATCTCTCAAAAGTCATCACATATAGAATAAGTGAACTTCCTAAAAAATGTATCATTAAAATTATTAGTCTCAAGAGATATATCTTGAGGGTATCAAATTCCTCTTTGGAGTCTTCAGTACATTGATATATGACTCCCATCTTCATTAATCTAGTGAAGGGTAAACACTTACCTATCAAATTGGTGATAATGTTCTGAATATATGAAAAGTGTCCTTGAAGTCCTCTTACTTCATTCAAATTTCAAGAAGGTGACATGCTAAGTATTTCTTTTGTCTTTTCAAGATGAACCTTGATGGCACGATGACGTACAACGAAGCTGAGAAATTTTCTTAAGGTTACCTTGAGAATACATTTCAAGGGATTCATCTTCAAATTATATTGTTGATGTTTATTGAATATGATTTCCAAATCAGTCAAGTGATTGGAACATTTTTTTGGATTTAACTACGAGATCATCCACATAATATTTGAAAATTTTCCTAAGACTTGTTTAATGATATGGTGCATGGAATGTTGATACATTGCACCTGCATTCTTTAAGACATGGGGCATTACCAGATAGGAAAACAAACCATGAGGGGATATGAAGGCTATAGACACTTCATCCCTTAGAGCCATGAAGATTTGATTATATGAAGAGTATCCATCCACGATTGAATGATCTTCACAGACATCTATTTCATCAATTAAAAGCTTTGTGATTAGATGTGTAAAGTCATCATGAGGAAAATGCCGGTTAATATATCTGAAATAAATGCAAACCCTGATTTTTCCATTCTTATTTTTCAATGGGACAATTTTGGCCATCCAATATGAATATTTAACCTCAATAAAAAAGTTTTATGTGATAAGATTATTGAATTCAAATTCAATTTTAGAGGCATGAGTTGGATGTGTTCTTCTTGCTTCATGCTTGAATCCTCGATGTTCTTCTAGAAAACCCGAATGATGAGCGGCTATATTAGGATTGCGGAATGGAATTTCTATGTAGTTATATGGTTTTATATACAAATGTTTCTTTTTTAATGAATTATACATCTCTTTCTCTTCATAATTCATGGCTTCACTGATTAGAGATTGGTGTGGATCATCTTTTGTACCATGATTTAATTCTCTAAGCTCATCCACAGTGGTAAAACTCATTACCCAAATGGTGGAGTAGCATCCATGAGATCATCTTCTTGTTTATCCTAACATTTCACTTATTTTGTTTCTACTTGCATAGTAGTTGAGGAAGCAAAACATTCAATGCTAGGAGAGGAGTCAATAGGTGAACATATTTAATTAGATGCCAACATTTATTACCCTACTGATGATGATGGGTATTCCTGGAGTAATAAAGAGGATATGATGGGTTGGAAATCAACATCAATTTCCACCTCTAGTATTACTACAACTTCATCTATTCTGATTGGTGAAACAGAGACATGCTGATTTTCTGTGGATGAAATGAAGACATATCCATTTATGTTTTAACCATTTCTTGTTAAATCATGAATTTCTCCCATACTATTAGGATCAATTTCTACAATTGACATTATGTAGTAAATTGATGAGTTCTCTGATTTGGATATATCATTTCAATTTCATTGATAGGCAATACATAATCTATACTCAAATGTTTGAATGGGTTTGTAGGAATATTTTCTAGGCCATTCAGTGCATTGATTATAGTTACCTACTTGGTCATGGACATCATTCCATTCGTGTGATAAAACGTAGCCTCAATATACTAAGATTAACATGTTTTGAATGGATCATTGTCACCATACAATTTCCCAATTTAACCATTGAAACAGTACTTGAGACATTAGTGGTATGAAGAATGAATGTCTACATGTTGATGTAGTCAGGACCTTCCAAAAAGAATATTAAAGGCTGTGTACCGATGAACAACCACAAAATCATAATTAGACACAAGATCTCCAAACCGAGTTCTAAGTGTAATCCTGCCCAGAGGCTCATGCTCATTCTTATCATAACCATGCAACATCAATGTGGAAGAATATATTTCTGATTTAGTAAGGCACAATTGAAAAAGTGTACATATAGGAATGAGGTTGACTCCTGATCCATTATATATGAAGGCTTGTCAGATATCCATACCATTGAACATTCTAGTTAGATAAAAGTGCCTAATGTATCCATGTGAAACATCATCTTCATCTTAATTAGTAAAAGTTATAACTTCATGACATTCTCTAGGTTCATTTTCTATATGGTAAATCTCAATAGTAGAAACATCAGTTTTTTAACTCCTAAGGACTTTAAAAATCCTCAATAAGTGCTTCTCAATGTTCTTTTAGTAGATTCAAGGCATCCAAAATTGAAAACTTTTCAAGTACCTAGGCTATCTATTTCAAAAAATCATATTTTTGATCCAGATATCTTTTTTTTGTATCATGGAGAAGCAAATTTGTAGGTGTGTTGAAAGTTGATGCTTCTGATGTAGATGTACCATGTGTTGGAGCAGAATCTTAAAATACATCTGGTTTTATATATTGGATTGATTGGGAATATTTACATTCTAATAGAATGATGGTGTAACCTATAATCAGTCCTCCAAAATAATCATGTCAGGACCAATCCTGTCATATGTGGGAGAATATAATTGTTCTTGCTGAGCCTGCTGAAGGGTTGTCCCACGAGTTTCCACCGCATATATGGTTTGTGCAGGGTGGAGTTAAAATAGTGGCCTATAGCACACTTATGTCTTCCCCTGTATCCTCAATCGTAGCTTATACCTCTTGTTCCCTAGTTAGGTATACATAACTCTATCTCTTAATAACAAGAATCATAATTGGCTTAGGGATCCGTTAAGTGGACAATGTTGATGGATCCAAAGATTAATTCTTTATCTATTTAAGATTCCTTTTGAAATATCAGTTTTTGTTGTTCCGTTTGATGGGGAAGTACCCATAATTTTGAATCAGATGGCATGAAATATTTTATATTCCAAGACAACATTGGCCTTGATATGAGCTCTTCTTTTTTTGACAACTCTTTGTCTTTGGATCACATTCCTTTGTTGAGAATTGACCATTAGATGAAAGATCTTTTTATGGAGGTGGATTTTCTATGGATGAATTTTCTGAAGACACAATTGGTTGTTTAAATTTTCCCTGTATAATGTCCTTAATTTGGTTAATGTTTTTCCTCATCATTAAATCATCATATTTTGGTGCATTTTTACCTTTAACTTCCTGTCAATCAACTTTTACCTCAGGATCAATAGCATTGACGAATGCTACATGGGTGGACGAACATTTTAGTTTCACTTTTCCAGAGTCTACCATTTTTTATGATGTATTTGGAAACAAAACAATCATAAATGGGATTCCCCAACATTTGGTGAAAGGCACAATAATTTAGAAGATCTTAATGTCATTATTTTTTTGGTTTTTTTGGACTTGGAAGTAGATCCAAATTGTTTCCCAGAGTTAAGATGATGTAACTGGGAACCTGTTCATTATGAAAAGAATAAAATTTGTTCTCTAACTCTTCAAATTATCTCCGACATTGATATTTTTTATCATCATGACGAGATAATCATTGCGGCTGATGCTCAGGAGGCAGAGCCCTTCGATATAATGATTTTTTTGAGGTGAAAGCAGCTATAAGTGAATGCTTGAATGTGACATTGGTTGTCTTTATTTTATATGTTCTCCTTCTCAGAGTTGATGAATTACACAAGATTTAGATTTAGTATCCACAATGGAATCCTCTACCTATCAGGTCATTGAAGAAAGATCAGAAAACCATCCTGTGTATTTTAAAAGGATTAGTGTTCTATGTAACTCATCACACATATTTACCACACAAATTTTCTGCAACTCTTCTTGAGGGAGTACTATATTTAAGGAATATGTTAATCCATTCCATCTAGAAATGAAATTGAAAACTCTTTCATTTTTCGGTTTTTTTCAATTTGTATGATAAAAATCGGCTGTCTTATGCAACATTGATCTAAATCGAAGAAGAAATTCCTAACGAAGGTCTTACCATCCAAACCTGTAGCCCAGAAAATAGCCAGTCCCTGTAATAATTGCACAAAGCATCTAAGATTTATTTCTTATTATTTTTTAGGAGTCCTCATCATTAGATCCCAAAAAAGAAATGAAAAGCGTTAGGTGTTTCTCTAGGTTTGTCAAACCATTAAGGATTGAAAATTTAGTATTCACAAAATTTTGTGGGGGAGGGATGAGATCCACCGATTTAGGGTAAACTCTTTTTTTGGTTGAAATGGCGCACTCCAGTATTCTATAGCTTCCAATCGAGTTTTTAATGACTAAATTGTGTTAATAAGAATATGGGAAATATTCTAATGAGATGGGGCCTATACAGGCACAACGGATGGAGGTTGAACTGGTGAAACGATCGAAAAAACCACTAGTGTTAATGCTTCGGGTATTTGTAATAGATAACCAACTGGGGAAGGCCTATAAGTATGAGTTTGATCCTACCTTGTCTAAATAACCAATGGCGGTAATTCATGTAACACCTCCGAATGATAAAGGGTTTAATGACTAAATGATACGACTCATGTCAACAAGGTGCACCTTCCTTTTCGGGAGCCTACCTGATTAGAACTCCACAGTTAAACGTGTTTGTCTTGGAGTAGTGATCAGGATGGGTGACCTCCTGGGAATTTTCCCAGGGTGTGTGTGAGTGATGACAAAGCACACTGGAAAGGACATGTGTTGGCCTGTGGGGACTATCATTAGTCAGATGACCAGTTCACGCACGTGGGTGGACCCTAGGGTGGGCCCCACGTGTCTGCGGGGCAACTGGTGGTACCTGGCAGGCCAGGACCCGACGGACAAGTTAAGGCGGGGTGGGTGTGCTGTCACAGGGACCCGGTTGTCACATTTGGTATCAGAGGAGGAACCCAGCCTTAAGTACGGTGCACTGCCTGGGTTGAGATGTAGGCCCCACAACAGGGACATTGTGCTCTAAAGGGGGGTGATTGTAACACCCCCAAATGATAAAGGGTTAAATGACTAAATGATACGACTCATGTCAATAAGGTGTACCTTCTTTTTCGATAGCTAGCCTGATTTGAATTCCACAGTTATGTGTGCTTGGCTTGAAGTAGTGATCAGGATTGGTGACCTTCTGGGATGTTTCTCAGGGTGTGTGTGAGTGAGTACAAAGCACACTGGAAAGGACATGTGTTGGCCTGTGGGGACAATCATTAGTCAGATGACCCATTCAGGCATGTGAGTGGACCCTGGGGTGGACCCTGATTAGAACTCCACAGTTAAGCATGCTTGGCCTCGAGTAGTGGTCAGTATGGGTGACCTTCTAGGAAGTTTCCCACGATGTGTGTGAGTGAGGAAAAAGTACACTAGAAAGAACATGTGTTGGCCTGTGGGGACAATCATTAGTCAGATGACCCGTTCAGGCATGTGAGTGGACCCTGGGGTGGGCCCCACATGTCTACGAGAAAACTGGTTGTACCTGGTGGGCCAGGACCCGATGACTATGTTAAGACGGGGTGGTTGTGCTGTCATTGGGGCCCAGTTGTCACAATTCATTATCTGTGTCTATAGTTATAGAAAATCTTATTGGGTTATATTTTCCTTCAAGATGTGCAAGTCGTGGATCTGCCAGGGGAATTTTCTGGTAGAAATGAATATATGATGTTACTCTGTATTGAGTCATTTCGACTCATTCATCTCCTCTTCTTTTTGGAAGAACCTTTTTTAAAGAGAAAATGATTGACCTTCTCTAGTGGGAAAGTGAAAATTCATCTGACATTTTCCATTACCCCTAATAGAATCCTTTCGAAGGGGTGGAAGTTGGTTATTTGAGGAAATACTTAGGTTCCGGGAATGCCTTTGATTTCGGGTACATACAACTCATTCATTTTCAATAGTGTGTTTCGTGTTATGGATAATAACTTCATCTTCTGACTACCATGAACTAGACTCATTATCTAGAAGATTTTCTACAATGGTGGTAATGACATTCATTGATGCATAATGCATTGATGGAATTCTGTCATTATCTTTGTAATATATTCTCCTTATATACCTTCAATGAGAAAATATTCTATTATATGATGAATTATCTAGAACTGTATGACAGAAAGTAACCTAAAGAGAATCCTCAGATAGTTCAGTTGTGTGTTTACATTGTGGCTTCTTCCCTAATCTAGAGAAAACTTACTTTCGTTGAGAAGGTGATTGTAGACATCAAAAATCCCTCATCCCTGCATGCTATGGTTTTTTCCATTCTTCTTTATCAAACCTTCAAATTTTTTTTATTGAATTTGATGGTTGAATTAAATAATCCCCCCAACCTCTAGGGTACATTAGCTCTTGAAGTGCTTTAGCTAAAATTTGCGTAGATGCTCCTCTGATTTAGAAAATTTTGGTTCTGAAATTTACTTGGTGCATTATCTAAAAAACACTCAAATAACCCGTTTCAGAAGACCATTGTGCTATTTCAGACATTTTCATCATCTCATGGATACCATCCTCTAAGATGGGTGCCTACATAAGATTCTCAAATGTTTTATGCAAAAGTATCCCAACAACATTCTTTCTTTGGGTCTATCTTTGATGAGATCTAGTTGAGGAATGTTCTGGGTCATATATATGATAACATAAAAAATATCTTGATTGTAGTCATCTGCGGGAAATAACATTTCATGAGAAGTATTTTGGAGGGCATTACTAATTTTGGAGCACAGTAAAATGTAATTCTCTATGTGCACCCCATCCTTTGATACGAACACCCAATGTGGTATAAGAAATTAACTGGCACATCTTCTTTAGTGCATTAAGGAATGCTTGTTGAAGGGTTATCATCGTATTTTCAACCTTTGAATGTTATGAAACATGGGAAATTCTATGTTTATTTTGTGTATCAACCCTTCTATTACCTTTACATGACTTAGGTATTCATCATATGTTAATACTTTGGATTTCAGATGATGATGATTTATCCATAAGTTGAGGCAGACATCATAAACTAAATCTTCTAATATCATTTTCAGAATGATATATTGAGAGTTTTCCAAAGGCCAGAACATGAATGGAATTTTACCTTTAGCCATTTTTTTCTCATGTATAACATATCTTCATCATATTTTTTCTAGAATTTTTTCCACATGATCTGACCAAAGAGGTATATTCTTGATTGAATTATTAAAAACAATGGAATCATTTGTTTTTTCCTCTACTACAATAGAATAAAAATGACCCAAGGGATGTTGAGAGAATGACTATACCCTTAAGATGTCTTCTGGTTGATAAATTATTCCACCCATTAATAAAAATGAATTAGACATGACTAGACTTTTGTTGGAATGTGCCTCGTGATAAGAGGGCTTTCATATTTCTAAATTGTCGATTAGGGAATTATCATGAAAAGGAAAAACACTTCTACGAAGAGAAATTTGGTAGAAAATTCCATCATGGGGAGGACCGCCATGGTGGATTATAGCAAGGGATAAATACCTAATCTTCTTGATCTTTGGGCCACATGGAGGGTTTTTGTGGCTCTCATATGAATATAGGTTCCCTGTATTGACTAAATTTTCATGAAGTAAGATTTCATGATGAAGTATCTAATTGAGAACTTCAAAATTACTATCAATACTCCCATAATATGGTTATGATATTGTAGGATCTTGAGATGCAATAGGTAAATGTTTGAGGGCTTCAAGAACTCTAGAAATAGGAGGAGACAAATTACATATTGGCTCATGATTTTACAACTTTGGTTGGTGAGAATTATTCATGGATTATCTATTACACTTAGATGGTGCCACATTCTAGGAGAAGTGGTTATAATGGGCATGTGTATGTTTCTTCCTTAGAGTGGTCATCAGAATGGGATGATTAACTCCATTTGGAATGGGGGAATATTCCTGATCTGGTTGTCCATATGATATAGGAGAGTATCCCCATAACAATCCTAGACTAGAAAATAGGTGGGTATCTTCTCTGGGATGGCATGCTGATTTTTCATCCTGGGTGTGGGGAAAATGTTACGTGTCTATTCCCTTGGTACTCCTAAAGATTTTGTTATTATATTCTGGCATGCTTCAAAAAATGGATTGGAATTTGTGTCTAACATTTCACCATTGCTAAACTATGTTTGTTGACTTCAGTGGCCAGAACAGAAATATAAAACAATTATGTATGTAGAGTATGTGTATATTCTTGTGGCTATACTCCTTTTCTTATCTATGGATACTGACAGAACTTATGCATGTGGGTAGAGAGTTGAGTCTACCCCAACTTTGTCATCATAGCTTTCCGACTGACATCTCTGGGTGATTCCAAATGAGAATATTGGTAGGATTGATGAATGATAGAATGTATATGTTCCTGATAGCTATTTTCTATCATGCATGGTCAATAGACTTATTTCAATGCTGACAGATGAGTCTGGTGGATGAATTGGTGAGTGCAAGTTGGTGTATGATTCTATTTACCATTTGCCACCAAATTTTATTGGAGGGGTTCCTTGAATGCAGTCAGACGATCCTGCTAACTACTGATAATTTTTAAACAGGTGTATGTTCATGTTCATAGTACTCTATCAGATTTACCATGTGGGATTGGTGGGTCATAGACATACGAATCTACGGGGCAGCAGAATTAGGACGGGCGTGTGTATGTGCCCACCCATTCTTTCCATGAAGTTATTTTAATGGACTTCTACGAAGGGAATATGTAATAAACTACTCCCAATTATCTATATATTTTTCTTGATAGTTTTTATTATGTGACCAGTTATGAGATACTTGGGACGATCAATCAACAGAAACACCCCCATCATGTTGTGTGTCTACTACCATGTGATTCTGCTCACAGAGATTATTTGTGGGAGTCCTCTATAATGACTCTTTCATCTCTGAATTATGTTCATAAGTGCCCTCTTGGTCCACCTACCTATATAATGGGAGGGATATGTTGTTTCGTTCTTGGGATACGAACCCAAAAAGGAAGAAAATGGTGGTTGGCATAGTCTGCTTCTTGAAAACTAGTCATCGCTAACCGGATGATTGAGGGTTGTTATTTAACTAGAGAGATTTTCATGAAGCCTCCAAGGATGAGATAATATAAGTGTGAAGATATTACCATACAAGTACATTTGATACCTAGAATTGAAGATGCTAAGTTTGTGATGTCATTCTTCCAGTAGATGAGGATCCAGCTTGAGTAGTGGTCGGGTCATTTACGGGTGCAAACCTGATGGAATCCATTTGGAGTGAAAGGAGTTCTGAGAAAACTTGAAAATAAAAATAAACTTCGTTAAATAAAAATAATTAATATGGATACATGGATGATTTATTCCTTTGTCTGACCATCCATAATATATTGAGAGGAGCATGGGATATGGATATCAGTATTAACTTGGATAAAAATTCATGTCGGGTTCACCATTTTTTGTTTCATAGTTCCCCGGAATATGTGTTCTAGTTTAAGAGTCACTTCTTCTAGGATGTTTCCGTTGGATTTATTCAATGAACTAAAAACATCCAATAGTTATTTATCCATAAGGGACCTGCTTTCCAAAGGTAGGTGTTCATTAAGTTTGAACATATGATACATAAGAACATAAATTGGTAGAGAGAATGGGAGGTCAGAATCATCACAACCTTTTGGGGGGAATTATTGTCTACTCTGGTAATCTCCTTATATATTTGAGATATTTTTATGAATCCTTATTAATTCACCAAGTATAAATTAGGTTTCTTATGGAATTTTCCAACAATTATTAACTTTTGTGAAATTTAGAATCATCCATATGTATTTGAGGTTCTTCATTACTGAAGACATATATATATATATACACATATATTTGAGGTTCTCTATTAATGGTATCCTATCAAATAATATTTAGATTTTATTTTAATCATCGTTATGATAATACTGGTTATTAATCAAATTAGTTGGGCACTCTATAATTTATTGTCATCTGGGCGATGAAGGATTGTTTTGATATTGGGATCTTACCCATAAAATTGGCTACCTATGTATCCCGATGAAAGGAATCAGAACCCCTGTAGTTCAGTACATCATAATGAGACACATCATACCATTTAATATCATGTTATAAGGACCTAACCATATCGTTTAATGTCATGTGTTAAATAAATCTAAGAAAATGGTTCCTAGTGAATTTTTGGAGTGGGACTTTTTCCTATGCAACCAAAGAAACATGGAAGGAATATGTGTTTCCAAGTAATATTAGACCTTGTTGGAAATATGGCCCAAGGGGAACATGGTTTATTTTAAGTGTTGGGTTTGAACCTCATGGAGGCTTCCAACGTATCTCATGTGGATGAGAATCAAATCACACATAGTTCGATGAATCTTATTAGAGAATATAGTTCTTTGAGTGAAATGATTTTGGGATTACATCCTGAAAATGATGCCTTGGTGATTTTGAGGTCTAATTTGAGGATGATTTTGAGGTAGTATTCTCAGAGTAATGGAATTGGGGATGGATTCATGAAATGGATATCCAGTGATCTCGGGCCCTGAGAAGGCATCTTATGTATCCCAATTATGGTGGGAATCAGAGTTCTTGTAGTTAATTCACTGTGTGTGTTTGTGAAAATGTTGTGATCATCATGAATATCTAATCCCACATTATTCATGCTCAGTGAGAGAATCAAGAGGATGTTAAAGATTCAAAAAATATCACCCACACTTTTCCTCCTTTGCAGGTGGAAGAGGATTTGCCTACGACGGCGATGCTGGATGAGGCCGAGGCAACCAAATAAGAGGGCAGGGTGATGAACCTTCCCTATATTCACTTTAAATTAGACATGGGTCCAATATAACGAAGTAGTTAAGGTGATATAATTATAGAAGAGAATGATTGCAACTTCAAACTAGAATGGTTAGGGGATTACACTGGGACGGCTACCCTATTGGATCTCAGTAGAAGAGGGAGACTTATCATTTTCTTGAATGGAAATGCTAGTGTAAATAGTACCATCCCTACCAATGAGCTAAGGTTCTGGTATTTAGAGATGAGAATGGGAGGTTAGAATCCAAACCCTAATCCTCTAAACTAGGATCTCCCCATCACTATTCTTCGGGGTATAGTCTATGTGACTACGGATATACAAACCCAAAGACACTCCATGAATCCAAACACGATTTTGAAACAAATGTTCGAAACCTCTGACTGTGGATATAAAAACCTAAATATGATACAAGGTGATGTGTCTTTCTCAAAGGATTGATAACTAAAGATATTTTGTTGGTGGAATTAATATAATCACTTTCAAACAAGGGAACCAATGAAGAGGAATCCTTTCCATGAATGTCTTTGATGAAGGATTGAAGGCTTGTAGACTGAAGGGAGTAGGTGAATCAAATAAGGGTTTCCATGTAAATATTTGGTGACAAAGTATGGGCATGAAAGTAGGCTTGGGAGACCTATTGTTCACATAAGTTACGAAAAAATTGGATGTTAATATTTTGGAGAGACATGACTCTAGCCTTCAACTGTATTCATAGGTATTCCCAAAAGTGTGGTGATAATGATCTTTTGAGAGGAATATATAGCATGTAATTGTTTCTGATTCATAAAGGTTAGGTTCTTTAGGCGCACAAGTGTTATGGATTTCAAACACTAAAAAGACTAAATTCCTATGATCATCCTTCATTTCATCAAATATATGTGTAAATTATCTAACATGAAGGATTATGAAGAAATGGGTGAATCACTGGGGAGGCCCAATAAACAATTGGGCTTCAGGGAAATTCGTCTGTACACTTGAAGGCCCCAAGGATCTATTTGTTGGAAAATAAATTACCTTTGCTGAAAAAAGTTTTGGCACACAAATACCTTTCATGCTGACAAATTTTTTGATAGACTAGGGAGACACATTGAGGAATTCAACAATATATTTACTTCAATTAGCTTAATCATGTTGGGGACCATCTGTTTGCATGTAGGTACCATGGGCACCACTTTGGGGACTTAGGGAAATTTATTGCTCTATACCTCGGGGGATATGCCCCCACACCCCTTCTTGGGATTAATGATGGGGTACGTTCCCAGCCCTTTCGGCCCGTGCCTTCACTCCGTCACTAACCCCCATGAAAAATGCATAGTAACTACCAATATGTTTTATCCCCATTGTGGAAATTTTATATAAAATTACATGGAAGACATATCATGGTGTCTATACCAATATATGAAACCCCATGTTTAAAAGTACCCTAAAATATTTTATCGTTATAACCTATACATTGAATTTAAATGAATGAATAAAATGAACTAATTTATTAATATTATATATTTACAAATTTGTAATTATTTTTTTGGTTATAAATATATTATAAATAAAAATAAAGATCATTTGAATTAAAAAGTAATGTTTTTTTTGAAAATAATATATTTTTTCTCAAAACTGTTTCTTCATGTTTTAAGAACATATATTAAAATTATTTTTTACATTTAGAAAATTTATTTCTAAAAATTTGTATAATTTTTTAAATCATCATTACAAAATCATCTATGAATTTATTTTTTTAATTTTATATTCAAACATTTTTCAAGGAATATTGAAAAATTAATGTTTTTATGGAACAAATATTTTTTCTAAAGTGGTTACAAGATATATTTTAATTTAAAAATTTATTTGAAGTAATATTAGTTCAAATATTATATTATTATTATTTTAAATTCTTTTTTTAAAATAAATTATATCTCTGATTTTGATATAATTATTGTTGAACTTTTGAAAAATTTTCAATTGGAAAATCATTTAATATGAAGTCTACATAAAAATTTTTTATTATATTCTTCAACTTATTTGTGTTAAATTTTTTTAAATTGATAAAATATTTCTAATTATAATAATTAACAGTATATAATAAAGTGAAATTTATTTTTTAAAAAATTTATAATAAAAATGATTAAAATTAATTATTATCATTAATGTTAAAACGGAAATTATTAGGGTTAAACTAAGAAGATAGGTGTTAAATAGACCTAAAAATATTTATAATTCCTATTTTAAAGAAATATTTTTATTATATATCATAAAAGGTTTTATAATTAGCTATTGTTTTTCATTTTTTCTTTTAAAAATCGTGTTTATAATTTTTTTGATTCAGAAAATCAAAATATGTCCTTCCCCCCAATTATAAAAGGAAACAAACTCTCATATATTATTAAAACTTCAAATGCATTTTTTCATACTAAATTCTCAAATAACTTCCTTTAATACTACTTTATGAACTATAGTTCTTGGTTTTATTAGACAACTGTTCTATAAAGGTCTTCTGTATAAACCTATAAAGGTTCTCTGAAGAGAAGGTATAGTTCATAACCATGTGTCTTCCATTTTTAATTCCTCTATCCCCAATGAATCATATAAAACTATGATAAAATAATAACCCAAGTATCTTAAAAATAATTGTATATCTTTATGTTAATGGAATAAATTGTATCTGTCTACACTTCCACCAAATGGGAAACAAAAACATCAATCGTGTGTAGGAAGGAATACCAACTTGCGAACCAATGTAGTTAATTTTCCATCACTAACTCCCAATGATGGATATAATAATTTATTAAATTTTTATCTATTATATTTATGACATCCTAACTCTTATATAATTATAATAGCACATCCACCTTTTTACCTTCCAAATCATTGGAAAACAATAATGTCCCTCACGTATATGTGTGGACTACTGCCTCCACGCAGTGATGTGATATGTTTTTTATTTTATATTGAAATGAATGGTGATAATGATATAATTACTGAATATATTATATATATAATATTTGTGATATATTTTTTTAATGTGAATTGTTATATAAAACTTTTATTTCCATTCATCAAAAAACTGAACACAACATTCATGCATATATACAGTCTAATATCTGTATGAATAGTGTAACTCATTTTTCTATATCTAAATTTTCTGGAATATTTAAAATAAATATAATTTATTTTTATAAAATAGTTTACATTCTATAGATAATGGATCTCTGATCAATGTACAAGGACCAAAACAACCAAACCAAAACATAAAAGATAAACGAAGTTGTTATCACCCAAAATAAAAATGTTAATAAATAATTGTTAATAAATGGGTGATAAAATGTTCGAATTAAAAAATATATGGTATTATATATACGAATATTTTTATTTAACATGTTTATAAAAAATCTAGATATATTATTTTTGAGGTTTGGACACATATGAAGAAAATTGGACTTGTGGTAAGAGATTTTCATCTCAATTTTATTTCCATGGTACATATGCCATATTCACCACATATTTTTTGTGTATATAATAACCCTTAGATATGTTATGTTATGAATGTATTTATAATAATGTTTTTAAGGTTTTATTTTCAGTATTTTATTTATGTATGTTATGATTCTAATGTTACAAAACTGATAAGGTTTTATTTCACAACCTCATCAATATTCAGGATTGTATGTGTTTAAGTTTCCCTTGGGTAATTATTTTAAATTTCTATCTTAAACTCTTTTAATATTCTTATCCTTTAATTAATAATGATCATTTCATGTATTAGTTTAATTTTTCACTCGTTGGTACTTAAAATGATTAACAATATTTTAAAGAAAAGGTGCCTTTTTCTCTCTTTAGTCGAAATTACTTTTTCTTACATACCCATGTTTTCTAGAGATGTAATTAAAAATGTTTTTCAAATCAGACAAAGTATTTGTTATTTATATTTTTACGCACTTTATACATTTTATAAATAATGTTAATGTAATATACTTAACATTCTCCAATCTAAGTAATTTAAACCTTTTTACAACATTGAGAAAGGATTGTTTTTATAACTTACATGACATGTACAGAATTAACAATCATCAAGAACACTCATTTATATGAATATTACATTACAAGTTTTATTTTTTATTTTATAAAAAAGTTTTCATAAACTATTCTACAATTTTTTTTTGTTTTTAAAAAGTGAATATTTATGTGAAATGAAATTTTCCATAAAAATATTTTGAATGAAATTTGTATGGTATTTCTATTCATCAATAACCAAACCCTTATGTTATATATGAAAAACTAGGGATATGTTGTAGTGATACCATAATTATTATTTATCTAGGATTCTTATTATCAGTTAGAATATGGATTCAGTATTTTGATATCATTATCCATATTACTCTAGATAGTTTATGATTACGTTTCTTAGTTAACAAAAATAATAAGATTTCATATGATAATTTTTCAATATGAATATTTTAATTTATTTTTATCCCCTTTCATATGAGTAATGCATTTGACATAGAATGAGATAGGTGTGCCCACTATTTCCCTTTCAATGCATTGGTAGGTCTCATGAGAAAAACTACCTTATGTATTTGGCTAAGGGCTTACCCATTTATGTATGATGAGAGAAAATAAGGCCTTGAAAATACATTTTTGATGTTTTTAATTCTGAATTATCTCATTATTAGATTAGTTATTTATATCCATATGAATATTTCATTAGTTATGATATCCCTGGATATGCTTCAAGACGATGTGATCATTTATATAGTATTATATTATCATCATTTTTTCATCCATGTTATTATTTATTCTCTAGTTATGGATTAAATAGAATGGGTTCTTTGTTTTTTTGCTCCCTATTTTGATTTTACCTTAATTATAATCCATATATTTCACTATTTGGATACACTTACTATGCATTTGAGCTCAAAACATTCTTATTTTTAATTTCCCAATGATGAGAAGATGTGTTTTATGATTGATATGTAGGGATACAATATGGAAATTATGGTACTATCAAAGAAAATATGGTGTTGCAATTTTTTTTTCATTTATAATGTGAGATTCAAGTGTGTGTATATTTTTCCATTACAAATAAACTATTAAATCATTTTGAATGTGATCACTATAATATACCACCAATGTATTAAAGAAACCACTAACTCTATCCTACTAATGTCAGGGTCATTAAAACAATCATGTTAATCATTTATAATATGTCAAAATCCCAACACCATATTTTCAATATATGAAATGATAGTTTAAACCTACGTCATAAATATTAATCATCTATTGAAATGAATTATATTGGTTCATAAGAAAATATGAATTTACACAAGAATAATGAGTGTGAGAGTTTAGCCAATTGTGTAGTCTTAGGTCCACTCAATATGAACTAGTAAAAATTGAGTTAATACCTAATCTACGCATTTCAAATTCATTACCCCTAGGTTTGTATATGTCACAACCACATCCACATTCCACCATCCAAACATGGATGCATTTTCTATGAAGATAACCCTTTATTATTTACTATAATATAGGATGTCGTCCTATAAGTTGTCATATCCTAACATTCCTAACTAAAGATTCCAGATCTCTATTAAAAAATTTAAATAATCCATTATCTGATACCAAATTAGGGGACACAATCATTTATAACATAAATATTATATCTTATTATATGAATATTCATTACATATCATAATGAACTATGCTATAATAATAAAGGTTTATTGTGTTTGGAAATTTGGATACATAAAAAATTGGTACATAAAATATCTATATCATCAACCACTGTGTTCTTGAAAACTATCACCCATCCTAAACATATCATACTTAAAACCATTATTCACACCCCCAAGAAAAGGAAACTTAATAAATAGTGATATTATACTCTTATTAAGGCTAAAAAGGTATATATCAGTCAATAATCATTTTTAATCATAATATGAGAATTAGTGTATGTGAACATGAGATTACCATATGAAAATCATACCCAGTAATACATTGATCATAATCATGAGACATGTGATATGTCATGGTAGTTTATAAGATATGAATTATGTTATCCAATATAGGTTAAAAACCCTAAAAGGGGGTTTAATCAGGGTATAACAGCTGAAAAAACACCCCCTTCAGATATTATTACTTTATTAAACAAAACACTCTCCACTCCCATTCCCATAGAGATGTATGAACTTAAATGAAATCATGTATGGGAGATAAAAAATTCACTTAATTCAAAAGAAATGTTATACATACAAAGAGGATAGAAAGAACATGTGGTTGTGTGCTATGTCACACGTCGACTAAGGATACTCTTGTATTTTATTATTTTCTTGGTCTGAGATCTTTTGGATGATTCTCAAGTTTGAATCCATGTAAAAAATATAGAGTTTTTGGATGTTTGGGAGTTTTTTGGGATTCAGCATAAGCACCATATAGTTAGTAGAAATAATTTTGATCAGCCTAGGTACCCGTATAGCTAGTCCAATAAGTGGACAGAAGTTGCCGCATGGTATTCAAATGGTCGCCAAGACCGTGGGGCTTGGCCATTAGAAAGGTATGGGTTTTCTCTAATAGCTACTACACAGTTTATGCACGGTCTCACAAATCATGTGGGAATGTATTTGGATGGTACATCTATGGGTTTTGGATACCGCATAGTCAATGCATGGTTTGTTAAACCATGTTCCCAAACCTCACGAGTCGCCCATAAATTTTAAAAGTTAAGATTTCTATTCTACCCTCCTATAATATTAACCTTATTTATGGACCCTCCTAATTGGTGACATTTTTCTCACCATGGGATCCCGAAATCACTTTCCCTTACCTCCTCATCCCTCCATTTTTCTCATCCTTGGATTACATGGTATGCTTTTAGTGTTGTTTTCCATTTCTTTATTCTTTATATTATTTTTTATCTATTATTGGGTATTCCTTTTCGGTTCACTAAAATATTGGAACCCTAATGGACAAGGTTTATTCTTGTTTTGTTTTTTCTTGGATTTGGGGTTTGTGAGGGGTCCATGTGTCTTATATCTGTCCTCTTGGAAGGTTTCGTTGCATTCACACACCACAGAGGTAGGTTTTTCATGGCATTCTTTTTAGATTCAATCAATATGATCTTTGGGTATTATCGATTAATTTTTAAACATGATTCACTCCTTGATAAAAAAAATGGTTAATTTATTATTGTGTTTTCTAAATATTGGAATTTTTTAAAAATATCTTTCGAGGTGATTCTTTAATTATACCTATGTATGCATATACCAAATTGTTTGGTTAAATGTCAAGTAGGTATGAATAGTGAAATTAGATAATTTGTTTGTAATTTTCCCTTAGAATTAGTATATTAAAATGATTAGATTTTAATTTGGTATTTTATGTTCAATATGGTGATTATGTGACATGGATTTGGAAGTGATTTTGGAAATTATGTTAAATTAAGGGGTTTGTTTGAAAATCCATTGATGGTTTTAAAAATGGTTTTGGGTCTTTTCATGTAATATAGAGGATGTCAGGGAATGATGTCACATACATGGGTTCCCGAGGTTCACACATGGATGGACATTCAAATGAATATGGCACATTTGAATAACAGTTCCTTGTTATTGAAATTTAATGTTGGAATATTGGGTGACATGGAATCATTTTCTAGCGTGTTCCATAAGTCTTAGCTCGTTTCACACATTATCAATAGCTGTTTTGTTTCAAAATGGTAAGAAAACCGATATGGATCCTTTGATTGTGTTGTGTGTTTCATCATGTTTGAAAAGAAGTTATATTTGGTGTAAGTTCCCATTAGGCATTGGGTCCTTGAATGTGTTTATTTGTATGAAATCTGAGAATGGTTGGGAAATGTTTTTCATGTGTATTTGGGATAATCTTGATATAAGGATCAGTTGTAACATATTATTAAAACGAATTGAATTTATCTTTTCAAATTTCAATTCTCGATTAGAAATATTAAATGTTTATGTAATGTTTCGTAAGTCTATATGATGTTTCGGCCCGATTTACACCTTCAATGATGTGATGTATATATATATAAGTATTATGAACCTCTATTCAAGGGATTTCTCCTTATAGGTTATCATATAGTGGTGTTAGTGTTTGTGGTAGGGAAGTTCTATAAGGTGGCTAAGGTGAGTCACACATACTATGGCCTCCCACATACACAATATATTATTACCATGGGTTCCAGGTAATATTTTATAGGATCGAGCGATGATTTCTTTCTAGTACTGATTAGATGGGTTGGTACACCTAGATTTGTAGTTAGGCTAGGTGGGTTGTGCTGATTGATTGGTCAGTTGAGCATGGACAGTTGGCTATGGACATAGGGGCTTCACTATATTTTGGAAGGTGGTTCTGAACCGAGTACATAAATTGGTCTCTCTTGGGATGTTTAGGATTAACCATGTTTACATAATATGTCTTCTTGTTTTTATTTTATTTCACTTTGTTTTATTTTTTTTAATGTTTTTCTAGAATATTCTAATATTTGTTTGATTGTATCTTGTATGAGTTTGGGTTTCCAAATAGATAAAATATTTTAAACTAATAAAAATTTGGTGGGATTTTTTTAGAAATATGGACGTTTTGTTTCTTATTTTAAATGAGAAAACCTATTTTTATAAATTTATTTCATTCTAGTGATAATGGAATGTTCTTGGGAAAGGAAACACTTGGATTCTTTGGAGCGTTTCTACTGATCTATGAATCTACCTCCCTACTTGTAACTTTAAATGTTAGTAGACGTAAGCTATTTCATAGGTTTAGGTTATTCTTATTCATGAGCTCGTCGTTGGAGATGGATGTATTTGTGGCTGGTATATTAGTGGGCGGTGGTGACCATGAGGTCACATTTATATCATGATAGTGGTTGTTTGGTTAGATTTTAAATTTAAATTCTAGTTTATCTAGTTATATCTTGGATATTGATCTATTTTTATATTTTCATTGGGACTCTTTTTCAAGTAATTGTTGCATGCCTAGTTTTTTTGTTTATTAACTTTATCCTTGTAATTTTTGGGATGAATTCATTACCAACTTATTTTTGTATGATTCCCAACACTAGTTGTTAATCCATGGGGATCAGGAATTCCCTTTAGGCTTTGTCTAAGACCAAGTCAGGTGTCAAGTCGGAGGGCATCCTAGCCTGGTTAATTAGAAAATGGTATTAGTGGAAGGATCTTGTCATTTGGGGTGTCAGGTAGTTGGATATTAGGAATTTTGGGACTTGTGAGGTAGGTATGAAAAGAACATCATAAACCCTTACATATATTGATCCTCGAGTCACCAGGGGTGGTCTGGGATTTGAGCCTTCTATCCTTTTTTGTTCTTTATTAATGGAAGAAAAAAGAGGTGA
This sequence comes from Viscum album, assembly GCA_963277665.1. Classification (NCBI taxonomy): domain Eukaryota; kingdom Viridiplantae; phylum Streptophyta; class Magnoliopsida; order Santalales; family Viscaceae; genus Viscum; species Viscum album. The sequence continues at coordinate 109,136,638 of OY728155.1, read as the reverse complement.
ACATGTTTCCCATCATGATATAAAATGGATTATTGAACCCTATGGAGTCTGAGTACAATGTTTGAATACCTCCTTGTTATTGATGCTTACTTGGGGAATATCACACTTCATTGTCTTGGAGATAAGCATAATAACTAGTTTCTCATTTCAATAGTCTTCTATAAGTTGAGTCTCATATTGGTTTCAATTGGGGGGAGTGTTTCTTTGAAACTAAAAGTGTTTTTAAAATTAAAATTAGTTCATTTTAATGGATATTGAAATGTAAAAGGGTCTCATGCAAATGGGTTTGGATTGAAAAATTTTGTAATCAAGGATTTTGATTATGAAAGGAGGTGTGTATCCCTCGGTACTATTTATGGAAGGTCACATGTGTGTTGGTATGTGTGGGAAGTGTGTGTTGGAATGCATATATTGAAAGGGATGTAAACACGTGTGATATTTCATATGATTCCATGGGTGTGTTTTTTAAATTTAAATGTTATTGCGGATTTTTTTTTTCTATGAGCAGTGTATTTTTTTGTGAAATGTGGAATTTGTTTTTGGACAATATTCTTGAAATTGGGTGGTTATAAAAATTTAAATGGAACTGAGAGTTTTGAAAATAGATGATTATTCATTGTATTGGTGTGTTTTTGGTTCATGAGCATATTATTTTGGATCAAGGTGTTTCTTTGAGATTGTGCTTTGATATTATATGTTTTTTGATTTTGTGATTTACTTGTTCTTTAGAAATTTCCTCCAAGAAGTGTCCCTAGAAATTTATATTGAGTCATTCCCAATTTATGGTTCTTATCAATTGTTTCCTATTCATTGTGGAGATCGAGTTCTATTAGAGGCAGTTGAGTGGGTTGAAGTGGTAGAGCATGTCTAGAGATCATTGGGAATTCCCAAGGTTGTTCGATTTCATGCAGTTCAGGGGTTGTTTAATAGTAAATCATTGGATGAATGGTAATTTCTTTCTCACCCATAGATGCATGTTTGGATGATGTGGGAAATCATAAATTTTGTCTTAATATAATAGTTCATACCTGAGGAGGTGAAGACAAATAAAATAGAAGAGCTCATGAGAATTCAACAAGGCCAGAAGATCGTGAAGACCCATGGCTTCCATTTAAAGGAACGAGTTTCCTTTTATATGTTGTTGGAATAAGATAATTTGATTAATTATTCTTACAATTGTTGAGGATGAAGTCCTCTCTTCTAAGGACCTTCATTTTGATAATATGGTGATTGAATTGGTTTTAGCTGAGTTGGTTTTTAGAGCGCAAACTGTTGACAATCTAGTGTCTGTCATTGTTTGTAAAGGGTCCCCATCTGGAAGGTATTGCATGACGAATGGAACTATCTATAAAATGTATCATTTTTGGATCTAGAATCCAATTCTTTAGACCATTTTCTTGTTTTCTATTAGTGTCAATGGTCTGGGAAATTAATTCTTTTTTGTTGCATAATTCCAAAGTCCTTCCATTATTGTGTTTGTTTGGGTCATCTAGAGAATTATTATAGGAAGTGTTTCTCAAATAAGTTTTTTGTGTTGTTGGATGTCAACAACTAAATATGATGCAATAGATGTTTCATTCATCTAGGCTCTATTTATAGGCCTCAGAGTGAAGCTCATGCACAGTCAGGAGTTGTGGGGGTGTGTGAAACCCCAGTCTTGGCTTTTCATTCTATGATAGGATGAAATGATTATATTTTCCTTGTTATAGTTTTCCTATTGTTTTAAGTGTTGGATCGATATTACGATAGATATGATACTGATTTTAGTATCAAACAATGATGTATATACTCAATATACAAGAGGGGGTGAATTGTATACCTTAAAAATCCTTAATGAAATTTTTCATAAACAAAATTCACAACACCTCTAAATTCTAATAACTTGCGTGATTCCAGAAAAGTGATTCTAGAAATGAATCTTAAATTTTTTTACTACAAATAAGATTATACCTTAAAGCATATATAATCTTCTGTAACCAGAATACACATTTAAAGAAGTATAAGATAGTTATACATTCCTTAATAACCAAAATTACAGCGAAAAACAAAACTGAATCACTAAAAGTAACAAGTAGAAACTCTTTTAAACCAAAGATAATGGTATCCAACAACCCTTGACAAAGGTACCATGATTTATACTTTCAAGAATGTATGTCTTACCCAAACCCAGATAAGCCCTCAATCTGAAGATCGGTATCTATCTTTCTATCCCCGCAAGCCCTTGATTTTTTAGGAAATCAGCACCTCTAACTTCACAACCTGAAGTCTCTGATTTCATGGAAATCACACCTTTTCACAAATAAAATCTTCATGAAGCAATGTTTAAATAAGTCGCTCAAACTTTATGCACTAATCCTGAGAGTTTATAAGAGCCTCTCTCTCTATAAATCACTTCAAACACATGTAAGAAAAGTTGTAAAAAAATTAATGTAATGAACTCATTCAATTGAGCTCCTATTTGTAGGAACATCTCTAACGGTCAGCTTCCTCCTCCAATGGTCATATTTTTCCTTGAATGTTAGAGGGACTTGTACACATGTCACTCAAACAACGGTTAGTTAGTAACTGAAAGCATGAAATCATTTTATAACAAAAACAAGTGTAAGCAAAAATATGGTAACAAAACCAAAATTAAATATTCCGAATGTAAGAAAATAAAAGTATGGAGTTTAACCAAAAACATATTCTGTTTCTATAATACAAGGATATTCAGATTCTGTTTTCTAAGGAATTCAGAACCTAAACATAAAAATTTGAAGTCAGGGTTCATGAGAATTCAATGTCAAAACATACAAAGTTCTAAGTCTAAATTCATTAGAATTTGGAGTCTAAACATACAATGTTCAGAGTCAGAATTTATTAGAATTTGGATTTAGATCTCATAAGTGTTCGCAGTCTGAATTTAGAGAACATGGAGATAGACCTCATAAGAGTTCGGAGTCTGAATTCAAAGAACTCGGAATCAGAACTCATAAGAGTTCTAAGTTTTAATTCAGATCCTAAAAATAGAATACTCTATATCTAAGTATAATATGATTTCGAGGTTTTTAGATATATAATCGAATTTTATATTTAGACAGAATAATGAACAATGAAAAACATGGTAAGGATGAATTTACTTGAGGAAGGAAATTTTCCTTATGAGAGAATAACACATGGTAAAATGAAATTTTCCTTAAGATAAGGTGTTTGTGATTTTAAAAATAAGAAGGAATATTATAGTTATAAGGAAACCTTATTGAATAAAAAATCTCCCACAATAATGAAGGAATGGAAAAGTCATAAGGAAACATTATTGACTCAACAATATCCCCCTTTATGGAATGCAAAAATATCCTTACGAAAAAGAATATAAGGACTTAGAAAATATTTTTCTAGACTTTGAAAATAAAACATATCTCCCTTATCATATGGTCAATGATGAATACAACTAACTTACCCTTAGGCTTTGGAACTCTATGGATCTTATTCTAGATTTATGGAATGAGATTGTTTCATAATCTTGAATACAAAAATTGTTGTAATGAAAAATCCTCCTTAGTTAAATTCCCCCTTACTTAGGGATATTTCTTTTCTTCTTAGTATTATTTTTCCTTTCTCCCCCTTTGTGATGGAAAATAAATTATAGTACCTGAAATGTTATTACAAATAATCCAAGAAAAAATGAGAAACAAGAAATTTCCTTAAGATATGAAGAATTTGTAAAAAGGAAAGAATAAAAAAATGATCGGATTAGATCTATTGTCCTTCCTTTTCCTTGGGTATCAATTTATTCACTATTGTTTTCATCTTTTTGAGTTCCTTGTGGTCTTCCTCTGCATGATTTTGGGGTTGATCCTGATCCTATGCTTTATTCTCTAAAGCTTTGATCTTTTCTTCTTGATCCTTGATAGCTTATACCAGAGACTTCATCAGTTCATTCTGGTTAACTATCTTCTCTTCGGTCTCGGTTCGAATATCCCTTTCCCTCGTACAACTTTGGGAAATATAATATAACTTCCCATTCAGATCCTTTACCTATTGAATCTAAGTATTCTGATCAAGGGTTTGCTTTTCCTCAAGGCTAGTAGTGAGATCCTTGATTTTACTATCTTTATCATCAAAATTTTCCTTAACATTATGTTGAAACTCATCATGCTCTCTCAAGTATTCAACTAATTTCTTTGACCAGCTAACCATTTTCTTATAGGACCTTTTATGGGCATCATAGTTGATAAGAAAACATTTCAAGTCTACCTCCAGCTTGACACACATGTCCATCACCATGGACTCTGAATCTGATTTCTGATTCAAGCTGTGTTGGAGCATATGACATCTCGATTCAATTCTTGGAATGATTGGAATGGTGCCAATCAACTTCTTCAATGACTGGACAAAAATATCATTTACATGTGAAGATGATTCCAAAATCGAGACTTTACTTGGGGTGGACTCTTTCTCTAGATCAACAAGCTTTCTATTTGACGTTCCAGCAACAAATTTCTTCTTCACAACCACTTTATTGGGTGTATGAACAACCAATTTTTTACCCTTGTCAGGTCTTGGAACTGATTCCTCACCAGAAACTATTTTTCACTGTCAGAGAGCTGAACAATTATATCTTTATCTATTTTCTCCTTCTCTACTCCTGCCTCAGCATCTTCAGGGTGAATGAAATGATGATTATAACTTTCTTCCTCAGAGGGCATATTCAATTCAGATTTTGCATTTTCATCTAACCCAGAAGTAGTATGCTTTGAAGATCCATCTTGAGTGGTCTGGATTGAAAATTTCTTGGATGCACTTTCCTTCTCATGAAATTCTTCATATTAATTTATGAGGTCTTCTATGTCACCACTACTTTCTTCTTCCTATACATCTTCTATAGCTTCCTTTTCTTCAACAATATTTTCTTGTACTTTTTCTAGAGTGAGAAATTTCCTCCCCGGTGTCTCATGTTAGGCCTCTACCAAGAAGGATTTCCGTACATGGATATTCTCATATTCATTCTCATTATCCCTTAGAAGGGATTGAACAATTTCAGACTCTAACATCTTCTACTTTTTCTTCTTTTCCTTAGCTTTCTTCTCAAATCTCATTAGTTATCTTTTCTTTTAAAGCCTTATTTTCTGTAGGATCCAAGCCAAACTGTGGCTCTCCTTCCTTTTGATTTTTCTTGTCTTCCGTCCACTTGGCTACAACCTCATATAGATAGGCTTTTTGTTTCTTGGGTTTTGGATGTGGGGATTGAGCTTCCTTAGATTTTGGGGTTTTTCCTTCTTCTTCAACTTCATTCAACTTCTTCTTCTTTCCAACCTTATTGGATGGTTGAGCCACTTCTGGCTTCTTCAGAACAGTTTTAGCTTCCTCCTCTGGTAATTCATAGAATTATCCCGTGTCCTTAGAAAAACCAATATTCATTCCCTTTAATGTATCATCACTTACTAACATGAAATTGAAATTCCTCAGCTTGGAACTGCATGGAATCTTGAAAGACTCAAGGCACCAAACAATTAGCTTAGAGAGGATAGACGAATACATTATTATCTGAGATTTCATGTTCCTATTATTAATATTCTCAAGTATAATTATAATATGTTTCATTAAGTTGATCTTCCTTAGATTCACCAGAAAATATAAGATGTACATATCGCTCTTCTTCAAGGTGTCCTTATCACCTTTTCTCAGAATGATGAATCCTTGAACCCATAATTCAAGGATCTAATTATTTGTAGACAAATGAGAAATCATCAGAGTCTTAACATTTGAATGTCGAAGACACTCCATAGATTTCACCTTGGAAAAACATCATTGTACATCCGACAATTTATGGGAATAGAATTCACCTTCCCCTTTATAAGGCAACCCCACCAAGCTAGCAGCCTTGGTGTATGAAAGGGCATAAGTTTTTCCATAGCTTTTGAAAGAAAATTTACTCCTCTATTATCCTTTTAAAATGATAACAAATTCATAAAATTCCACATGAAAATCTGGATAAACTACATCTTGAGCTCCTAGATTTGATATAAAAATGCTTCACCATTCATTCTACCATATATTATTGGATATAATGGAATCGTACTTCGTAAAGAAATTCAGATACACCAACCTCTCTCTGTAAATCTACCACTCTGAAATGCACATGATAGTTAACATCTCTTGAGAAGTAACTGCACCAGACATTTGGATTTGAGCATGATATGAGAGATTAGGAATGAGCTTCTGAAAGGGGGCAGAGCTTCATCATGTAAAGTCTTGAAATCCAATGTGGGGAAGCCCTTAGAGGATCCTTTATATATGCATTTGAAGTGACGGTAGACCTTTCAGACTTAATCCAACGATTGAGAAAACTTATGATTAGATCTAAAAGTTGAAATGATAGCAATATGGAAAACATGATAAAATCCGATCTTTTGAGGTTTTTAAAAAAACTTTCGGATTTAAGGAAAATAAAATCCAAAGAAAATTATAACCAAATGAAAATACCATCACGTAAAAGATAATTATAAATACTCATGAAATGAAACATACCTTTTGGATTTCTAGGAAGATTATTCGTAACAAGTAGTATTCTACTTGAATGACATTAGATTCCAAAAAAATTGATAATGAAAATAAAAACATCATTAAAAAAAATTTGAGTACAAAAATATTCTTTATGAAAATTTTGAGTAAAGAAATTTTCATTACAAAAATTTTGAGTGTCAAAATTCTCACTACGATTTTTTTTGGAAAAACTGCCTATGAAATTTTTTGTAAAACCAATTATGAAAAATTTCATTAAAAAAATGTTTCATTACGAAAATTTTGAAAAACTTATTATGAAAAATTTCATTAAACTAAGAAGAAAATTTACTCCCCCTATGAAAAATAGTTTATTACTGTAAAGAGATTGATTTAAAAAGAAAGTTAACAAGGAAGATTACATTATGGTTATCAGTTATAACATATGTTTAGTGTATTAAAATCTATCAGAGGGTAATGTTTTTGTGAAAATATCATCATGTTGATAATGTGTTCTGATAAATTGAAGGATGATATCTCATTTTTGTGTGTGATCCCTAAGAAAGTGATGCCTAATATCTAGGTGTTTTTCACGAGACTGATGTGGAGGGTTTTTTCTTAGGGAAATGGAACTAGTATTATCACATAAAATTTTTATTTTGTTAAAACTCATTCCATAGTCTGTGAGTGTGTGTTGCATCCACAACACTTGAGCACAACAACTTCCAGCTGCTGGATATTCAGCTTCAATAGCGGAAAGTGCTACTGAGTGTTGCTTCTTGCATGACCAAGAAACTAATGAATCTCCTAAGAAATGACAAGTTCCAGATGTAACCATTCTATCCATTCTACATCCACTAAAGTCAGCATCCAAAAAACGTTTTAGAAAAAAATCATTTCCAGAAGTTTAAAAGAGTCCTAAATCCATGTATCCCTTAAAGTAACGATTTTTTTCACTAACTTTAAATTAGACTCCGTAGGATTGGATTGATATCTTTCACATAATCATACTTAAAACATTAATTCTAGACAACTAGCTTTCAAGTAAAGTAAAATTCCTATCATACCTCTAAAATATGTTTGATCTACTAGTTTCCGAGCTTAATCAAGATCAAGTGTATTTGAGGTACTGATAAGAGTACTTATACTCTTAGTGTTGTCATATACATACTTTTTAAGATGATCTTTAATATAATTATGATGGGATATATAGATTCCTTCTATTTTTTTGAGAAATTTGAAATCCACGGAAAAGTTTTAACTCATACATTATACTCATTTCAAACTCATATTTCATTAGATCCACAAAGAAATTAATTAAATATTGCTGATTTGAACCAAATACAATGTCATCAATATAAATTTGAACAATCAAAACATTTTTCTTATCATTATTTATAAAAAGTTTTGGATTTTCATTTCCCTTAACATAATTATTTTGAATAAAAAATCATGTCATTCTATCATACCAAGCTCGATGGTCTTGCTTATGTCCTTACAAATATTTAGTATGTTTAAAAACATGTTTAGGATGTTTTGTATCTTCAAAACCAGAAGGTTGTTCAATAAAAACTTCCTCTTGTACAAAACCATTAAGAAAAGAACATTTCAAATCCAATTGAAAATGTTTGAATTTGAAAAATGCTACTAAGGCTATTAAGATATGAATAGATTCACATCTAGCTAATGGAGCATGGGCTTCTTCATAATCTATTCTATATTGTTGATTATATCCTTTAGAAACTAACCTAGATTTATTTCTAACTATGATTCTATTTTCATCACACTTATTTATGAAGACCCACTTTACTCTAATTACAGAAGTTTATTTAGGTATTTCAACCAAAGTAAGACCTTATTCTTTTCGAATTCATTTAGTTCATTTTGCATGGACTTTATCCAATCATTATCACCTAAAGCTTCATCAGTTCTTTTTGGTTCTAATTAGGAAAGGAATGATAGATGTTCTACTTCAATTCTTAAGGAACTTTTAGTCCTTATTGGTTGTTTCACATCACCAATGATACTACCATAAGGATGATTCTTTAGATACACATGTGTTAGGTTTTGTAAAACTTGTTCATCAACTTAGGGTAGGAAATATTATGTGGTAATTGCTTCAAAAATATTTTCTTGGGCATTTTCCATATCAGAAGGAAATTTTAACAATGTTTGATAATCGGTTTTTGAAAACTCATCAAAATATGTAGGTTTGGGTTGTTAAAAAACAAAAGGATTAGTTTCATCAAATTTTACATGTACTATTTTTTCAACCGTACATGTGTTTTTATTAAAAACTCTATAAGAGTTAGAAGTTGAGGAGTATCCTAAGAGAATTCCTTCATCAGATTTTTGGTGCGAATTTGTGAAGATTATCTTTAGTATTCAGAATTAATACCTTGCAACCGAAAACCTTAAAGTAGGAAATTTTAGCTTTTCTACCATTCCATATCTCATAAAGAGTTTTGTTATGAAAAGGTCTAATCAAAAATTGATTTATAGTATAACAAGCAGTACTTACAGCATCATCCCAAAAATGATTGGCTAAAATATACTCACTCAAAATGGTTCTTGTTATCTCTTCAAAAATTATATTTCTTCTTTCAACAATACCATTCTATTGAGGTGTTCTAGGTGCTGAGATGTTATGAGTAATGCCTTTTCTACTAAATAAAGTTTCAAAATCAGAATTTTGAAATTCTCCTCCATGATCACTATGAATAGTTATCAATGGAAGGTTTTTCTCATTTTTGTCTTGGGCTCTAAAACTTTTGAAATAAGAAAAACCTTCATAGTTGTTTCCTAAAAAACAGACCCATGTAAATATAGTGCAATCAACAACTAATAAAAATATGTAATATTTTCCTCCAATGCTTTCATTTTGTGTTCGATCGAAAAGATCCATATGCACAAATTATAATGCAGACATCACCGACTGATTTAAAACTTTATTTATGTTGCTTTCTATATTGACAAGGATTACAAAATTTTGATGAATCAAATCTATGCTTTGGTAGATCCTTAACTAGTCCATTCTTGGAGAGTTTACATAAGTTACTAAGGTTATAGTGACCTAACCTTCTATGCCATAACCAAGAATGGTATTCCATTTCACTAAGGCAAGGTATGTATTGGCTTCTAAAGTCTTCTAAGTTTAGAGTGTAAATATTCTGTTTCCTATTAGCAGAAATAATAAAATCTTCCTTGGAATTGTGTACTAAACACTAATCATTCCTAAAATTCACAAGGTAACCTTCATCGCATAATTGACTTGTGCTAATGATATTGTGCTTAAGACCCTTAACAAACAAAATATTTGAAATCAGAGGTTTTCCAAGAATAACGATGTTACCTATACCAATAATTTCTCCCTTTGCATTATCTCTGAATTCCATTTTCCCTCCTTTTGTCTTGATAATATTTTCAAAAATGTTTTTGTTACTAGACATATGCGGGGATCATCCACTATCCATGTACCAAGTATTGCTATTGTTACCATATTTAATTTCCTTAAAATAAGAAAGTTAGTCTTTCGGAATCCAAACTGCCTTGGATCCAGAATTGATAGACAAATTTTTTTTGGGTATCCACATTTTTTAGAGAAATAAATGTTATGAAACCCAAGATATGGAAAATTATTCAAGGATCAAATTTTCTTCCAATGCCCACTCCTTTGACATTTAGTACAAAAAGGGGCTCTGGAAAGAATGAAATAATTGTTTTTGAAAACTGGTTTTGGTGAGTATAACCTACCCCAATAGTATTTTCTTGAGGTTTGATTTGAGAATATATCTTGTCAAAATTTTCCTTACCAGAGATAATGTTTTCAAGAAGTTTTTAAGGGAATATATTTTGTATTTTAGTCTGATGACTAAATTCTTATCCTCAGGAATTATTTCCTTAGAGTTAGAGTTTTCTTCAAAAAAATTTAATTTTAAAATAGCATTCTTAAGATCTTTAGAATGTTTTTCCATTTCAGAATTTAATTCCTTAAGGTCTTTAGAGTGTTTTTTCTAAAAACTCATCATTTTCTTTAAGATATCTGGAGTGGTCTGAAATATCTTTTGTAAGAACTTATTCTCTAGTATTTTCCTTGTCCAATTTCTTAGAAATTTTACAATTTCTTTCTTCTAAAAACCTAGAAAATATAGATACTTCTTCATATGAAGGTATTTCTTCATTATCTAAAGATGAAGTATCTTCATTAGAAGTAATATCTCTAGAATAGTAATTATTATCAAGAGATAAGTTTTTTAATGCCCCTACAGAGCGTACCTTAGCTATAAAACATGTATTTGGGAAAGAAGTAGTAGCCATGAATCCAATATTTTTCTACGCCAATGATTCTTATTCCAAAGATTCACTTCCCAAAGTGTCTCCACAGCTAACACTCCATGTATCGTTTCCTTTAGGACTTTTCTTGTGCTTTGAGCGATAGAACTTCTTTTTGTTTCTTTCCGAATTCCTTTCCTCCATTTCCTTCTTTTTCAATCAAGGGAAATCAGGTATGATATGACCTGTTCTTCTAAATTCATAACAAGTGACTTCCCTATATTTCTTCTCTTTATAGTCTTTTTTCTTGAATTTATTCTGATAGTTCGTTTGAGCTAATATCTTGTTCATTCTCCAAGCAGGATTAGCTAATTTATTCTCAAAATTTTCTGTATCACTAGATTCTGATGGAATAGTAACTTTCTTTAACTTTGATCTAGTAACTCTTTCTAGAGTCTTGGATTTCATATGTTTAAAAGTAGTTGTAAAAGAAACTCCCCCATTCCAATTCTTCTTTTTTAATATTTTCATCATCTCTCATCATTCTAGTCTCATGCTGAAGAAGAGTTCCAAACAATTCGTCTAAGGAAATCTGGGTAAGATTCCTGTTCTCATCAATTGTTTCCCTCTTAGACTCCCACCCATTTGGCATGATGTCTATGATTTTATCTACAATACCTTCATCATCCAAAATTTTTTCTCCAATATATTTTAAGATATTCATGATAGTTATAAACCTTTATTGAACTTTGCTTATAGGTTCTCCATAAGGAAAGTTAAAGACATGGTATTCAGCTCTCAACACAACTCTTCTAGTTTCTATAACATTAGAAGTAACAAAATATGTAACTTCATGTTTCTTCTAGATGTTGTTTGCAGCATCACATGAAGTTATTTTAGTATTTATGTTCCTAGTCATGTAACATAGCAATGTATTTCTGACTCTGAAATTTTCGTGATATTCTGATTTCTCTTGATTAGTAAACGTTTTTAAATCCTTATCAGGAATTTTATAGTCCCCTGTCAGCATTAGGTAGTTATCAACTCCATTTTTAGTAAAGAAAGTCTTCATCCTATCTCTCCAGTACTCATAATCACTTCCATCAAAAATAGGAGGTCTGTTAGTATGTAGATGATCGATAGAACCAACATTTAAACCTGCCATCTTACGGAAAATCATTGCACACAAACTTATTAGTAATAATATATTGTAAACGAGTAAAATATTCCTCATCAAGAAAAATATAGAACTAGAGTATCTCTAAGAAGAAATGAATTCGAACATGTGAATCTGCACTTGTGAATATGAAAAGATGATTCCAAAAATTAGAAAAAAGATGAATTCTCTTATGTATCTAATCATGAGATTAATTCAGATTGATCCAATGCTTTGAAGCCAATTTTTAGATTGGTTTAAGGTACAAGGTTACCTCCTCTGATAGCAACTGTTGGATCTATAATATGATAGATATTATACTGATTTTAGTATCAAACTATGATATATATACTCAATATACAACAGGGGGGGTTAATTGTATAATTTAAAAATCCTTAAGGAAATTTTGCATAAACAAAATTCACAACACCTCTAAATTCTAATAACTTGCTTGATTCTATAAAAGTGATTCCAGAAATGAAACTTAACAAAAGTTTATTGAAAATAATATTCTACCTAAAAGCGTATAGTATCATATGTAATCAGAGTACAAGTTTAAGGAAGTATAAAATAGTTATACTTTCCTTAATAACCAAAATTATAGAAGAAATTAAAACTGAAACACTACAAGTAACAAGTATTAACTCGTTTAACCCAAAGACAAGGTTATCCAACAACCCTGGATAAAGGCCCGTTGATTTATACTTTCAAGAAAGTCTGTCTTACCCAAACCCAGGTAATCCCTCAATCCAAAGATTGGTATCAATCTTGATATCCCTGCAAGACCCTGATTTATAACGAATTCTGCACCTCTGACTTCACAACCCGAAGCCTCTGATTTCAAGGAAATCACAACTCTGCACAAAGGAAATCTGTATGAAGTAATGTTTAAACAATCCATTCAAACTTTCTGCATAAAGCCTGAGAGTTTATAAGAGCCTCTCTCTCTAGAAATCACGTCAACAACATGTATGCAAAGTTGTAAAAAAAATTAATGTAATGAGCTCATTCAAACTAGCTCATATATATAGGCACAACTCCAACAGTCCGCTCCCTCCTCCAATGGTCATATTTTTCCTTATATTATAGAGGGTCATGTACACGTGTCACTCAAATAATATTTAGATAGTAACAAAAATCATGACATCGCTTTATGACAAAAACAAGAGTAAGAAAAAATATGGTTACATAACCAAAATAAAATTTTCAGAATGTAAGAAAACAAAATTTTGGAGTCTAACTAAAAACATATTTGGTGTCTATAACACAAGGATATTCGTATTTTATTTTCTATGGAATTGTGAACTGGAACTTACAATATTCGGTGTTAGGGTTCATGTGAATTCAGAGTCAGAACTTACAGTGTTCGGAGTCAGAATTCATTAGAATTCGGAGTCTGAAATTACAATGTGTGGAGTCAGAATATATTAGGATTCAGAGATAGAACTCATAAGAGTTCGGAGTCTAAATTCAGAGAACTCATAGTCAGAACTCATAAGAGTTCAAAGTCGAAATTCAGGGAACTCGGAGTCCGAACTCATAAGAGTTCGGATTCTGAATTCGGATCTTGAAAACAGAATACTCTATATCTACGTATTATATGATTCTCAGATTTTTAGATTTGAAACGGAATTTTATATTTATACAGAATAATGAACAATGAAAAACATGGTAAGGAAGTATTTCCTTGAGGGCGGAAAATTTCCTTATGAGAGTAAAAAACAGGCTAAAATTATATTTGCCTTAAGATAAGTTGTTTTTGATTTTCCAAACAAGAAGGAATAGTAGAGTTATAAAGAAACCTTATTGACTCAACAATCTCCCCCAAGTATGAAAGAATGGAAAATTCATAAAGAAAATCTTATTGATTCAACATTTTGTTAATCTTTTTTGTAATATTGTGATAAAATTGTTCCATCACAATCCAGGTGGCTATTTCTATTCTATGTGAAGTTTTTGTAATTTTTTTTCATGAAGGGGTGTTTGGACCCTGGATGATTAATTTTTGTTTTCCTTGTGATTATTTGGATTGTTTAGGTTTTGTGGGTGTTTGGATGGTGTTTTTAGTTGATTCTTAATTTTTATGGGTTTTATCTCCAATTATACTATGAATATTATATTTCTATGGGAAATTCATAGTTTAGGTGGTGTGGTTTTTAACCCTTATAAAGAGGGTTGTTGATTCTTATATGGATTTCTCATGTCCCGGTGTCCTAGTATGTCAGGTTTCCTTATAGTGGATTTTCATTTATGTTTTCCATTATGGTTTGGTTGTGTGAGGAGATTGTATTAGTTAATGTTAGTAGTTACCTAGTTCCTCATTGTGGTACTTGAGTTGTTTGTTCAGTATGGTGGTTAAGTTAGTTTTTGGGGTCCATGTTTGCAAATTCTCTCTTTAGAGGGTTTCTCATTTAAGTTCTGGTGGTGCTTTTTGGGTTTTAATGTTTTCAGGTTAACTGAGTTCTTATGTTGGGGAGGAACCCCTTGTGTTATCCCTCATTCTTATGAAGTGGTTCCTTGTTGATCAATTGGATATGACTAGCAGTGTGAATAGTCACTCATAGGTTCATTGTTTTCTTGGTTTTCATTCAGCATGGAAACATATTTTGGTTACCTCTTAAGTTATTGAATTTCTGAGGGTAGAAACTGTATATGGTGGGGATAATTTTCCAACAACTACAATGTATAATCTTTTAATTTATTATTCTCTTGGTCTTATATCTTTTGGTTTATTATTGAGTTTGGATCCTGATTAATGTTTTTGAGTTTTTGGATGTTTTTGTTTTTTGGATTGATCACTAGCACTGCAAGGTTAGTAGAAATCATGAGGATCAACCAAGTGCCCCATGTGGCCTGTTCATGAAGTGTACAGAAGTTGTCACATAGTTTTTTCATGGTCTTAAAAACCATGTGGCTTGGTCATGCAGAAGGTCTAGATTTTCTCTAGATGTTATTGCACTATTCATGAACGGTCAAACAAACCGTGTGGAATAAGCATGCAATTAGTCCTTCCGTGGGTAGTGGATACTACATGGTCATTGCACAATTTGTTAAAATATGAAACCCATCCTTGCGAGCTACCCAGAAACATTAAAAGATGATAATCCTATTCAACCCTCCTACCCATTTTCCCCATTTTAGCCCCTCTTTCATTGTCTAATTTGGCACAGTATGGGGTCCTAAATCTGTATTCCCTGGGATCAACCCTCTATGATGCTCCTCATTTTATTCCAAGGTAAGAATATATTGTTTTTTGTCATTTATTTCTTATTTTTCTTCTACTCTCTATTATTATGTTTTAATTCTTGGTTTCCTCCCATGGTCGAACCCTAACGACTTGGGTTTTATAAGGACCCGACCTTAAAAATTGCATAGTATTGAATAAAATGAATAATTCACATTAAGGATATTTTCAAGTTTATACTTTTAGAGAATTAGGCCATAAATAATATATATCAAATTGAAAATTACATGTAGACACTACTAGTAAGTATCCATTTTTTTGATAAAATAATTTTTTTAAAAAGAAACATGTCCAGTTCCATGTTTTACACAAAATGACTTTTCCTTGATCTGATCCTTGACCCTATTCACCGTTAACTCATGTGGGAAAAATATCAAAAACATGGGATGAGCATAAAAATCTCAAAAAGGGTGACAAAATAAGGAAATGAAACATCAACCCATCAATAAATACATAAAAATGAAACCAAACTTTTCGATCATAACATACCTCATAAAATAAAAAGATTTATGAATAAAACATAGAAATCATAAATCATATAGGTAACTTATGGAATTAATAACATACATACATTGTAGATATCATAGCTACATAGGGAGTCACATTTGTAATACTTAATATAGTATATTCCATAAATATCTGATGAAGAATATTAATGTTTACCTCTATCACGTTACCAAATGCATTGGAGAGATATCTTAGGCTCACTCTCCCTAGGTTTATCACGGAACCACCCATATACATATATTATTCCCATGAACCATAACATATTCATAACAGTTAAAACAAGAATAAATGAAATATTACATTTCCACACTGTAATCACAACATATCATTTCAAGATATAGACGTAATCAATGTTTTATCAAACCATTTTCAAAACCATTTAAAACATTTAATAAAGTGTTTTTTGAATCAAAGAGTCTCATATAACTTTGATGATTTTAAATGAATAATAATTTTAAAAAATTAAATTACATATAAATAAATCCTTAAAACAATTTATAAAACATGGACATTAATGATAATTATTTAGAATAATAAATCCTTAAAACATTTAAAATGATTTTTTAGTTGAATAGTTTTTAACAAAATGAGAGACTCTTGAATACAAATAATTGATGAATAACATTGAATAAAAACATTATAATATATTCAGAATAAATAGATTCATGATATAATATGTCAAAGATAAGTATATACACCATATAAGAGTGAATATGTGCATAATGACAATAAAGTATCAATGAAATGTAAATTGATATGAAATCCCTTATAAAAATCGTATCCTTTGATTAAGGATAAATAAATTACATAATAATGTGTGGAAAATATAAATACACTAAATATTATTGGATATTAATTCTAAATAAATCACAGGACATTCATATATGTTCTTTTTAAGACAAAACCAATGACTTGGATGTTTATCTCAATGAATGGAAGTTGAGTTAACATTCCTCTTATCAAGTTCATATTGATGAATTTAGAATTTATCAATGGAGTTATTATGTGTATCAAAATTATATACACATAAAGGGGAGAGGAAATTGCAACATAAATAAATTAATAGTGATTCCATCCAAAATCATATCATTACATAATTAAGAATTAGAAGATTAACCCAAGGAATGGAAATTTGGTTAAAAGGTTCCCTTACCAATTTGGTAACTTACGAAACATACTCCACATGAACGAAGGATCATACAATGATGAATTAAATACCCATATATTAAAGTATATTATCCAAAGAATAAAATTATGGGTATTACATAGACCACACAAAATTTAATAGTGGAAAATATAGCATGAATCCCACAAGAATAAGAAGTGAGATGAAAACCGTTTACAACATTGTAATCAATAGAGTCATATGACAAAAAGTTAATAAGCACCAAAATATTCAAAAAATAACATGAATATAAAGATAATCATGATAATATATATCAAATGTCTGTACAGAATACACCACATGCCTGAAATTAGTGGTGAACAGTGGAAATCTCATAGAATTAAAAGTGAGATATGAAACCCCTTAACTCTTCTCCGACCTGACTTGTTTATTCCTTGTTCATCATGAATAATAAACTTAATTTAATATATAATTGATTAAGAAAATTTTTAAAATTTATTATTCCTTTTATATCACTCATTACCTTGTTATAAACATTATGTAATCATTTAAGTTAATAATGGTCGTTTTGTCGATATTTGGTACTTTAGTAAAAAATGAACACCTTATAATTACAAATTGTCCATGTGTCCTAGGGTCCATTACCTCCAGAATTATATTAATGATTTATATATCATATATATAATATATATTTTGTATATATATGTATTTATTAAAATACATAACATTTGGAGATAAGAATGGAAATGCACCATTTATGGAGATGGTAAGTCGTACGTACACATGAATGCTAATTCCTTTTCTATTTCGTATTTTAATTGAATGAAAACATAATTATAACTTGTTATATTGTAATTAAAGTATAATTTAATATATAATTTGTTTAACTCTATCATTTATACATCCCACATATGGCATGAATGAGTCATATCACTTTGAGGGGGCAGTAGTCCGCACTTTCTCAAATGAAATTATCGCGTTTACAAATAATGGAAAACATAAAGGTATGCTATAAATGAAAAGATACAGATTCAAAAAATAAAACACAAACATAATATATATATATCATATATAAATAAATATCCATCATAATGGCCATCATGAGAGGTGGTAAGAGATATTTGCACAATCATCGTTTTGTGAGGCAGTAGTTCACCGTCCAGAGAAATAGTATGTTCTTTACCCATTAGATGAAGGTGTCTGTAAGTGTAGTTATAATAATTCTCATAATAACTAACTAGTATATTAAGGATATAGATTTTATTATAAAATAAAGTAATAAAAAAGTTTAGGGGTTTGGAGAAGTAAAACAAAAGGACTTAAGAGAAGACGTTACCTTTAAATTGTGTATCTTCCTTTGGATTGACCAAAAAGGTTTAATTGAAGTGACTTCTGCCTATGTTAAGGATTTTATGTGGTGGAGAGGGATATGGGTAGATTATTTAGGTAGAGTTTGGACAAGCCAAGGGGATTTTTAGGTGTGAGGAATGGGTTATAAGTGGTGTCCTTTTACAAGGGTCTGGAGGGTCTCTTTAGAAAAGTTTGAAACAATTATTTTATTATATAATGATTTTGAGATTTTATAGGTCCAAAACTAATTACACTAGAAGATAATATGACTCATGGTCGAAATAAAATCATCCAATAAGAATTGGATAGGTTTTGCATATTATTTTAATCTTTATAATTTATTTATTTAAAATATTTATTAATGAGGTAAACACTACATAATTATTGTGTCATAAATAAGTTCATTTATTTGATGTATAAAAATAATAAAAAAATAAAATTATGTGGGACTTATTTTTATCCTTCTAAATAAAATTTAATTTTGAAAAGATAACTTAAAAAAACCTATGTAAAAATTTATTTACTAAAATATATATGTTTATGTCATTTTTGTCTTTACTTTAAATAAATTAATTTGAAGTGTCATTATCACTCTTATGTTACTCCATCAGGTCCCAAAATCGACACAAGGATGCTCATGTTTGGACACGTATTTCCCAATAGTAATAGGACATACGTTAGGGTAATTTTATATTATTATAATAATATTATGTTACCCTTATTTATCAGATTTACCATTTAACCATGGTAAATAAAATTTTACTGAAGTAAATATTAAGATTTTCTAAAAATAAAAGTCACCTATTTACACAATTTGGACCTCATGATTGCAAATATGGAATCCATTTTTAAAAATCCCAAACACAGAAGTGGTAGAAATTAATTTAAAATTAATTCCCGCTCTCAAATCAAAAAACATGTTTTTAAGAAATAATAAATATCAAGAGATTGACACTTCTTTATGTCCAATTTCAATATAAAATTACCCCCAATGACAAATAATGGATTAAGTAGGAAAAAAATCTAATTACACTTTAAATATAATTGAACAAATAATTTAACCATTTAAATAAATTATATTAAAAGGCAATTTTGAATTAAAATACAGTATTTTTCACTATTAATCAAAAAATGAATTTTTCAGAAAAATACCAAAATTTTACCCAATATAAATTTTTATGTCCGGATTCTAAATAATAATTTTATTTTTTTCAAATAGAATATATAAAAGTGACCAAAATTATATTTAAATAGGGTCCGCCATTAAAAGGTGGTAAATCGACCTTTTAATAAATATTAGAGTATTTATGTTTAAAATCATATTCTTTCTTATTTTAAGCCGGTAAAATTTATTGGATAAATGTAAAAATATTTAACAAACATGTATAATCATTTTTACGTTTTTTCTGTTCATTCCTACCATTACAACAACTAGGTGTTAACTACCATTTAAAATAATAATATTATAATATTATTTTTCAGTATGACCCAACATTGTGTGCAATAAATGATTTCAAAGAAACCCATTGTTGCGTATCAGGTAACCTATCGAACATAGCATCCATTTTAAAATAAAATTAATTTTTAAATAAAAAATATTAAAAAATATTTAAATAAAATATTCTTTATTTTCCTATGATGTTACATCCTTCAGTCCTTTTGGAAATTGCATCCTCACAATTTTAAAATTGGGTTTGTAAACTTCATTAAAATTCCCACATTGGAAAAAGAGTTAATAAAACTATGAAATTAAATGAAATAAAGAAAAGTAGAAAGGTCACCCAATACAATAAATACTTGGATTCCATAAAAAATGGATATAGGGGAGAAAAAAACCATCATGTTCTGATGGAGAGTGATAGAAAACATGATTAGGAGAATGTTAACCAGAAGAAAATCACATTCTTGTGATGGGTTAAACACTCTTTGATTCCCTAGTAAGAAATGTTAACAAACAAAATTTTGGTTTTATGTTACGTTTCATTGAGGACTTTATTTATGAGCATTACTAAATTCATAAGGAAACATACTTACTTATCATATAGACTTTTATACTTTACTAAATTTCTACCACAAAATCATCATTTCTCTATACGATGAGTATTCAAACTGCATTGGTCACATTAATAGTGCCAGAATCAACTTCTAGTGTATCACATAATCCATAAAATATGAACCATATATTTCCCCTATCTTTATACATCAACCAAAACCAAAATGGTTAGTAGAAGATAAGATAATCCCCAAAAAGGATAATCTTTTACAAAATGAAAAACTACTCTCAATCCCCAAAATTGGTCAAAAAATACCCAATGTTCATAAAAGACCATTCAATACACAAATGTCATTAAAATCCTTCAAAGTTATCCAATCTAAGATTTAAACAAAAAATTCAAAAGGATTTGATCACATAGACTTCCACACAAATCTAAACATTTATCTCCAAAAAAATCGACTACTCTTATGGTTTCATACTAAAGAGTAATTAACCTATTCACATATTATCTATGATAGGTTAGGAATTTATATACATAACCCAAAGTCAACTTATTCTTGATTCATAAAATAATCTAACTAAAAACAATTTTTCCTACTAACCAGGGACTTCACGTAGACCAGTGGTAGGCGATAAATCCCAATCACACATTGGTTGTGGGTTCGATTCTTGTAGCTTTTTCGGACGCGACGGGTTGTCACGTGGTCTGCATTTTTTCATTTTTCAAAAACTATATAATTTTATAACATTCACAAAAATATATAAATTCATCAAAAATAACAATAACATATTTTAACAATAAAGGTTATCTAATAAATTTCATTTTTCATCGCAAAATATATTAACCTATAATTGTCTCAAATTCAAGGATCATATAAACCAAAATGGTTATTTATAACTATATCAAAAAAATATAAGATAATTATTCCATGAATAAAATTTTCCTATATCAAACATCAGGGTTACACATACTATAAAAAGTATTCTAATATAGTCCCATCATCAAAAGAGCCTTAACAATTTTAAGCATTTCACCATCCTAAAATCTACCATAACACTTGAATCCATTATATGTTGACTTCTTACTCATTCAACGTTCTTCATGATCCATTAACCATTCCATTCCAACTTATTCTAAAATACTTCTTTTTCTACAAACTATATCATGAATCATATCCTAAGATTTAATAATATCTAAACTCCAGTTATGAAATAATCCATACCTTTCTTTGGTCATTGTCAGTTTCCTCATCCACAATTGGAATGGAATTAGGTATTGTTAAACATATATTTGTAAGATCCTTTTGATCCCATTCCTAAACCTTCTTCATTCAACATCTGTTTGTATAATAACCATGCACACCACATTTAAAACATTCAATTGATCCACTACAAAGAACTTATTCACCTTTCCTAGAGTCAACTAGATGCTTCCTTTTTTGGTGGAAGGTTCTAGCTTTATGACCTTCACTTCCACATCTATAGAATACTCTCAACCCTTTGAAACATTTTCCTATGTGTTTCTTTCCACAACCTTGACACGTAGGTTTTTGAACATACATAACTTATTGATTATTACCTAAACTTCAGTAGGGATTTTTTTCTCGCATATATGATGCCTTATAAAAATCACCATGGTTTACGTGGTCAATCGTGACTCCAAATAGTAGGTTGAGAATAACCACAAGAGTTATCATTGTAGCTCCCATTTCATTAAATATCTCATTCATAAAACCGTTATAGTTTTCTCCACATCCACTGTTACTTTGGTGCCTACTAGATCCAACCATTTACTAAAACCAAAAGGTCAGTGTGACTATATTAGTAAAATCATCATATAATATCTTAAAGGAGGGTAAATAATAAGATATACTAATTCATGTTATCTTAAACTCATTCACTTTATCGAAAATACCTATGACTCTTTATAAAATCCTAAATATTATGGTAATGTCACTTATGCTTAAAGAACACCCTAATGTCTAAATTTATCTATACCGACATCTCATATCTATTATAAGGACATGACCTTAAACATTACATAATCTTGAATGAAATTAATAATTCACATTGATGATCTATTAAAGTTTTGAGCTTTAGAGAATTAAGACATAACTATAACATATCAACATGAAAATTACATGTTGAAACTATAACTCAGTAAACATTTTTCTCATAAAATAAAAACTCTTAAAAAGAATAATGTCTTGTTCCATGTTTTAGACCGTATGACTTTTCCATGATCCCATCCTTGACCCTATTAATCTTTATGTCATGTGGAAACAATTTAAAAAACATGGGATGTGCATAAAAAGCTCAGTAATAGTTACAAAATAAAGAAAGAAAACATCAACCCATCAATAAATACAATTAAATGAAACCATACTTTTCCATCATAACATACCTCATGAAATCATAAGATTTATGAATAACACATATAAATCATAAATCATAAATGTAACTTATGTAATTCATACCATACATAAATTGTAGCTATTACAGATACATAGGGAGTCACATTTGGAATACCCATCACAATATATTCCCCAAATCTCTTCGGGGAAACATTAAAGTTTACCTCCATCATGTTACCCAATGCATTGGAGAGTTATCTCAGGTTCACCTGCCCTAGGTTTATCACGAGACCTCTCGTATAGATAAAAAATGCCCATAAACCATAACATATTCATAACACTTAAAACAAGAATAAAGGAAATATTACATTTCCCCATTTCAATCACATCATTTCATTTCAATATATAGACATAATCAATGCTTTATCAAACTATTTTCAAAACCATTTAAAACATTTAATAAAGTGATTTTTGAATCAAAGTGTCTCATACCACTTTGAAACTTTTAAATGAGTAATCATTTGAAAACATTAATGTCTATATAAATAAATCCTTAAAACCATGTTTAAAACATGGGCATTAGTGATAAAGATTTATAAGAATAAATCTT
Source organism: Viscum album (assembly GCA_963277665.1). Classification (NCBI taxonomy): domain Eukaryota; kingdom Viridiplantae; phylum Streptophyta; class Magnoliopsida; order Santalales; family Viscaceae; genus Viscum; species Viscum album. Next base: position 109,113,540 of record OY728155.1, on the reverse strand, counting down.
TACAACATTTAAAATGATTTTTTAGTTAATGAGTTTTTAACAAAATGAGAGACTCTTGAATACAAATAATTGAGGAATAACATTTAATCAGAACTTTATAACATAATGAGAATAAAGAGATTCATGATGTAACATGTGAAAGGGAAGTATGTATACCATATAAGAGTGAATTGCTGCATAACGACAAGGAATTCTCAATGGAATGTGAATTGAGATGAAATCCCATTAGAAATGGTATCCTTAGATTAAGGATAAAAAATAATATAATAATGTGTGAAAAATATAAATACACTAAATATTATTGGATATTCTGTGTAAAAAAATCATAGGTCATTCACACGTGTTCTTTTTAAGACAAAACCATTGACTTGGATTTTAAATTCAATGAATGGAAATTGAGTTAAAATTACTCTTATCAGGTTCATATCGATGACTTGAGAATTTATCAATGGAGTAAATATGTGTATCAAAAGTATATCCACACAAATGGGAGTGTAAATTACAACTTAAATAAATAAATATTGATACCACACATAATCATAGAATGACATAAATAAGAATTAGAAGATTAACCAAAGGAATGGAAATTGTGTTAAAAGGTTCCATCATTGATTTGGTAACATATGAAACATACACCACATGAAATAAAGATCATAAAATGAAGATGTAAATACTGATATATTAAATTATATTACACAAACAATACAATCATGGTCAGTACATACACCACACAAAAGGAAATAGTGGAAAATATAGCATGAATCTAACGGGAATAAGAAGTGAGATTAAAACCCCTAACCACATTGTAATCAATCGAGTCGTATGACCAAAAGTTAATAACCACCAAATTATTCAAATAATAACATGAATATATATATATATATATATATATATTCATGATAATATATATCAAATGTCAATACAAAATACACCCCATGCAATAACTTAGTGGCCAACAATGGAAATCTCACTGAATTAAAAGTGAGATAAGAAACCACTTACCTCAGGTCCGACTTGACTTGTTTGTTCCTTGTTATTACTAAATAATAAACGTAAGATAATTAATAATTGATTAATAACCTTATTCAAGTTTATTATTCCTTTTATATCACTTATTACCATGTTATAAAAATCATGTAATCATTTAAGTTAATAATGGTGGTTATGTCGATATTTGGTACTTAAGTCAAAAATGAACACCTTATAATTTCATGTTGTCCATGTGTTCAAGGGTCCATTATATCCATAAATATATTAATGATTTAGATATAATATATATAATATATATCTAGTATATATATATATTTATAAAAGTACATTACATTTGGAGATAAGAAATGAAATGCATCGTTCATGGAGACGGTAAGTCGTACGTACGCATGAACACTAATTTCATTTCTATTTTATTTTTAAATTGAATGAAAACTTATTCATAAAAAGTTATATTATATCTCCTGTATAATATAATATATAATTTCATTAACTCCATCATTTATATGTCCCACGTATGGCATGAAAAAGACATTTCACTTTGAGGGGGCGGTTGTCTGCACTTCCTCAAATGACATTATCGCGTTTACCCATAATGGAAAACCTAATGGCATGCTATTAATGAAAAAATATATAAGAATAAAGAAAACATAAACATAAGATATATATTATATATAAATATATTTCCATCATAATGGCCACCATGAGAGGCAGTGGGAGAAATTTGAACAATCATTGTTTCGTGAGGCAATAGTCCACCGTCCACAAAAATAGTATGTTATTTACCTTTAGATAGAGGTGTTTGTAAGTGTAGTTCGAATACTACCAATAAAAACAACCTAGTATATTTATGATACTTGTTTTTTTATAAAATAAATGGGTAAAAAGTGTTTAGGGGGTTGGTGAAGTAAAACAAAAGGACTTAAGAGAAGGCGTTACCTTTAAACTGGGTATCTCCCTTTGGATTGAACCAAAAGGTTTAATTTAAGTGCCTTATGCCTAAGATAAGGCTTGTAGGTAGATGATAGTGATGTGGGGAGAATTTTTAGGGAGAGTTTAGATGATCCAAGTAGCTTGAGAGGTGTGAGGAATGGGTTAGAAGTGGCATCATTTTATAAGGGGGTGGAGGGTCTCTTTATGAATGTTTGAAAGAATTATTTTATTAAATAATGATTTTAGGTTTCTATAGGTCCGAAAATAATTAAAGTAGAAGATAATATGACTCATGGTCGAAATAAAATCATCCAATAATAATTGGACTGGTTTTGGATATTATTTTAATCTTTATAATCTTATTTATTTAAATCCTTTATTAATGTTGTTAACACTGCATCATTATTGTGTCATATATAATTTAATTTATTTAATGACTAAAAATTAAAAAAAATTCCCTAATGTAAGAAATAATTTTATATTTCCAAATAATATTTATAGTAAAAATTATAACTTACATAACATTAGGTAAAAATTTATTTACTAAAAGATATATGTTTATGTCATTTTTGTCTTTACTTTAAATAAATTAATATAAAGTGACATTATCACTCTTAAGTGTCTCCATGGGGTCTGAAAAATGACCCATGGATGACCATGGTCAGACTTGTATTAACCAATAGTATTAGGACACATGTTATAGTAATTTTATATTATTATAATAATATTTTGTTACCCTTATTAACCAGATTTAACCTTTAACCGTGGTAAATAAAAATTTTACTGAAGTAAATATTCATACTGTCAAAAAATAAAAGTTACCTATTTACACAATTTGGAACTCCTGATTCCAAATATGTAATAAATTTTTACAAATTCAAAACACATAAGTGGAAGAAATTAATTTAAATTTAATTCCTGCTGTCAAAACAAAAAGTGTGTTTTTAAGAAATAATAACTATCAAAAGATTGACACTTATTTATGTCCAATTTCAAAGTGAAATTACTTACAATGACCAACATTGGATTAAATGTTAAAAACATAATCTATTTAAACTTTAATACCAATAAAAAAGATAATCTAATCATATAAATAAATTACATTAAATGGTAGATTTGAATTAAAATATTGTATTTTTCATTATTCATCAAAAAATTAATTTTATCAAAAAAATTCCAAAATTTTACCAAATGTGAATTTTGATGTCCCTATTATAAAGAAGAATTTTATTTTTCCAAATAGAACATATAAATGTGACCAAAACTTGATGTAAAGAGGGTTCACCATTAAAAGATGGTAAATCGACCTTTTAATGAATATTAGAGTATTAATGCATAGAATCGGGTTATTTCTTATTTTAAGCCTAAAAAATTTATTGAATAAATGTAAAACTATTTAAAAAACATGAATAATCATTTTTAAGTTAGTTCTATTAATTCCTGCCATTATAACGACAAGACGTTAACTACCATTTAAAATAATAATATTATATTATTATTTTTCAGTATGACACAACGTTGTGGGCAACGTAAGATTTCAAAGAAACACGTAGTTGCATATCAGGTAAGCTATGAAACATACCATACCATTTAAAATAAAATTAATATTTAAATCACAAATATTAAAAAATTGGAAAATTTCATATTCTTTTTTTCCCTAGGATGTTACAGGTTTATTCTTGGTTCATTTTATTTTGGATCTTGGGTGTGTAATTGGCATGTGGTGCTTTAATCACTCCTTTTAAATGTTTCTTTGTGTTCATACACCACTTGGGTATGTTTTTCCATGTGTTTCCTCTCCAATTCAATCTATATGATTCTTGGGTATTATCAATTAATTTTTAAACATGATTCAAACTGTGATAACACACTTGGTTTATTTATTATTGTGTTTTCTTGATAGTGAAATTTGTTAAAAATATATTTTGAGGTGAAACATAAATTAATCCTATATATTCAAGTACCATATGTGTTTGATTAAATTTCATTTGTGTTTTAATTGTTAAATTGGATAATTTTTATAGAGCTTTCCTTTAGAATGATACTTTTAAAATGATTAGATTTTATTGTGGGATTTTATGTGGAACACAGTGTTTTTGTGGCGTGGTTTGTATGATATTTTGGAAATTATATGAAATTGATGGGTTTAGTTTGAGAAGACAATGATTGATTTAAAAATGGTTTTGGGAATTTTCATGTAATTTATAGGGTGTCATTAGGTGATGGTGCATCCCTGGGTTCACCAGGTGAACTCATAGACAAGAATTTAAATGAATATGAAACATTGAAATAATGGTCCCCTGTTCATCAAATGGTATGTTGGAACATTAGGTGACTTGGAAACGTTTTTGAGTGTGTTTCATAAGTCTTAGCCAATTTGGAACTTCATAAAGGATATTTGGTTTCTAAATTGTAATAAATTCCATTAGAAATCTTTGTGTACATTATGTGTTTTCAAATTATTTGAAATAATGTTGGATTTGGAGTAAGGGCCTATTAGGAATTTCATCCTTCAAAGTGTTTATTTGTATCAAATTTTAGAATGGTTGAGAAATTTTTGGAAATTATATTTTGGATGGACTACATATATGGCCCGATTGGCACATTGCATTAATGAGAAATGAATGTATCTTTGAAATTTTGAATTCCCAATTAGAATCATGAAATGTTTATAGAATGCTTCAGAAGCCTATGTGACGTGGCATGCCTGTTGTCACCTTCAATGATGTGATGTGTGTGTATATATACATATAGTGTGAACTTATATAGAAGGTACATACCATTACGGGTTATCGTATAGTGGTGTCTGTGTTTTGGGTAATCATTTTTGGTGACATTCGGTAACATGAGTCATGCCTTTGAGGGCCTCCACCTCACCTAGTATATTATTACTATGGGTTCTTGGGAACCTTTTAGAGGATCGAGTGATGGTTTCTTTCCTACCCTGATTGGATGTATTGGTACCCTCTTGAATTTTTTATTATCCTAGGAGGGTTGTGCCACCAGATTGCTCAGTTGATGGAGGATAGTTGTTTATAGACTAAGGGGTTTCACAATATGATGGTAGGTGGTTCAGAACAAAGTATGTGTATTTGTTGTTATAGGGATGTTTATTATCACCCATGGTTACATATTATGTCTTCTTGTTAGTATTTTTTGTCATTTTGTTTGTTTGATCATAGAGTTTATTTTCATCACATCATGATATATTTTTGTTTGGAACATTGTAGGTTTTGGATTTCTAAAAATATAAACTATTCTGAACTAATGAAAATGTGGTGGGTGATGTTTAGGAAAATGTGGATGTTGTGTTTCTTATTTTAAATGATAAAATCATATTTTTATAAATTCATTTCAATCTACTTTTAATGGAATGTTTTCATGGTAGGAAATGCGTGGATTATTTGGAGCTTTCATACTACTCTGTGAATATCACAACTTAGTTATACCTTTCAGTGTTGGTAGACCTGAGCGATTTTGTAGGTTTAGGTTTTTCAAGTTTGTGTTCTCACCATTGGAGGAGGTTGACCATGTGGCTGCTAGTTAGTGCATGTCGGTGACCATGTGGTCACATGGAGATCATATTTGTTGCAGTTTGGTTGGTTTTTTTATGTACATTCAGGTTTATCTAGTTGTATCTTGTTTCTGTATTTGTTTTTATATTTTTATTGGGTTGAAATTGTTGGTTATTACGTCATGTTCAGTTTTTTAGTTTATTTATTTGATCTAAGTTATGTTTTGGATCAAATCATTCCTAGATGGTTTGTGTTTGATTCCTGACACTAGTTTCTCGCCCGTGGCATTTGGGGATGCCCTTGGGGCCCTGTCTTGGACCGATTCGGGTGTCAGGTCAGAATCCTCTAGACCTAGATCTGGAAATACCGAATCCATTAAATAACATTTATATTTTCAGAATTTATTGAATAATCGCTATCCCTCCAAGTCTAAAACAAATCACAATTTTAAACCTCACTGCTTTGTCAATTGATGTTTGCTCACTACTCCTTTATGTTCTTCTATAGATCACTTGATTCAATATGTTTTAAACATATTTTGATGTATCATTACGTTACATTTTCATCCACTAGATTAAAATCTCTCCACCACAGAATAACCGGAATATCCCTTCTTATTTTCATAAGATTCACTTTTGTAAAAACTTTTTCTCATCATTCATATAACTACCCCATTATTTAAAAAACTCCCAAACATTCATTAAACTTTCACTTATGTGAATATTCCTTCACAAAAATTATATTCTTATAATCATTCATTTATGGAAATAATTCAAGAAATTCCTTTAGGAATTTTGAGCATTGGGATTTTTATTAAGTCTTCCTCTCCTTAAATATTGGGGGTACCTACCTATTTATAGATGATTATTACCCTTAATGAAACTTCTATGATCACCACCACCTTTTCACATAAATCTTCTTACATAATAAAAAAACTCCTTATCTTTACAAAAAATCATGTAAATTTATTTTTTTGTTTCTGATGCTTTTTGTATTCACATAACCTACCATCTTTCTGACATGAATCGACCATATTTCATTAAACATTATTTCGCAAATCTTCAATAATTTTTGAAACCAAACATTCATGAAACACTATTTTTTTAATTCCATTACATTGCTATATTTGTTTTAGGATTCCTTATAAATCCCTCCTTCATGAAACTTATTCCATCCTCCAAATTTTAGAACCCAAAAATTGTAAAAACATTTTTATATTATTATACCATATACATGTAATTTTCTATACCACATACAGATCTTCCATACCTCTATTTTGAAGCTTTCTCTGCATAATTAGTGGATAATATTTCTAGAACTCCACAACTAACAATGTCAAACTTGTTTCATAACAATCACAATAAACCTATAATCACTAAAATGTTACATTGATGGATTTTTTTGAACAATATACCCTTTCGGGTTTGTTTAAATCTCTTCACCCTTTGATACCACTTCAAATATTCTCTCCTATTCCACCAAATGTTTCTTCTTGTGATTCTAGATAGTGATAAAAGATTTACACAACACACACTCTAATACCAACTGATTCATCCTTAGCATGAGGAACAAGAGTAAAATTAAATGTTCATCAATGATTCTATTTATTCCCAATTTCCTTCATCAAAATTCCTTTTATCATGATATACAACCATTGATTGATCATATTTAGAATCATCAAGTTTAAAACTCCCCCTTGTTCATTTCTCCACTTATACATTTCCCCTATATTTATCAAGATATACTCTACAAAAATTTCAATGAAACCAAATGTATATTCTCTTTAGCACCTATATTGTAAAGAAAACATATCAATACATGAGGGAAAAACCATACCTTTGGGAGAGGAGGTTCCAGTTACCAACGTTTCCATGTGGGGAAAGATTACTTAACTCCAAGAGTGAGTTAATTTTATTAAAATTCTTCATTGGGTAAGGCCTTTATTATAATATATACAACTTCTAATTCTGTAGAAACATGCTCCAACTTCACAAGCCCATGCTCTGTGTTCTCCTTAATAAAATGAAACTTGATTTCAATATGCTTCATCTATGATTGATGGATTTAATATTTTCTATGTTTTAATGAAAATGAATTTTCACAATATATTTTGATCGGAGACTTCACTTCAACTCCCATATCATCAATATAATGCTTCATCATCAATAATTATGTTCAAGCTTATGTAGTCATGGTGTATTCATCTCCAATTGGGATTAAATAAATGCAATATTTCTTCATTCATAGAAAGAAAACATGTAATATTCCAAGATAGAATTCACCAGCTCATGTTTCTTTTCTGTCATCTTCTAAACTGGAATAATATGTATATGTGTATCCTAATAACTCTTGATAATAATTGTAATTTCAATGAAAAACAAAATCCACCATTCCATTGATATATTAAATTATTTTTTTCTAAATGTATACTAGTTTTCTTGGGATATATTTAATACATTGATTCATAGAAATTGTAAAAAACAAGAGTGGTTCATGTCCCTATTAATTACAATAAACTACCAATTTTATGTCTATACTATGTGACATTTACCACTTTGCATTCATCATCACATGATAATTTCATCTGCTGAGGCACCAGAGTTTTCATTTATTTGTAATTATATATTCCGAATATTCTCAAAACTTCCTTATCATATTTTAATTAAGAAATAAATGTTCCAAATCATCCTTGAATTACATTTAAATCAATGAAAAATAGTAGTTCAAAAAATCATTGACATTTCAAACACACTATTCAAGAATTCTATGAGCTGTTGGAATTGTTATTTATAGAATCAATCAAATATTATGACGTCCACATACACCATCTCTATAATATTTTGATTACTATCATTTTTGAAATAGATATTGTAGTACACACCACTATATTAAAAACCATGATTCTTCAGAAATAGATCAAGTCATGAATACCATGCTCTCAGTCCTTACTTTAATCAATATAATTTCTTCTTCAACCAAAACAAGTTGTTATCATCCTCACAGATAACGAACCCATTTGTTTTTCAAATTTAAACATCTTATTCAAGAACCTATTTATAAATTTAGACCTAACATCCATCTCAAAGATTTAAATTTCATTTTCACTATTACGGTTAATAATAGGCGAATAGTCCCAAGCATTGAAATAGGTGAAAATCTGTCAAAAATATGGATTCCCACTACATGGGAGCATGCATTTCACAATATTCATTGTTTTTTTCATATTACCAATCCATATTCATTTAGTTTATTCATGAATACTCATTTAGACCTTGGGACATTCTTATCTATCAATCTAAAAAATATCACTTGTTCTGTTATTCTCAATTCGGTTATGATCGTAATTCATAACATGAGCCCATTTCTCATCCCTAACTTCCTTTTTAAATCACTTATGATCCATTTAAAATACGAAAGGATTCTTATTGTGATTACTTCATTCTCTAATATTGAACTAGCACTTCCTAATCACTAATGATGTTTTTCTTATCAAATTAAGCCTGACTCTTCATCTTCCATGAAATTAGAGATTTGAATTCCTCCACATAATCAGTATATTTTTCTAAATAATTATTTTCCAATTATAACCCCATGTTTTTTCTACTTCATCATTATCATTATGTAACTATTTTAAACATTTTTGAAGATTCCATTCATTCTATTCTACAGTGAAATAATTTCTTTCCACTAATGTTCCAAGCCTCTGATTGAAATCATTATATGATTTTATTTTTCCTTTGTATCCATGTAGTATCCCATCATCTCAATAAGACTCATAATTTGTATGATTCTACTTATTGAGAATAAAACACATACTTATAATGATTCAAAAGTATTTTAATATTGGATTCTTTCCATAGCATAGATTGTAAGAAGCCTTTTCATCTTTCGTACACATTAAATCAATATTAGATATGAAGACCAATGTCAAGAATTCATCCTTCAAAAATTAATGTAGTTTGTCCCCATCCATAAGAATTATTCTATACATGGTGTTTATAATCCGATCTATCCTATCAATAACTCTATTTGTTTGGGAGTTATCACTGCTGAAACATGGTGTATTATTCCATGTTTCTTGAAGTTAATATTCTACTAGGATCTTTGTGAATTCTATACCATTATTAATTCAAAACGTCATTATATTATTTCTAATAAACCTTTAAAATTCCCTTCGAAATTGTGTTAAGAAACTAAACACATCATACTTAAGGGAAATGAAAAATATACATTCTACCCTACTGAAATAATAAATAAAAAAACATAACACCTATTTTTTTCAAGGGACCTTAGTGGGATGGGTCCATACACAATTTCATGAACCAATTCAAGAAATGTAGTTGAATTTTTTTCTTTTTTCACATAAATATTGCTGATAATTTTACTTTTTTAACAATAATCTCATAAGTGAGTTTGATCAAATGATAACATCGGGTGATCTCGAGATATATCACATATGACTATATCTTCTAGGTATGTTTTGAATTGATGGAGACATTATTTATAAGAAACCCAGTTTTCTTTATCATTAGATATGAATCACATATACTCTTCTCCCCTAACATGGTAGAGATTTCCCATCTAGAATTTTCCATGTAAAATAGTTTTACTGTTTTTTCCTTGATGATAAAAAACTTCTTTATAATGTTTATATCTTAACTTTTTTCTCATAATTGACTAACACTTATCAAGTAGGGACTATGAACTTCAAAAACCAAGGCATCAACATGTCTCATATCTTTTCCCACCAAATTTTCTTTTCTTGATCCAATATTTGTCAAACATTCATCATTTCCAGATTTGACAATACATTCCTTGTCATATTTGATTCCTATAATAGGATCCCTGTTTTCTATCACATGATATGTGCATACACTATTAATGATCCATACACTAGTAATATATGATGATTTATGGTAAATATATTTTAGCATGACAATCTAATCTTGTTTATTTTTTATCCACATTAATGAATTCATACCTATTGTGGAATGATATTCATGATCATCCTCAGAGTATCATTGAATAACCTAGTATTGTAGAGTTGAAAATCTATTTTGTGTTTTCAACTCATTCCATGATTATTTTGGCTTTTAATAAGGACATTTTTGGGTATTTGAGTACATTCCACAATATTTTTGATGATCAATATCTTCCCATGTTTGTCAATCCCCCTCCCTAGAAAAAATGGCCATGAAAATCATTCCTAGAATATTGAAATCGATGTGGCAATATCTTCTGCTCTTTTTACCTTTGGTAACTTTTGGATATGGAATATACATATTGGGAATGTCCCATATTTCCATAGTTATAACATATAATAAAATAATAATTCCATTGGGTAATTATTGTAGGACGGAGTATTCCTTGGCTTCTATGACCCTTCTAAATCCTATTATTACTGAGATCAATTTTCAACCTTAGAGTGGGATTTTATAGTCTAATATCAACCATCATAATTTTTTTATGATCAAGACCCATACTATTAATTTACTTTTAAATTATAGTTTCTTATATTTTATGTGACCACTATGCTCTGATTCTATATTTTATATTTCATTAGTGATATATTTTTCCAACTCCATACTAAGAGTCAAGAGTCTCTCATGATCCTCTAATTTTTTTCATAGAAAGACAACATCATCTTCATGTTATTTAATATGTTTTATTTGAAAATTTTCTATGTTATTTAAACCATTCATCACTCTTATATTTTTCAACATTGATAATTTACTAAATGAACTTCTCTAAGGTATCTGGGATTGTTGAATTAAAAATCTCTATTTCTTCCATCATCATGAACTTCTATTATTCGTAGTGTTGTATATAATGTTTGGAATCATTAACCATTTTATTTGTTTTCTTCATTTTGGGTCTCAAAACATCAATATACTCTATAGAGGGTTCTAATTTAGCGTGTAGATAAACCGTTCCTTCAACTTCTCAATAGTTATTACTTTCATCCCTTGTCTAATATTTACCAAAAACTACCACTATTACATTTTCTCCATAATCTTTATAGTTATCCACCTTTTCAACCTCATATTCCACTGAACTCTCATTTTATTATGAAAGGAAAATATGATTTTTAAAGAATTCTAAATTAAAATAATATATTCCTTTCACATAGCCTAAGGACTTCATCATGGTAATTTCACCGTCATATTAATCATCATATTGAAACTTCATAGGGCACCTATCAAAAAGATTTCAAACATTTCATCATCAATGACATGTGAGTGAATGTTTCCCTTTGATATTTTTTTCATCTTTTTGAACTTCATTAAGGAATGGAATGACCTAATCCATCTATAGCTCTTCTTATCTATCTTCAATAAAGAGCTTATTTAGGGAATTTAATGCTACCTTATTCAACTTCCCATTTTCCACGTACTCATTATCATCATTTCTAATCACATATGTGACATTAGTACTATGTAAACTATCCAATGTATGATCTTTTGAATCCTTATATTATAGTACATAAATATCCTATTGAACAAAGATATATGCCTCTTAAATATGGTCTTAAAGATCTTTATGTATTTAATAATTTATTTGAGACCACACACGTCTTCCACAACAACCTTATCTTGGTCAATGAATGCATCTAAGACTCATTGGATAACATTATAAAGGTCATATAATTGGTCCACAAAACCTGTAATTTTGATTCTGAACATTTTAATTGACTTTAAAGATATTTAATATCTTATCCCAAATATAATGTATTGAATTACATGACATCAACTTAATTTATATTGTGTTAGATAATGGACCTCATAAGGAATTGATTCCTTTTTTATTTGTATCAAATTCCCTTAAGTCTAATTATAATAATATTCTGCCATCCACACTTGATAAAATACAAAAATGTAAACTGTAACGACATCCATGCAAAATGATATGTACTATTGTTTCATCCAATTCTTCAAAAAGTAAAAATTATTTCCATGTAAGATCATATTCCTTTTATGATTAACAACTTCCATTAAATCCTCTAAGAGACAAAAATTGCCTTTAACCTTTACCTATGATACCAATTTTTAGCCAAACTAGGTTAATAACCCTGAGTGGGGGTGAATCAATATTGGAAAGGATAAAAAACATTACCATAAGATCTTGTATCATCATTAAACAAAACAATATTTTCATCCTTTCATATAGAAATGTGTGGGTAGAAATAAAATACTGATCGAGACGTGGAAATTTTACATGGTTTACCCACATTTGGCTACATATAGGGTTAATATAAATGTAATTCTCCTATGTACCAAATCCACTAAAGCACATTAATATTTAAAATTTTTGGATAAGACTCACTATCTCTCCTATTTTATAACCAATCACATATTTAAAGCTCTCTTCTCTCTCAACTGAATAGTTATCACAACACGTTCCAAAGATTCTTATTTTTATCACTTGAATCAATATATTTTACCCCTAATTTGGTGAACCATTATGTTCAAAATTCATATACTAGATGAAAACCTATTTAATATAAAATTTATGGTCAATCATTTCTAATTTGTGTAATATTAACATTCATGAAACCCATTTTCAGCATTCATGATACTAAACAATTATTTGAAAAAAAAACTCAAAATATCACAAAACTGTTTTCTTTCACAAAACTCCCAACCATTCGTGAAACATTATTTTTTTAAAAAATCTTTATGTCAAGAAATTTATTTTCTTATAATCATTAATGTAAGTAAGTATGTAACAAAACATAGTCATGAATTTTGGGCCATTGGATTTTAATTAGCCTCCATCTCTTAAAATGGCAGTGTAGCTGGCTATTTATATAATTTCTTACCCTTCATGAATCATTAATGTTTTCATCACCATTTTAAAAAAATTTCAAATATTTTTAAAAAACTCAATATCTTCATGAAAATTCATGTAAATTAACCATTCATGAAACCTATTGTAATCGAATAACATATCGTCTTTCCTTTGTGACTCAGCCATCATTTGTGAAACATGATTTCAAAGATATTTATTACTTAATGAAACCAAATATACAAGAAATATGAAATATATAGTAATTCTATTCTTTTGACATATTTTAATTAGGTTTCCCTAGAACTCCAAATTTCACAAAACATGAGTCATCTTACAAATTTTCGAACCCAATAATTTTGAAACTTTTGGTAAACAAAAACAACTTATAAAAATAAATTTTTTAACACATAGAGAGTTTAAAAATCTATGTATTTTATATTTGTCAACATAATTATCTAGAATAACAATAGAACTCCAAAACTGACCTTTTCAACCTACATTTCAGCAAACACAATAAACACAAATATAGTACAAAGTTTACTTGAGAGATTTTTCCCAAAAAAATCATAAAGGAATCAAAAAACATGATCGATGAACACATACCATTGTCATAATATCATTTTATAAAATAGTGGAATAATGTGATTCCCACAAAGGCACTCATCACATGATATTATTTTTCTAAGAAAAAATGTACTAACTCTTGGCATAATATAACCTCTCTTGCTCCCTCTTTAGGGTTATGTATAACCTCCAGTGTACCTTGTGTTAGAGTTGGGATAACCTCATGTGTACCCTTTGATCTCAAAGAAAATCAATCATTACCTAATACATTGAAGAGATATAATGAACCCATCCACCACATAATCACATTCACATAATATTTATTATATAATATAATGAAAAAAATTATAATTTTGTTATATATTAACCCTTTGAAAAGAAGAAAATTTTTATTAAGATTTTCTCAACATAATATATAAAAATATATAAAATAATAAATATAGTATAATTGGAACATATCCATAGTAAATAATATGAAACATCAAATGGTTTTTATTATAGATGAAAATAAGTTAAAATATAATGAGAAAATTTCTTGTAAAAATTAGCATTTTCATTTTTAAACCAGTTGTTTAAAAACATAAATTTTATAGAATATTAGAAAAAACATGTTAATTGAAAATAACCATGGAATAATGTATGGTATTCTTCAATGTGAAGAGTATTCATAAGGCATGATAATATGTTCTAGTGGTGTATGTTAAAAAACTGTTTTTGTTCACACCTTTGGTAAAAATTACTACGTTCAGATTTGAATAATAACACTAATTTTAAAAGCAATTATGGAAAGTAAATCATGGGTTAAATTTAAATTAATAAATAATATCATAATTTTAAAAAAACATTTTAATAAAAATATAGACATGTTGGAAAATTATTCCCGACTGAATATAATGAAACTCAATAATAAATTTAAAAATTATTTTATGATTTTGAGTAATTAGAGATAAGGAAATTAATAATAAAATAGGTGTATGATATAATTAACCTTCATCACCTTTGTAAACATAGAATAAAAAATATTTGGATTAAATAATTTTAATTATTGTAATAAAAATAATGAATTCAGAATTAAACAATATATTACAAGTTAATGGAATAGTAAATTCTCCCAATAATCATAAATTTGTGTATTCCATCAAACATTTCTTAATGAAATAATATAAAGATAAAGTAATCTTACATTGTGTTTGACATAATTATTATGAACTCTAACATCATGATGAATAAAAAATTATTAATAATAATTATATATAATAACCATATATATATATTCTTATAATATTATATATTAACCACAAATAATAGTTTAACACCCATTTATTAATAATTATTTTTTAAAATATTTTTTTCCAGGTGTTAATAGTTTTCTATTTCTTTTATATTTTCATTCAACTATTTTTGTCCTTACATCAAGACCATGGTTTCCTATACTATATAATATTAATCAAAATAAAAATATAATATATATTCATTGTATATGTATTTAAACCGTCCATAAAATGTAAAGATATTAAAAGTAATTAAACATTTCACAGAGATGGTAGTCCTTACTTACCCAGGAATATTGTTTTCATTCTCCAAAGAAATGAATGAAACATAAATAAAATATCAAAATTTTAAAATTTTAAAATTATAAATATAACATATATATTTAGAAAATTATTAATTATCTCCATCAATTTGATGTGGTGATAGAAAAAAAATCATAACTGTTCAAGGAGGATGTGTTATGCACATAGGCATGAGCGATAATATCTTTTCTTAATTGTTTTATATGAGGTTGGAAGACACTATATTCATAATTTTATTATGGAAGAAATGGTTTTAGATAAGGTTGAAGAACAAATAAATTTGAAATATCATTATTAATATTCATAACTTTTCATTGAGAGACCACAAATTTCACGCACCTTAAGTCTTGAAATATTGGTATTAGTTGAAAAAAGGGGATATAGGAGGAAGGGAAGGAATCTAGAACGGTTTTATGGTAGTTATTGGTTGATCTATAAGGCTATAAAGTTTATTTATAAGGGAAGAGAAGTGGTTACCTTTTATAATTGAGGGGAGGGGCACGCTTGGAGTTACATAAAAGATTTCAACAATATGATGTCACCTTCATGTGAAAGTTTAAAAAATAGCCATAAATTAAAAGATAAGATAATATAAGGTAAAAATGGATTAAAAAAGTAATATTTATAAAATATTAAATGTATATGTTACCCTTATATCTTAGATTCAACCCCATAGTAAACCAATTATAACCCTAACTTTGGAAACGAAATTTTATAGTTTTCGCTATTCAATATTACCAAAATTATTACCAAATATAGAAATTATGATTCTAAAAAAGGAAACCATTTTATCCAATTAAATTTATATAATTATTGTAAATAAATTTTATAATAAATGTGAAATACATATTGAAAACATGTTTTTAGAAAAACAAATCATTTTAAAGCATTCAATAAAGTTTTCATTAATTTCAGGACAAGTAAAAACTATCAAATGGAAATAAAAATGTATGGTTAAATATATAATATATAAATTTCAATAAAAAAATTAATGAATAATTTTTTAATTTTATTTATTATGAAAAATACACATTGCATGCAAAAAACAGTTTTATGGAAAATGAGTTTTTAACAGAAAAATTGAACATATAAAAAAATAAAGTGTAATAATTATTAATATTTCCTTAATTATAATATTTTTAATTAAATGATACATATTTTTAATTATGATAAAATACAAAACATAATAAAACTTTTAAATTACTTTTTTTAATGAAAAGAAATGATTTCTTTACAATAAAAGGTATTTTTCAAAATTCAATTAAAATCAAATATTTTAAAAAAACATCCCTATAGTTAACTATAAAATAATATTAAAATTATTATTTAAAAATATATATTCATTTACTCAAATATAATGTATAATAAATATAGAAATTTATTTTCAGTTTCCTTTCAAAAAATTATATAAAAACTAATTATGAAGAAAACTTATCTTTAAAGCATAAAATGACATTATTGAAACATGAGTACTTATTTATTATGAACTAATAAATAAATATTAATTAAATTATAATTTTATACATATTAATATTTTGTTATATTCCTATAAAAACGTTCAATTTAACATCCAGGTCATAAAGGTAACATTTAAATAATAATATTTCAAAATTTTATCTCAGTTCACTTAATGTTCATTATCGCTTCTTATAAAATCTATCAAGAATAATATTATTTTCAATAATATTTTATAAATATTATATATTCATTAAATATATTAAGATAAAAAAAATATATTACACACTTGAAATATTTTTTTTGTAAAAATAACTCTCTTTTCAATTGAATGGTTTTATCCGGATTCTGAACAGATTGATAATCAATGTATGAATTATTATTCCTTACTTTAAATAAATAAAAAATAAATTTTTAAAAATAATCATAATTGAAATTTATCTTTTTAATATATCATATATAATAAAATTAAAACCCATTTTTATTAAAAAATTGTCCATTTAAACTTTTACAATAGTTAACCTTATATGATTTAATTCTTATCATTAAAAATAAAATAATTACTTTGGATTATTTAATTTATAAATTTCTCTATATATATTTTAAAATTATGTTACTCTTATTCAAAACCTTCAATCCAATTTCTATGTTATAATATCAATAATTAGATATTTATATTTCTGTAGTATACCATGTTTTTTAATGTTCAATGTTCTGTGTATCACAAGATATCACACATAGAATTCATAAACAAGAATATTGTGGTGCAACATTATACCATCCTTATATAGATTATATCCTCATAATTTTAATTCATTTTTTGATTTGCATGACATAATAAAATGTTAAATATTTATTTTTAATTTATATTTTTGGTCTAGAAAAATTATTATGGTTAAAAACATTCTCAATAAATATATATTTATTTATAATATATGTACCAATGAATGGGTTTATAATTTTTTACCTTCATAGTTTAGTGATTCATTACACAAAAAAATGATAGATTTATCATCAATTCTTTGATGAATTATTAAAAAATATTCTATCATTATTTGTTTCATCACAAACATATGGTATTTTAAAAGGTCCATTGATTTATAGTTTCCACTAAAACTTGGTCCGACTATTTTATAAAAATCATGTTTTATTAGATGTTTTGAAATTATATGTCATAAATTATTATTTCGTGAAACTATTTTTTGTAAACAACCATATAACTCATGTTGTACAAGGTATATTTTTATAAAGGAAGAAAATTATTTTGAGAGATCTTTTAATCATTTTTTTAATGCATAGACCCTCTATTTATGTGAGAAAGATGATGATGAAACCAGATGGGCACCATGATCAAGGTACTATCACTTGTTTAATAAGTAAATGAAATCACGAGGATGCAATTTATCAATGGTAGGGATAATATAACATTCTAGTTTAAAAAAATTTAAAATGAATGAAACATTGTTTTAAGATGATATTTATAACTATCCTTTAAACATAATTCTCTAGCTTCTATGATTTGAATTTCAAAAAACGTTCATCTACAGTTGTGTTCAACATATTATTTAGAATTTGATAGAACCTACTTGCCATTTGGTTAATAGAAACATACCCTTATGAATGGTGATATGAATAGTAATATGACCCTCATGAATAGCAAATAATATTATTATTTTAATTTCTTAATGATATAATTTAATGAGATGTGGATTAAGTTTTCAAGTTGTTAAAAATGAGTTATAGATTTTAAATAGTTTTTCTGAAAAAATAATGATTTTATTTAAAAATTAAATAAATAATATTTATATGTTTATTTTTAAAAAATGGATTTAATTTTTGAATTCTATAAATTGATAAATGGTTAGGGTGAATTTTTTGGAATTTTCTAATATTGTATAATTTTTTCTGAATAGAAAAATATTATAAAATACTATAAATGCTATATACTTGATTTACTGCGTCATTGGTGATGCAAGGATAATTTAAGAAAACATTGTTCTAAATAAAATTCCACTATTACTATTTTGGGGTAACATAAATTAAGACTATTCATAGTATTTAGCAAAAATATTATAATAATTATTAGAATAATGAAAAATACCCCCCTCCTCCATTATGAATACCACCCTCATTACCCTCTTCCCCCCACATCTCTCATGATTTCAGCCTTACCTATGTTCTGCCCAATAATTTTCCCATGGATCTTACTCACATCCTAGATCTTATGTTCTCACCATTAGTCAAAAACTAAATTCCTTAAGAAGGATGTCAAGGAGAAGATATCAAGAGGTAAACATCCTCTATTGTTTCATTTATTTTCATTTCATTTTTTTCTATAATTATTAATTCCTAACCTCCCCTTATCCAAGAAGCATGAATTTTCAATTATTTTACATATTCTTTATTTTATCATGTTTTTGGATGACTCACCATTATTCATCTTCTCCTCTCCCACTTATTCAAGAAATTAAAACACCGTCCATGATGTGTTGAATCACCGACTTCGTGGACGATGTTATTTAAATTTCTTTTAATTCTTTCAGGAGGAGTTATGAAAACATTTTTATGTTCGAACCAGATTATAATCTATCTATTATATCATATATAATGTTATTTAATCATTTATATACATTTTATTAATTTATAATACAAAATAGTTCATTACGGTTGAAGAATCTCCCGAATGACCTAAACAAATATCAATAATGTTTTAATATTTGAATCATCCTCATGTCAGAATTCAAATATATAAATGTTATAATTTATGTTTCATTAAACATGTTAATACCACTCCTTTCCAATGATATATTTTTAACTCCAATCGAAAAGATTATCCATCATGAATCGATCATGGAAATCATATAAAAACACTTCCAAAAAATGTAATGAATAAAATAGTAACAATTAAAGGGTTAAATAATGTAATGAAATGATCATATAAGGTATTATAATGATGAATATGTTTCTGTAAGATATTAATAACATTACATTAAATATTATAATGTATTTTTAAACACATTTTAAGTAAGAAGAACCTGAGGTAATGAAATTCTTAACCTGATTTCCATTCTTTGGGTTAACATTCATCTTCATTATATATGTGGTATTAAAATTGTTTGTGAGTTTAATTTGTTATCTATTATTTTGAATTATTTTTATTTAAAATGTATATATGTATTCATCCACTCTAATAAGTCCCACATGAATTATATGATATTTTTAAGGGGACTTTTCTTTTACAATCTTCTTCTAAAATTCTGTTTTTAAATATTAAAAATAAATGTTATAATGAAATAATTTATGTTGTATGATTATGTTTTATTTCATGGGAATTGTTTATGATGTAGATTGGTACCTATATCTCTATCCTATTCGTTGGGTATGTGTAAGTTGGAGGTCGTTCGTATGGTTTCTCTATGTGCAACTATGATGGTTATAGAAATTGTATTGTAGCCATGATAGTTACAAATTTTATCGTAGAGAAGAGGGTTACATGATTATGTAAGTAATCCCCCATGATTTATTTGTGGTTATATTTATATTATTATATATTATGGACATATTGTGGAAATATCATGTTCACAATTTATGTATATATGGGTGACAAGTGTGTCTTTTGAAAATGATTTGATACGATACAAGTATTCATGGAATAATGTCTTCTTTCCATATTTTTAAATACCTTACTATGATTTTGGTGATCATACCAATCATTTTAATGATTTCTACAGGTTATAAGGATGTGTAATAAAAAGAGGGAAGCCATGTTAAATGTTGGAAGTATTTTCAAACACCTCATGTTTTATTTTAAATGTTTAATATTTTTTATGAAATGAATAATGTTTTTATGGTATCCACTCTGTAATAATGTGTAATGTTATGAATGTATTATGTCACAATTCTGTAAATCATAAAATTTGAAAAGGTCCTCAGTGTGAAATTAAGTGATTTCTTGACAAAATTCATGATTATGTAATGTAATAACGTTAGGTCCTTATAAATACTCCATTTATATAAATAATATATCCCAGAAAAGAAATATTCTAAATCTATATTCACACATTAAAAATTTATCAAATGAATTATTTCTACAAATAGACCTAGGAATGATTCACATGTTTTTTTCATGACCATTATAACTTTTATATAATACTAAGATAACTTCTAAATATATGGTAGTGAAATTATAAAGTTAATCCTTGATGCTTGGGGAAATGATTTAAATATTGTCTCATGTGTTTACAGTTGAAGCATTAAATGTATGATATTTTTTTTTCTTTCCCTTGAAATCATGATCATAACAACCATTTTCAAAAAAATTGTAAAAATATCCCCTTCCCTTTAATCATTTACTGAGATGTTTATTTCCATAATTATAACATGTGGGTAGCTTAATCCCTCTTTTCTGCTCCTTTACCTCAATTCTTTCTTCCATAGTTAAATTCCATCCTTTTATTCTATTGATTTCAGCTGACTATATATGACATGGAAATTTATTTCTATTTCATGATTGAATGATTTTATTAATTTCTTCATATATTTTTATTTACACCGTTAACTGATTTTCTATGAAAAATGCATAAATGGTGTGAAATATTCTTGTTTTAATATGAAATATAATTTTTGAGAAATTTTTGAATTAATCCAGATTTGAGCCAGTTTAATGTTATAATAATACCTCTCATCTTAATGATCTATATTATGTGATTATTATTTTTGAGATTTGTTATTCAATTTCCGACATATCAATAGATGGAAGCTTTGTCTAGTTTGGCATTTGAAGGGTCATATAATCAAAACATGAAGGCCCATAGAATCTATAAAGAAACTTAACCATTAATGATGATTGAATTTATAGAATAAATATAAAATTAAAAATTATATGAAACTCCATATTCTGTTCTTTATTACCCAAAATAATCATAGATAAAAATTTGAAGCCCCAACTCCATCACAAATAGGACCAACATATGGTTTTAGGTCAATCCCACCATTCTGTTAAAAGTTTAAAAGTCTAATGAAATTTTTGACATCTCTCCTAATCTAGATGTCAATTAGAGTTGTTATTTTGAATTTTAAAATAAATATTATGGGATTATTTCTTTGTTGAAGAAATTGTTCATATTTTATGTCATCTTTCTAGAATAAAATTCATTCACATGTAAACTAGGGAAATTCTCAACAAAAAATGGATAGAAGATAATTGTTTAGTACAATAGCCATAAATTTTGATAAAATTTTCCAATGGAAAAAATACTTATATAGTATACGGAAAACATGAATACATAAAACATTTAAGAAAAATATATTTCATTATTCTTTGGTATGATTGGTCAAATCATCGACCATAGTGGAGGGTTAGGTTTGGAATGCACACATTCCGCCACCATGGGAAATAAATACATTCTCCTCTTATCCTTGCAACGGTTTTGAATTTAATAATATAGGATGATACATTATCATGATCAAATCCTTTCTATAGTACAGAGAGGACCTTCAAAACTCATGTTTCACTTGAGTGACCCTTCCACCTCTCTTTGCTTTCATGTTCTTTTCTGTTCCTTTCATTTGTAATCACGTAAGATATTTTTAATTTTGATACAATTTTAATGAAGGGTTCTTCATAATATAGTATTTTAATCATCCAACCTCTATTATTAAATATCAATGGTATTTATGTAGTTTAAATTGTTTTTACCACTTCTCTTCTTAGGCTTTATCATTCAATCAATTGTCTGTGTGTAATTATTATCATTGTTCATGTGTGTGTGTATGATGCACAAATCTTTTCATATTCAATTCATTTAATTATATTTATAATTATTCACAATAAACACATATAACTAGATTACTTACCATCTATATGTATGTGTAAATATACCATTGGGGTCCATCATAATTTGGGGATTCTAATTGATTGAGAGCTTTTTTATCGATGAATATTCGTAATGTTTACATCGTGTATGTTGAACATAAACTTTAATAGATTAATGAAATGTTTTGTTTATCATGTGGATTCCATGAATTATTGGAACCATAAATAAACTACCATAAACATGTTTTTATTGATTCTATATCCCCATGTTTAGTTAAGGCTTGTAATAAAGCCTTATCACTGGGGAATTCTAATCAACGTCAAATTGTGAAATGGGTGTTAATTTAATATAATATAAATAAAAGAACATGGATATAATTAGGTTAAATACCCAATAATGAACTCACCCAAATTTTTATAAAACTTTTAAATCAATATACATAAACCAATAATTTTATTTTGACTATGAAACCGCCCCCCCCAAATTAAAAATACAAATCCGAAAAGAAAATCGACTACAAAAAAAATATCATCACCGAGGATTCGACCTAAGTACTATTATGCACATTAGAAGAGAACCAAACTATTGAACAGTTGACAGGTAAAAATTTTCTAAACTTTAAATGGAACCATTTCTAGGGATTATTCATTATGTTTTTTGTAGTCTTTGTTTTTTTAAATGGAAAAAAATATAAAAAATAAAAAATAAAAACCCTCCTTCCACATCCATCCAAATTCTCCCTTAATGACCAGTAGCCTCCCAGACAATCAATCAGATCAATTTGAACCAAAAATAGAGAAAAATATTTTCCAACTTAGGGGGAACACTATGTATAATCAAATAACTCAATATTCAATCATTTTCCAACAAATTGAACTGCATATAGAAAATCCTACGGGAAACCCCTTAAAGAACTCGATGACCCTGATATGAATTCCCAACCCCATTGTATTAAATATAAAAATATTGAGGCTGATTTAGTACTCAAATCGGGTTTGATTCATCTTTTACATCAATTAGATGGGCTAGAAGGTTAGGGTCCACATCTTCATTTCAAAGAGTTTCGAGTGGTGTGTTGTACCACAAAGCATAAAGGGGTTCTTGAAGAACAAATCAAACATCACACATTTTCTTTCTCCCTAGATGACTCAACCATGTTATGGCTCTGCTACCAACCTCCTAGTTTATATCCACACAGAATGACATGAAGCATCTATTATTATATAAATTATCTTCTTCTTTTCTTACTACCTCTATCCAAAAGGAAATAAGTGGTATATGTCAATTTCATAATGAATCATTGAATGAATAGTGGGAAAGGTTCAAAAAGATTTTGGAAACCTAACCACAACACCAAATCCCTGACCAAATCTTGATCCAATACATATATGAGGGGTTATTTGCAGTGCTGTGAACACTCATTGATCTCGAAGGTGGTGGTTCTCTGATTGATAAAACTCTTACAATTCATGAGATCTCATAAAAAACATGGTTGAAAAAACACCACAATTCAATAATCGAGGACATTACCAAGTCAAACAAGTCCAATAGAATCAATCCATGTAGCCCAAAAAGATGGTGAAGTGGATTAGTGAACTTACTCATCTTGTGAAAATACTAGAAGTGGATTACAAAGCCAAAAACACATCTTCTCCACAATATTTCTTCCCCGGACCTATCCTGAACTGTGTAAACTACAACTCACTAGCTCACAAGTTCAGACAGTAGATACTAGTCCAAAAATTCAAGATAAAACATCTGATTAATTTAGAGAAATTGATCTTAGTTCAATATATGCTCATCAGAACACTAAAACTCAACTATCAGGTCAAATTATTAGAAACATCAACCAATACTATTATAATCCGTTCTATTTTAAAAATAGCTCAGGATCAATGTATAGTAATCCCATATATCATCCCCCACAATTACTTCATGAAAAACAAAAAACAATTAATATGGTCAAGTTGTTGGTAACATACACCAACCATATCCCTTTGATCCTCAACATCAAAGGAGAAGTCCTCCCCATCCTTATCTTGGTTTCCACTATACTAGTGAGCCTTCCCAATTCCCAACCCAATAAAATCAATTTCTTAAGAACCATAATCATTGAAATACCAATGCACAACGTTCCACCACTTCCAAGAAACCACGGGAAATAACTGTGGATGATCATGAATTCTTCACCTATTATAGACTTAAAAATATTGAATCTAAAATTTTTATACATGAATCCCACCTTAGCTAGCATCTACCATACAATTCATCACATCCCCTAACTCAACCATTTCCCAAACCCATGGGTAATGTAAGTGAAATTGCACTTCGATGGAGAAATTTTTTTTGTACCTCATGATGGATCTGAAAATGAAACTTTTTAATATTGATATCGAAAATGAGAATAAAAAATCTAGTAAAAATCATGAACCAACTCCCTCACCTCCTCTCATTCCTTTTTTGATCCCATTTCATTTTCCTCAATCTATCTCTAAGACAAGGAAGTTCTTTGAACCTGATCATTAAATATTTGACATGTATAGATGTGAAGAATTAACTATTCCACTCTTTGTTTCCATCAAAAAATACCTAAATATTCAATGTTTATTATTGAATTTTGCATCCAAAAGAGAAAACACAGGACCGCTGAGAACGCTTCAACCCAGTAGTCCATATAAATTCACTGAAAAGACCCAGGGACATTTTCTATTACTTTCCAAATATTGAGTTCCACCTTTGATGATTAACTCATAGACCTAAGATCTTTGATAAATTTCATTCTCAAATCCATATTCTCCTACCTCCGTCTTGGTCCCTTACACCCAACGGTTGTTGTCTTCTAGTTATTCAATAGAAAAATATCTAGTCATGAGGGAAATATTGATGGTTTCCTTGTCCATGTTAATGATCTTATATTCATATATAATTTCTATTTTCATTAACATGGAAGGTGAGAAAACATATTCTCGATATCCCTTAATTCTAGGAAGACCATTCCTCTTGATATCTAGAACTAAGACTGATGTCCATGTACACATCCTATCCATGGAATTTAGTGACCAACTGGTCAGGTTGAACATTTTTTAAGACATGTGATACCCATATGAGGATTACTCTACCTATTGAATCCATTCTTAGGAGGAAAATTCTACGTGCCAATTGAACCCCATCCCATTTTGTTCATCATGTTAAAATTGGATTACAGATTGGGAAATTTGAACCATGATTAACCAAGTCATAAATGAGGATGTTGATGTTGACCTTTCATCCATATACTCCATCAATCTAGTGGATATTGAAAACTTCCTTGAATCCCATTACAACACTAATATCTAATGTTCCAAATTAGATTGTATTGCAAAAAATGAACCAAAACCAGCTAAAATCCCTTCCCATATGCATTATTTTTCACTCCCATAAATGAAAGATGATATTGAGTTGAAGCCTCTTTCTACATACCTAATATATGCATTCCTTTTTCATGATAACCCATTTATTGTCATTATCTCTGCTACACCTACTGAAACTATAGAATCAGAACTTCATTATTTTTTAAAATAATACAAAAATTCCTTATGTTGGAACCTATATGACATATCAAAAATCAATCGTTCCCTTTGCATGAATTTCATCCATCTTGTGGAATCATCCAAACCAATCAAAAAAACCACAATGGAGAATAAATCTACCCATAAATGAGGTAGTTATGGAAGAGATTACCAATATTTTCCAAACTTGTATTATCTACACAATTTCTAATAGTTAATAGGTTAGTCTGATTCATGTGGTGCTTAGAAAGGGTGGGATTACTGTTGTGTCAAATTAACATGGAGAGTTTGTCACAAATCGATTCAAAAAAATGAAATGTGTGCATCAATTATCATAAATTTAATGCTGAAACATGAAGGGGTCACTACCATATTCCTTTCCTCAAAAATCTTCTAGAATGATTAGTTAAAAAGTAACATTACAGCTTTCTTCATGATCATAATAGCTACTTCAAAATCCCAATAGCACCTCATGTCCTAGAAAACACAACTTTAATTTTCTCCTTTGGAACATATGCATATATAAGAATGCCTATTGGCCATTTCGATGCTCCTACAACATTTTCGAGATGTATGATGAGTATCTATTACAAAATAATTGAGTACTACATGGTGGTTTTCATGGATGACTTTACCATTTATGGTTAGTCATTTGAATCTTATATTCATTTAATCAATCTTTTCCTTCAAAATTTTTTAAAATGTAAACTTGTGATGAATTATGAAAAATGTCACTTCAGGGTTACTAATGGGATTGTTCTAGGGAACATAATTTCACAATATGTTATTCAATTATATCCTAATAAAATTTATGTGATCAAATCTCTTCATAAACCCACAATATTTTGACTCATCCATTCATTCGTTGTTCATGACAGTTTCTATCAACTATCCATCCATGACATTAGTATGATTTCCCTCCAACTCACTCGAATTGTCCAAAATGATGTCACATTCAATTTTGATGATTCTTTAACGAGACTCTTCTTTGAACATATAACTATTCTGAATTATTCCCTAAAAATCCAACCCATAGAATTGGCATTACAATTTGAATTGTTGTGTGAAACATCTGATAGGTCCATTGGGGACAATCTTGGACAATTAAGAGAAAATATTCCTCTTGTCATATATTATGCCTCAAAAAAATTAGTATAATTTCAATCTCACAACAATATGGCTGAGAAGGAACTTGTAGTTGTGGGTATTTACTTAGATAAATTATGGACTTATCTCTTAGGTGCCAAACTCTTCAACTTCACAGATCATTCTGTAATAAGTTTCTTAATCAAGAAAAGCGATTTCAAAATGAGGCTAATAAGATGGATCCTAATTCTATAATTGTTTTTCTATGGAATAATTTATAGTCTAGAAAAAAAAAACAATGTGACTGATCATTTGAGTAGAATTTCTAAGTCATATTATTCAAAATTCATTGATCATGAATTCCCCACTTAGTACATTTAATTTCAAAGTCCAAATTCACCCTGGTATTATTTAATTGTAAATTACATGTTTTCTAGTATTTTTCTTGAAATATTATCAAAAGAACAAAAAATGTTGTTGAAAAGTGAATTAAATGACTAATTTTGTATATAATATAATTTTTTAAAATGGTGTTGATATGGTAATTAGGAGATGTGTTGATGAAGATGATCATTCCTCCACCTTATAATTCTTCCACTATCTTCCTAGATGTGACCACATTAGACCACAAAGGACCACCTGAATGTTCCTTCACTCGAGATTATTTTGGCCATCACTATTCAATGACTCACATGAGTTTGTTAAATCAGGTCCAAATTACAAAAATTTGTCACCATTTCTAAAATAAATGAAATGACCCAATAGCCAGTAATATTTTCTGAGATATTTTATGTTTGGGGAATCAATTTAATGGGATCATTTACACCATTCAATGGATTCTTATATATTCTATTGGATATATAATGTATTTCTAGGAGGTTCAAGGCCAAACCCACTATGAAGGATGATGCACATACTGTTACTGAGTTTATAAAAATCCACAATATCCTATGATTTGAAACAATGTGTTCCTTAATATGTGACTCAAGAACTCATTTATGTAATCTAACCATGGAATCTCTTTTTAAAAATAATGGGGTTATACAAAAAACATAAAATTTTATCACCCACAAAAAGTGTAATTGTTGAAAATTCTAACAGATTAGTGAAAAGAGTGCTCAAGAGAATTGTAAATACAACTAGAAAATATAGGACTAAAATACTTGGTGATGTGTTTTGGGATTATCAAACTACATATAAATCACCAATTCTGATGTCTCCAATTAGGATAGTTTTTTTAAAACATGTAATATACCAGTTAAAATCCAAAATAAGTCATTCTAGGGTCTCAAAACATATAATTTTAATTGAAAAAAATCAAGTGAAGATATATTTTAGTAGTTAAATGAATTGGAGGAGCATTTGACATATTATTTTTTGAATTCCAATCTCTAAAAAGAAAATTATTTGGAACTCCATGACATGAACATTCAACTAAAGTTTTTTCATGAAGATGAAAAGTTAATGATATTCAATTCCCAATTTCATCAATACCTAAGTTAGCTTATTTCACATTTTAAAGGTCATTTTATTATTACTAATGTTTACCCTTTTGGTGAAGTCCATGTTCATGACCCAAAATCAAGAAGCACAATCCCGAATAATGGATATCTGTTAACGAATCAACATGAGAAGACACACATCTTGGGAACCACATTAACATCCATAAAATCTGTAACCACTATGGAAGACACTCCATTGGATGGGGAAAACATCCCAAAACATCCAAACACAGGGGCAGCTCTTTCCCATTAAATATATATATATATATATATCTCCCTCCCACTATCCCTTCATGTCTTTCTCTCTTCCATATTATTTATTTATTGTTCTCAATTTTTTATGACATTATTCTTTGTTCATTTTTTACCAATTTCTCTTTTGTGTGGGTGTGTATTTTAAAAACAATAAAAAAACATAAATAAAAAAAATAAAATTTTATAATGACACCACTCCGAATTTTGAAATTTTTTCCAACCATTCACGGGCTTAAAATTACTTGTTTTCATCTCAAACATTACTTATTTTCATTATTAATTGGGATAAATAATTTTTGGTCAAGAATTATAAATTTTGAATGCTCAATTTTTTATTTGGAAAATGATTCTTTCTGAAATCGTGAGTAACAACTTTACCATTAATGACAAGGTAACCTATGTAAATCATTTCAAAATGTATTTTTTTCACCTTTGATTACATGTCTTGAGTTTTTGTACCTTCAAGAAGAACTTCCTACTTTAGTGTACATTAATATGATAGAGGCATTTTCTTTACCACATGATAATTATAATATTCAAATAGATTTCCATTACCGTTACATTGATGGTAATTTTTAAATACAATTTGAGATAGTGAAAAAAAATTATATCCACGTTACAATCCACCTTGTCCCACCATATATGTATGTGGAATTACATTGCATAATATGTTGAAATTTAAGTGTGGTGGATTTTGATATTGGGTATCCATTTTCTTGATTTTATATGTGTTATCATATTCTTGAGAGAAAAAATCTATTTATTTGGGGGGGGGGGGGTTTCATTAAGTTAATTTTGATAATGTATATATGTTTATGAAATATTTTATACATTTTATTGAAATGTGTTCTGAAAATATTTATATGAAAAAATGGGCTGTGTCTTGGGTGGGTCAAAAATCACTCTTTCTGAACCATTGATATATTTATAAATATTATAATTAGTGTCATTAGGATATAATACATTGGTTTAGATATGATATAGAGATCTATTTCAAGTTCATCTATTGAAAAATTCAATAAAAAAGAAAAAAAAGAGAAAAACACATATGTCAAATGGGTAATATTTCTATTTTTTAATTTTTTTCATCTTTTCATCCCCTAAAAATTATCATCATCTATTGTTTCATTCTTCACAAAATTGTTCCCTTATAAATGTTTGTTTCCATTTTCATCAATCATTTGTTTCAAAAAACAATTGTGCATTGTTTTACTAGTTTTTGGGTTTTACCCCTCTTTTCCACTTTTTGACATTATATTTATATTGTACCATAGTCATTGAAAACCCCCTAAATACCTCTTGATTGTTGTGAACATTATGATAGGGAGTGGAAGTTGATAGATTTTTCAACCTCTAATATTTTCTCTTTGGGTTGGTGAATGAGATGACCTCCATAAATTATTTTTTATAATTCTAAGAGTTGTATGTTTAGAGTATCTAAATTTATCATTTTTTATTCTAAGAATGAAAAAAAAAATATTTTTAGAACGTTTTTTTCTAAATATTTTTTTGTATAAATCAAAATAGATGAGTATAATGTTCTAATCCTCACCTAATTGAGGGAAAAAATTAATATTTGTTGGTGAGTGAAAATTATATACTCATGTTTTTATATTTATTGTACATGAGGACATGCACATGACTAAGTGTGGGTGAGTCGATGTTTTTAATTTATTAATTAATTTTTTTACACACTTTTTTTATTTTATAGGAAAATTTCATAATTGGTGTGAAGTATTCACGTTTCAATATAAAATATATTTTTTAGCATTATTTTATTTAATTTAGAATGAGGTACATTAAATTCTTTAGTCATAACTGTCATCCTATGGATCCAAATTGTGTGAATATTGATTTTTATGGATCTTTATTCATGTTTCAACATGTAATTAGAATGAATATTTGTCCAACTCTGCCATTTGAAGGGTCATATGGTCCACACAAGAAGACCCAAAGAATCTGTGAATAAATTTGACCATCCATGATGATTGAATTTGTGGGCTCAATAAAAAATCTAAAATTTTATAAAACTCCATACTCTATTATTTATTACCCAAAATAATCATGGATTCAAATTTTAAATCCCAAATAAAACAAAAGAGGAACGACATATGATTTTAATTCCAAACCACCATTCTATCTAGAATTTAAAAGCAGTACACAATTACTAGATTTTCTCTTCATATAGACATCAATTCGAGTGGGTATTTTTCAGTGTAAAAGCCATGATATAGGTGGATAACTTTTTCGGAGAAATATTTCGAATTTTAATGCATATTCAATGTCAAAACTAATTAATGTGTATACTAGGAATGTTTTATCACAAAAAATAACATAATAACATTGTTTATTAAAATAAGAATAACATTGGATAAAAAAATAAAATAGTCACCAAATTATCATAGTAGATGAAAAACATAATTATCTCAGACTTGTATGAAGAATATATATTAATATTATACTATTTGAATGGAAAAATTGTTGAGACAAGCCGAGGGTTAGTTTTAGAATGCAGAAAATCCCACTCATTGGGATATAAATAAATTACAATATTATCATTGAAAAGGGATAGAATTTGAGAATACGTGAGGATACATTGGAATGCATAGTGGCTTTAAAAACTGACTAATTTGACCATAAAAACTCATTTTTTTCACCTTAGATACCCTTCCTCATTTCATTGTTTTTATGTTCTTTTTCATTCCTTTCATTTGTAATCACGTAAGATATTTTCAATTCCATTTAAATTTATTAAAAGTTTCTTATTCATTTTATCTTTTAGTCATACACCCTCTATTATTAAATATTAATGGTTTTAAATTAGTTCAAAACAATTTGAAACCCCTTCCCTTCTTTGGTATTCTTATTCAATCAAATCTCATTGTTTAATTAAAATCATCATTCGTGTGTGTGTTCGACACAAAACTATTTTCTAATGCATTTATTTTTGTTTTATTTATAATTAATCACCATAAACACATTTACCAGATTACTAACCATCTTAAAAGTTGAGAAAATATTTCATTGGTTTGAGTCAATATTTGGGTATATTAAGTAAATGAGGGATTGTTTTCAATGAATATTATTTAGGTTAAGATCGTGTGTGTTGAACTTAAAATGTCAGGGAATAATGAAATGTTTCGTTTAACATGTGGTTTCCATGAATTATTAGAACCATTAATACAATAATATTAGTGACAATTGATTGATATTAGAACCCTATGTTTTGTTAAGGCCTGGACTAAATCCTCAATAGTGAGAAATTCTAATCAAAGTCATCTTGTGAAGTGGGTGTTAATTTAGTGAAATATAATGTAAATAACCAAGATATCATACTATTATATACCCAATAATGACCTCACCCCAATTTTTTTCAAATTGTTAAATCAATCTACAATAATGAATCATTTTATATTATCTATATAAACACCCACCCCCAAAACAAAAAATACAAATCAAAATATTAGTAGACTGTAAAAAATGTATTGTCGCCAAGGATTTGACCAAGTGTTGCTATACAGATTAGAAGAGAACGAGTACGTTGAATGGTCGATAGGAAACAATTGACCACACTTCAGAAAAATTCTTAAAATATCATCTAATGATAAAAAAATTGAGAAAATAGTTTCCTTTGAAGGATCTTCTTATGTCCATCAATGAAATAGTAAATCTTACATTCATGGATTTATATATAATTTGTGTTATTCATTTATAATCTTATAAATATTATCACATACTAAAAAACACATTCTATAATCATCAATCATAAATTATGAATTGTTTCCTTATTTATTTTCTATCATTAACAATATTTCTCAATGAAAATCACACTAATTGTTTTCTATTTCATTCTTTTTATCACTACTATAGTATATTAAATAAATGACCACCATCAATCCTTATAGACTTTTAAAAAATATACTGATAGAATAAATCTTTACCTTTTAATAAATCTCAAATCCCTAAATAACATGAATGGCTTAGAGGCCTTCAATTTTTATTTATTTATTGGACAATATTTCTTTAAAGGGATGGGGGGAAACCATTACTAGGACTGAAGGAATAAGTGACATTACATGAACTATATGTCTTAGGAAATTAACACAACAAAGACAACTTGGAACTGCCCCTCCCAAGAAAATGTTGTGATATTACCTCTCCACCATAGCATTGTTTGTCAGCTAGCTGTTATATACAGAGCTACATAGGCCCAGTATCGATGGTAGTTCCATACCCTATCAATATTCCATGTTTGATTAGCTCTTCTCTTATGAATGTTCCAATTATGAATCCTTATTTGGAGCCCTGTTCTTTGTAATAGGTCGAGTGCATCTTTATATTCAGGTGGCCCGAAGGCCTTGAGGGGGGATGTAGGACTTACGGTGTCTCTAAGGCCTTAAGGTAGCTAGAAATCTAGACTGGCCTGAAGGCCTTGGGTGGCCTGAATTCCTTAAAGGACTCGAGGACCAAATAGAAGGCATGTATTCCCAAATGGATGAATAGTTGTGGCTGCTATAGCACTAAACAATACCATCTATAGTTTTACTACAGTAACCAAAAAATATTCCTCTGTCCGAATTTGATCTTGTGTCTCTTGGACTCACCTGTCGAGTCCTCACCAACAGTGTAGAGGCTCATGTTCTCAATGCCATAAATATCATTTCTATTGAATTGATCTATTAATCTACAACAAATGTATTTTCAGTTACATTAAAATAAAGAATCTTTTTTTAATAAATACATCCATCAATAGTGCATAAGGTATTTGAATAATTGGATTTAACGTATGGGAATGGTTATTAGTCACATCTTGGTTCATTTTATCCTATTTTTTCCAAATTATCTCAACTCCAACACCATTTATATTTAATTTTTTGTAATGGAACATCATTAAAAGTTTTAAAATTTTATAAGGGAATATCAAATTGCATGAGTTCACTATATTCATCAACAATATACTTCCCAAGTGTCCTACAAATCTTTATTTTATACAATCTATTGTAAACTCGACTCTAGTATCCCATAGTTCTTGACTACAATATTATATTGAAATAAGATATATGGGATCACACCATGAAGAATCAATCAGTTTATTAGTTTTTGAAGACTGGATACATACATTTGTTCCATATTACATTGGAAAAATTAAATATAATAGGGAATACATTATTATATCCCTGAAGATAGTTCAACTATTTATTCATCATAGCCAATTAAATGGAAAAAAAATAAAAAAGGTTAAGGTTTTATTCTCATTATGTGAAATATTTTGTAGCAATATGTAATGTTCCATGTTTTGAACCTGATGAAAATAGAAGGAAATTAAATTTCTTCTGTAAACAGGGAAGGATGGTTTTAAAAGCTGAGTGTCAGAACATTTTGTTCTGTTAGTCCACAATGTAGAGTTGATTAAATAAAAATATTTAATTTATTTTATTCATAACCATGTTTATTTCTTTTCAAAAAGTAGAAATAACTATGAAACGGTGCATTTTACGAGATATCTGATACCACCATTAGGTCCGGAATGCCAGATTTACCGTTGGTAGGGTATAACCTTGATTCGCATCGGGTGTTTGGAACCCCCTCACATGATAATTCCATCATTATTTTTAATTAATTAATTATTCTGTTTTTTTATATAATAAATAATTATTATCTCACAAATGGTGTGTCAAATGAGAAATCGGAGACCACTGATAGTTCCAGGATGTGATTTCTACTTAGGTATGGTATAACCTTTACGGGCATCAGACGATTAATCATATCGCACCCAAGATAATTTATTTGGGTTGTGAATATTTTTTTTTGCCGTTAGAAATAATAATAATAATTTTATTATTAATATTATTATCTGTGTTGATGTCAAAAAGTGGAAATGCACTACCACAATTAATAAATTGCATCGTGGTGTAAATAAAAACTAATCAATGTAATAAATGTTATATTATTAATTGTTCCAAATAAATAGAAATCCACAAACAATATTAATTTAATTACTGTTGTCTTTTTAATGCTTATTGTTTTAAAATATTTCTGGTGTCATTGATGGGTTGAATTAAATAATAAATTATTTTTTTATTTTTTTATTATTATTATATTGGGACAAAAACATTGATGTATATATATATAAGGTATATCTATATATATGGGATTAAATATATATATATTTTTATATATGCATGTGTTGGTGTATTTATATAAATATGCATATGTGTACATATATAAATATAACATGTATATAAATGGGTGGATATCTATTGTCGGGTTAGATAAAATATTATTAATTACCTACATAAATTCATTTTACATGTTAACTTAAATAAAGTTGTGGTCTTTTAAATTTTTAATCCAAATCATTAAATCGACACAAGGCTTGCCTGCGCACCCTGTTGCAGGTCCCGAACAACTATTACAATTAATTAAATGATTGTTCAAGATTTATGTAAAATATTACATCGCACCATAATGCAGAGTTCAGGTTAAAAATTATTAAAAAGGATTAATGGAAATAAATGAAATTTAAAGAGGGATAATGATAAATAATAAAATAGATATGGTTGAAAAGAAGTTAAAAATAATTAAAATGAGGTGAACCCATTTTAATTATTTATTTCATTTCTTCCACCATTTTATTTTAATAATTTCATTTAATTATCTCATTTTTACTTTCCCTTTTTCTTTTTTTACTTTCCTATTTATTTCTTTTCTCCCCTATTTCTCTCCTCCCTCTAATGTGC
Organism: Viscum album; assembly: GCA_963277665.1. NCBI lineage: Eukaryota > Viridiplantae > Streptophyta > Magnoliopsida > Santalales > Viscaceae > Viscum > Viscum album. The sequence goes on along the minus strand of OY728155.1, from coordinate 109,077,774 downwards.
ATGGCATACCCCCTCTCCCTGTGTGGTGCGCAACAACTTCTCCTCCCTTTAATAGATCTTCACGCCTCCGTTTGTCATCTGTTTTCTTCATTGTCAGCTGGGTTGTAAACATCTCGGTATGGCTTATCCCACACACCCGGAATCCGGCGATCTCATTCCTAGTCTTTGCATAGTTCACCATGGAAGAATTTTACCGTATTTTGATATTTTTCTAAAATCTTCTGTTTTCTTCAATTTCAGGTCAAATCAAAGTCTAAAGTGGATCATAAGATCATCTCTGTCCATAAGGTAGGGTGTATTCTATCTTTCCCTCCATTTCGTTGTGATTTATAAAAACGCACCATTGTGCTGTTATACAATGTCTACCAGCTTTGTTCAAATTCACATAAATTCATTAATTTATTAGTTTTTCCTAGTTGTTTCAGCCCTTTTTATCATAAATTAAATTGTTTGATTTTTTTCAATGTAGTCGGACACCCCATTGGGTGAGCCAACGTGGTCGGTATAAATTCTGTTACCTGAGTATTTAATTCATTTAAAAGCATGTATTGTTCTTTCTATTATGATTTTGTTTAATTTAAATAAATATTTTAGAATAATTATAAACCTTGAATTGTTGTATCTTTTGTAGTTGTTTGTGATGAATTATTTAATTATGTAAATGTGCATTCTGAGGCATTTAATTTAGTTAACTACATGTGTTACGCAACCTATTTTTGATGTGTTGAATTTAAATAAATAATTTAGATAAATTATAAACGATGAATAGTTGGATTCTTGATAGTTGGTTGTGTTAAATTATTTATTTATTTAAAAGTGAATTTATTTTCTTTTGTTGATTAATTATATTTTCTTGTTAATGTTTTTATGTTGCAATATTTAATTTGTACTTTGTAATGAATGGGTTTATCTGAAATGTTTTCAAGCTGTGAGTTTGTATTCTGATTATGTGATATCTATTGTAGTGAAAACATTAATTAAATTCAGGGTGGGGAAAATAGGTGGGTCCCGTATTAAGGGCCACACTTAAACCCTCCATTCCTGACTAGTTATCTCTATGTGCCATGGGCGGTGTCATTGGCTTTTCCAGACCGACACTTCCCCAGGATTTCTAATACTTATAAGTGATAACTCTTCCAAAAGGTACCATCGGGATGGATCCATTGGCAGTGTGGCTAAGCCAGCCTCAGATGATACTCGACCCCTTTTTGTGAGATCAGGAAAGACTCAGGGTAAAGTCATGCCTCGGGCGATACATGGTCTTTTGAAAGATTACATTGGACATGCTCGATGGTATTGGATATATTGACAAATGTTCCATAAGGATGCCTTTGAGATGGGCTTAGACTCCAACTCTCAACTTGATCCTTAATAATGATTCACTTATGGTTTATATTATTCCCATTTGAGTCATGTAAGAATTGAGATATTCTTTTGATATATGGAAGTGCACCTGGTTGACACTTGACTTAGACCCCAAGTTAAAGAACAAGATTGTGGTATACCTCTTTGTTTTTTACCTTGATTTTTCCTTGGTTTTATATATATACGTGTATGTGTATTCTGCTGAAAATTACCCTTTCAGACTACTAACTTAGGATGAAGCAGGTGATTAGGCATGAGTGCCTTTTGGAACACGAGACAACTTATTTATTCCATTGCACTTGTTTAATTATCTAAAATTGATATATAATGGCACACTGTATTTTATCATTGCATGAAATGGAAGGGTTTAAACACCTTGGCATCCTTCCTACTGGGATTTTATCTCACACCCTACTCCGACATCATGGACACCCGAGTAGATTATATGATTGCAGGTATTGAAAAAGGGAAGTGTGATGCTTCCTATTATTGAATGATTGTTTCTACTTTGGATGGAGACTGGGGTAGAGGACCAAACCTTTCTTATGATGCAATTGTCACAATTTTTTCTTTTCTTGTTATTGGATACCATGCTTGGGATCTATTTTATGAACTTTCAGTTTATACATACATCATGCCCTGACATCGTTTTGTGAAATTATGCACATGAGTATTATTCAATTGGATTATTTATATTGCTTCTGTTGTAGTTTATTAATTTATATGATTTTTCTATTTATTATTTAATTTGAATTACTTCCACTGTGGTAATACATATTACCTATGAGGTAATAGTATCCCCCACAGACATAAAAAGGTCCTCACTTCTATTCGGCAGCCTCTGGCATTTGGGCAGATGTGCTTGAGGTCATGTATCCCATCGGTCTGGCCACCATCTTAAAGGTGAGCTGGGTCAGGACATTACAAAGTTGTATCAGAGGTGGTATTTTCTATTTTTATTATTGTTTTGGATTGGTATACAGGATACTAGGAATGTGTTAGCGCTTGGTTAATAACCATGTCAAGTACTGATCACCCCACATAAAGGAAATGGCCAAGTGGCTAGGGTTGGGATTATTGTTCATGTTTTTCGATATTAGAATTGATATGATTTCGCCTCGAGTGATTTGGTGTAATTTCTATTTCTTATGAATTTTTGGAATTTATGATATATTACCCTTGGCCTGATAAGGTAAGGATGAATCATTGCATGAATCATAATAGGCACCTAGGAATTAAAATGATATGCATAGTTCCATGCCATGTAGATACATTTTAGGCAGCCTGTTGATTTAAATTGTGTGCCTTCAATACATGCCATGACTTTTTTTATTAGAATTCCTTTTTAGATACCATGTTTTAGTGATATATTTAGCAAGATAGCCTATTTCCATGATTCCTTTTTAATACCATGTTTGTCTTGTATCATGATTATATGCCTATTAGCATGTCTCTATGATTAAAATTTTATGCTTATGTGATTACAACATGCCTCTTTTTGTTATCTTCATGTAGTGACCTACTAGCATATTTGTTATGTAATTGGTTACTTTGCTATTTTTTTAGTTTCCTTCGAATGGGATCCAAATGCCAAAGACTATAAAATTTATTTTCACTTATTAGGATGATAGCCACCCATATATCTATGAGGATATGTGTTTGGGAATGTTATAATTTAAAATTAATTGGTTAATTACCTAAAGGCGCAACTAGGACCAAGTAGGCTAGTTAATGTATTTTCTTTATGAGATAACCGGATATAGGACTTGTGCCTCTTAATAATAAAAAATTGTTTTCTTGTTTCATTTTAAGGAACCCAAGTCGGCATAGTGGGAACCCAGTAGGTCAATTTATCTTATTAAAAGTAATTTATGTGACTGATTTCCCAATTAAAGACATGATGTCAATTAATCTAAAATGTTTTAAAATGGATTTTTATAAATCTTACAGGTATTTTTTCTTTTAGATGTTGGTTTGGATCAAGTATATTGTGTTTTGTTTTGAAAAATGGTACTTGATATTTTGATTAAATCTTTTGATGATTAAAGATTCATAGTGACTAAATATAAAGGGCTTGGATATGGAACCTGTAGCGATGTCCTCTATTTTAGACCATTGTCTAAGGGTTGTTTGAGTTTCTCCTTGAGTTTATTTTTAACAGAACCATTCTCATGACATTTTCACTAGTCGGACCACCATTACTAAAATTACACCCTTATTAGGACATGTGGACATGTTTCCCTTGACTTTAGTTTCAGGATTGATCATCGAGAAATGCTCATTTTCATCAGGTTAGGCATGCCTTAGGAATGGTTAGTTTCTTTATCGGTTGTTTGACCCTATCTTATCCACAGTGATGGATGATTCAATACACCATCCTCTAAGTTGAAATTCATCTTGATTCTCTATCACCTTCGGGTACTATGCATTCATGTACGTGGTACCGTCGAGTGTTTAACATTGTGATGAACTGGTTGAGTTCAGTATAATCGTCAAGTCTTGCGCTGTTAAATACGTTTTGGGTCATCTCTGTAGTGCATAAACTTCTATGTTAAATGAATAATGCTCGCCCTAATTTTCAAGATAACTTCCAGAGACTTAGGTGTTTTTACACACTAGCCAGTTTGTTTGGGATTTCATGCCAATTGTTTAAATTTTATATATCTGGTAATCTCCAAATACGCTTAGTGTACTCTTCCTTATGTGGCGATCATTTCCCCTATCTTGCCTTCGTCCTTGATACACAATGAGAGCATCAAATATACACCATTCTAAATCATTAAAAGTTTTTGGGATTGTTTAGGATGTTTTTCTCAGTGTTTCACGCTTATACATCATTTTTATCAAGGCTTTGTTTAGTTTTGAGTGACCCTAGGAATTCATTGTAGTAATTCGTTGGATAGAAACTTGTACACCACTTATTTCTTCTAACGTGGCCACCAGGTGGATGTTAGCTTAGGCTCAGTCAACAACCTATTATGGACGTCTTGTTCCTGTACCAATGTCTCACTTGTAAACATAGAGTATGGACTGCCTTGCGTTAGATCCTCTCACTCATGTCATGCTAATCTAATGTTACCCATAACGTTTTATTGGGCTCAGTGATGCATAAGTCATGGAACATCATCGGAGGTTAGGTATGAACACCGGTGGGCATGTTCACGATAAATGTGAGATACCTTTTAAGAAGACATCTGAGTTTAGTCTATAAAACACCTAACATATAATCCAAGAACCTTCTTAAATGGTCATCCGGAATGGGTTGACTACTTTTTTCTTTTGTTCAATAAAGCGGTCAGTGAAGGACTTTTTTTCTATCACGCCGTCAGGTGAGACGAGTGTGGTTTGTGTCAAAAAGAGCATTTCACAAATATCTAGATCGACATGGGATTTAAAAGAGATGGGGAATCGATGGTTTTATCCGTTTTGGAAATCTAGCGAGAAACGTCACTAGAACGCTTAAAGGTGTGTCTTGTACAAAATTCTGACAGAAGAAGGTGTCGTGACTCGGAATTTTCGACTTTCTAACTTTGAAACCTATTGTGGGAAGTTACCTTGGGCCAAAAGTTATTGAGATGTTGACATGGTCGTGTATCTAGATAAACGTGTTTGGATAGGTTCAGTCTCAGTGTTTTAGTTAGAGAACGAGAATTAGATTCGATTTATTGGATTTTGTGTCGTTTACCTAACCAATCATTGAATGTTCATTGGGTGTTTAGAGACACAACATTCCCTTTTGTATGAAACTACATGAACCTGTATATCGGGTGAAGGTTACATTATTTTTTAAGGCATCTCGGGGATGAGAACTTCTAAGGTGGGAAGGTTGTAACATTCCATGTTTTGAACCGGATGAAAAGACGAAGGAAATTAAATGTTTTCCGTTAACTGGGTAGGCTGGTTTTCAAAATAGCGAGTCAGAAGATTTTGTTCGGATAGTCAACACTGCGGTGTTGATTGGAAAAAAATATTTAATTTATTTTATTCATATGCTTGTTTTTTTCTTTTCAGAAAATTAAAATAACTCTCAAACAGTGTGTCGTACAAGAAATCTGAGACCACCTTTAGGTCTAGAATGTTGGGTTTTCCCTAGGTAGGGTATAACCTTGATTCGCATCAGGTGTTTAGCACCCTCACACATGATAATCCATCTTTATTTTTAATTAATTAATTATTATATTTTTTATATAATTAATAATTATTTTCTCACAAATGGTGCATCAAATGAGAAATCTAAGACCACTGATAGTTCCAGGGTGTAGAGTTTATCCTAGGTACGGTATAAACTTTATGAGCGTCAGAATTTGGATCATATCACACCTGAAAGATAATTAATTTAGGTTAGAAATATTTTGGTTGGCCATTACAAATAATAATAATAATTTTGTTATTAATATTATTATTTTCGTTGATGTCAAAAAATGGAAATGCACTACCACAATTAATAAATTGTGTCGCACTGTAAATAATTACTAGGCAATATAATAAATGTTATATTATTAACTATTCCAACTAAATATAAATCTGAAATCATTATTAATTTAATAACCATTATCTTTTTTTTAATTTTTATTGTTTTAAAATATTAATGGTGTCATTGATGGGTTGAATTAAATAGTAATAAATTATTTTAATTATTGATATTATTATTATATTGGGACAAAAACATTGTTGTATATATATATATATGAGGTATATCTATATATATGAGATTAAAAACATATATAGTTATACATACATGTGTGGGTGTATTTATATGAAAATAAAGATCAGTATATATATTTATAATGTATATACATTAGTGAATATTTATTATTGGGTAAGATAAAATATTATTAATTACCTTCATAAATTTATTTAACATTTCAACTTAAATAATGTTGTAGACTTTAATTTTTTTAATTAAAATGTTTAAAGCAACACCTGGCGCGCATGCGCACCCTGTTTCAGGTCACGAACAACTATTAAAATTAATTAAATGATTGTTTAGGCTTTATGTAAAATATTACATTGCACCATAATGCAGCGTTCGAGTTAAAAATAATTAAAAAGGATTAATTAATTTAATGGAATTTAAAGAGGGATAAAAATAAATAGTAAAATTGGTATGGTTAGAGAGAAATTAAAAATAATTAAAATCAGGTAAACCCATTTTAATTATTTATTTCATTTCCTCCACCATTTTTTTATTATTTAATTTATTTATCTACTTTTTATTTTTTCCATTTCTTTTTATTTCTTTTCTCACCTTTTTTCCTCCTCTCTCTCCTGTACGAGGCGCACCCCCTATCCCTATGGGTGCACACCACCTTCTCCTCCCTTCGAAAGATCATCATGCATCTGTTCGTCATCCATTTTTTTCGTCGTTGGGTGGCCTCTAACCCTCTTAGTAAGGATTATCCCATGCATGGGTGATCTCATACCGAGCCCTTTGCGCTGTTCACTGCAAAAGAATTTTACCATATTTTGGGATTTTTATAAAATATTTCTTTTTCTTCCGTTTTAGGTCAAACCAAAGCCTACTTTAGATATGAAGTTCATCTAAGACCATAATGTATTGCGTCTACTCTATTTCCCCATGTTTCATTTCGATTTATAAAAACACACTTTTGTGTCGTGTGTCGGTGCCTACCGAATTTGTGAAAATTCACCCAAATTCTTTAATTAATTTGTTTCACCCAGTTGTTGCAGCCCGTTTTATCATAAATTAAATTTTTTAATTTGTTGCAATGTTGTCTAGAACCCCTTTTGATGTTCCGACATGGTCGATATAAATTTCTTTAGCCCGGTTATTTAATTCATTTAACTACATGTTGTACTTTCTAATTTTGTTGTGTTTAATTTAAATAATTATTTTAGAATAATTATGAACCATGAATTGTTGGATATTTGGTATTTATTTGTGATGAATTATTTATTTATTTAAATTTACATGCATGAAAATTTAATTTAATTAATTGTATATGTTGCCCAGCCTATTTTTGTTGTGTTGAATAGGAATAAATAATTTAAATTAATTATAAACCATGAATAGTTAGATTCTTTGTAGTTGGTTGTGATGAATTATTTATTTATTTAAAATTGCATTTATCTCCTTATGTCGATGTAGTATCTCTCCTTGTTAATACTATTATGTTGTGATATATAATTTTTACCTTGTGATGCATGGGTGTATCTGGTGAGTTTTCAAGCTGTGAGTTAATATGATGAATATGTTATATCGGCTACTCTGAAAACTTTAATTGAATTATAGCTTGGGAAAGGAGGTGTGTCCTGTATTAAGGGTCACACATAGACCCTCCATTCCTGAATGGTTACCTCTATGTTTCGGGGGCAGTGTCATTGGATTTTCCGGACCGAGACTACCCTGGGTTTTCTAATACTTATGAGTTATATCGGTTCCAAAAGGGCCCATCGGGACAGATTCGTTGGTAATGTGGATAAGCTAGCCATAGATGAAACTCTCCCATTTTTTGAGAGATTGAGATGGACTTAGGGAAAAGCCATTCCTTGGGTGATACATGGTCTTTCCAAATATTTCCTTGGACGGGCTCAGTGTTATTGGATTAATTGAAAAATTGCCCATAGTGATACCTTAGAGACGAGCTCAGACTCCAAATCTCAACATGATCCTTAATAATGATGTACTTAAGGATTATATTATTTCCATTTGAGTCTCTTGAGAATTGAGATATTATTCTTATATGTGGAAGTGCACCTGGTTGACACTTGACATAGACCCCAAGTTAAAGCACAAGCTTACTATATACCAATTTCATGTTTACCTAGTTTCTTTCTGGGTTTTATATATATACATGTACATGTATTCAGCCGATAGGTACCCTTTAAGACTACCAGCTTATGCCAAAGCATGTGATTAGGAACGAGTGCCGTTTGGAACCTGGGACGACTTATTTATTCCATTACACTTTATTAATTATATGGAATTGTTATATAATGACACAATGCAATTTTTCATTTCACAAAATGGTAAGGTTTAGACACCTTGGGTGCTGGCCTACTTGGATTTTATCTCATACCATGCTCGGGCGTCGTTGATATTCAAGTAGATTATATGATTGCACGTATTGATAATGGGAAGTGTCCTGCTTCTGATTCTTGATAGATTGTTTCTACATAAGATGGATATTGGGGTAGAGGACTGAGCCTTACTCATGATTCATTTATCGTAGTTTGTTTCTTTTTTTAGTGGATAGCAATCTTGGGTTCTATTTTCGTAACTTTCAGTTTAGAAAAACATTAAGGCATGACATTGTTTTATGGGATTCCGCACTTGAGTATTATTCAATTGGACTAATTATATTACTTATGTTGCAGTTTATTCATTTATATGCTTCCCCTATTTATTATTTTATTTCTATTAAATCCTCTTTTATAATACCTATTACCTATGAGGTCATAGTCTCCCCCTCGGACACCAAAAGCCCTCAATGCTAGTCGACAACATCTGGCATTCGTGGAGATGTGCTTGAGGTCTTGTAACCCACTGGTCCATCCACCATCTTAGAGGTGAGTCGGTTCGGTATGTTATAGAATATATCATGAGTAAATAATGTATAAAAATATGGGAGAGTGAATAATAAATACATATTCCAGTTTTTCAATAACTTTGATCATGGAATACATCCATGGATGAAACATAAGGATAATGATTAATGATTTTTCACTAAAGGAAATCAATATCATGGTACATTCATAATCCTACCATCCATGTCTCATTTAATACATAAAAAATACTACAATTAAGGCCTTTACAAGTGAGTTTCACTTTATGGGTATGTATACACCAATTTCCCAAAAAATGTGTCCACCTATTTTTTCTGAAGAGACATATCGAGGCGTCATGGGGCTACCTATAATTGAGCCTCATCCATCACGTCCATTTATAATTTATTCCATATATATTCAATAATCAATATAATTAAATATCAATATTATATAGAAATAAAAAATTAACTTATTTAATCTAGAATATTTAACATAAATACTTACCAAATTAATTTAATAACATTATTAATAAGATTTCTTCAATTGATATTGTATATAAAAATTGTATATCATTATAGAAACATCAATGTAGTGAAAACGATACTTTATAAATCCACAAGACAAACAATATGCGAATAGAGGAGAAAATAATGCATAATGAAATGAGTGACTGTAATGGGTAATGTGATCAAGAGAATTTCAATGACCAAAAAACTATGAATCAATAATATATAAAAAAGGCCCCAAATGCCTCATAACACAGCCCATTAAAAAGAAACAAGTTTCCTTAATATTTCAACACCACAAAACCATTATCCTTAGAAAGAAATAAAATGGATGGAATTAATAGATCACATCCATAGTGAAGTATAAAAAATATGAAAGTATATTAATATGGATGAAAAAATCATTTTAATTATTATTCAAACATTTATTTGAAAACTGTAAAAATATTATTTTCATTTTGTATCCTTCAAAAAAAAGAAAAAATCAAGAATATTGAGAAAAATAATTTCTTTGAATATAACCATGGAAACATGTAATGAAATCATGAAATCAAATAATGTCTAGGTCTAAGAAAAAATCTTCTCATTTAGTAAATGTTTAAACACATTGATTCCTTTCACAATATTGATAAATTTTCCAAAAGTAACACTTTTAGAAAAGGATAATAAGATTAATTTTACACATTCCAAAATAACATAAAATATGGTATAAACTAACCTTAAATATTAATTTTATCCAAAAAAATAAAACACTTGAGGATGAATTAATGAACTTGGATATGGATGTAAAAGTTCATCGAAAAAATATAAAATAATGTCAACTTTTATTAAAATAATTTTCTTAATATTTTTATGTAAAAAATAAAGGAAAATTATGATGAAAAAATGGAAAATAAATAAACTAATAGAGGTTAATAATTAATTTTTAGTTTAAAAAAAAATATATAATATAATTCATACACTTTAAATTTATACAGAATAATCCCAAATAAGTGTGGGATTATAAAATAAACATTTAAGAATTAAAAAACATTTCAATGAAACCCAATTGAAATAAAAGTGAGATTTGAAATGTTAAATAACATTATCAAAGAGTAATTAATGATATAATATTAAAATGGGGAAGTATACTGAGAATATAAAAAAATTAGGTGAATAATATATTGTCAGTTTCAATAGAGTGTAATTGAGACGAGAAACTATCACCTCAACTCCATATTGTTTTTTTGTGTGAAAATTACATCCTTTATAATAAATTTAGATTAATTTTACTTATGTAAAATAACAATATTAATAGTTATCATACCATATATGATTTTGGTTTAAATTTTTATCATCAGATTAATATTAATTTTTTAATAACATCATTATCTTAGGTGTTAAATGTTCTAGTTCTCATCTATGTTTTAGTTTGGTATTACTTTTACATTGATCTTGGTCATGATTTAATAATATATATAATTTTAATAATGAAATAATTATCATGTTTTAACATTAAATAAATATTTATAATCATCCATGAAAGGTATACATGTAAGCAAATCACAAACCATTGTGTATGTTGAAGCTCAAACGTATGCATAAATGGAATTATCATTTTCAAATGAATTGGAAGATAATAAGGTGAGTAATAAATTAAATTTAAATAATAATAATTATTTAATTAATATAAAACATATTCATTTAATACATCTTAATAACCAACCATATGATGTGGTGATGAAAAATGTAACACATCACTTATTGGAGGGGGTAGTACACATGTATGTATGGGAAATGTGTTCATTTCAAATTAGATGAAAAAGGAGATTAAAAATTGATTTGACATTAAAAAATAATTTTAAATTATATTTAAGATAATGTTGTTATTATATTATCTTTATTATGTAATAATTTATGGTAGAGGAGGAAGATAAAAATCATATAACTCTTCTAAGAGTTATACCTCTTCTTTTGAAATACTCCTTTATCCTACACCTTAATCCTTATTAGGGTAGTATTGAAGGAATACCAGAAGTTATAAGATGTATATTATGAATCTATAACGTTTTTTGTTATATATTTAAAAAAAATGTATCATTAAGTGATTTCATGAGAGGATAGGGTTGTCATTTTATAAGTGGTGTAAGTGGAAAACGTGAAAATGCATGAATCTTTATTATATAATATATGTCTTACTCAAGACAAGGGGATATAAATAAATTTAAATTGGAATTCAATAAGTTTCGAATAGAAATACAACCAAGAAATGATATTTAATCATTATTTTTATCTTATGATGATGCATTTTCCATTTATAATTAATCTTTTTAATCCTTTATCCCTTAATGGAACTAATAAATATTTTTCATTATAACAATTCATTATGACCAAATATTAAGTTGACCATATTACCTATAGTTATTTGATTTAATTACAAATATGGAATCTATTTTTCATGAATCAATTTCCATAATTAGTAAAAATTACATATAAAACATGTTTGTAAAACACATTGAAAATAATTTTAAAAAAAAATAACGTTTTAATCAATAAAATGATCTTACTAAATACTATAGAGTACAATGCTGATACCAATGAAATTAATTGGATTATATAACATTAAATTAGACTTATTATTCTTTAAATGATATCCAAAACTAAATTAACCTTTTAATAAAGGATTGTGATAGAAGACGTGAAAATAATATTTATTTAATAAAAACATTACGTAGATTTCAAAAAATGAGAAGTATCAATTTCAAAGTTCGACATTATATTTTTATATTCTTTATATTAATTCTGAATCCTATATTTTATCCTTAAAAAATTCATAAACATTCATGGTATTTTTATATAATTTTAATGTCATAAATGTCACATAATTTTTAAAATGGAGAGTTTTTTCAGTTTTCAACTAAAAATAAACTATTTCTGAAAAATTCCAATAAATTACCCTAAAATATTTTTTATATGATTAAATAATTTACATTTCTTTTTTATAATATAAAATTTTAAAATTTAGTATCAAATAATTCAAATATTTATACCAAAACGATCCATAAAATATTTTATAAAAACAATATATTTTTTATGCATAAAAATAATTAATTCTCATACATTTCATAGTAAAAACCATTATATAATGTTTAATTTATTTTAATAAATATTTTATCATTAAATTTCATCAAAAAAATTAATCAATATTTTTTCTCTTAATTAATTAATATGAAAATATATTAACCACTTAAATACTATTTTTAGAAAAACATATTTTTGTGCTATTAAATTATTTTAACTTCATTATTAAAAAAATTAAAATCAATGAATGAATTATTATTCATTAGTTTAAAAATATAATTAGTACATTTTTAGAATAAAAATCTATTAAACTTTTATTTTAAATAAATCATATATAATATAAATAAAACCAAAATTCATTAAAAATTACCAATTTTATCATCAACTACACTTAACGTTAACTAATATAATTATTATAATTTAAAATTGAATAATTATTTCTTAGGTATTAAAAAATATATATTTTTATAAATATTTTCTAATGAAATTACTCTTTTCCAAACTCATAAATCCAATTTATTTGTTATAATGGTTATATTTATATAATAATATTTATATATTATATGGCGGTTCTTATATGTTTTGTGTTACATGTCTCAAAAGCTATCATATATAGTATTCATAATCTAAAATATTTTTTCCCTACAGAAAACATATGATTTAACATAATTATATATGGTCATTATCTATTTAAATACTTCATAATAGAATATAAATAAAATGTGTATTATCTCAAGTATATCCTTTGAGATTGTCTAGCCATGTGTGCCACCTTAGGCCCTCTCATCATGCACTTGTGGTGATCATGTTAATACCAAATCAATCCCTTTCAGAGTTATTACACAAAGTTGCATTTATACCACAATATCCATACATGGATTTATTTTCTAAGAAAACTACAAAATAACAATATTAATGAAACTTGGTGGTTTTATCCTATATATAGTCTTATCCCCAGGTGCTGTAACAATGTTCTCCCATCTTGTGATTTCTTGAGGAGGGTGTCAAGTACGTTGTGTTTTATAATGAGTCAAGGATGGGTATTGGTTGGGATATGATGTAGTGGAAGGTAGTGATTTCTTATAGGTTACATCATTTGAGACCACATTCATAGAACCACCTGATGCATGGTCTTGATCTAGAAGTAGTAGTCTTCTGACTGAAGATATGGAAACACTACCATAATGGTTAGTGGTTTATCATATATTCTAACCATAGGAGTCTCAAGTATATCTTCACATAGACGGATCTTTTCATGAGAAAGAGGAAATGAATAGAGATTCTCTAAGATTCTGAATTCAATATTATATAAACTCTGAGAAAGGGGAATGAGGTAGAAGATTCTCTTTGTATGATATCATTTTTATTATTGTTGAGCGAGACATCAAAGAAGTTAGCTGTGTTTTAGCTATCCTTTTTGGATTAGGATATAGTATATTAATTCTAGTTGATGGTTATTATAACACCTCTTTTATATTGGTTCATGGAGTAACAACTTGAGGACACTGACTATGAGACCCTACTTACTCAGATATCTAGAAGTCATGCTCTTGATGGATTTTATAAAGGTAAGAACATGTATCTGTCTTAAGAGGATCAAAGACAGTACCAGTTTTACTGCTAGAAGAACTTTTTTGGTATTTTAATTCATCACCCTTAGTGGAACATCTAGGTGTGTATAATATATACCAGTACCTTTGGTAAATGTTTGGGGTCCAGGGCTAAAATGGGAGTTGTAGAGTTTGTATTTTTTATGCCTCACATTGTAATAAGTAAAAGCTGAGTACCAGGTCCCTGTGTCTTTATCTCATCCCCTTGATGTTACAGAGTGGACGTGGGATGGGATATCCATGGACTTCATGATGGAGTTACCACATAACTCCAAGGGATATGATACCATCTGTTTGATCCTAAATTGGCTCACCATGTCAGCCAACTTCATAACTATTTTAGAGTATAGTTTAGTTGAGATCATGGAACCCCTTTCAGTGAAAGAGACAATCCAACTCCATGTAGTTCCCTCTATGATCTTTTTTTATCATGATACTTATTTCACATCTCAAATATACAATGTATTACAATATTTTGTTATAAAAAACATGCAATTGAGGATAAAATTTCACCCATACACTAATGGCCAGACTAAGCAGGCAATTTTGGTCTTGGATGACATGCTATAGTCGTTCTAGTTAGACTTTAGATATTTTTGGGTGGATCACCTACTATAAGAGGAGTTTGTGTACAATAATATGTACTATTTCATAATCGGTATGACACCATTCAAATTTTTTTATAGGTTATCTTGTAGGTCAACACTAAGATTGATCTACCCAAGAGGGTTAACACTTATGGGACCAGAGTAGGTTTGAGTCATTATAGAGAATGTATAGATCATCCATGAGTGAATGAAGACTAAAAAGAGATACCATATGTCCTATAAAGACTGATGAAGGAGGCATTTGGAGTTCTAGGAGTGATACCATGTGCTCCTGAGGGTCTCACCTCGATTTGTGTTTGGAAGGCTTGGCTAGAGATGTAAGATATCTACATGATTTATTGGCCCTATTTAGATACTATGTATAGTTTGTTAGGTGCCATAGTACTTTAATCAAATTTCGTCATTAGACTGGGTAAATGATTTATTCAACTATTCATATCTGAAGAGGTGCATGTATGACCCATCTCATTTTATTCAATGGGGCGTGCTGGAAAGTGAGGGTGTATCTACCTTTACTGAGTACCTGGTATAGATAGAGGTTTGGTGGGAGAGTATAAATTGTGGGTGATCAATTCCCCGAGTACGTGTCTAGTGGTAGCATAAAAATCTTCAATAGAGTACCAGGGATTAGGAGATGCATATTTGTGATTAGTACTAACATCTCATTATTTATTCTTTTGATTTTGATTTATGGGATGTAAACCACCAAGGTGAGTAGAATGTAACAACTTCTATTTTTCCATGTACAACGTCTGAATATTATATGGATTAATTTCAATGCTTGGAGCTGAGACTGTGTGAGATTCTGAATCCTTGTGTGCCCAGAATTAATTTTAGAAATATATTAAAAATATTAAATATCATGCATGTGATATTTTCCTAAAAAAGTGGATTTACTCATAAATTAGTAATAAAATGGTAAATATTAGTCCTCAAATGAGTTTATATTGTGGGTTCTACCCTATATATGACCTAGCATTGGAGCACATCAGATTTTTGTGTTGGTCATGATCATGGGAGGACATTTAAAGAAATTAACTAATATAATTTATTTATTTATTTAAAATTGAATGACCTGATTTTTTCTATAATTATATGGTTATAACAGAATCATAGGGTTAGCCACATAATCCTAGATTCATTGGAGAATAAATTAGAGAGATTCCATGGTCAAAAGAAAATAGGATTGTGGATCATCAATCTATGTATGACGGAACTCAGGGATCTCACCAATGAAAACAACATGGAATCATTATTCTCCAGTTATTGATCGACACCAAGGTAATAAATTTTTATTTTATGCATTTATCATAATTTTATTACCATATAATGAATGTGAATCAATGAAACAACATATTGATTCGTACATCACTCATACTAAGAGTATCATTTTATTTTGTGGGGATTATTGAGAGAATTGTTAATTTTTTTTATGGATTATCATTCATCATTACAAGAGAAATGGATTAGATCAATACCAAATATGGATGATGTTTATTCATATTTTTTAGGTTTCTTTGTTTTATACAACCATTTTTTATGCATTCATCAAATATATTTAGTTTGACCAGTGGTTGAAAAATACTAAACAATCAATCATTATACACTCATTTTTGGTAAAAATTGATTGATATTGCAGATCTATGTTTAGATCAAGTATATGATCAAGCTCTAGTGATTATTAAGATGGATTGAAAATGGATTCGGGAACCCAAGATTGAAAAGGTAATGAAATAGTGATGGGAACCAACAATGACCAATATCTCTTCTGTTTTGGGGGCCAGATTCTAGAGAGAGATGATGATGAGAATCAATCAGACCAGATAGATATTGTCCAATATGATTCATGTATGGATAAGAATTTTTAATATCATATGATGATTTTTGAGAATGATCTGTGGGTTTCTGGAAATTCTGTGATACACGCCCTCTAATTTGGGATCACACACCATGTGGGACCCCCATTTTTTTCACTAGGGTTTTTGTGAGAAGATAAATATCACACAACATGTGATATTAGTCCAATATAATGATACCATTAAATGGAGGTTGTTCATGTACCTCAAATTGTGCATGGACCTAGCTAGGAGTACACAGGCTCAAACACCCCCCATGTACTCGGACATGGACACCGACACTCTCCATGGTACACTGGAAGGACACAAAGTCAAAAGGAATCATTTTGTAGTAATTCTAAGATTCTTTGGATCCCATTTCCCCTACTGCATAGACACATTTCATTATAAATTATTCCCCTGATTAAATCCCCATGGGTTGGTATGGAATTTTATCTAATATATTGGGTAGAGATCCTTTCAGAGAGACATTTGTCTTGGATAGAGTTCTTGGAATTATTCTGTGAGGCCAAAAGTGAGATCCTATATCATGATATTCTAATTAGTTTGGGTTCTTAGTATCATCCTGACCAACACTAGGTGGGTTTGGATCCCCTACCTTATAGTTTAATCTATATTGGATTGTTGGTAAACCACATGGATCTGGGAGTGACGCCCTTTTTTGTATTGATCTCTTCAGATTTCTAGTGTGTACTTCTTATGGTGAGACCTGATGGGAATGATATCTCAGAAAAATGACATCAATTCTTTCTAACTCAGGGAGTGTGTTCAACTAGATGATTGTTATGTGGATCCTTCTAGTAGAAATCCTAGACTGGAATTATAGTTGTGATATTACGTGAGACTTTGTATATATATTGAGTCTATCAAGATATTCTTGTAATATGATCTACTGAAATATACCTATGATGATCTAAATTTTATTCTTGATGTCATTTTATTGGTGATTTGGAGTGTCCTAATGAGTATTTTAATACTCAAGTCCACATGTTTTATTGCATATATTGTGATGTCTTATGAATATGATCAATTTATTGATAATAGGACTATCATAAGCTTATTGATCAGAAATACCATGGTGTGTTCCTATGGTTGTATTTATTTTATTACTCACCCACACAATAGGTTGGACTTTTTTTAGTTTTTTTGGTTGTCTGATATTTGGTCCTTTTATTTTTCAGTAATTCTTCTTGTACTCTGATGGTGGGGTTTGAGATGCATTCATGCATGGTTATTATTTTCATTACATTTTAGATTCTATATGGTTTTAGAGATGTCTGTGTGTGTACAATTTCAAAAGGGTATGGCCTCTAATGTTTTTTATATACATACTAAGCATTTTCTCCATCCACTAAACAATTAGAGGTGGTCATTGGGTGGTTTCTGCGTGGTACCTATTGGGATAGGTCATGAAACTCACCATGTAATTTAATCCTTATAACAAATATATCAAATCAAGAAGGTTGCATGTTGGTTCCATCAACCTATCTGATCAATGTCTCTTTCTTTGACATTAAAAAAGTAACATACACACAAAATACCATGGCCATGGATTTACCCAAGCATTTCTATTTCCATCAACGATTCTATGAAATTAACTTCTATAAAGGGAAAAAAGTGATAAATCTTTTGAAACATTATTTATTAATGCAATATCACTCATGATGAACCCCATATTTCCTACCGCATTTGAAGCAGAATTTGGGATGTTATCATGAATAAATCAATGTATGTGATTCATGATATACATTAATGACAATCATAAATAGTAAGGATAAATACAAATTTTCTATGATAGAAACATTGAATGGCACATGAAAATGTGTCTTTCATATAGATGGGTCTATTCTCACAACCACCAATCATGTATATTACCAAGGTAGAGAAACATGGGAAGGGTCTACATTGTATTTTGAGAATTCTACCCCTAATAGACTATATTTTTGATGTACTATTAACAAATATCCTCAAAAAATGGAATGATATTCAATAATAATGTCATTTCACCACCTATTTCTCATCGTAACAGGGAACTGCTATGAACGTTCAGTGCGAGATATATTCATAGAACATTGTGATGTGATAAATTCAGTTAGAGGAACAATCATAATGTGAGAAATAACTTCATTAATAATGTAAATATATAATAATTTACTAATAAGTTTGGTTATAGGGAACAAAATCCACCAGGATCATGCTTTCATTAGATTTGACTAACAAGAACTTATAGTCCACTAACACTCACATGAATCCCACGCCTTTGGTGAGATGAATCCTTGGTCAAGGGGTATTCCCTATTTTTCTATGTGGATACTCTACTCCTGAAACCCTCACATATTTATGAATAATTCCTCAAGAGATGAAACTTATAAATTATATGATTTATCCCTTGATATGACAATTTTTTAGAATGTTCCACTTGTGAATTGTTAACCCCAAAAAAACTATAATATGGTCTTTACTATTAGGTCCCATATTAAGATCATGGAAATTTTTTTTATTCCAATTTGGTTCCTTAGAGAAATTTTTCTTCTTAATATACCTAAACTGTGATGTTGAATAAGTTACAACTTCTATCTTAGAACTCTTCCAGTACATAGATCCCCTGTTAAGAAAAAAAATATATATATATCCAGACTATATATTCATATCATTATGATATTTCTCAAATATAACATCGATGTAAACCTTGATGAAAATTTATTTATCTCCTCCACACACTATAAACATCTCTTTAGTTCTCCTTAGATACATAAGGATGTCCTTAAAAGTAGTCCAATTTTATTCACATGTATATTTATTATATCTTCCTACCATTATAAAATAATAGGTGACATCAAGCATCATACATTACTTGGAATACATGAGAGATCATAACGAAAAATCATGTGGGATGTTACTCATTATCTCACTTTACTCTGGTGCCTAATGACATGTTTTCATGGATTTATGTATACCAAATGACATGAGAAACAATAACATATTCTACTATTCCATAATATAATTCATTAGTGTATGGTAAATGTAAAAACTTTTACTTAGTCCAAGAATCCTTTTGGATCTATCATATATGATCAAAATCCCTAGAATGTGTACTGCATCACCAAATTCCAACATGGAGAATCCCATGCTCAACCACACTTTAACCTCTTATAAGAAAAGTATCTCATTGAAAATGTGTAATATGTCATTAACATATAATACTATGAAAACATATTTACTCCCACCAAACCACTTATAAACACATGGCAAACATTCATTCTAATTGAATCAAAATTCATATATGGATTCTTCAAACTGAATGTTTCATGACCGGGATTCTTACTCTAAACCATAAATTTATCCTTTCAAAACACACATTTATTTGAATTTATGGGAGTTATAAACCCTTATTTTTTGTTATATACACATCCTTCTAATGTTTAATATTAATGAAATTTGTCCTTAGATCCATTATTCAAATATCATATTCATAGTAAGCTGCTATGGAACATAATTTTTTTGATGGATTTGAACATGGAAACCAAAGAAAATGTTTATCATTGTTAATGAATTATTGTTATATAAACCATTTATCCACTGTCCATCATTTATAGGTATTTAATTTACCTTCCTTGTGTATTTTTCACTTGAATACCCATTTACACCCAACCAAAACTACAAAAGCTGGAGGATTGATCTGAACCCAAACAAGGTTTTTCTACATGGAATTCATCTCAGAAGTCATATCTTTTTCCATATTACTTCTTATACGCTCTCTACTACATCCTTGTAGGAGTAGGGGTCATTATTGTCAACCAATATTGAGTTACCATCACTAGTGACTGGAAAACCATATCTTTATGTTTCCCTTACCTCTCTAGCACTCCTATACAATACTTTTTTTTCAAAAAAAAAAGAATTTTTTATGTGGAAATGCGATATATGTTCCCATAACAAGTCTTATGTATATTAAGAATAAAATTTATCAATGCCTATCATGACCCCACTATCCTCCTTGATGTTATTTTCCCTCTCAAGAATGATGGTGTGTCTTGTGATGGTTACTTTCATTTTAGAGTGGTTTTATAGTTATTATCCTGTTATTTATTTGGGATACACTATAAAGGTATTTTCCATTCCTTTGGGTTATAGTTTGTTTCTTTTTTTTTTGACTTAACACACCCATATCCATACAATGCATGATTATGTGACAAAATCTGTTTCTTTCAACTCTATATCATGTTGGGAATACTTTTTCCACTTTTGATGATTCTCGGTTCATTATGTATGACTTCATCTATAATGAACATCAATACTGGTTAATGGAAGTCTTTTATGACTCATCATCGTACTTAAAATTTCTAGTAGCATATGGATCATCATTTCAATAACACCATCCCACTATAGTGTATAATATGGGGAATGATTATATAAAATCGAATAATTCTATAGACATTTGATAAGTATATTTTATGATATTCATAACATCAATCTGATCAATGTTTCTTTATCTTATTGCAAAGCTAATTCTCAACTTCATCCTTAAACAATTTCAACATTATAATATATTCATTCTTTTACCTCATTACCAGTATATTTCCAGACCTACTCATGTCACCATTAAAAGTAAAAAATTATGATAAAAACATCTATATTGTAATTTAAAATTGTCAACACACATTAGTGTGTACAAATTCGTGAATTTTTAAGACCCTTTAACATGGACCAAAAAATTGTGGAATGGTAAACATTCCACTAAAACAAGTGTTACATATCTAATGTGGTTTAAGATCAAATTATTCTATGTAAAAATAATGATAGAGCTTTTAAAAATTCATTTCCATTACGTGACCAATACGATGAGGCCTTTACATGGGGTTAAATGAGACTTCTGTATTTTTATCATTATCTATTTCCAATATTTAGTTTTCCTAATTTCATAAAAAACAATATTATATAAGTGTTCCATACCATAACATATAATCTATTTATGAAAGTAGAAACACTAATTCCAAAATATGAATATAAATCCCTCTATGTCAAAATAATTAAAAAAATATTTTTATGGGTAGAACCAGACACATATTATTAATTATTTTAACCCAAAATCAATCTTGTTAGAAATGTGATATGGTAGTCTCCAGTAGTTAGAGCAGCTATGCGCACTGCATTGGTAGCTCCCATATCCACCTCACCTCTGGTAACCTTCTGAAATATACATGTTTCATGTATTTTCATATAAATCTGAGGACCACATGTATTATATAATACAAACCTCATAGAAATTAAAAGTCTACAGTCAATAATGAAGACACCTGAATCATCCCCTTTATTCTTTGGCTAGGTGAAATTCCTCTTCCAGTGGACCAACATTCCAATGGAAAACATACAACATCCAATTCCATTCCTTTCTAATTTATTCTTCATGTAATGATGGTGCTGTATATCGATCGACAATGAGTGAGTCGGTATCCCCATTTTCATCTCCCTCCCCTTCTTATTTACCATAAAGACCATGAGTATACAATGTACTATGTTTTTCAAAACTTGGTGACTAAAATTATGAGGTTTAGAAAGTTTCATATCTCTATAAATAATATTATATATCATAATAAAACTAGATATGTTTTTTGATAA
Source organism: Viscum album (assembly GCA_963277665.1). Classification (NCBI taxonomy): domain Eukaryota; kingdom Viridiplantae; phylum Streptophyta; class Magnoliopsida; order Santalales; family Viscaceae; genus Viscum; species Viscum album. Next base: position 109,055,641 of record OY728155.1, on the reverse strand, counting down.
TGGAGAAAATGATATTTTTGAGTAGATCATCAAGCATATTAAACCAGAATTTGTCTAGGTGATTATTGTATCCAATCCTAATGGCTACCTTTGGTCTAAATAGCACTGACTCTCCATGTCTACATGTGAGTAGTTCATTAGATGAACTATATATTTATCATCATTCATTCTCTTAATATATAGCCTGATGATGATAAATGTTTCCATACACATCCATATCCTCATATTTCATAAGACTCTCACTGAAAATTGAGCATGAAATAAAACACTGCACATCCATTGAATCATGTATATTCTTTAGTTGGAGAGATAATTCCTCCTCACCTGTCCACTTTTGAAAGAATCTCTAGAGATGGTGTTTCCAACCTTTATAACTTCTCTCAAGGTAGTGTGTAATGTGTAACCACCTATCTCATATTGGAAAATTATTTCGGTGATAAGGTTATCCTTCTCTAGTATGGGTCATAGGTATGTTGTAATTTTTTTAATTTTTATTTATTGAAATAAAGAGAAGATAATTAGATCATATTTAATTACAAAAATAAATTAATGAAATTAAATTTAATTACATTCCATTAATCATCCACTATTTTTTCAAAACCTAATAAACATATCTATATGTTTTGTAATGTACTGTTTCTAAGATATTGAAGTATAAATACTCCATATACACCTTCTCATACCCATTCCTGGGCATGATAAGTTAATTTAATGGTTTTAGGTTATTGTAACATGATAACGTCACTAACTCGCATTTCCTTGATCTACTAATTAGACTCCCCATTCATAGAATCCTAAATAATTATTTCTAAAAACCATGAATTTTAGTAACACCATGTCTTTTTTGGGTAGTCAACCCTTTATGTGAACCATGATATGTCAACCGAAACATCAATATAAATGTTCTATTATTATTTAAAACACAATAATGGGGTCCAGTAAATAAAATTGAATTGTGAGATCAATTCAAACTTATGTATAAGAAGGCTATTCTAGGATAACATTTTAATTGAGTGATTTTTATCCTTAGGCATAAAAAACCAATTTATTTTATAACTTGTCTTGTGAATATTATGTGGATGTTACATAACTGAAAATAAATGTCCCACTAAATTTTATATTTAATCTAGTTATATTTTATTCCATCTTGAATGTTTATTAATTAATTTATTAGGATATCACAAAGAGTGAATAAACATAAATAATTAATCATTCAGCTCATAAAAATAAAATATATTTGTCATGATCATGAGATTATTTTGTAGTTTGATTAACTAGATGATGATAAACTAACCCTTGACCATAGAGGAAAAACTCCTTGAATAGTATATTGGTTCATGTCACAATATTCCACTTATGGATCCTATGTATCACCTTGATTGGATTCAACTTAACTCCTCCACTCAGTCTGCCTCCACTCACAGGGTTTCTCCATCCATACATAAGAATATATTCACACATAGATTATGGGATCAATGGATTTGATAATGGGGGTTTTCATAAATAAACCACATTCCCAAAATCCCTTAAATAATAAAGATGGGATGAAACACAATACATATATTTATATTTAATCACAATAATTTAAATGGAATATACACAGGTTTGTTCCAATCTCGTGATCATCCATGCAACATGAAACATGCATACATATTTAATCTAGTTATCAATTACTATGATTTGTTCATTAATTAACATAATGTATCAAAAATAAATACAATTAATTCGATTTATCATAATTACATCCAAAAATATTTAACTCACTATTATCCATAATTTTAAACCAAATTAAGTTCATTTTAATTTAATGAACTAGAGAAGTAAATGTGGAAGCAAAGAAATGTACTCATCCAAATTACATGATCTCATAGATTTGTCATTTTAATATAGAAATTAATTAAATATAAAATTATCTATCCTATGAAATATATTGTACTATAAAATAAATCACACACTGAAAACATATATATAGATTTAATAATATATTTAATATTTCCCTCTGGGATATATTGAGTATACTTTCTGCAATAAACTACATATTGTGTACTATATTTTTTCTATGTTAGAAATAAATACCTAGGGACTTGGAATGTTTCCTGTCACAAAATATTTCATGGTAAATGTCGTTTTATCCATAGTAGAGGGAATGTGGAATTGTAGCTACACAACATGTCCCTCTCTATGTCTTGTAACTGATATATGACATGCTGGGACACCTAATGTTCTCGACCATAAGAAAATGATTACAACACATCATGTATAATGGTTACATGGTGTATAATCCTTAAAACTATGTGTTTAATTGTAAATATCTAAACAATAAACCTATATTTTCAGATATTAGATGTAATTTCATCAAATCTATGTAAATTTACCTTGATATATTTATGAGAAAATACAAATATGTGGTATGTCATTAGGAATTACAAGATTCGAACTCTAGTTTTATCTGGATAAAAACATTGGAACCTCATGATATTGTTTCATATGTTTCTTTATTTTACTCTTAACCATTTATCAGCTATGTTATAGAGAATGTAGAAAGGATAAGGTAGTGATTCTAAGATATTTAAAATTAATTTATTCTAATTAAAAGAAATTAAAAATCTAATGTAGACAATCAATGAATAATAAATAATTATAAATTATATATTGATCCCTTGGATACCACCTGTTGGTATTTTGAAAAAAATATTTCTGTTATAGAATAACCAACATAGTTATTTGTATTAATGAATGAATACTAATTTATGGACATGGAAAAACATAATATCCAATGAAAACCACGGTTTACATGACTAGAGAAAAACACTTGAACCAGAAGAGGAGGATCTTCACATGTAATTTACAATTAATTTCTATGATATAAAATTTACATAAATTATAATTCTATCATAATTGATGATATAGTTGAAAAAATATCATCTAAACCCCATTGTGATATAGTATATAAGTCTATAATCCTTCTAGTGTCGATACACACAATCACCAAAATATCTCAACTTCATTATAGAATTAGTTGGTTCTAGCATAGCTGATCTTGATCATTTGTGTTGTTTGTAAATGATCACAATATAATTCATCATTAAGGTGGAATAACTCTCTGTATTATCATTATTAATTTATAGTAGAAGAAAATAGAGCATGTCCCATATCTGTACACATCTCTTTAAATATTTAGATAGTCTCTCTTTATCTTTTGTGTACAATAAGAGTTATTTTGGAACGAGAAACAATTAGAAATTTATTATAGCATGTTTATGGATGGAAAATATCATAGATTCCACTATCCAAATTTATAATTATTATTAGTCCACATGTCTAATAAAAATAATATTTATATTTACATATTTATTTATCTCTTGATAAGCGCAATAATTAATGAATATCAATAAATTTTATTTATACAATTTCTAAAATGACCATTAAGCATGACCTGCTTTCACTCATCAACATTTAGTAGTCCTTGAATAAAGAAAATTTATTTAACAAATTAATATCACTATATTATTGGATGATCAATATAATAAATATTATATTATTTACACCATGAAAAAAATATTTATTATTCATATTTAACTCACTTATTCTTTCAAATAACATGTTATTAAATCATATATATAAACCAAAGATGAATAAAAATAATTTATTATTACCTATTAAATTAAATACATTAATTTAAATTATATTATCAATAATGATTTTTATGTCCCATTATTCCTATTTTTATGTGGCACCAAGCATAAACACATAAATTATAAAGTTACCCTTTAGAAATATAACAATGAATTCCAAGAGAAATAATTATAAATTTTCAATAACATTATACCTCCAAAATTATTTTTACAGTTTCATATAATACATTATTAAAATATCTCAAATAACAAAGGCTACATTCAAGTGCCATTAACTTATATTGTTAATGTCTCTTTCTTTAACTATCAATAAATGGACTCTCCCACTGAATACCATGGACACAAATTTATCTAATCCATTTAATTTACATTATATGGCCTTAGATATAAACTCCAGTCATGGGACATATGGGATAAATAATTTCTCACAGTATCTAATAGTGAAGTATCACTCATGATACACCCAAGATATTATACCTCATGAAATAAATATGTTGAAACAACTTTCACCCATACAAAAAATTACATGAGTCATGGTATCCTTTAAGGATAAAAATTATTTCTATGGATCAAAACACACATTCACTGAAAGAAAACTTCCAATGAAACATAGAAATGTTGATTTTATTCCAATGTGGCTATTCACACGACCTCCTATCATGGATATTACCAATGGAGAACACCATAAAATTGTTTAACAATGTCTTATGAGCATTTGAAACCTAATAATATATATAATGTATTTCTTTTTATACAATATCATCTATCCATATGAAAATATTCAAGAATAATGTTAAGAAAACTCATGGTTATAATCATAATAAGGAACTTTTAAGCCCTTTTTTATAATATTTATTATTATGAAATTATCACATAAAAATTTCATGTAGAGGAACATTCATGATGTGATAAGTAACTTAATTGTTAATAAAAAATATAATCAAATTCCATGAAATTAATTTCTAGGGATCCAAATAAAAAATTATATTATGTTGGATGAAATATTTTTTGAGGGTGTAGAAGAATAAAAACATTAAAATAGTTGGCTGATATGATTACCTCTTATTTGAGAGACCTTATTTTCCTTACACCATTAGTATTAAATATATGGTCTTAGTGAAACCACCCAACATTTTAATTCAGTTATTTTAATTTGATTATAATTTTTTTTATATTTTAGTTGTTCATTTATATTTCAAAATCATTAGATTTGTTTTGAGATTGTAATGATGTTATCTAAAAATATGGCTAGTACCATGGCTTGAGGGGGTGGGGGTTTGTATAAATTCAGTATGAAATTAATAGGAAAATGTGTCTTGGATATATAATCTAGTGACTGGTATTAGGCATGGCCTCTGGGTTGATTCCCTATTTAGCATCATGTTCATAGGCTCCCCCAAGGATTGATGGAGACAATGACCAAGACAAAATTACATGGATATCATCTCAAAGAGATTAAATATTGAGTTTAATGGTTGATACAATTTTGGAAATGGTTGAACAACAATTCGATTTTCAAGTATGTTTACTATTCCTATTTTATTCTTAAAAGATTATTTAATTGCATCTTTTTTGTCATTTTACTACTATTGAACTGGTCAATCTTCTTCCTTTCAATCTCAGATTGGGTACATTCATGAAGTGTTTTTGGGTATTCTAGATTCATTTATTAGTGATATTATTCTACTTGGTTTGTTTATGATATTCCTTGCTTGATATTATTTATAGGAATTAATGTATTGTTTCCTTAATATTCGGGGTTTCATTCTCATTTTATTATGGTTCCTTCTTTCTAATTGGTTGGGAAACCTCTGTTGGGAGTTTGAAAAAAAATTTCAAGAGGAGGGTGATTTATTAATCCATTCAAGAAAAATTAAATCCTTTATTTATAATACCCTATGATTTTTTGAACTATGTTTTCTAAATAAATTTAATTTCATTGATAGCATGCATTGTACAAAACAATGACTTTTAATGAACTGTGATATACTATTGATATTCTTCTTTAAACTTAATCCTTATAACTTAGCAGTTAAAATTGGTGGCATGAAAATGAATAAATTTTAAAAAAAATTATGTATAATTGTTTTATATAAATAAATAATATTAATAAAAAATGTAATTATTTATTTAGTAAAGTCTTTAAATGTATTGAAAATACTATTAAAAAAAGTGATCCTTTTTTCTTTTTATGATCAAGAAATAAAAATAATTTTTAAAACATTTAGAAAATTTATTTGATAAAATGAACACAATTTTTTAATTAACATATAAAATTTATTTTATGGTTAATTTTTCATTATTTTCTGAAAATATTAATTTTACAATGACTTTTGAAAAATACGATTTTTTCTTCAAAACCGTCTTTTCATTTAATGAATTTACACGGTTAGATTTTTGTAAAAAAATTTAAAAATAAGATTATTTTAATTATGTTATTATTGAAAAAATTTAGTTTATTGGAATCAAATTCATATTATTTTTTTACATTAGAACATTCTATATTTATGAAATATATCTCTGAAAACCCATTTTTTTTGTTTTGTATGTAGGATTAATATTAAATTAAAAATTTACACTTCTATGAATTAAATTTAAAAAAATATATTCCATATATGGAATTAGAATAATTATCTTATATAGTAATTTTAACTTAATATTTTTTAAAAAATAATAGTAAAAATTGGAGAAAATTAATTACTGCGGTTAAGTTTAAAACATATTCATTGGGGTTAAACTAAAAAATATTGTTTATGATGACCTAAAATCTTTTTTAATATATAATGTACAACCTTATTTTGGACTTATCCCATATTATGTTATTTAATGATCAATTATAAAGACTTTATTAATGTTTAAAATGTGGGTATGCCAATTTATTTTCAAAAAATCCATGTGTGTCCTCTCCCCTACTTATAAAAAGGAACTATCTCTATCATTTTTACAATTAAAAAACCATTTGGATAATCAAATACCTAACAAAATATCTTCTTTAATTCCCTCCACACATATTAGAGACAATATTTTTATTATTAAACCATCCTACAAATGATTTAGGTACAATGCTAAACATGTTATCATAAGAAGAGGTAAAATTAATAGGCAAGGGGTTTTGATTTATTTCTTCTTCTACATCCTTAAAAACATCTTAATAAATTATTATAAAATTAAAAAAATTTCTACGATATAGTAAGATATTATTATATTAATTTAATAATAAATATTCACCTCTTCTTCAGTGAAATGAGAAATATAATTGTCAATCGTCTGTCCGGTGAACTACATCCTCACATACTATTGTATTTCATTTTCCATCACCACCTATCACAAATTGAGTAAAAAATATATTTAATATTAACATATTATATTTATGAACTTATCATACTTATATAACTATAATAGCACATATATCTGCCTACCAAATAGTATTTAATAAATTATAATATTGTTAATGCGTATGCGTCAACTATCGCCTCCACGAAGTGACATTATATTTGTTGTAATTTTATTTTTGACATGGATGGAAATAAGAATATATTTATTGAATATATATGATATATATGAAAAAAAAATTATTTGATAATATTTATATATTATTATATTTAATTCATTTCAATTGTCAATGAAATAAAAGTATTGTTCATGTGTTTGGACGACTTATTGTATCCATGAATGGTGTAATTCATTATATATAAATATTATGGATTAATCTAAATAAATATATAGTGAATATATATTAGAATTATATCATGGTTAATATTATGGATATTATGGAACCATTATTAATTTAAAATGGAAAAATAACTAAGCCAAAACATATACGAAAAATGATGTTTTTACCTGAAATGATATTTGAACATTGAATAGTTAATAAATGGGATATAAATGGTAATAAGAAATTTATTTATGGTATGATAAATATTAGCATGGTTATAGAATAATTTTAAAATGATCCAATATTTATTAAACATATTTTCTGAATGTGTATGATGGATGTCGAGACTAAAGGAAAGGGATTTCTAGTCTCTCTTTTATTTCTAGGATACATATGCCATATTCGCGACTCCTTTAATTTTTTTAGTGTATATACTACCTCATTGAGATGTTATATCATAAATTCCATTATATTCAGGATATTTAATGTTTCAATTGATTAATATTCTTTAATTAGGCTTATAATTCAGATTTTACAAAAATGGTAAGAGTTTTATGATACAATGTCATTATTTATACAGATTGTTGATGATTATGATTATGATGATGAAATAGTTTGATCTATCTCTCAAAAAAATAATGTATTTTATTATCCGATGGTTATTTCAAGAAAATAATTGTTTTTATTTCATTTTTGTCCCTATGTACACTCAAGAGTCCAAAAGAATGATTTTAAGAAAAATGGGATTTATTTTCCACTTTGATCAAAAATAATTTTACATACCTGTTAATGATTTCTAAAATGTATTAAATAAATTTTATAAATATCACCAATGAGATTTTATTGAAATGATTACCCATGTTTGAATTTGTAAAATCATTTTTAAAATAATCTATTTTTTCTGAACAAAGTAATTTTGACTTTTATTGAAAATGTGAAATGAATCTTTTTTTAATGTGCATGGAATAAATAGTATATTATTTTTTCATGACGACTCATTATTTTAGGTTTTTATTTATATGTTTCAATGTATATTTTTAATGAAAATTATTTCTAAATTTTTATTTTAAATTGTAGTTTTTAAAATGTTTTTTTTGAATGTTGAAATGTTACTTTCATCAAGAAATGTTCCAAGTGGTCTTCCAAAATTATTTTTCATCAAAGATGACATAATTTGATGTTACATAATCTTTATTGGGGATATATTATAATGATATCATCCTTATTCCTCCTATGTATGTTTTATTATTTTGATGAAAATATTTTATTGAATCTCATTTCATTTCATGGGTTCTGATAGGATTAGTGCTTTGTTATCTTTTACCACACCAATATATGATTTTAATTATGTGATGGTGGTTATGTTATAACCACGTATGGTGGTTACATTATAACTAAAGAGGGTTTTTAATTTATAATCAATGGAGATGGTTATGTTATGATCATTGATGGAGGTTACATTATAACCAATGACGAGTTGAACCTATATCTTTCTCAAATGTATTGGTTAAAATTGATATGTCATGATTAAAATAGGACTCAAACGGGGAGTGAACCCAATTCATTAAGGGAATTTATCCACTTTGATGATCTTTTAGGTAAACCATGACTAAAATTATGGTATATAATGTGAACACATTCCACTATAATATAGTTGGAAATGATCATGGACTACTAAGAATGCGATTTTTTCTTATGTGTATACTGAAAATATATCTCTTATTCCAAGGTTATATTCTCATGGATCATTTTCTTTGATTCCTTTATTAATAATGTATTATGAAAGACCTATATTTATGTCCTAACTAATTTTTATGAGTTATTATATGAAGAGTATGGTTTTCAAATGTTATTCTTCTTTTAGTAGACTTTTATGCTCACATTATATTGATATCTCCCTTAAAATATGAGCTCACCCTTTATTATTATCCCCAATTTATGAAGAAAGATATTATATATGATATTTATATGAAGGGCTATAGTTATTAATAACATATTGGGATGTGATTTAGTTCACCTAGGAACTAGTTGTTTATGAATACATGTTTCCAATAGACCTATATCTAAATGATTCGAGCATGTATCATTATGGTAAGTAAAAAAGATTTAATATTTATGTATGATAATATTTAGACATTAAAGTTGGTATTATAACAAGGTTTAGGTAACCTTTAAAACCTATTATGAGAAAACTTTAGTGATAACACTTAAGATAATCCTACGTATAAGAAAATTTCATATGTTATGATAAAGAGATGAGTGTGGTTTTCCTATAAAAACATCTATTTCTAGGTACAATATGTGGATGTAGATCAATAGAAGTTTCAACTGGGAAAAATAACTTAGATTATGGATCATGGATTCAGTCACTATTGTCACTATGTACACGACAATGGGACGTACTACACATAAAATTTGAAACTTTCAGGGGATATGGTTTTGAAAATCACAAACTCTTAACAAAAAATCATAAAGGATTTGAATAGATGAATAACAATAATGACTGGGGATAAACCTAAGGTGTTATAAATTTTTAATAAGGTATCATGACATAAACATCCTATAAATTTTTGTTCATGATTATGTGGTTTCCCATTATGATTTTTATTTCTTACACTAGGATTTGTTTCTTTTAGTTAGTGGTTGGAAGCTAATAGAACTGTGTTAATGTTATGTGTGTTGTCCAATGAAATTATTATCCTCCAAAGAAACCAACTGCAATTGGCTATGTTATTAATAAAAAAGTATTGAGAAAAAATAAAGGAAGAGATGATGATGTTCATATATTAAAATTATATGTTTTATGTAAATGAAAACACAAACACATGTGACCATTCAAGGAAAAATAAATAATTATAAATTATGAGTGTGGCCACTATAATACCACTTGTAGGTTACAAGTTGAGTGAAAGTGTCCTTTGATGATAAGACTAATTTGTCTTTTATTCGTAAATCACATGTAATAATCTCTATATATGTTAAAAATGTAATATCCAATGGAAAATAGTAGAATACTTGAATGGATTAAAATTATGTAACTAGAAGAAGAGGATATTCACAAGTAGTTTTTAATTAATCTATAAGATGGTATAGAATTTCCTCAACTTGTAACTCCTCTTTCATTGATTATCAGGGAAAACAAAATTTTTGGAACCATCATTGTGACATAGGATCCATCTGCATAATCACTCTAGCATTGATTCAAATGTGCACCATAGTCTCTGAATGTCATCGTAGAATCATAATATACTATAATGGCCAATCATGATCCCTTGAATTGATAACAATTGATCACAATGGAATTATTCTAGAGAGAGGAAAAACTCATGATGATCTCTTGTTGGATTAAGATGAGAGGGGTGGATAGAACTATAAATATCATGATCTCTCTCTAGGTCTTGATATATTCTTACTCTATCCATGGTGAACACCAATTTAATTTTTGAAATGTGATATAATTGTATATTTTTTATTATATGTTTAGGGTGTGATAATTTCACAGTAATCCCTTTGCATTATTATAATTTTTAATTTACCCCATGTCCAATAATAATAATATTATTAATATTTTCAATCAGTTGACATGTGGAAAAACTTCAATAATATAAAATAAATGTCATTTATATTTTTTCCAATCAAACCATTTAACTTAATTTGTTTTCCAACATCAACATTTACCAATCCTAAAATAATGAATATTTAATAAATAACTGTCACTGCATTATTAGATGATAAATATATTAAATATTACCTTTTACAAACTTGAAAACAATATATGTTATTAATATTTAACTCATTTATTTTTTTCCAATAACTTGTGATAAAATTATGAAAATCATCAAATGATGAATAAATAATATTCATTCTACCTTGATAAAATAAAAACTATAATTTAACTAAGATTGTAGATACATTTAGTGTGTCGTCCCCTTGGCCTCTTTCTTAGAGGAATTAAGCTCAACTGCCTAATTTCCAAGCATAACATCAAGAAACAAACATAGGAATATATAGAGGAATATATTAATGATGCAACAACATTCAAAATATCATGAGTGATTACCATATAATATAATATTTTTATCACAATATCTCAAATCAAGTAGGATTCATATCAGTTACATCAAACTATATTCTCGGTTTCTCTTTCATTGAATTTCCGAAAACTAACTCACCCTCAGACACCATGGTTGTGTATTTATTAGAGAAATTAAAATCCCATCAAAGGGAATAAAATATCAGAATTTTTTAACATACAAAGGGGTTAAATCCTTTATCGCATTATCTATTAATTCAATATCACTTGTGAGGAACTGAACATATCCTACTTCGTCGCCATCATATGTCGCCACGATTTTCATCAATACATCTAAGAACTGGAGTAATGAGATCCATTAATGATAATATTAATTTGTATGGTTCCATAAACATATCCATATATACGAACATCCTATGACTCATAGAAATGTGGATTTCCTATTAACATGTATGTTATCATAACCTCCAATCATAGAGATTACCAAATGTGAACACCATGAGAAGGCATATTAGTGTATTATGATCCTCCTACCATTGATATCTTATATTTTTTATGTCATATAAGAAAATTATATCTTTCCATAGAACATGGTTTAAGAATAATGTTGTAGAACCTCTAGATTTTCATTGCACTGAGGAAATATTATGACCTTTACGAATTTCAAATATTATGAGGATATTATCCCAAAACAATTTCACATAGAGGAACAATAATAATGTGAAGGGAAACATAATTAACAATAAAAAAATGTAATAAAGTACTAAGTATGTTAATTTTAAGGAACCAAATTCTATATATTATCTAGAACCTATTTTATGTTACAAAAATTGTGATCCATCCTTATTTTCAATTTATAAAGTAATTCCATTAGACTTGGAACATTAGTTTGCATAGTAATCTGATCATTCAAATAGTAGTTTCCATTCTCCAACAGTGATTGTGTACTCTCCATCAAATATCCAGTTCCAAATCTTTAATCTTTTTAAACATCAAACTCCTCATTTTGCAGTCAACACTTTATTACCTCACTACTCAACACTTATGAATACATTCTGAAATAAATTTCAAAACTCTATATCTCATGATAAGATTTTGTTTCATTATGCAGAAGTTTCCAATACCTAATATTTTATTATTGAACACCATACTACCAGAAGCACACTCGTCTCCTAACAATGATCATTATCATATGACACCACATGTCATAATTTTGATATTTTTTGGGTTATTTGGTGAGGTATAGGCCTGGTTTGAGTCTCCATTGAGATATGTCTCAAAAAATTGAAACTTTTTATGGTTTTACTTTTATGTAATATTAAGTTGCACAACTAGAAGGAAATAATGTTCCCTCCATTCACGGGGAGACTTTCCAATTTATTTTCAATTATACATGGTTGGATAGCACGATTTGTGCATGGTTAGGTCCAAATCACACATCCCCTTGGAAAACCTGTTAGGGGTCCTTGGTCTGTATGAGGTGTTTCACAATACATTAACATGATTTTTAAAATTGTATGACAACCTTGTGTTGGATCTATAGTTCTTCATAGATATGACTTCACAAATTATGGATGGTTTATCAAACTATGTGGGGAACCCCAAGTAGTCGTTTGGGTCTTGGATAGTTCTAGAGAGATAAACACTATTTATTGCAACCATGCGACCTCTTATGAGTAACTGTGCGAGTTGGTGTATGACCTTGGATGAGGATAAAATGTTGCAAAAAAGCAGGGAGAAACAAAGCATAAAATGATTCAAATAAGAAGAAAAGGTAAAATTAAAAGAAGAAGAATTATATCTTGGACACAAAGATTTATGTGTTTCAAGAAATGATCCATACATCCTTGGAGATTCATAATTTCACTATGATTCGGGAGCACAATTTACAAAGTGATTTCAGAGTTTTATGCACTAACAAAACAGTTTTCTGAAATGGGATAATAAGAAGGAAGAATTTATATTCCACCAACAAAATAGGGAGTCTATTAGGAAACAGTGAAAGGTTGCAAGATGCATGTATCACCACAGTTCCTAGGCCACTGAAGTAAAAGACACTACAACGGATGATAGCAAGATGTCTGCATCACTATACTAGTCTTGCCCAAAGACCACACTGCATTGTTGGATTGGTGTGGACTAATCTGTTTAGATGATGTTGGGATTAATGATTGTGGCCCATATAGTTCCCTAGGACAAAACTCTACATTTCTAGCTCTACGATGAGTTCTTTGGGTGTTGTAGGGGTCAATGCGCCCCAGCTCTGGGGGTCTAGGGGCCGAAGGTATTGGACCCAAATTTTTGGGGACTATACTTACTCTGACTGAATATAGTAGAGGTTACTAGACAACACCCATAAGGAAATTTAGTTGTGCTGAAATTTGGCACAGATACTGTAGCAGGTTGATCATTTGGGACAAGCGCAATGTTGCGATACAGACATCCAATTGTCTTTCACTATATCATCTTGGACTTGTGTTGGAATAGAACTATGTCGATTCAAAATTCTATCCACCATTCACTGTATTTATACATAATTTCTATGTGGTCGGTGGTACAATACTTCATCTTCTTTATTAGCCCATTTTGTTCTATGGTTTCTCGATGTGAAACATTGAGATCTCCCAAAATATTTTTGTCCCAAAACTAGTGAACTCTCTACCTTTCTATTGATGTAGGGATCAGTTCCTGTACCACATAAATCTATACTTCCAATGTTATTCTTTCTTATATATTTTATTCATCTAAAAAACTATTAATTCATTTTGACTCCCAACATTTCTGCAACACACATGGTGTAATGCTCGAGACTTTTATGAGAAATATTTTGTTTTTATCAAAGGAATATTTCACTACACACAACACTAGCTTGGCTTTCTTTACACGCAATCACGGCCTTCCTCGATAGCTTGCATCGTACGCAATACCGAGTTTCACTAAACAATGATATGCTATTAAAATATTAATAAAACTAGCCGTTATGAATAGTAATAACCACTTTTTGAAATTTTATAATTTTTATTTTTCAAATGGACTTCATTTTTGGATTCAGAATATCGAAATTAGCCTAGTGTGAAATTTTTGTATTTTTCTGAAAACTTTCAATTTTTGATGAATAGTGAAACCACTAAGTGGTAGTTAAAAAAACTGAATTTTTCATAAAACGTAATTTTACCGCTTCTGTGAGTGGAATTTCGAATATCCGAGAGACACATTTAATATCAAGGACTAAAATTTGGTTCAATGAGATGAAAATAATTTTTGGTGAATAGTAACTTTTTACTTTTTTTTACAACGGTTAAAAGTAAATACGGTAATTAAGAGTAAAAGTGTTATTAATATTATCCTAACACATGTCCTAATTCTATTGGATAAGTGTAATTCGACCAAAAACAACCTTGGGAATAAAATATGACCATTTAGGCCCACTTGGATTAGATTAGGACATTTATTATTAATTTATTTAAAGAAGGGTTAAAATAGTTAAAATCAAAGTTTAATAAGTAAATCATTTTTAATATGGGGATATAAATAAGATAAATTAGACTATAAATATTCATTATAAAGATAAAAATTATTTCTACATAATGGTATTTTATTTGTAATTTTTAAAAATTATATAATTTAATTTATTTATGACACAATGATGATGCAATAATTATCTTATTAATGAAATATTGACATAATTGATGTTATAAATACCCAAATAAATGTAATTTGAGACTTTTTATGGATTATACTAATTTTATTGGTTAATATGACATGTTATTATTGATTTAATTAACTTTTTTCGAACTAATCATTCTTTTATGATTTTCACAAAAATCAATTACTAAATAGTGTCAAAATTGACATAAAATATTTTTTAAAACAAACATTATATTATTAATTTTAATTTTATTCCTAAAAATCTAAGGTTCGGCCAAATGACATATATATGGTTATATATATTAATAGTAAAAAACTTGGGGTTCGGTTGGGTTGATATAGTAAGTTTATTAACCTTATAGTGTAAGAAAACAAGAAGACACGGTAAAAGTTAAATTATTTTACTTAAAGTTAAATCTAAATGATAAGGTTAAAATTGATACCTAAACTTGTCTAAATTCTATTGGATGAGAGGATTTCAACCCCTACCCACCTTATCTTCGAAATATATCAATTTGGATCTATTAAAAACCGAATTTGACTTTATAATAAAATAATAGTTTTACTTATTTTAAAGGTGCCCCTCTCCTCCCTTATAAAATGGCACCTCCTCCCTCTCTTCCTCACACCACATTGAGCCTTCAGGATCAACCAACCCCTACAAATTTCTCCTCTAAACTTCCCTAGAGACATCCTAGAGGTCCTGGTCTTCTTCAAAGACCAATTTTAGTGCCCTAAAAAGAATTCTCAAAGAAGCGCTGCAAGGAAAAGGTAATGTCAGTTACCGATTCTTTCATCTTTATTTATTGTTCCACTTCTTCTTCTTTAGTTGTTTCATTATGAAGTAATAACATCAATATCACTCATATACTGATATGTTATTATATGTATGAAACAACCCTATTTCACCATCTATCCATCCTACAGAAAATGAAATCACCACACGTGCGTACGTACGGAATACCGTCTCCACGTCGTGGTGTAATCTATTTTCCACCACCACCTTACTTGGATGGGTATAATGGTGTAAATAATGACTAGATATGATTATTGTAAAGTTATATTGATTCTGAAATATTATATATACACTCCAATACAATTCCACAATCATGGGAACGATATCATCGCTCGTGCGTACGTACGGAATACCATCTCCACGATGTGATGCGACTCGTTCTACATGATCTTCATTGAATAATGATTATATAAATGAATTGAATGAATGAATATGATATATATTACACTAATAACATTCTGGAAATGATGTATCTGTAACCTAAAAATAAAAATAAGAATTTATTCGGCAAAACACGCATAAGAACAAAAAGTAATAAACACCCGAATAATAAGTAGCAATGAAATATTACTAATAATAAGCTAATAATATGACCATATATGATATCATAAAAATAAGTATGATTCTGGAATAAGTCAATAACATTATTTAAATCTTTACACAGGAGGTTTGGACACATACGAAGAAAATTGGACCTAAGGTAAGGGAAAATATCACAATCTCATTTTTATCCGAGATTGTTTATACTTTGGTATTTACTGGGGTGTATTTTATCATCCACATCAATGTTTCCTAAATATGTAATATTGTTTCCATCCACCTACAATTGTTTAAATCCAATTTTACCCTTCGGTGAGTTTTTAGTAAAAGATATGAAAGGAATCTATTGTCATTTTTCATACGAGGTACTTTTTTACTTTTCCGACAAAAGTACGAGAAGAATGTTTTTTATAACATATACGGCATGATTGTATTTTTAAAACATTATTTCCAAGAAGCCTCCTTTACAAGTTTTGAAGTTTATTTTTAATCAAAATCTTTTAGTTTAAAATTTTATGACATGTTAAGAAAGAAAAATGTTTTTGAAGTAGAAAGGATATTTTCTTCATGAATGGAGTTCAAGTGTTTTATCAAAATTATTTTACATATAAGATAATATAGGGTTCTATTTTTATCCCTATTAGTACATTGATTTAATTATGTTGTCAATGAATTATTTTTATGAATTCTTTATCTTATATGAATTGTTTTATGATGTAATGTTGTTTAAAAATCCCATTTTTATTACATGGGTTATGAAATGATGTATGATTTATGATTTTATGGAACACATATTAATGGTATCATTATGAGATGGGTGGGACCTATATCTCCCTCCAATGCATTGGGTAATGATTTTATATCTCATGTGATAGACATGGCTGGAACGATAGGTTAAACCGGTTCAGTGAAACAGGACTGAAACGAGGAGTGAACTCTATTCAGAAATGGGCTTTGTCCACTAAGATAGTCTTGTCCATGAGTCTTGACTAATAAGAAATGATTCTCTATGATTATGTGTGTATGCCACAAAGATTCATGTTTTATGTTATGATTATTGGAATTACATTTCACTACTATGATTTATCCCATGTTATGAAATTATGATCTCTTTTGCAGGGTAAGATTTCCAAAATGTTATGTTTTAATTTTGATTGATATTTCTTTTGTTTAACCTTACTAAGCATTTGAGCTCACCCTTTTGAATGTTTTCTTTCCCCAGGTCAGGAAGACGGTTATTAAGTAAGATATTTCAAAAGGGACTATAGATATGATGAAATAAATGGGAGACAGTTTAGACGCATTATGAACCAGTTGTTTATGCTTCCCAGTATCTAAAGACACTATACCTAAATGGTCCTTTAATGGTTTTGTTATATGTAGTAATAAGTATGATTCAATTCTGATGTAATAACAATGTATGTAAAGTATTGGTCGTTATAGTTGGTATTAGAGGAAAGGTATAGTCAACCTTTGGAAACTAGGATGTGAAAGCCTTAGTAAGAACCCTAAGGAAAACTCTAAGCATAGAACACAATCTTAATGTTTTAGAAATGACCATGAATAACCTAGGATAAGACCATAATTGTAAAATTTTATTATTTATTATGTGGTTTTCCTATCATAATTAGTGTTGCACACACTATTCATCTTGGTTTTAGTCAATGGCCGGAACCCGAAGGAACCGTGTTAATGCGGAATGCGACGGGCATCACAATGATTGTCCCCCTGAGAAACCAAATGTTATGGGAGCTAGAATGCAAAATCTTGTAGCCATGCTCACACAACTTTCTCAAGCTATGAATCATGCAGGACTTCCAAACAAGCAAAGGAAGGAGCAACATTCTGTTGAATACTTCATGAGGCAGTGTCCACCTTCTTTCAGCGGGTCTACAGATCCATTAGTTGTTGAACAATGGATTAGTACTACTGAAAAGATATTTTCAGTTATTCAATGTTCTGAACATGATAAAGTCATCCTAGAAGTGTATCGTTTGGAAGGAGATGCTGATCAATGGCGGAATCTCATTAAGAATACGAGGCAAAGGGATGAAATTGAGTCCATGGAATGGGACGAGTTCAAGAACTTATTTTTCAATAAGTACTTCCCTCGTATTATCCGAACAAAGACGGAGAAGTAGTTTCTTGAACTGAAGCAAAAGGATGATGAATCTGTTGGTACCTATGAAGAAAATTTTACAAGACTTGGAAGGTACGCTTCTGGTATTATTATCCAACATGAGAGTAAGATCGATTGATTTTTTAGTGGCTTAAAACCAAGTCTTCGAAGGGCATTAGCCATAGGGGACATCAATAGCTACAAGGAAATCGTTCGATGTGCTCTCAAAGTTGAGATGGAGATTGGAGTAACCCATCAGTCATATGGGTTTGATAAGAAGAGGAAATTGAATTCAAAGGAAAATCTATAGAGAACATTGAAAAAAAGATGAGCTTTCCCTTATGCTCAAATTATGGAAAGAAACCTGGATCGAGTTGTCTTAAAGGGAAATGTAAATGTTTCAAATGTGGAAAGAAAGGTCATCGGGCATTTGAATGCCGCAATGATGGGAAGAAGATGTCTAATGATGCAAACAAATGAAGGGACACACAGAATGAACCTACTATACTTCAATGTTTCAAGTGCAAGGAGATGGGGCATTATGCTAATCAATGCCCAAATCAAAGGGTTGATGATGATGGTTGACATCAACAAACTCTTAAGGCTAAAGACAAAGGAAAGTCACATGAAATTTCTATCAGCGATGTGGAGTACGATAATGATGTGGTGAAAGGTACACTTACTATCCACTCTAAAGTAGAAAATGTTTTATTTGATTCTGGATCCACCCACAATTTTATTTATGAAGATTTTTCTAAGGGTATCACCGTATTACCTCAACAATTAGATGTTGGGTTAGCTATGACAACACCTAATGGCACAACAGTTGCATCAAAAGTTTATAATTCTTCCCCAATTGATGTTTGTGGGAAAGTGCTTCCTCCAAATCTTGTGATCCTTCCTATAGTGGAATTTTATGTGATTCTTGGCATGGATTGGCTTTCTTTATATGGAGCTCATATCAATTGCCAAAGAAGGGAAGTCACATTTCATATTCCAGATCAATCTATGATCGTCTATCAATGCAAGGATGAACATAACCTTCCAGTGGAAATTTATTCCATCTTATGGGTCTTGATTCAACTTAATGAAGGTTATTTATCTCAAATGGTTGGGGAGAAACTCCCAATTAAGAATATTCCCATTGTACAGGAGTTTGATGATGTCTTTTCGGAGGAATTTCCTGGTCTTCCACCAAATTGTGAAGTTGAGTTTTCAATAGAACTCCTACCGGGTGCTTCACCTATTTCAAAGACACCTTATAGAATGGCCCTAATTGAGTTGCAGGAATTGAAGAAGCAACTCCAAGAGAATATTGATAAGGGATTCATATTCCCTAGTGCGTCACCTTGGGGAGCACATGTTCTATTTGTTAAGAAGAAAGATGGGTCAATGAGACTCTGCATTGATTATCGAGAACTTAAGAAGATCACTATCATGAACAAATATCCTCTCCCACGCATTGATGACTTATTTGACCAACTACACGGAGCTCAATACTTTTCCAAGATTGATCTTCGTTCAGGGTATCATCAATTAAGGGTCAAAAGGGAGGATATAACAAAAATGACTTTTCGTACAAGGTATGGACACTATGAATTTATAGTGATGCCATTTGGTCTTACTAATGCCCCTGCTATCTTCATGGATCTGATGAATAGTGTCTTTAGAGACTATCTTGATCAATTTTTGGAAGTCTTTATAGACAATATTCTTGTCTATTCAAAGAGAAAGGAAGAACATGAAGATCACTTGAGAATTATATTGAAGACCCTGAGAAAGGAGAAGCTTTATGCAAAATTTACCAAGTGTGAATTATGGCTTCAAAAGGTTGCATTTTTGGGTCACATAATCTCAAAAGAGGGGATATCTGTGGATCCAGCAAAAACGGAGGTTATCGAAAGATGGTGAGACCAACAACAGTAACTGAGAACTGAAGTTTTCTTGGTTTGGCTGGATATTATCGACGTTTCGTGAAAGATTTTTCACGATTATCTAATCCACTCACCAGGTTGACTCAAAAAAGAGTTAAGTTTGTTTGGACGGAGGAATGTGAAGAGAATTTCAAGGAGTTGAAAAAAGGTTCTCCAGTGCACCTGTGCTCACACTGCCTTGTAGTGGAGAAAGGTTTGTGATATATAGTGATGCATCCAAGATGGGGATGGGGTGTGTTCTTATGCAAAATGATATGGTGACAGATTATGCCTCACGACAGTTGATAATCCATGAGCAAAATTACCCAACTCATGATTTGGAGTTAGCTGCGGTAATTTTTGCATTAAAGATTTGGAGGCATTATCTTTATGGAGAAAGGTGTGAAATTTATACTGATCATAAAAGTTTAAAGTATATTTTCACCCAAAAGGAGCTGAATATGCGCCAAAGAAGATGGTTGGATCTGATTAAGGATTACGACTGCTCAATTCATTACCACCCTGGGAAAGCAAACAATGTGGCAGATGCATTAAGTCGACAAGACCATGCCAGTTTATCCACAATGAGGATCACAAAAAATCCAATATTTATGGATTAACAAAGGATGGATCATGGAATTATAATGGAAGGGGAAAAATCATATCTTTCTCAAAAGAATGTTCAACCATCTATACATGTGAAGATTAAAGAGGCGCAGAAAGAAGATGTAGAGTTACCAAAGAAGGTGACAAATATTCCTGAATTCAACCTTGATTGTGATGGGATAATAAAGTTCAGGAATCGGGTTTGTGTTCCTCCCATCCCTGAATTAAAGAAGGATCTACTGGATGAGGCTCATAGTTCATCATTCTCTATTCATCCTGGAAGCACGAAGATGTATATGGACCTGAAAGAGTACTTCTGGTGGGATGGCATGAAAAGAGATGTTGCTGAATATGTCTCTCGATGCTTGGTTTATCAGCAAGTTAATGCTCAGAGATAGAAGTCTAAGGGGATGTTACAACCATTACCCATACCCGAATGGAAATGGGAAAACATCACTATAGACATTGTCACAGGACATCCTAAAACATCCAAAGGCAATAATGCTATCTGGGTCATAGTTGATCGTCTTACAAAGTCTTCACACTTCCTTGCTATTAGAGAGGATTTATCTCTGGATCAGCTTGCCAGGATATATGTAAAGGAAGTGGCAAGATTGCATGGAGTACCACTTTCTATTATATCTGATCAGGATCCAAGGTTTACCTCAACGTTCTGGCGAAGTCTTCAGCATACTCTGGATACAGAGTTGAGTTTCAGCACTACTTATCATCCTCAGACAGATGGTCAGTCTGAGAGAACAATTCAAACTCTAGAAGATATGTTGAGAGCTTGCTCTATGGATTTCAAAGGTGGTTGGGATCAACACCTACCTTTGGTGTAATTTTCTTATATTAATAGCTTTCACGCCAGTATTTAGATGGCTCCTTATGAATCTCTCTATGGAAAGAAATGCAGGACTCCAACTTGCTGGGATGAAGTTTGGGAAAGAAAGCTATTAGGACCTGATCTTGTTGACGAGATGGCAGAAAAGGTCCGATCTATTCAACAACACATAAGAGTAGCTCAGAGTCGACAGAAATGTTATGCCGAAAACCGAAGAAAATACCTAGAGTTTGAATTTGGTGATAAAGTGTTCCTACGAATATCTCCCTGGAAGAGGGTCATGAGATTCGGAAAGAAGGTGAAGTTGTGCCCTAGATATATTGGTCCATTGGAAATAATCGATCGTGTTGGAAAGGTAGCTTACTGATTGGCGCTTCCACCGAATCTCCTTCAAGTTCACGATGTGTTCCATGTATCTCTCCTGAGAAAGTACATACCTGATCCTTCACATGTACTCAGCTCAGAAGTTGTACCGCTGGAGCAAGATCTTTCTTATGAAGAACAAACGATAGATATTCTGGATCATAGCGAAAAAATCCTACGGAACAAGACCACTCGCTTGGTGAAAGTTTTATGGAGGAACCACCAATTAGAAGAAGCTACATGGGAGCTTGAGGATATGATGTGGGAGAGGTATCCTCATCTTTTTGTTACAAAGTGACGAATTTCGAGGGTGAAATTCATTTTAAGGGAGGTAGAATGTAACGCTCGAGACTTTTATGAGAAATATTTTTTTATCAAATGAATCCTTCACTACACAGAACACTAGCTTGGCTTGCTTTACATGCAATCACGTCCTTCCTCGATAGCTTGTGTCGTACGCAATACCGAGTTTCACTAAATAATGATATGCTATTAAAATATTATTAAAACTAGTCATTATGAATAGTAATAAACACTTTTTGAAATGTTATAATTTTTATTTTTCAAAATGGACTTCTTTTTTGGATTCGGAATATCGAAATTAGCCTAGGGTGAAATTTTGGTATTTTTCTGAAAACTTTCAATTTTTGATGAATAGTGAAACCACTAAGTGGTAGTTAAAAAACTAAATTTCTCATAAAACATAATTTTACCGCTTTTGTGAGTGGAATTTCGAAAACCCGAGAGACAGAGTTAATATCAAGGACTAAAATGTAGTTCAATGAGATGAAAATAATTTTTGGTGAATAGTAACTTTTTACTTTTTTTTACCATGGTTAAAAGTAAATAGGTTAATTAAGGGTAAAAGAGTTATTAATATTATCCTAACACATGTCCTAATTCTATTGGATAAGTGTAATTCGACCAAAAACAACCTTGGGAATAAAATATGACCATTTAGGCCCACTTGGATTAGATTAGGACATTTATTATTAATTTATTTAAAGAAGGGTTAAAATAGTTAAAATCAAAGTTTAATAAGTAAATCATTTTTAATATGGGGTTATACAAAAGATAAATTCAACTATAATTATTCCTTAAAAATATAAAAAATCTTTCTACATAATGGTATTTTATTTGTAATTTTTAGACATTATATAATTTAATTTATTTATGACACAACGATGATGCAGTAATTATCTTATTAATGAAATACTGACATAATTGATGTTATAAATACCCAAATAATTTTAATTTGAGACTTCTTATGGATTATACTAGTTTTATAGGTTAATATGACATATTAGTATTGATTTAATTAACTTTGTTTGAACTAATAATTCTGTTATTATTTTCACAAAAATCGATTACTAAATAGTGTCAAAATTGACATAAAATAGTTTTTAAAACAAATATTATATTATTAATTGTTATTTTATTCCTAAAAATATAACGTTTGGCCAAATGACATAGATAAGGTTATATATATTAATAATAAAAAACTTTGGGTTCGTTTGGCTTGATATAGTAAGTTTATTATCATTATAGTGTAAGAAAACAAGAAGACACGGTAAAAGTTAAATTATTTAACTTAAAGTTAAATCTAAATGATAAGGTTAAAATTGATACCTAAACTTGTCTAAATTCTATTGGATGATAGGATGTAGACCCCTACCCACCTTAGCTTCGAAATATATCAATTTTGAGCTATTAAAAACCGAATTTGACTTTATAATAAAATAATAGTTTTGGTTATTCCAAAGGTGCCTCTCTCCTCCCTTATAAAAGGGCACCTCCTCCCTCTCTTCCTCACACCACATTGAGCCTTCAAGCTCGGCCAAAACCCGCCAATTGTTCTTCTACACCTACCTAGAGACTTCCTAGAGGTCCTGGTCTTCTTCAAAGACCAATTTTAGTGCCCTAAAAGTAATTCTCAAAGAAGCGCTTCAAAGAAGAGGTAATGTCCGTTACCGATTCTTTCATATTTATTTCTTCTTCCACATCGTCTTCTTTAGTTGTTTAATTATGAAGTAATAACATCATTATCACTCATATACTGATATGTTATTATAAGTATGAAACAACCCTAGTTCACCATCTATCCATCCTACAAAAAACGAAATCACTGCGCGTGCGTACGTACGGAATACCGTCTCCACACCGTGGTGTAATCTATTTTCCACCACTACCTTAATTGGATGGGTATAATGGTGTAAATAATGACTATATGATTATTTTAAAGTGATATTGATTATTAAATAGTATATATACACTCCAATAAAATTTTACAATCATGGGAACGATATCATCGCTCGTGCGTACGTACGGAATACTGTCTCCACGATGTGATGCGACTCATTCTACATGATCTTCATTGCATAATGATTATATAAATGAATTGAATGAATGAATATGATATATATTAAACTAATAACATTCTGGAAATGAGTTATCAATAACCTAAAAAGGAAAATAAGAATTTATTCGACAAAACACGCATAAGAACAAAAAGTAATAAATACACGAATAATAAGTAGCAATGAAATATAACTAATAATAAGCTAAGAATATAACCATATATGATATCATAAAAATAAGTATGATTCTGGAATAATTCAAAAACATTATTTAAATCATTATATAGGAGGTTCGTACACATACGAAGCCAATTTGACCTAAGGTAAGGGAAAATATCACAATCTCATTTTTATCCGAGATTGTTTATACTTTGGTATTTACAGTGGGTGTATTTTATCAACCACATCCATGTTTCCTCAATATGTAATGTTGTTTCCATCCACCTACAATTGTTTAATTCCAATTTTACCCTTCGGTGAGTTTTTAGTAAAAGATATGAAAGTAATCTTTTGTCATTTGTCGTACGAGGTACTTTTTGACTTTTCCAACAAAAGTACGAGAAGAATGTTTTTTTAACTTATACGGAATGAATGTATTTTTAAAAAAATATTTCCAAGAAGCTTCCTTTACAAGTTTTCAACTTTATTTTTAATCAAATTATTTTAGTTTAAAATTCTATGACATGTTAAGAAAGCAAAATGTTTTTGAAGTAGAAAGGATATTTTCCTCAAGAATGGAGTTCATGTGTTTTATCAAAATTATTTTACATCTAAGATAATATAGGGTTCTGTTTCTATCATTATTGTTAAATTGATTTGATTATGTTGTGAATGAATTATTTTTATGAATTCCTTTATCTTATATGAATTTCTTTATGATGTAATGTTGTTTAAGAATCTCATTTTTATTACATGGGTTATGCAATGTTGTATGATTTATGATTTTGTGGCACACATATGAATGGTATCATTATGAGATGGGTGGGACCTATATCTACCTCCAATGCATTGGGTAAAGATTTTATATATCATGAGATAGACATGGCTGGAACGGCAGGTTAAATCGGTTCAGTGAAACAGGACTGAAATGAAGAGTGAACTCGGTTCAGAAATAGACTTTTTCCACTAAGATAGTCTTGGCCATGAGTCGTGACTAATAAGAAATGATTCTCTATGATTATATGTGTATGCCACAAAGTTTCATTTTTTAAGTTATGATTATAGTGATTATATTTCACTAATATGATTTATCCCACGTTATAAAATTTTGATCTCTTTTGCAGGGTAATATTTCCAAAATGTTATGATTTTATTTTGATTGATATTTCTTTTGTTTACATTTACTGAGAATTTGAGCTCACCCTTTTGAATGTTTTCTTTCCCTAGGTCAGGAAGAAGGTTATTAAGTAAGATATTCCAATAGGGACTATAGATATGATGAAATAAATTGGAGACTGTGTAGACGCTTTATGAACCAGTTGTTTATTTTTCCCAGTTTCTAAAGACACTATACCTATACGGTCCATTAATGGTTTTGTTATATATCCTAATAATTATGCTTCAATTCTGATGTAATTACAATGTATGTAATGTATGGGTTGTTATACATGGTTTTTGCACTATTTAGTAAACTCTGTGGTCACACCATGCAACCTATGTTAGTGTTTAATTTTTAGGATTTCCTATATTTTCACTCTTAGTTTATAAGGAGTTAAACCCCCATTTCTCTCAACAAAACATGTTGTATGACCCTTGGGAGATCTTATAGGAGTTCCAGACAACACCCTCATTGATCATAGCCCTTGTTTTGTTTATTTACAAGAGGATAGAGGCGATTTCTTCCTCTCATTTCCCATTACTTCCACCCTACATTCTCTCTTGTATTTGGCTTCCCATATCAACCCTAGTTATCATGTGGCTCAATTTTAGTGTTCAAGTGGAGTTTTGAGGGGTATTTTGTTGTCTAGGTGTTGTAAACAATATTTCTCATCTTTTGGGTGTGGTCTCCATTAAAGGCGACAAATTATGAAGTGTTCCATATTGGTTTCTGCTTCTTTGAGGTAGGTGTTTCTATTTCATTGTCTCATTTTCGAATTCTAAGCATGATTGTAGTTTCTAAATTCCCTTTTATGAATGTATGATTATATTTGAAAGACTTATGGTGTTTCGAATCAATAAATTGGGTTTTGATATTGGAGTAATTGGTTTTTCATATGAATTCTATGTTTTTAACATTGAAATGGAATATTTTATTATGTTAAGCCCCATATAAAATGAACTATGTATTTTGGAAGTGGTTTTCATGTTTTTCAATGATCTTTGACCCAATTGTGGTTTTCAAAAAGTGAAAACAAGGTTTTAGAGAGAAGATTGTTTTCAATTAATGAGTTTACCACCAAATAGTATGTAAAGGGTTGTTTTAATGTAATTAAAATGGTGATTTGAAATTTTTATCTTATTTACCCCCTATGAAATGTCATGCTGGATTGTTCTAATTGGTTTGGCAGAGAGTTTTGGCCTTTTTGTCTTGTTTTGGTTTTTCAAAGATGAATACGCTTATTGAATGGTTTCATTAAAATGATTAAAAATAAATAAGTGATTTATTTAGAACACTTAAAATTATTTTAGTGGTTCCTACAATTTTTTATAGAAATGAAGTAATATGTAAATGTTTTATATTTCTAAATTAGAGGGCCATTTTATAATGGTGAATTTGAAAAGTTTTACATTCATGGTCCATTTCCATGGTTACCAAATGGTGGTTGGAATGTATTTTCTGAAATGCAAAAGGGTTTTCCATTATGGGGCATGTTTTTGTGTTAAAGTTACATTTGGAACATTAGTTTTAAATGGTTCATACAGATGACACCCCATTATTACTCCTAACTTGTTCACCCATTGTGTGGCTTTGTGACCAATATGTGGTTCTAGTTTTCTTCCCATATAAGGGAATGTACTGATTATTCCTTGAGTGCATGTTATATTGGTGGGGGTTTTCATCAATGGGTTTTAGGGGTAAGGGTTAATTTTTATGCCATGTTGGTTAGAAATGTCTCATTTTCACTAATAATAACTTCCTTATTAGTATTGGTATATCAAGTACTACGTGGAAGATATTGTTTTTTCCAATAGTCAGTTGACACACCAATAGTTTTCCTTAAGTATTGCTAGGAACAAGGACTATGTAGATTTTTATCCTGGTTTTGATGATTTTGGGGGCAACCACGATGATAGTTATAGACATAGCATATACTGATCTCTATTTCAAGTGGTTATGCCATTATACGGTTAGTTACAAGGCTCTTTAGTGACATTTGGGTCTCTCCAAAACACATGGGTTTTCTCGATGGGTTATTTATTAAGGGGAGTTTGATCTAATACATTATTTTATTGATTCCCCAACATTCATTATTATGTAACCTTTCCTTTTGTAGTTTATATCCCATTTTTTTATTCCTTTAAATATATGTGGGGTGTCTTCTTGATATGCTTAAACCATGGATGTTGGGTAATTTCCTTTGACAAAAAATTAGTTTGCAAATATGTTATGGAAATATTTTTCTGGTTTTAAAGGTTATTTTGTGAGTTATCTGATGTTTATTTCAAAACGTGTTTTGGATTAAATATGGATTCAGGTGAAATGTTTTATAGTAACTATTTTCATTTGAAAAAAATTGTATTGTTTTAAGAATTAATAGTGGGTGTGTTTATTTGATATGGCTTAGGCTGGTGGATTTGTTTTCAAAATTTGTGTTTTTAGTTTTGTAAAACAATGTGAATCTATTTTAATAGTGATTATGGTCATGTTTTTGTTTTTATTATATGATAAATTTTAAAATCCTATTTATTTAGTTTATGTTGAAACTATTAGTGATGAATTTAACTAGGAAACATAATGAATTTTTTTGATGGGTTTTGGTGATCTACATATCTTTTTTACTCACACCTATAAAAATTTTAGGTTAGGATATTTCAATTAGATATCTCATTCAATTTGGTCATAGATTGTAATGTGGGGTGAGTTTCATGGTGTTGTGTAACTGGTGGTTGGGTGAGAAGATGTTATGAGCTCAACTTGTTTGGGTGGTAGACATTTTCTTTATAGATAGTGTTTTTTCTCTTCTACCTGATTGTATTTCCAATTATTGATGTTATTATGTATATGAAAAGGGGTATGGACCATGGTTGTTGGTTATGACTTAATTATAATGAAGTTATTTATTTTGTTCCCTTATATTTATTTATTTATTATAATTATTTATCTCTGATTTGGGGAAAAATTTTCTTAGGGGATTCATGTGATGCAATGATGCCTGTCACCATCCTATAGGGATCAGGAATTTCCTTCAAGCCTAATAGTAAATCCATTTGAGTGTTGAGATAGATGGTATCTTGGGCCAGTTTATTACAAAATTGTATTAGAAATTTTAGGTTTTCCACGGGAGGAAAATAAACATATTGAGATAAAATTATAATTTAGGGATGTCCTGATAGAATCAAGATTAAGGTAGTTAGATCTTGAAAGGTACTATTTTGAAGATTATATATAGCTCTTTCTTGTCCCAAGCCTTGGGATTTCATGGGATGTTTTGATTGGAATCATGGATTTCAAGTTTCATTATGTTGTTTTTCCAAGTTTTTGTGTTGTGTAATTGTCAATTTTTGGCTCCCCAGTGTCTATTTAGTGCCATTGGGGAACTCTCTCTAGATTTGGGGTGATGTGGAAGGGAACATTAGCAACACAATTATCTCACACTTCTTCGGAAATCATGTGGTGCTCGTGTGGTCAATTTATAATTCCTTGCACTTTGTGTTGAACGGTTGAAACCCGATCTCCCAAACCAAGGTGGACAAGGTATGCCTAACACTATTTTATACTTAGATAGCATGTTTGTACTCCTCTTGAATATCATGCTTCTCTAAAAGTGGGGTTCACTTGTTTTATGTGTAATGAGGTGTTTTTTGTTCCCCTTTTGGGATGTGTATCCTGAAATCCTTGTGTATTTATTGTGCAGTTCTATTTATGTGCTTGGTTTCGGAACCCTTGTTTTGGAAAATAAAAACATTTTGAATAAATTTTTTATCTGATCATAGTTTTATGAATAAATGGGAAGATTGAATTACTATTTATTCGGAAATATTTAATAATGTTGTGGTTTCCCTTATGCTATTTGTTAAATTATATATTTGAAAAGAATGTTTTCTTTTGAAATGTTTAACAACCCAGCTCTTTATGAAGGTTAAGATCATTATTTTCAGGTATAAAACCCTTTTATCCTTATAAATGTCCCCTAAGGCCTAAGGAATGTCTCATGATCATTTGGGGCTTGTTTGGAGCTTGGAGCTCTGAGTTATGAAGGAAATGAATTAGGCACACAATTTGATCAAATTGTGTACTAGGGCCGCACAACACGGAAAAAACATGTGGAGTGTTGATGTGTTCCATATAGGGGAGTGCACGAGATGATCATAGTTAAAATAACCATGATCTCAAACCAAGCAGGTCCACTATCCTTTGGACGGTGGTAGGAACATGATTTACGCATGTTTTGGTCAATCGTGGGTCTAAGCCACATTCCCATTAAAACCTGGGAAAATTAGGATTTTCCCTATCCAATTATATATTTTTAACCTTTCCTTTCACTTCTCTTGGATTGCGCAATAGGCTCTCATTCGTTAGGAGCTCCCTCATGTCTATGGTTAAGCATTGAAGCCACTTCTCCATTGGGACTATATTTCCTTCACAATTAGCTGCATTGGATAACAAATAGTCTTACTTCCATTATTAGTTTCTCTCATCATCATATAAGATATTTTTGGGTGATCTGACATGCACTATTTTTAGTGTATTTGTCTATTATTATTATTTATAGTGTTCTAAACCATTATAGAAGAAAATACTAGATGAAGAGTCATCAACTAGCATAAGGTATGTGGTCTAGTATATTTCCCAAAATATTTCGGTGTATTTATATATATTTCATCGATGTCTTGCATTCTATACATTTTTGTGTGGTGCATAAAATATTATTCCCTTGTTAAATTAATTGAAGCATGTGGAGATACTCTCATAGATCATGTTAAGACATTATAGGGGGTCTACCTTTTTCATGGTCACCTATTTGAGTGTGTTTAATTAAATTATATCCTTTATATAAATGTCTAATTAACTAATCCATCTTCGTAGAGGTTCGGATTTAAGTAAAAATTGGGGATTCATTGATTATTAAAATTAAATGGTTTAATTTAATTAAATATAAGTGAGTAGAGAATTCATTTCACGTCTAATCAATATATAATAAAATATCTAATTTGTGATACCCATGGTATAATTGGGTTAAATAAATATAAATGATTTAATAGGAAATGTCACATGATTATTTGGATTAGGAAATAGATATTGGTTCTTGGAAAAAATTTAATAGACTTGTTGAGCATGGAGTTTCACACTCCCTTACATTGGGTGTTGGAATAGATTATCACACCATTTACTTCGTTTATAGGTATTACGTTCCACATTCCCTTACATCAGGTATTGGTATGAGGACCGAGCCCACTATATCAAGGGTTGTGAATGAAAACTCACCCCACTACCTTGACTGAAGATCCTGGTGTCTCTCACTCTTATGAGATAAGGGATACTACCATTGCTAGATCATATAGCTCGTTAGACTATGCATATTTGCTTCAGTTAGCCCCACATCTAGCTAACATCTAGTATCTATGTATATGCCAATATATGTTCTCACATGAATAGTGTATAGAAAAATATGTATATTATGTATAGAGGATTATAAATTTATAAAGATGAAAAATTGAGATTAGGATTATTCCATCCTATGTTGAAGAAGGTAGATCCTGGCAAGTGTCCTATAGGAACCTGAGATGAATTGTTTTTAGTTCTTAAAATAATTTATTTTCTATTACACCTACACATTTCTATGTTTCATACATTGATTTGATTATTCTCGACACTATTAGTGATGGCCTACTGATTTTATCTCACACCCTTATCGGGAAGAGAATGGTACCCAAGAAGACATCATGATTGAATGTGTGGATAAGGTAAAATTCCCTATCATGGATGATGGATATGTTTCTCTTGTAGCATGGGATCATGGGATCATATGACTGGGTGTATTGTTGTAATGCTAGTGGAGTTTCATTTTGGTATTTATCCCTTTTTTATAGCCTGTTGTATACACCTATACTATGTATTACTATATTCCCCATTTTGTACATCATTATGTCATGGAATCATGTTGTATATGTCTCGGCCTATGTCTTGATTGTTATTTCAGTATCTTGTATAATTATCATTTTTTGTTGATTATTTATTTTCCTTCGAATGCTTTTTCATTTATATTTTGTTTATATTATTTTTATTTATTATTTCTGTTTATTTCCACTATAATAATTCGATATAAGACTATTGTCTCACAACTGTACCAACATAAACCTTCATTGGTATTTGGGAACCTCTTAATGTATGAGGAGGCATGCTTGAGTCCGTTTGACCCACCGTCTCGGGGTACCATCTTAGTGGCTCCCATTCAAGACATTACAAAGAGGTATCATGACTTTTTTTTTCTTTTGTATTAGTATTTGGGTATTAGATCGGAGACTATGACCAAGGAAAAATTTGGTAATGATCATGTGTTTGGGAGTAACTGACTCGCGTATAGTGGAAACTAAAATTACCTGTGATTTTTTATTATTGTTATTGGATTACACATATTATATTGGTAATTACTTCACCATTGGGTGATTACCATGTTTTGGGACATTATTATTGTTGATATTATCAATACATATTTCTTTTTACCCTTGGTCAGTGTAGCAAGGAGGTAGATTTTCGTACATCATGATGAGAACTTTAGGATTTATATGTCTTGGATTCTTTTATTCCATATTTACTTTCTATATTGCATTGTCTAATATATATAGTGTGGTTCCTTGATTATTATATTAGGAAATTTCCTAATTCTTCTTTCAATGGTAAAATAATTGGGTTAAATAATGTTTTTACATCAATCTAATGAGTGTTTTCCTATAATGATTGATGATGCCACCATGATTAACCTATTATACTATGATTTAGTCATTGATCACTGGTCCCATGGGATGAAACATTAGTTCATTTTAGTAAATTAATGTGAATGGAAACGTTTTATTTAGGTACTTCTATAAATTTGGAATGGCAATTCATTTAATCAAATCATTTTATATGACTTGTGATGTCCTGATACTGAATGTAAAGGCTAGGTTATAGTTAAATGGTGTGCCAATTGCAATTTATAAGATAATGGATTTAATAAATCGATAATGGCGACATAATTAACTAGATTGTGATATTTATTTATATATAAAAGTGTATGAACTTAAGGGGATTTTAAAATATTTAATTGAAATGGTTACCATTAAATGGGGATGTAAATTTTAAATTAAAACTATTTTCCCTATAACATTCAGTTGAAACACTCTATACCAGAACATTAATCTTGTGACAAAAGACCTAGAACCAAACTTGACATTTGTAGTGGGTATTTAGGAGTGTCTCTAATGATTCTTATAGAATTTTGTGGTCTTCCTTTATCACATGAACCTGGATTTTAAAGAAGGTAGATAATTATAACCTTTTCTATATGAAGTCCATGTACCTATATTATTATTTATATATGATCCTATTTCATTTAAATTATATTTTTATGCATGAATTTGACATTGTAAAATCATTTCATCATCACAACCTCAAGTAATATGTTAGGAGGGTAGTAACAACTATGACCTAGAGCTGGTGGGCCATGATCCACTAGTGTTGCCTCTCATAGTTCCACCAAGGGAACCACAAATTATACCAAACCTAGGAATTGATGGCTAATTTGTAGTGTTTCTTCTATGTATAATGCAATATATGAAAATAATTATGAGACATTATCCTACTATGGAAGAGTTGAAATCATTTTCCAGTAATTGCACCCACCTACATTTTCTTGTGATAGAGTCCCTTGGGTTGTAGAGATATGGATGGATTCCTTGCTTTATATATTCAAGAATCCAAAAATTCATCAAGAGAGGAGGGTCACGATTGCAGCTTATTGTTGGATCTTGAATATATATATTATACACAAGAGGGGGGGTGAATTGTGTCTTTCATATTTTTCGTTAACTCTTCAATTGAAGGAGTTTTGTCCTCTATGCTTTATCAGATTTGATCATGCAGCGAAATAAGTAAAAGTAGGGACACATAGATGTATAGTGGTTTGTGGAACAGAATTCCCCTAGTCCACTCTACCAATGCTCAACTCCACGAGCATGGGGATTTTCATGATCTGTTCCTCTTTTCCACATACCTTCCAATAACTTAAAAATAGGAAATTGACACCTTTACAATTTTCAGGATAACAAAGCCTTCTGGTTCAAACATGAACCTACTCAGCTTAGTACGAGAAGCTGGTTACTGAAGATAAAAATAATTTTAGAAATAAATTTTCTAGTTGATATTCACAATTGCAACAGAATGCAATTGACAGCAGATGGATCGTCGTCTCTAGAAATATTGATTTTCAAGTCGAAGCAGTTCTGAGTCGATCCTGTTACAGTAGATATAGAGATATAAATCACAACTTCAGAAGTAGTAGATCTACAGTAGATATTTCATGTATAACAAGGGAATATTCTATCGAGTTCCTCATTCTTAAATAAACAGAGCTTTGACGCTCCATTTGAATATGCCGAACCGAGTGCTCTTTGCAGTCTCTATTTTCGACCGTTCCGAAAAATAGATTGATCACCACACTCATGTGCTTGTTGTTTCAGAGAAAAAATATATAATAAATCTGAAAAAATCTCCTGCACATTAAGATCCATAAAATTAGCCTTTTGATTCGCGATATTCAAATATTTGAATTTACAGATTTGTTTTAACTTCCCTGAAGACTCAGCATAAAATTATCCTTTTAATTTGATCTTT
This sequence comes from Viscum album, assembly GCA_963277665.1. Classification (NCBI taxonomy): domain Eukaryota; kingdom Viridiplantae; phylum Streptophyta; class Magnoliopsida; order Santalales; family Viscaceae; genus Viscum; species Viscum album. The sequence goes on along the minus strand of OY728155.1, from coordinate 109,021,159 downwards.
AATCCATTGATAAAACAGATTTGAATCGGTCAAAGTCGTATTTTGAAATTGACATTAAATCCGGCTTGAAATCCACCTAACAATCAGCTTGCTGACCATTGTATAAAAATAACATCTTTCAAACTTTCTGACGCCAAACGTAAGGTTGATGATGTGGCCTCCAAACGTAGGGTTGACAACGTAAGCTTTAAAATAAACATAGGGTTCATGTTACTTTCTTCAAAAGTAAGGTTGATCATAAACATAGGTTTTATCATCTATACTTTTTCTTCAACTCTCAGACAAAAGATAAAAGATCCATTCAATGAACGTATGGTTGTTTACAAAAGTAAGGTTGATGAACCATACTTTTGAGAAAATACGCAACGTTTAGTACTTATGTACAGTTCTCTTTCCAAACTTTGTTGATAACCCATATGTATGATTCCTTCATAACGTAAGGTTATTCTTCCATACTTTGCTGATAACGTATGGTTGATTAACCATACTTTTCTCTTATCTAAAAAAGTATACATGCTTTTCATCCTTACACTACGTTTATCCATGTAGGGTATGAAAAATGATTCCAGGACACACTAAAGCAGATCCCGAAGAAGTAAGGTATGAACAGTGTTTCCAAAACGCACTAAAACAGTTCCCGAATAAGTAATAAATTCTCGTTATTTCAAGAGTAAAATAAATTATTAAATTTCAACAAAATACTAAATAAAATCATTAGAAAATAATTAAGGGTATTTGTGAGCATCAAAATTATCATAAAGAGACAGATTATTATTTTCAATAATCTCCCCCTTTAAATAAATTTATTATGTATTGTTGAAACAATACATTACTCAAGAATCTCCCCCTTTCTGATGACCACAAAACCCATAAAATAATTAATGAACTCAGCATACAAAATTAATTTCATATAGTTTTGAAATTATAAAAAGATAAATACAATATGAAATTTTCCTTAAATTTATCCATTTTTAATTTCTCCCCCAATAAGATAAATGTAAAAACAAATTTCTCCCAAAAAGATACTTAAAAAATATATTGTTTATCCAATGTTCTCCCCCTTTTTTTGATATCAAAAAGTTTGATAAAATATGGAATAGAACACATGTTGATGTTGTACTGAACATTAGTAAATGCTATAATTAACAGTTTAATAGTAGGGTAATCTGATATACTGGCATATGCTAACGTAAAAAAGTAATAAACAAATAGAGAAAGAAACAAATAAACAATGAAGGAAATTTTCATTCAAAAACTGCAGTATGTACATGAAAATGATATACACAGGAATTAAGTTTTGGGCAAGGTAGTCAATAGGTTCTGTCTCCTCTGGATTACAGACTTGATTTCTATAAACAATTCCTTGAGTCTCTTCATTATCCCATCTCCATGTTTCATAATGAGCTCTATGTTCTATTGAGTGATATGAATATCCTCAATTAAATTGACCCTGAAAAACTCATCCATCCTTTCCTCTTTATCTATAAACACTAACATATTCTATGACATCAGATTTAATAGTGTTCTGATTGGTGGCTCACTAGATGTCAGTTGATCCACTAAAAATCTCTGACTGTCCAGCAACACTGATAATGGAGCACTGTTACATTGAATATCTTGCAACCTATCATTAATGTTTTTCATCGCGGCTCTGATAGCTTGAAATGTTCTAATTAAATCAGGTAAAGTACCTGATCCACTAACAGCACAATTTGAAACTAATGCAAATTGGTTCTCCATAAAAAAAATTAGATCTAATAAATATGTCTTCATAAACATTTCAGATTTCAACTTTACAACTTCATTAATCATATCCCTTTTAAACAGTTCAACTTCTTTCCTTGAGACTGTACTCTCCTTCAGCTTTTGAAATCTCAATTGTTCTAAGTCTAAGGAATTTCTCAGAGTGATATTCTCATATTCCAACTGTGACAGCTTTCTGTACAGTTCTTCAACATCTTTCTTCCTTGAATCAGAGATACCTTGTGCTTGATTCACATTCTCAGGCTCTGGATGATGCAGTAGTTACAAAGGTAATGGGTCAGCATCAGATTGTTCTTTCTCTTTGTCATGAGTGGGTTGGTCCACAGATTTTTCCTTAGAGTCCTCAGACTCCTCCATAGAAAAATACTCTTGATGTACCTCTATTTTAGCATCAGGGAGATTTTCATCACAAACATCAGCATCTTTGTCTTCCAATGGAATTTCGAGAACATTATTTTCAAGAGTTTCCTGAGGTCTGGCCACTTCCTCAGCAGGCTCTTCCTTCTTATCTTGATCCTACTGAAGTGTATCTTCAACATCAGATACAATATATTCCTGAGTCTCCCTTTGAGCTTCTTCTTGGACTCCTGATCCCTCTACTGTTGTTGTCCTTTCACTAACATCTTCCATGGTCTTATCAATAGTAACTTCTCTTACAAAAGTTTAAAAAAATAACGCTTCTTTTGTTGCAAATGAAGGGAAGTAATTTCCTCATTAACAGGTCTAGTTCTTTGAGATTGAAGTCCCTCCTGACTTATTTCTTCCTCGCCATATTCCACTATAAATTAGATCCTTATTTCTACATTTTTTGACTCATGATTCAGCTTGTCCCTCCTTGGACTTAGTAGGTTGAGCCTGAGCACTCTTCGAGTCTTCCTCAGCTCCTACTGGAAAATTGTTTCCTTTAATGGTGCTCCAGAAATAACCAATTTTTCTTACAGTTCCAGTAATGAATATATTGCGGTGATGAAAATGAACTCTGGCATCCACCAGTCTCACCATATCCTTATTGAACAGCAGTTTAAAAATAAATTGATCGATAGGGTAAAATTTCATTCGGGGCATCACTTTGAAAATAGTAATTGAGGTACCTTACCATGAACATTTGGATGTTTAATTTGATATCACTTAATAGAAGTTACGTTATGTACATATCAGGGTACAAAATATTTTCCATTTCTTCCATTCTGGGAGGTATTCCAGTCTGAATAAATTTAACAAGGATCTTCTGATCCGGTTCTAAATCTTTCACCATCATTTTCATAATAGTTGATGTTCCAAAAAAAAGGAAACAATGTCCTCGGATTTATGCACAAAATCTCCTATGTTTTTCAAATCAAAATGGTATACTCTTTCATGTGGGTAGTTTAGGATTTTTTCTATTTCAACAGAAGAGATTAATAAATCACTATCCTCAATCTTTGCAATCATAGTGTATTCGTCCTCACCTAGACTAAACCGAACTGATCTGAAGAAATGATGCATTTATGCCTCATTCAAAAACTCAGACCTTTCACTATTGAAATTATTCTCATGGTTATGAAAAGATAAATATTGTTTTCTACATCAGATTCATCTCGAAAAGCCATTCCAGATCTATAACTTTACCTTGCAAATTTTTTCATCCAACTGTCTTTTGCTTCTTCGCGTCACTGCTCTCGGGTTCATCTGCTCGCTTGGTCTTTGCCATGGCTAAGTAGAATTCTGAAGGTTCAAATATTTTAGGGTTTGAGGATTCGATGATTATGGGTGTACAACAGTATGAGGTTTTTTGGTTCGAAAGGGTTTTGTTGGGGAAAAGAAACAGTTTCGAATTCGAAAGGGCTCTGACAGCCTTGATTCCCGTGTAATCACTAATCATTACATTTATTTAAAAAAACTAAAAAATAAATAAAATTAAATAAATAACATTTAAAAAATATATTTAAATTTAAATAAAACTAGCCCCCCCTTAATAAAATCAAACCTTGCAGTGGGAAGTGGTGTAGTAAAAATCCCTACTAATTGAATTTCTATATTTATAAATTCTACAAATATATCGTTTTTAATAACATGATCTCTTAAAAAGTGATGCCTTATATCAATGTTCTTAGTTCTAGAATGACTAATAGGATTTTTGAAATATTAACATAAAATAGGTGTATTATTAAAATTCAATCCAAAGTCCATAAGAGTTTTCTTCATCCACAACACTTGTCCACAGCAACTTCCAGCAGAAACATATTCTGCCTCGGTTATTGATATGGAAACTGAATGTTGTTTTGTACTAGACCATAACACTAAAGACTTTCCTAAAAAGTGACATGTTCATGTTGTGCTTTTTCTATCTAATCTACATCTTCCAAAGATAGAATCTGAATATGAAATCTAATTAAAATCAGAAGTTTTAGGATAAAGTATAGATTGAAAAATAGTTCCTTTTAAATATCTAAAAATTCTTTTGACAGTAGTTAAATTAGATTCCTTGGGATATGATTGAAATCTAGCACAAAAAATAATAAATACATTATATCTGGCCTGCTAGCAGTAAGATATAACAAACTACCAATCATAAATCTATATAACTTCTTGTCAACTGATTTCCCAGTTTCATCCAAATCAAGTTTTATATTAGTATGTATCGGAGTTGTAAATGGATTGTTGTTTTCAAGTCCAAATTTCTTAAGTAAATCAGCAATGTATTTTCATTGATTTAAAACATTTCCAAAATCTTTTTGAAATATTTGAAGTCCCAAAAAGAAATTTAATTATCCCATCATACTCATTTCAAATTCTTCTTGCATTAATTTTGAAAATTCATGAGAAATATTATTATTAGTTGATCCAAAAATTACATCATAAATATAAATTTGAACCAATAAAACATTATTTTTCACAGTTATCTTAAAGAGTGTTGGATCTACCAATCCAACAGTAAAGTCATTTTTCAAAAGAAAAGAACTTAATCTTTCATACAAAGCACTAGGTGCTTGTTTAAGGCCATAAAGAGCCTTAGTAATTTTAAAAACAGAATTAGGTTTTTGAGAGTTTTTAAAACTAGGAGGTTGGTCAACATAATCTTCATCCATTAAATAACCATTTAAAAATGCAGATTTATCATCCATCTAAAATAATTTAAAATTCATATAAGATGCATAGGATAAAAGGATTATAATGACTTCAAACCTAGATACAGGTGCGAAGGTCTCATCATAATCTATAACTTCTTTCGGATTATATCCTTTAGCTACTAATCTTGATTTATTTCGAGTTATTGTTCCTTGGACATCCTTTTTATTTCTAAAGACCCATTTGGTTCCTATTACTGGATAATTCTTAGGTCATTCCACTAATTCCCAAACTTCATTTCTATTAAAATGGTTTAATTGATCTTGCATTGCTTTTACACAGCTTTCATTATCTAAATCTTCTTCTATTGTCTGGGGTTCTTTTTTTGATAGGAAGGAAGAGAATTCCACTAGGTTACCTAAGTTTATTCTAGTTTGAATACTAGTTTCTATGTCACCTATCACCATTTATAAAGTGTGATTCTTTAGGGTTCTGGACTGTCTAGGAAATACATTTAATGGTTCGTCAGTATCATGTTCCTCTGAACTGGAATGAATTTATTTTATATCATTTTCAAAATCATTCTTTATGTACTCAATTCTCCTATTATCATTTGAGTTAGGTTCATCCATTGATCTGTCCTTTTCTCAAAGGGATCATATTCATCAAATTTCACATGAACTGATTCTTCAACAATCCTTGACTTTTTATTATAGACTCTATAAGCCTTGGAGGTAGCAGAATATCCTAATAAAATACCTTCATCAGATTTTGGATCGAACTTTCCATGATTATCTTTGGTATTCAAGATGTAGACCTTGCATCCAAAAACATTAAAGTAATTTACTTTACGTATTCTGTTATTCCATAGTTCATAGGGTGTCCTTTTAAAAATAGGTCTAATTAAAACTCTATTAATTATATAGCATGTTGTATTTACATATTCTGCCCAAAAATATATAGGTAGGCTATATTCATTTAACATAGTTCTAGCCATTTCTTGAATTGTTCTATTTCTTCTTTCTACAATCACATTCTGTTGAGGTGTTCTTGGTGCAGAGAAGGTATGTTTAATACCCATGTTTGAAAAAAAGGAATTAAATTCCTGATTCTATAATTCTCCACATTGATCACTTCTCAATGAGATTATATTAAAAACTTTTTCATATTGAAAATATTTGTAGAAACATTCAAATAAAGTAGAAGCTTCATTTTTAAATTTAAAAAAAATCCAAGTACATATTGAATAATCATCAACTAATACATAAACATATAATTTACCAGCTAAGCTTGCTACTATGGAAGTTCCAAACAAAGCCATATGGATATGTTCTAGAGGTTTAGTTGTAGAAACTTTATTAACAGATTTGAATGATGATTTTTGTTTCTTGCCAAGTTGGCATGCATCACATAATCTGTCACATTCAAATTTGAGACTAGGAAAATCAGAAACAAGATGTTTCTTAGATAATTTATGTAAAATATATACATTGCAATGTCCAAGTCTCCTATGTCAGATCCAAGATTCACTTACATTAGCAGTTAAGCAGTTTACCTGTTGTTTACACAAGGAATTTAAATCCAAAGTATAGACATTATCAGTTCTTGGTGACATAAATTTAAACCGTTTATCTTTTGAAACAGTACAACAATTGTTAGTAAAATTAACAGTATATCCATCATCAATAAGTTGAGTGATACTTATCAGGTTGTGTTTTAATTCTTGTACGTAAAGTACTTTGTTGATTGAGACTGTTTTTGATCCCCAACAGTTCCAATGCCAATGATTTTTACTTTGGCATTGTCACCAAATGTAACAAGTCTTCTTTAATTTTGAGTGACTGAAAAAAAAATTAAATGAGTTTCCACTCATATGTCTTGAGAATCCTCTATCCATGTACCATATATCTTTTCTACTCTGATGGACTGCTACCTACAAAGACATTCAAACAAATTGCTTTGGTACCAATATTCAGTTGGGTGCAGGGGTGTTAGCTAGCAATAATCTGGGTGTCCAGATTTGCTTTCTTCTATTAAAATAAGCTGAATCGTATAAGTCTTTAGAAATATAGGCTTTCTTAATACCACAAATTTGATGTTGTCTTAAGAAACAGTTTTTAGCTATATGTCCCTTTGTCCCACAAAAGTTACAATTAACCCTTTTAGAACTAGGAACTAAATAATTTTTATATAGATTAGGTTTTTCTCCTTTACTTCCAATTCCAATTCTCTCCTTTTTAATGATAGATTTTCCAAGAATTTCATTTAATGAATTCTCTCCTTTTGTAAAAACCAATGCAACCTGTTTGTAAGATTCTACTTCATCCTGTAGTTTTTTATTCATGAATCAAAATTAATATAGTTAGTGTTAATAGAATTGTATTTATCAGTTAATTCCTTATGTTGTTTCAGCATTGTATCTCTTTCATCTGAAATAGCTTTATGTAAGTTCTTTAGGGACTTATGTTTCTTAAATAGTGAGTCATATCTTTCTTCAAGCATATTGCAGTAGGCTACAAGTTTTTCATTTGTGTAGCTTGATTCAAAATTGGTTCATTATTTGAGTCAGAGGAGTAATATGATTGTACCTCATCGGTTTCTTCCATGAAACACATGTTTGACTTTAGATTGACTTCTTCTTTATCTGAGCTTGATTCAGGAGAGCTATTGGAGTCTTTAGATACACTCCAAGTCGCTTTCATAGCTTTCTTGTCTTTCTGCTCATAGTCATTTATTTAGAAGAATTTATTCTTCTTTACATCTTTCAATTGTGGTCAATCATGTCTGATATGCCCCATCTTCTTGCATTCGTAGCATCTTACTTTTTTATCATCTCTATTAAAGGATTTTTTGATGTCTCTTTTCTTACTGTATAATTTTCTAAATTTTCTGTCTAGATGAGTCAGTTCTTCATCGGAGTTTGATGAGTCAAAGCTATCTGATTTAGCTTTGACATCTTGTTTCTTCATCATTCTATTCTTTTGTTGTGAAGTTACCTTCATGGCAGTATCGTCCTTTTTGATGTAGACTTTATGTTCATTTGCCTCATCTGGCATTTCAGCTTCATACATCATCAATGTACCAATCAGCTCTCTCATTATTAGATTTTGGACAGGTGTTGATTGTCTGTTTACAGTAGAGAAACCAATCCATCGAGTAGGAATTACCTTCTATACATTTAATGCATGATCAGCGTGCTTGATAGGTTCACCTAGAGCTGTTATATTATTGATAATTCTTGTCAATATCCCATTCATTTGGGTAATGCTTTCACCTTAAAACATTCTGATAATATCAAATTTCAATTTGGAAGTTGCATATCTAATTTGTATCACATTGTATGTTCCTTCATATGCCACAGTTATTGTTTGCCATATATCATATGATGTCAGGCACTTATATACTCGGTTAAATTCATCTGGTCCTAGACCGCAAATGATTTCATTCATAGCCTTCGAATTCATATCGTACTCTACCTCTATAGCAGCACTCCATGTCTCTATATTTTTAGGAATTTCATAAGGATTCAAAATATTTGAATAGAATTTATATCCGTGGTTTTTCAGATATATTATCATGTGCGATTTCTAGTATCCATAGTTGTCTCCATTAAAATATGGTGCTCTAACCATTGACATCCCTTCTCTTGTATCACTCATGATGCTCTGTTGTATAATAATTAAATGCTTCTATCTTTCAAAGGCTCTATCAGAAGCTCCACATTTGATACCAATTGTTGGATCTTGAATATACAGATTATACAAAAGAGGGGGTTGAATTGTTTCTTTCAGATTTTTCATTAACTCTTTGATTGAATGAGTTATGTCCTCTATGATTTATCATATTTGATCATGCAGCCAAATAGGTAAAAGAAGGTACACATAGATGTATCGTGGTTCGTGGATTAGAATGCCCCTAGTCCACTCCAGCATCGCTCAACTCCACGAGCTTGTTGATTTTCACTATTTGGTCCTCTTTTCCACAGACCTTCCAAAAACTAAAAAACAGGAAGTTGACACCTTTACAATATTCATGCTAACAAAGCCTTCTGGTTCAAACACGAACCTACTCAGCTTAGTATGAGAAGGTGGTTACTCAAGATAATAATAATTTTAGAAATAACTTTTCCACTTGATCTTCACAATTGCAACAGAATACAATTGACAGCAGATGGATTGTCGTCTCTAGAATTATTGATTTTCAAGTCGAAGCTGTTCTGAGTCGATCCGGTTTCAGTAGATATAGAGATATAATTCACAACATCAGTAGTATTAGACCCACAATAGATATTTGATGTATAACAAGTGAATCTTATATCGATTTTTTTCTTTTTAAATTAACAGAGCTTTGACGCACCTTTTGAATCAGCAGAACTGAGTGCTTTTTGCAGTCTCTGTTTTCCACCTTTTTGAATAATAGATTGATCACCACACTCATGTGCCTGGTGTTTTAGAGAAAACCTATATAATAAAGTCGAGCATATCCCCTACACATTTAGATCAAAAAAATTCTCCTTTTGATTCGCAATATTAAAAAACTTGAATTTACAGAGTAGTCATAACTTCCTTGAAGACTCGGCATAAAAAGATCATTTTAATTCGTTCATTAATCCATTGATAAAATGACTTTGAATTGGTCAAATTCGTATTTTAAAATTGACTTTAAATCCGGCTTGAAATCCACCTAACAATTAGCTTGACCATTACATAAAAATTTTGCCTTTCAAACTTTCTGACGCCAAACGTAAGGTTGAATATGTGGCCTCCAAATGTAGGGTTGACAACGTAAGGTTGAACATAAACATAGGGTTCATGTTACTTTCTTCAAACATATGGTTGATCATCCATACTTTTTTTTCAACTCTCAGACGAATGATAAAATATCCATTCAAAGAACGTATGGTTGTTTACAAAAGTAAGGTTGACGAACCATACTTTTGAGAAACAAACGTAACATTTAGTTCTTACGTATGGTTCCCCTTCCATACTTTTTTGATAACCCAAACGTAAGGTTCCTTCCCAACGTAAGGTTCTTCTTTCATACATTGCTGATAATGTATGGTTGATTAACCATACTTTTCTTTTATCTCAAAAAGTATACACGATTTTCATCCTTACGCTACGTTTTTCCACGTAAGGTTTGCATAGTGGTTCCAAGACACGCTAAAGAAGATCTTGAATAAGTAAGGTATGAACAGTTTCTCCTGAACGCGCTAAAACTGTTCTTGAATAAGTAATAAATTCTTGTTATTTCAAGAGTAAAATAAATTAATAAATTCCTGCAAAATACTAAATAAAATCATTAGAAAATAATTAAGGGTATTTGTGAGCATCAAAATAATCATAAAGATACATAGTATTATTTTCAATAATCTACCCCTTTAAATAAAATTATTATGTATTATTGAAAACAATACATTGCTCAACTCTTATATGCTACACGGTTCTACCAAGTGTTGGTGGGATGTCATCACCTAGGAAGAAATACATTAGGATATGATATAGAGGGACATACAGATGGTCTATTACAATTAATTCTTCCCACTAACACAGTTTGTTGAGCTAGTAAGAGAGTTCATGAACTGGTAGTAAAAATATATGTTTGTAATAGAATATTCTTCCATTTTATTGATCTTCAATGATTCTCACCAACTCGAATTCACGATGAGATCATTGCAACAAATTGATTTGAGAAATGGATTGTATACACCATAAGATAATAGGTTAATGTTTTTTGGTAGACTATTATTTCTAATATAGTTAAGCATGCCTCCATTATTTAGTAGAATTTAATAGAAGTTGATGTTTTGAGCCAAGGAGGTTCAACACCCAGGTTGTGCAGTAGTTATTCTAGTGGAAGGAAATGTTGATTTGAGGTTTCTTATGAGGGAAGTGGTAGTAAGACAGATCATACTGAGAGTATAGTTATATTTCATCAGTGTGGGATACAATGAAACATGAAGCCTTATTGCATTCGATACCCAGTTGAGTGTAAACACTATGCATGGAAGGGTCACATTCAGTATTTTGTAGGAAATTTCCATCAATGCCTAGTGAGTGGTGTTTTAATCTGACTCCACATTCTAGAGAGGGGCTCGTAGCACCTCACAAAGTAGGCATCTGGAATTATATCAGCCGCATAGACTAAGGTTGTAATTGAGGCATAGAGAACCTGACTCAGGATTCAGAGTGTCAGTAGAGCGAACCTACTAAGGGGAGTTAGGTTGTATCTCATGGATACGGTACGGTCCAGTTACATGCAGTTAACCAATGCTAAAGGAGTAGAGTGTTGGACCTTATACTATTTAATGTACTATTCTAGTAGCCTCTACTCGAGTGTTTATTTTTTCTAACATAGGTACACCAAACTTTTTTCTATATGCATAAATTTTGGAGAGAATGGACCCTGATATATATTACTTATATGGCATGATAACGCATGATACCCCATTGGGTATCTGAAATGAATGTGTTCTCCAATGTAAGGAATATCCCTTATAGTAAGGTAGTTATCATTTTATGGAATATTATCATAGACAACATGATTAGTTTGGTTTTCATTCTTGTGATGGATTTTTTGTTTCCTTATCAAGCCCATATTGATTATTATCATCATTGGGTGATGATTACATCAGTAAAGGGTAGTTTTCATATTCGTTAGGGAAAATTGGATACCAATGCAATAAGAGATGTACTTTAACATATTGGGATGGGTAGAGTGAATTCTGAGATCGCTAGTCTCTTCTTGGATGATTAGGGGATATGGCCTTCAGGTTTTCCCTCCTACGGTGGATCATTTTCAAGAAATATTTACTGATTATTTGTCTGGGATACACATAGCATGATAGGTAGAATTCACAATTGATGTACTGTCTGGAGCGTCATTAGTTTCCATAACTCTTTATAGGATGGAACCTATGAAGCTTCTACTTCTCCAAAATATGTTTGAAAACATGTAAACTAAGTGTTTTATCCGACCTAATACATCATCATGTGGAACTCCAACACTTTTTTTCAAAAATCCATTAAATACCTTATATATTTTTTTGGATTAATTATGGTTAAACCAACTGATAGTTATAATTGGGTATCCACTTCCTTGAATAGATGATCTGTTTTATCAGCTTTGATAAGAGATGGTGTTTTTAAAGATAGATTTGAGGTCTGAGTACCATCAAGTGCATGTCAGACCTTCAAACATACCTCGTACAAAATTCTAAAGTAATAATGTAATTTAATATTTCATTTTTATTTTCAATGAAAATGATTTCAGAAATATTTTATAATGTTTAGTTATAATAAAATAATTTATCAATTAAATTTTGTTTTCCACATGAACTATTCCATGTTCTTTTTCTTCCAAAATCATTATCCTTCCAATATGACATCGTTTAAGGTCACTTAATCATTATTTTTGATATGGTCCAATGGTACCAATATTATTCTATCTATAAATGTTATATGATTATGATGATGTGTTATTTATGAAATATGTTTCTCTTCAAAGTTTTATAACATGATAAAACTACTATGAAACCTAATTCTTATCATGGGATATGCTATGATGAAATGATTAAATGATTAAGAAACATGTCTCATTTTCAAATGTTATGATATGTTGAAATGTTTATTACACCCATTTTATTTCATGGTTTATGATATGATAAATGTTTTATCTTATTGTGGAACACATGTATATGATTTTTTATTATGAGACGGGTTGGATCTATATCTCCCTCAAATGCATTGGTAATGATAAATGTTTTGTGAGCTCATAGTGTATATGAGCTCATAATGATTCAACCAAGCCCGAAAAGGAGGTTACATGGGTGGTTTTCCCAATAACAAAAATAAGGGTATAGTGGAAGTTAGTACACGATGTAAAATTGGGTACATGGGTGGTTATCCCAAGCCAAAAGTAGGTACACAGGTGGTTATCCAAATCGGTACATGTTATAAATGTTTTGGTGGGTAGCCTTGACATAATATTTAAATTATTATGTATATTCCACAAATCTATGTATTATTATAATGGTATTCTCTAATGGATCATGCTCTTTGATTCCCTTATGATTCATGTATTATAAAATTCTAGTATTAATTTCTTGACTCAGAATTATGGTCTTTGATATGAAAGATATGGTTTTCAAATATTGTCTTCATGTTATCATACACATATATTCCTGTTGCAATTTCATATCTCTATTTTTACAATTAATGAGAATCCATGATCACCCATTATTATGTTCCATTTCCCATGTTATAATTAATGGATATTAAGTAGGAATACTAATGGTTTCGATATTTAACAATGAAATTGATGATCAATGATTAATTAAGAATATTGTGTTCCATGTTTCCAATTTCACTAAACCATAATTGTCCTCCTACTTATATTTCTATAATTAAATTAACAATCATATAAAAATAGATAATATCCATGTATTAGAATCCATGTTCACAATATAAACCACCTAAATAAACTAACAATGTAACAATAATTTTATTAATATTTTAATAATTCCTTTATTGGAACACATATTGATACATCCGGATATTCAAGTTAATATAAGTATAGGATTGTCCATTAATTTCACTTTTGGTGTTGTAGTCCCATTTGATAAGAACATTAATAATTATATACAAGTGATCCAACCTTGGAACAATAAAATGAATGCCATTAAAATAGTGAAATTAAGATCTATATCTCACTAAAATAGATATAAATGTACACACTTTAATTATGGAAAATAAAATATATATTTAAAAGTTTTGGAATTTTTTAATTTATTAATATAATTGGATTATTTATGATTTTATGTCAAAATGGATAACGATTCTGGATATAAGGTAAGGGATCTCTCTAAACCACCATATTTTCAATGGGTAATGATCTTTCTCTCTCTAATTCTAAATTTTGTTTATATGTATCTTATATATATTAATGTTTTCTTCTACCTCCCTTTTATGGGGTGATATATACCCAAAGGTCATATTCAAAATTCATTTATTAAAATCAATCCCTATTGGGGGAACATTTATACCACTTTACCCTTTTATGTAATTTTTTAATTATTTTATTCCTATGAATGATTTAATTAAATATAAGAATATTTTATTGGTAAGTGACATGTTCATTATCCCTTTAAAAATAATTGACCAATTAATTTAAGAACCATTTTGAATATTCATTTACATAAACAATTACCAACCCTTTATCATGGAGTTTTATTTAAATGAACACTATATTTGAAATCTATGATTATATATATATATATATATATATAATATTTAATTCCATATGCCCATTATAATATTTATGAAATCCCTTCTGATTTTGATATGGGTAAGGATTTTGTAGTTGACTTCTACCCATGATTATTTTATATTTTTATAACTTATAATTTGTTTCTATTTTTAGACACATAACTGTGTACAAGTTGTGATGGTTTCACCCAGATAGAACTCCCATGCATTGTGTAATTATTATTTCTAATGAGTTGATTTGTGTGAGATTATGGAGTAAAAAAATCCCTTATAGGGCTCTATCCATGGTGTGAAATTGTATTGGTGGCTGAGCCTGAAATATACCTATGTTATGTTTCATTTTGTTTCCAAATTACTATATATCTATGATTGTATGATTACATGTTAATTATGTTATTGTCCAATTTTATTATTCATGAGTCTTATATTTTATAATCTTATACCTTCTGAATCACATGTTATGCTTCATTTTCATGTTTATTTCCATATACGGCTTTGATTCTCAACCCCTATAGAGGACCAAACAATTCATATATAAATATGACATTTGAATAGATGAATATTCATTAATGAGAATAATTATACTTGATATAATCACATCAGTATAGTTCCTCATGAATCTTTGATACAAAAACAATTGGTTCATAATTGAGCTACATCTTTATCCACTATGTTCTTCAAAACTAGCACGCTTAATAGACATATCACACATAAAATTGTTCTTCATAACCTAGGAATGGATACATAATTATGGGTGGGCTCTAATACATAGTATGGGTATACAATTAAGATGCATAAACATAACATGAGAATAACAGTATTAGAACATGGTAATAACATTTTAAATCAATACCCTACATATTTATGATCATAATTTGGATTCTTGTTATAATGTTTGGGAACTTCATAATACATGAATAATAATGGAATCAATTGACACAAGTCATGATATAAGGACATTTTCATATGACATATTTTTTTCATACACATAAATATATTAAATCATTTCAATAGTAGTCAAGGATCATTTCTGTGTTTATCATTATGGGATGGTTTCACTCCATATGTCATCATTGTAGCTAAGGATCACTTCCATAATTGTCATAGTGGATAAATCCCCATAATAAATTACGTTCACCCACCATTATATTAATGATTTTTTCATGAGAAGTCCATCATTATAAAAATTATTTTATGAAAATACAATTATAGTTCTTTATGTCACATAATGCAAAAATGAATATTGTTCCTCAACATCATAAAACAATCATCCTATTGTTTCCCGAAAAAATGATTCTCATAATCATTTTGTCATGGAATAAAGCAGGAGAAATAAAATGTTTTTATAAAAAAACTATCAAGTCATAATATCATATCTTATGTAAAATATAGGGGTTATATTGGAATTTTAATATGGAAATAACCATGGAAAAAAATGGTTTTCATAAACATATTGTCAAAATAATCATAAAATATCCATTAAAAGGATAAGAATGGTATCATTAGATTATAAAAATAGAAAATAATATGAATTATACGAGGTTTTTATTGTTAATTAATAAAAGTTCCTTAACAATATCATTAAGGTTTTTATGAGAAAAATATACTTTCCTTTCTGAAATGGATTATTTAAAATCTAAAAATTTTGAAAATATTATATTAAAATATTATTTTAAAATAACCTTAAAAATATTTAAATTATGTTAAAAATAATTTTGTGGTCATGATAGAGGAATATTATGTTCTTGTTGTCTAGGTTAAAAAATATTCCTTGCACATTTCTTGTAAAAATAAAAAAGCACCATATTTAAAAAATAATAAGAATATTACTTTAAAGAAATTATTTAAAAGTAAAACATGTTGTAAAAACTGAATTAATATTTTTGGAAAATAATATATCATTGTTTGAAAAATATTTAGGAAACATGGGTATGGAATAGAATATATTTTCTACCAATGAGGGAAATAATGAAAAAATTTCCTTACAAATGTTATTTTCACATTTTGATTACATAAAAATCATAAAATGAAAAGAAAAATTTAATTTAAATAATTAAATATATTAGAATAAAAATAATTATTTTTTTGAGAGATATATAATAATATTTTATTATCTTAATAATAATAATAAATAACAAAAAAAATAAAGATATTGTATCTTAAAACCATAACTACTTTGGAAACTATTGAATCATAATCCACATGAATGAAATAAAAATTGACGGATATGTATATAAAATAAAATAGATGATAATAATAATAATATACATTCATGTTTATGATATTCATAAAAAAATAAACCAGTGGTGTATATGGCGTGTGTCCTATAGAAATAGATGTGATAAAATAAGAGCTTAACTAAATTATTGACTTTTTTCATAAATGTTAAAACCTCCCATATAATAAATATATGATTAATAGAAATATATTATTGAAATATACTAATATATCTGAAATCATATATGATTTTATTATAACTATTTATCTCCATTTCATTTACAATTCTTTATTAAAATCACCAATAAGGGTGATAACTTCTTTGTTTTCATGTATGTTGTGGTTCTGTAGTTTTTCACCAAATAATATGATAATAATCCCATCTTCTCTAGAATAATAATAATTATATAAATATATATTATACGCATATATACATATTTATAGTCATCTAGAAATTTTATATATAAATAAGTGAATTATAATGTTCTTGGAGACATAAGGACATATATAAGCAGGAATATTGTTTCAATTTTCTTGATCGATGTAATTAATAAAAGTTAAATATTAGATAACATTGAAATAATAATTTTTATATCATATTTATCACAATTAATTATTAATTATACTCTTACTAATACCAATATTAATATTACATGAAAAAAAATCAACACAGCTTCACAGAGGTAGTATTCTAAATGTACACATGTGTGACATTACCACTTTCCAATGGATTTGATGGTAAGAAAATGGAGTTGATATTATAATTAAATAAGTATAATAATTTCATAAATATCATACATATACATAAAATCCATAATTATTTCCACCAACTAGAGGCGGTGATAGAAAATTAATTATATATATTTACTAGGTTGTAGTTCATCATATACATGATCAATAGTTTCATTTCCCATTTGATGGAAGAGAATATGGATATTGGTTATTCAATTAAAATAATAAAATGTAACTATATGGTTGGAAGTGATGTAATAATATCATTTTTTATGAAGAATAGCTGAAGGAGGTGGATGGTTAAATAACAAAAAAAATTCCTTATTAATAAAGTTACATATTATTCTGAAAACATCATTATGTTTTCAATAAAATAATTTCATAGGAGGGTTTAATATAAAATTATGGTATATTGGACGTGGGTAGGGAAGTAAACATGGGATGTTTTTAGAGAAATGGTGACCAATATGTATTATTATGTAGTGACCTGACCCCAATTTCATAGAGACAGTAACTGCATTGTAACATTGGTGATGGATACAAGGAATCACATCCTAAAGTACTGAATAGTTTAGTTGTCTTGGACATATACATACCTAACTGAAATTAAAATTATTTTTTAAAACTTAAATTTTAAAAAATATTTAATTTTTTTATATAATTATTACCTTTAGAGGATCCCGACAAATCGATCATAAAACACCTCCTAGTATCAAAGGGAAAATAAGTCATAAGAAAGGGGTGAGCTCATATACTCAGTAATAAAAAGTGTACAGTGGAAGAAATGAATAAATAAGGAATATTAAATATATTAATTTAAAAAACAAAAATATACATTTAATAAAAAAACATTAGAAAGAATTGGCATAAATAATTGATGATCAAATAATTTCACATATATAATCACATATTATTAAAAACATAAACCTGGATATTCTAACTAATTGAATAATAACATGAAATACTGATTACTAAATTCCAAATAATGACACAAATAAAGATAGATATCAAAAAAAAAATACCACCTAGGACCTATTCTAAGACAAAAAATTTCCCCAAGGACTTGTTCCAATACATATATAAAAATGGGTAAGTCCTTGGCCAAAACTAAGTATATTTTGTCTCACGAGATATAACATTATACACGGGGCTATACTGGGCCTTGACTAGCACAAAATTATTACAATGAATTACTTATATTAATGTATTCATGCACAATAAACCTAAACATTTAAAAAAACAAACATATGAAATTGTAATACATACCCCGATCCATTAATATAGTCATAAACCATCTTATGTAAAATAGTAAATGGTAATTAAATTGTATATATCTATTCAAATATATCATTACCCATCTAGAAAAAAATATGGATAATATCAATTCATAATATACTTTTTGTTTCATAATTCAAATATAGCGTTGATTTCATTGATGAATAGAAATACCAGGAACTGATTATTGAAACCTTTTTTGATAAAAATATCCATTTTATTTTGAAAATAACCTTTAAAAAAATTATTTAGAAAACATTATGGAAATTATTTTCATTGAAATTTATGTTATACAACCTGTAAAATAATAATTAAACAATGATTGGTCATGATGATTTAAATTCTATTAATTTTATACATTTTCCTAAAAAATATATTCCATTCATATTTTCTATACAATCCAAACAATCATTATTTTGAAATTGACATGAATATTTTGGGAAAAATATTTTTAAAATGTAAAAATGGGTAATAAATAATTTATTAAATCATTTTGAAAATGTTAAAAATATTCTTTAAAAGAAATTTAAAAAACATGGGGTTTCATGGACAATAATTTCATACAAAATGGAGAAATAATCATAGATTTTCATAAAAACATTTTATCATTCATTTTAAGTACCAAAGAGTGAGAAAATATAAATATTATATAAAAAAGTTCATGAATAAACATATTTGAATGAAATATAATTATTTTAAGATATTAATATAAAATAATTACCCTAATAATTTGTAAACATAAACAATCCTGAATAAAGATGAGATTGTGAAATAAACCCTTACCACTTTGCTAAATTTTGTATCATAGGACCCATGAAAAGAAATAACATTAATTGAAAATTTGTATTCCATTAAGATAGGTGAATTAATTATATAACATAAAAATAGGGTATTATATAATCCAAAAAAATAAATTAGTGGAGAATATGGTGTATATATCATTGAAGTAATTGTGAGATAAGAAACACTTACCTTGAGTCCGACTCATCATGTATGTTCTTTATATTCGATAATAATAAAATTTTGTAAATTATTTAATTAGTTAATGATGTTTTAAGTATTATTATTCTATTTATTTTTCTTATCAACATGTTATATATTATTAAATGATCCATTAATTTTATGTTTGATGTTTCGATGATATTTTGATTATGTTTCAAAAATGAATTTGATAGGTGAACTATGGTATTAGTGGAAATTATATTAAAAAATAATGATATAAAAATATTATTTATTGATCAATTATGTGTTTAAAAATAATCATTAATTGTGGTTATGATGAATGACCTAAATTAGAATCATGGAGATGGTTGGTTATATATACGCATGTGTAATGCTTCCATTTTCCAATGTTCATTAAGAAAAGAAGTTAAGTAATAGTTCATATTTGTCAAATTATCATAATATTATATAATATGTATTATTTTATTAATATAATCATATGTATCATCTATGTGGTATGAGGATGAAATGTGTCTCACATCGCTTCGCAAAGGCGGTAGTCCTCACAAACCTGAATGACAATATAATCGTTAAGTGGGTAAACAGTTAAGAAAAAAATCATATAATATCTTTTAAGAATGAAAAATATGTCATTTCTATTAAAAATAATCATTAAAAGTTTTGTGAAAAACTCCATTTAAATAGTTATTTAAAGATGAATCAAATTGCTACTTGAGGTGATAGTCCTCCCTACACACGAGCGACATTGTCTCATACCCTAAGAAATGAAATGTAAAAATAGTATATATATATATATATTATATGGAAACTAGATGTATAATTATGTTATAAGTATCATATGTCTATATATATTATACATCATCATACTAAACGATGTATGGTGGTAATAGAAAAATTAAAGACATCAGTTCACGAGGATCTAGATTTCCGTACAAAGGAATAAAGATTTCATAACCCATTTGATTGATGTAGGTATGGTTATAGGTCATGATTTAAACAAAATAATATTTCTTTATATTTATTATAATTAAATTTTTATATCATCACTTTTTATAATAGATGAATTAGTTGGAGAAAAAAATAAAACAATGAAACAAAGTTATGACATTTTCATTTTCTTAGACAACCTATTTAATATTATAGATAATGTATCCCTAGAATGGATTTATGATCCAATAATGGATTCTAGGATTATGGGATGCAATTTGGGAATCTATTTCAGAAGGTCATGGATGAACCCAAATCTTTTGAAGTTTTAGAGTATAGAGGAATGTGGATGGCCTTTTATAAGTGATGAGAGTTTCATATATATAATTTTTGAAATGAAAAAGGCATACCCATTTTTTTAAATGGAAAGAGGCTGCAAATGGATTTTTAGGAATTATTAGACATGATAAGGTCTCAATATGTCCATAAAATTGGTTTTTGTAGAAATACTTATTTCATTGAAACCCTTATATTTATAGATTATCCCCCTGTAAACCCATTTTTAACTTAACCATGGTAAATATTTTACTATTTGTACTATTAATTATGTTAAAATTTTAATTTTGAGTTATTATATAAAATATAATATTTTTTCCAAAAATAATGAATCTATATTTCAAAAATCAATTAACAGAAGCAAAAAATAATAATTTTAAATTTATCCCATAGGCGCACTAAAGAGATGGGTTTTCAAAGAAAAAATGTTCAAAAGATTGCACAATTTTTATATCAAGATTTAATATGAAAATAAGTAAAATGAGATAAATAGTTTTAACTGATATATAATGTAACTAATTTTAAATTAACACAAATTTAGAATAAAATTCAACTTTATAAATAATTTAAATGGAAATCTAGTTTTCAATTAAAATATTGTATTTTTTACCATTCAATGAACAATGTAACATTACAAAATGATTCCAAAAGTTTACTGCATGATAATTTTTATAATTTCATTTCAAAAATTATATCAATATTTTAAAATAAATTTTCTAGAAGTTATAAAATTATTTTTAAATTATTCATGAAATACATGACAAACCCATCATTAAAAATAATATCGTTTTTAGGAAATGTTTTTTCTATTAAATTAATATAGTTTTAGTTTTAATAAAATTATGAGCCAAATTTTCGTAATTTGGTTTTTACTAATTATATCGATCAATTTAATTGAAAATTTATAATGTAATACTTTTTTAAGGTTCATTTATACTATGAGTTCTTTATTATATAAGCTATAAAAGATTAAATTTACTGAAATATCTTTCATGGGATTTCTAAGAAGGGTGTTACGTTTCAAATATTCTATCCTATACAGTGTTATTATTTTATAATTTTGTGGTCTTACATTCCACGTACATTAATATAATAACATCCTCATACTATAAACATGATCTAAAAAATAAACAGTTTTACATTTAGATATTCCACTATTGAAAAACCCACATCATTAAAAGGGTTAGAAAAATATACTCTAAATAAAAGAGAAATGGAGAATAATAGGTAATATAGAAAAACAATAACTGGGTTTCCATGTTGGAGAAAATTGGTGGAATAGGATGATATAGACATGAAATAAATTCAATAATAACTTTTCAGAGTGGAAAAGGTCATTGATCATTAGAAATTAAATGATAAATGGAATGTTAATGTCCTTATAACCATAAATATAGGTTGATTTAAAAGACTATATGATTCACTGAATATATATATAATGGGATAAAAATCCTTTTTCAATAATACTTTTCAAAAGTTGATGAATTTTCATTAGAATATATACATAAATGATTTACTTCCATTTGATAAGAACAATCTCATCATTTGATTATTACTTGATGAATTTTCAATTATTCTATTTCAGCAAAATTATTATTAATTATTTATACATAAATCACTAATAGATCAAAGGATCTATAATAGAATGATAATAATTCTCTTTGGTCTCTAGTTATCATTATAAAAAAATTATTACCACATGCTATAAAATATACATTAATATTCACATGGTTATTTAATAAACTAACATTTAAAATTTAATCCAAAGTTCAACTTAAACCATTTTATAAATAGTTATCATTAATGCTTGTGAAAAATAATAAAATCCAACAATTTAGAAAGCAGTCCACAAAATATCCCAAATTAACAAACAAATAATCTAAAAAAATATAAACTATCTCTTATCATCACATTACAAATAGTTGAAAACCATCATCATGTATTATTTTGAAACATTTTTGTAACCAGAATTACCATAAAACTGTATATAATACAAGAATGATTTTTTATTCCTTAAATAAGACAAATATTATTTGATATATTTCTTAAATCCAAAATTATTGTACCCTACATCAATTATATCATAAACCACTTTGTCCACAAATCATTAATTAGTACCAAGGTAGTCATAACAATCCAATTTATGTTATCCATATCAATAATCTCATATCCCAATATCATTATCTCCACATCAAGAAAAAATTAATGGTTTTCTTTCCCTGTAACTCCCCGACCCCAGTTACCCAAAGTCGGTGCATTATTTTAATACATTTGTATGATTACAAGGAATCAATTCTTAAAGGACCGATCAGTTTAGCAATCTTGGAAGATAGATTACATACATGAATGTTACATTAAACTTTTTAACATACAACACAACATAAATAATCTTTTATGAACGCCATTATTACCTTAGCTTAACCCTGTATATCAATCACAATACACTTCTTGGAATCCTTGAAAAATAAAACATAGAAAGTGGTGAGCTCAAATTCTCAGTAAGGGTAAGCAATACAGTGGAAAATAACCCAAATATTAAGCATGAAGAATAATTGAAACCGCATGCCTTTACTAATAATAAACATGAATACTTTTATGGAAATAATATGAGTTGAGTGAATAATACCATAATAAAACATAATCATGTTTATTATACTAGTCGAATTACCACATGAACCATCAATATTATTTCCATAATGAGGTAATATATAATTCTAGACATTCTAAAAAATCTTTTCAAGGCATCGGCCAAACGTCTAAAAATGATCAAGGCCTCGGCCAAAACCATAAATCAAATTGGGAAATGGCCTTGGCCAATTCCACGTCTAGTTGTCTCATGAGACCTACCGATGCATCGATGAGATATAGAGGGCTCCGCCCATCACTTACTATGTCCAATACATTCCTCATATTAAAATGTTGAAACATAATATAATCATTCGTATAAGAACTAGGATACGAAATTCCAAAACATTAACCATAAACTATAAAGGGTATAAAAATAACACATCCACAGTCAAACATATCACCAAACCTTCAATACAATATATATTTTTTGAATCATAATAAATAAACATCAAAACAAGTTTAACATACATTAAAGTATTTTACATAGAAGGAAATGATTTTTAAAAATCATTGATTGATATATCCCTTTTCATGAAAACATTTAAAAGTCACACAATTTAGAAAGGAAGATATTTAAAGACATTTTTGAATCAAAGTGTCTCATACCACTTTGAAACTTTTTAAAGTAATTAACATTTTAAAACATTCATGTCCATATAAATAAATCCTTAAAACCATTTTGAATACATGATCATTAATGATAATGGTTTAGAAGAATAAAAATTTAAAACATTTAAAATGATGTTGACATAGATGAAATCAAAACTATTTGTGGAAATATCCCTTTTTTTAAATCATTTAAGAGTCACATTATTATACAAGAATACATTTACTTTGAAAATATTCTTATAATATTGTAATGGAATCTTAGATGAGTTTATAACAGTATAAAATAGCCACACCCACCGTATATGTTAAAAAAACATTATTTCCATAATTTTTTAAAAATGGTTAAAAAGGGCCTTGTTTGGAAAAAGAAGGAAAGATTCATTTATAAGCATCTTATAAAAAGTCAACAAGGGTAAAACTGACTTTAAACCATAGTCTATAAAATAGTAAGAATGTTTTGAAAAATATTTTTATGAAACATGGATGTGGATGATAAAGAGGTCCCAGTTGATAATTACGTATAAACAACCTCGGATAATGACGTGATTGTGAAATAAACCCTTACCTTGTACTTTTCCTTGGTTGATGGTAGGTTAACCTCCGGTATAATCGAGAAATAATTGTTATTAAATTATACCGGAATCATATACATTAATATGATATCATATATGATCTTTTAACAGTTCTTTGTTAATAATATCTTAGTATTATCGTCGTTTCGGGTGTTAACTTACTCATTTTCTTTTATTTATTTTGTTACATAAGTCATGTTTTTTATGGATATGTTGTATATTATTTGTATTTATAATTATATTGATTCCTTAAACATTATTTTTAATCATCAAATGAGAATTAGACTTGAATGGATAAGATGGGGAATGAATCTCATCGCGTTCGTGGAGACGGTAGTCCATATGTACGCATGAGAGACAATATCATTATTTTGATTTTAATATAATATATAATTGGAAGTTATATAATTTATAAATAATCATTATCATGTTATATTTTTTATTTACATAAATTACACAACATTATCAAACCCATACAAATAATAATGTTTTGAATAACAATTACACCACGACGTGGAGACGGTAAGCCGTACGTACGCACGTATGGTGACATGTTATTCAAAGGATGGATAAAAAACTGAATATGGTTGTACCATATTTATTATAACATCACAGTATATAGAATATACTGGAGTTATTATTTTATAATGGAAATGAAAAAGAAAGAAGAAGTTGAAAAAGAAAGGAACTTGAAAAAGGGGGGAGAAAACATTACCTCTTCTATGGGTTCTTCCTTTTGATTTGATCAAAAGGGATACTTGTGTTGGCTTTATAACTAAATTAAGGCCTCTAGGATTAAGTTAGGATAGTTAAGAGGGTATTTTGGCAGTTTTTTGACAAACCAAAAGGCTTTGAAGGTATGAATAGTTGGTTATAAGTGGTGTCCTTTTATAAGGGGGGGGGGGGAGGGGCTCTTTAGAAAAAACTTAAAGTATTAATTTATATTAAATTCATATTCTATTTCTAATGGCTGAAAAGTAGATTATTCAAATTTCCAGGTGGTTATGGGTCTAAATCCTTTCATCCAAAAAATTTTAGACAGGTTTGGGTCACTATATTAAACATATCATTTATATTTAACTCTTAGTTAAATAGTTTTACATTTACCATGTCACTTTGTATTCTTATATTATATGGTTAATAAACATACTATATACTTCCAAGAGACCCCCAATTGGTCCATTAATGATACACCTATCATGATATAAGTCCTTTTTCCAATCATTAGATTTTTAGGAATAGAATATCAATTAATTATATAATATTTTTTTAAACTCATTTATGTCAATTTTGACACTATTTAATAATTGATTTTTGATAAAGTCTTAACATCTTTATTAATTAGAAAAAAACTTATTTAAGAAATCATAACATGTCATATTAATCAATAAAATTATTTTATGTCATCAAAACTTTCAAATTATATTTATTTTAATATTTATAATACCAATTATTGGATTGTTTCATTAATAAGTAAAATACTGCATTATTTTTGTGCCATAAATAAATTTAATTATTAGATGTCTAAAAATTATAAATAAAATACCATTATGTAGGAAATCTTTTTAACTTTCTAATGAATATTTATAGTCTAAAATATAACATATATAACCCTATGTAAATTTTTGTTTTTTAAAACATATATTCTTATGTCATTTTTGTATTTACATTAACTTAATTTATATAAAGTGCCATTATCACTTACAAGGTGATCCATGGGGACCCAAAATCAACCCAAATATGCCCATGGTCGGAAATGTATCAACCAATAGGGTTAGGACACGTTTTAGGGTAATTTAATATTATTATAATATTATTTTTTACCCTTATTAACCGGATTTAACCTTTAACCATGGTAAATAAAATATTTACCGAAGTAATTATTCAAAATGTCTAAAAATAAAAGTTACCTATTTACCCAATTTGGAAATATTGATTCTAAATATGGAATCCATTTTTCTAAATTCGAAACACAAAAGTGGTAGAAAATAATTTAAAATAAATTCCTGCTGTCAAAACAAAAAACGTGTTTTTAAGAAATAATAACTATCAAAAGATTGACACTTGTTTATGTCCGGTTTAAATTTGAAATTATGTCCAATTACCAAAATTGTCTTAAATGGTAAATATATATACTAAATATATTTTAAAACCATTAAAATGTATAATTTATCACTATAAATGTTTTTGTTAAAAAAGTTGTTTTTAATTAAAATTCAGTAATTTTCACTATTCATCAAAATATGAAAGTTATCTAAAAAGTTCCAAACATTAACCCCAAGCTAATTTCGATATTCAGAATAAAAAAATGAAGTCCATTTTGAATGATAAAATGTATAAAATTTCAAAAAGTGGGTTATACTATTCATAACGGCTAGTTTGATTGGTTGTGGGTGTGTTAGAACTCGATGTTGCATACAACACATGCTACTAGAAAAGTACCATGAAAGCTTGGGGAGTTACATTCTCCCCTCCTTCAAGAAATTGAGTCCTCTCAATTTATGCTCGGTATTGGAATCTTGGGGTTGACATTTCAAAATATCTTAGTTGAAATCCCACATCGAAAAATGGATTAATGAAGCCTCTATTTAAAATAGTTGTAAGTATGAAGGTTACCAAAAATAACACATACTGGGGTTACATGTAGGAAGACATGGATATGTAAGAGAAGTATAACCATCAATATCTGATGGAGAGTGGTAGAGAACATGGCTACGAAAAGGCCAACAATCGCAAAGCCATAATTTTGTGATGATCTAAGGTACCATCTAGGACAACGTTTATGTTCTATGTTCCTTTTACTAATGTTGAGAAATTTATTTATGATATTGGATAATATCATAAAGAGATATACTTAATTTATAATTAGTGTTTTATCCATTAATAAATTTCTACCACAAACTCATCCTTTAATCCAAAACATAATTCAACTCAAAATTAATCGTATAGGGTTCCACATATAATGAATTTATAATTCACATATCAAACACTTTATAAAAAAGAAACTACATTATACAATCCAGGAACTTCACGTAGTCCATTGGTATGCAATAAATCCCAATCGCACTATGGTTGTGGGTTTGATTCCTACAGCTTTGTCCGACGCGATAGGTAGTCACAAGGTCTGTGTGTTGTCCTTTTCTAAAAATCCCAAAATAACCTTTCAAACTTAATTCATTCCAAACATTAGACTTATCCAAAATACTTCTATCCAAACTCACAGTCCAAAATTTATAAGGAGTTTAAACACAATGAAGATTCTTTTTGCCATGTAATAACATGTGTACACCTTCATCATGTATTATTTTAAAACATGGTAAAATCCTGAATTACCATAAAAACTTTATTGATTACATTCATGCTCCCTTATTCCCAATATAATACTGGATATATTCCTTATATCTGAAAATTTTTAATATTCCAACAATAATGAAATAACCAAACTGTTAACCAATTCCAAGGAATCCAAGAATATACAATATAATTTATCAAATATACCATCTCTTATTCAAAAATTACTACCTCAGTATCAAGACCATATGAAGGATTACCTTTCCATCAACCATTTATTTTTAAAAAAGGTTAAATTGTTGTTGAGTAACTTTTCATAGTACCATATAATCTCAAATTCTCAATGAAATAGTACTACAGTACAATCCTTATTTATCTCCATAATTCTTATAACCAGTACATCGTTGATACAACACTCAAATGAAATAATTCTTTAATAACAACATAAGAACACTAGTCATTCATCTTCATATGTGGTTGTATCATTACTTTATTATTATCATGTAGCATCATTTGGGGCATACTCTAATGATTTTAACATTGATTCACGTAGTTTCCCCAATCCATGTAGATGAAGTGTTGTACATTTGAAACCTTTTTATTACCATTGAAATCATGAACGTGGAGTCCTTTTTCTCCACACATATAACATACTCCCATTTGCTTCAAGAATTTTCCAAGGTGGTGATTTCCACAGTTATCACATATGGGAAAATCTTTCTTTACCTTATTCCCTTTATCTGTCCTTCTGTCTACCATCCTTTTCTTCTCTGGCTTCCTTTTGAATCCATAGGACTCCAAGAACTCTTTACTTATCTTATCAAAACCTGATATTATTTCTTCAAATGATGATAATACATGGGAGACTATTTCCCTTTTAAATTCTGGCTTAAGACCATGAAAGATATGATCCTTCTTACTCTTTGGATCATGCGTAATGCTGGAGTTCTCATTCCTTCTACCGGGCGCCATTTCTAAATAATGGCATAAACTAGGTCAGTTTATGAATTGCAATGAATAATTACAAACATGTAAAATACCTAATGTAAATTGAACAGTTTATAGATTAAATCCATAATGATAAAGATGTTTTCGTTAAATAAGTATATACTCATAAACCCTTCATAATGGTTTGTAAATAAAATGAGAATTATCCTAAGCATATCTCCCAGGAGTGTTGTAAACAAGAGTGCAGCAAGGCTCATTGTCGTGCACCACTTCCCGTTTGAGTCTAGCTCAAAGCGGTGTTTTCGGGTTTTACCCCTAGGTACATCTGTGCCAGAGCCGCCTCTACCTGATCGTATCTAGACAGGGGTGTATTGCTTGGAAAACTCAAAAAATCTATACAATACCTAAATTCAGGGATGTTCTCCTATACCATTCTTCAAAGTCTGTCTTACGGTAATGTGCTCTAATCCAAGTATATCTAAATCTAGTTTCCAAGGTTATTTATAAACTTCCTCTAATACCGACTGTAATTCCCCGACCCCATTTACCCAGAGTCGGTGCATTATTTTAATAAATTCACATGATTAAAAGGAATCAAGTCATGTTGGACTGATCGGTTTATCAGTCTTGCAAAAGAGATTACATACATGAATGATACATTAATATTTATAACATACAACACAACATAAATAATCCTTTATGAACACCATTATTCCCTTATCTTAACCCTGCATATCAATCGCAATACACCTCATGGAATCCTAGAAAAATAAAACATAGAAAGGGGTGAGATCAAACCCTTAGTAAGGGTTAGAAATACACCAGAAAATAACATAAATATTAAGCATAGTGAATAATTGAATCTACATGACTTTACCAATAATAAAAATGAATACTTTTATGACAAGAATATGAGTTGAGTAAATAATGCCATAATAAAACATAATCATTGGTATTCTACTAGTCGAATGACCCCATGAACCATCAATATTATTTCCATAATGAGGGAATATATAATGCCAGACATTCTAAAATATCTTTTCAAGGCCTCGGCCAATATTTCATAAAATTATTAAGGCCTCGGCCAAAACCACAAATCAAATTGGGAAAAGGCCTTGGCCAATTCCACATCTAGATATCTCATGAGACCTACCGATGCATCGAGAACATATAGCGAGCTCAACCCGTCACTTTCTATGTCTAATACATTCCTCATATGAGAAGGTTGAAGCATAACATAATCATTTGTATAAGAACTAGGATAATAATTGTCAATAATTTAACCACAAACCATGAATGGTATAAAAATAACACATCCACAGTCATATATATCACAAAACCTTCAATACAATATGGAAGTTTTGTATCATAATAAATGAACTTCAAAACAAGTTTAAAATCCATTAAAGGATTTGACATATATGGAATTTATTTGTAAAACTCTTTGATTGAAATATCTTGTTTCATGAAAACATTTAAAAGTCACACAATTTATAACGGAAGTTATTTAAAAACTTTTTTGAATCAAAGTGTCCCAAACCACTTTGAAACTTTTTAATGTAATTAAAATTTTAAAACATTCATGATGATTTAAATAAATAATTAAAACCATTTGGAAAACATGTACATTAATGATAATGGTTTAGAAGAATAAATGTTTAAAACATTTAAAATGATGTTGACATAGATGCAATAAAAACCATTTGATGGAAATATCTATTTTTTAATCATTTAGTGTCACATAATTATAAAAGAAAACATTTACTTTGAAAATATTCTTATAATCTTGTATGGGAAGCTTCAACGAGTTTATAATAGTAGAAAATAGCAACACATGCCGTATAAGTTAAAAACAACATGCTTACCTTAATTTTATCGAAAATGTTAGAAAGGACATTGTTTAGAAAATGACAGAAAGATTCCTTTATAAACATCTTATAAAAAGTCAAAAGGGTACAAATGAATATAAACCATATTCTATAGAATAGTAAGAATGTTTTGATATACATTTTTATGAAACATGGATGTGGATGATAATGAGGTCCCGGTAGATAATTACATATAAACAACCTCGGATAATGAAGAGATAATGAAATAAACCCTTACTGTGTACTTTTCCTTGGTTTAGGGTAGGTTAACCTCTTGTATAATGGTGAAATAATTGTTATTAAATTATAAAAGAATCATTTACATTAATATGATATCATATACGATCTTTTAACATTTCTTTGTTAATAATATCTTATTATTATCGTCGTTTTGGGTGTTAACTTACTCGTTTTATTTTATATTTTTTGTTAAATAATCCATGATTTTTAAGGACAAATTGCATATTATTCATATTCAGAATGATATTAAGTCCTTAAACATTATTTTTAATCAACAAATGAGAATTAGACTTGAATGGATATGATGGGGAATGAATGTCATCGCGTTCATGGAAACGGTAGTTCGTATATATGCGCGAGTGATAATATCATTTTTTGATATTAAAATAATATATAATTGTATGCTATATCATATATACAAAATAATTTTCAGGTTATATTTATTATATACATCAATTACACATCATTATCATACCCATCCATATAATAATGTTTTGAATAACAATTACACCACGACATGGAGACAGTAAGCTGTACGTACGCACGTATGGTGACATGTCATTCAAAGGAAGGGTAAAATACTGAATATGGTTGTACCATATTTATAATAACATCACAGTATATAGAAGATATTGGAGTTATTATTTTATAATGGAAACAACAAAGAAAGAAGAAGCTGAAGAAGAAAGGAACTTGAAAAAAGGTGGTGAAAACATTACCACTTCTTTGGGTTCTTCTTTTTGATTTGATCAATAGGGATCCTTATGTTGGCTTTCTGACTAATGGAAGGCCGCTAGGATTATGGAAGGATAGTTGAGAGGGTATTTGGGCATATTTGTTTCTGAACCAAAATGCTTTGAAGGTATGAATAATTGGTTAGAAGTGGTTTCCTTATATAAGGGGGGGCATATGGGCTCTTTAGTCAAAACATAACGTAATAATTTATATTAAATTCATATTTGGTTTTAATGGCTCCAAAGGCGATTATTAAATGTTCATGGTGGTGATGGGTCGAAATCCTTTCATCCAATATATTTTAGACAGGTTTGTGTCACTATACTAGCCTTATCATTTATATTTAACTCTTAGTTAAATAGTTTGACATTTACCATGTCACTTTGTATTTTTATATTATATGGTTAATAAAAATAATATATATTTCCAAGTGACCCCCAAGTGGTTCATTAATGATAAAAATATCATGATATAAGTCCTCTGTATGATCCTTAGATTTTTGAGAATAGAATATCAATTAATAATATAATATTGTTTTTCAGAACTCATTTATGTCAATTTTTACACTATTTAATAATTGATTTTTTTAAAGTCTTAACATCTTTATTAATTAGAAAACAATTCATCTAAGAAATCCTAACATGTCATGTTAATCAATAAAATTCGTGTATGGAATCAAAATATTCAAATTATATTTATTTTAATATTTATAATACCAATTATTTGATTGTTTCATTAATAATGAAAGTACAACATCATTATTTTGTCATAAATAAATTTAATTATTAAATGTCTAAAAATTATAAATAAACTAAAATTATGTAGTAAATCGTTTTATATTTCTAATGAATGAATATAGTTGAAAATATAACATATATAAACCTATGTAAAAATTGTTTTGCTAAAAGATATATGTTTATGACATTTTTGTATTTACATTAACTTAATTAATATAAAGTGTCATTATCACTTACATGTGGATCCATGGGGTCCCAAAATCAACCCAATGATTCCCATGGTCAGACATGTATCAACCAATAGGGTTAGGACACATGTTATGGTAATTTATTATTATTATAATATTATTTGTTACCCTTATTTACAGGATTTACCCTTTAACCATGGTAAATAAAATATTTACCGAAGTAATTAATAAAAATGTATAAAAATAAAAGTTACCTATTTACAAAATTTTGACATCTTGATTAGAAATATGGAATCAATTGTTCTAAATTCAAAACATAAAAGTGGCATAAATTAATTTAAAATTAATTCTCGTTGTCCAAACAAAAACGTGTTTTTAAGAAATAATAACTATCAGAAGATTGACATTTGATTCTGTCCGGTTTAAATGTGCAATTATGTCCAATGACCAAAATTGTTTTAAATGGTAAAAATATATTCTAAATATACTTTAAAACCATTAAAATTTATAATTTAACACTATAAATTATTTTTATTCAAAATGTTGTTTTTAATTAAAAATTAGTAATTTGCACTATTTATCAAAATATGATAGTCATCAAAAAAGTGACAAAAATTCACCCTAAGATAATTTCGATATTCTGAATCCAAAAATAAAGTCCATTTTGAAAGATAAAATGTATAAAATTCCAAAAACTGTGTATTACTATTCATAACGACTAGTTTGATTGGTTGTGTTGTGTGTTAGAACTCAAAGTTGCATACAACACACACTACTATATTATTCAAAGTGAAGTATACCTTGAAAGCATGGGGTGTTACGTTCTCCCCTTCTTCAATAAATTTCTTCCTCACAATTTATGCTCAGTGATGGAAACTTGGGGTTGACATTTCAAAATAATTAGTTGAAATACCCCATCGAAAAATGGATTAATGATGCCTCTATATAAAATAAAGAGTTGTAAGTATGAAGGTTACCGAAAATTACACATACTAGGGTTCCATGTTGGAAAACATGGATATGGAAGAAAATTCTAACCATCAATATCTGATGTAGAGTGGTAGATAACATGTCTTTGAAACGTCCAACAATCACAAAGCCATAAATATATGATTATCAAAGGTACCATCTTGGACAATGTTTTTGTTCTAAGTTCATTTTCTCAATGTTGAGGAATTTATTTATGAGATTGGATATGATCATAAGGATATATACTTACTTTATAATTATAGTCTTATCGGTTAATAAATTTCTACCAAAAACTCATCCTTTACACCAAAACATAAAACAACTTAAAAATAATCGTATAGGGTTCCATATATAATGAATTTATATTTCACATATCCAACACTTTATTAAAAAAAACTACATTATACCCTCCAGAAACATTACATAGTCTAGTGTTAGGCGATAAATCTCAATCAAACTATGGTTGTGAGTTCGATTCCAGTAGCTTTGTCCGATGCGACAGGTTGTCACACGGTCTGCGTTTTGTCCTTTTATATGAATAGAAAAATAACCTTTCAAACAAAACTCATTCCAACCTTTAGACTTATCCAATAAACTTCAATCCAAACTCACAGTCCAAAATATATTAGGAGTTTAAACACAATGAAGATCCTTTGTTCCAAGTAATAAAATGGGGACACCTTCATCATGTATTATTTTAAAACATGGTAACATACTGAATTACCATAATACCTTTATTGATTACATTCATGCTCCCTTATTCCTTATAGAATACTGGATATATTCCTCATGTCTGAAATTTTGAATATTCCAAAAATAATGAAATAAACAAACTATTAACCAGTTCCAAGGAAGCCAAGAATATCCAATATAATTTATCCAAATCAACCATCTCTTACTCCAAAATTACTACCTCAGTATCAATACCATATTGAGGATTACCTTTCCATCAACCATGTATTTTCAAAAAAATGTTTAACTTGTTGTTTAGTTACTTCTCATAGTACCATATAATCTCAAATCCTCAATGAAATAGTACTGTAGTACAATCCTTATTTATCTCCATAATTCATATAAACAATACATCATTGATACAACACTCAAATGAAATAATTCTTTAATAACAACATAAGAACACTAGTCATTCCTCTTCATATGTGGTATTATTATACCTTTATTATTATCCAATAGCATCATTTGGGGAATACTCTGATGATTTGAACCTTGATTCATGTAGTTTCCCCACTCCTTGCAAATGAAGCATTGTACATTTGAAATCTTTTTCTTAACCTCGCAATCATGAACGTGGTGTCCTTTTTCTCCACACTTATAACATTCTCCCATTCCCTTCAAGCATTTCCAAGGTGATGGTTTCCACAGTAATCAAATATGGGAAAATCATTCTTTACCTTCTTCCCTTTATATGTCCTTCTCTCTACCATCCTTTTCTTCTCTGGCTTCCCTTCAAATCCATAGGACTCTGAGAACTCTTTACTTATCTTATCAAAACATGATACTATTTATTCATATGATTTTAATACGTGGGAGACTATTTCCCCTCTAAATTATGGATTAAGACCATGAAATATATGATCTTTCATACTCTTTGGATCATGCATATTGCTAGAGTTCTCATTCCATCTATTTGGTGCCATTTCTAAACAACGACATACACTAGGTCAGTTTATGAATTTCAATGAATAATTCCAAACATGTAAAATACATTACTTAAATTGAACAGTTTATAGATATAATCCATAATCATAAAGATGTTTTCATTGATGAAGTATATAATCATAAACCCTTCATAATGCTTTTTAAAGAAAATTCGAATTATCCTAAGAATATCCCCCAGGAGTGTCGTAACCAAGAGTGCAGCAATGCCCATTATCAGGCACCAGTTCCCGTTCAAGTCTAGCTCAAAGCAGTGTTTTCGGGTTTTACCCTTAGGTACATCAATGCCAGAGCCACCTCTACCTGATCGTATCCAGATAGGGATGTATTTCATGGAAAACACACAAAATCACTAGAATACCAAAATTCTAGGACGTTTTTTTGGGTTTTATTTGAATCGTGTCTATAACGGTGGATCCCCTTGGGCACGTTTCCTCATTCTTGTTTGTTTGGGTTGGTTTGGCTAGTGTCTGCAATTGTGGATTTCCTTGGAAACGACTTTATATTGTTTTTCTTTTTCAGTTCTCACATGTCCAAAAAGTGTTTAGTAATCAAAGAAGTGAATTTTTACTCAGTATAAATCTAGTTTCCAAAGTTATTGCTCAACGTCCTCTCCTACCGACTGTAACACCCTGACCCAAGTTACCCAGAGTCGGTGCATTATTGTAATACATTGGAATGATTACAAGGAATCAAGTCTTGAAAGGCCGATGAATTTAGCTATCTTGAAAAATATATTACATACATGAATGTTACATTACACTTCATAACATACAACACAACATAAATAATCTTTTATGAATTCTATTATTCCCTTAGCGTAACCCTACATATCAATCACAATACACTTCTTGGAATCCAGGAAAAATAAAACATAGAAAGGGGTGAGCTCAAACACTCAGTAAGGATAAGCAATATAGAGGAAAATAACATAAATAATAATCATGGTGAATAATTGAAACCGCATGCCTTTATCAATAATAAACATGAATACTTTTATGTAATGAATATGAGTCGAGTAAATAAATCCGTAATAAAACATAATCATGGGTATTCTACTAGTAGAATGACCACATGAACCATCAATATTATTTCCATAATGACAGAATATATAATGTCATACATTCTTAAACATCTTGTCAAAGACTCGGCCAAGATGTCTAAAAATGATTAAGGCCTAGGCCAAAACCATAAATCAAATTGGGAAAAGGCCTCGACCAATTCCACGTCTAGTTGTCTCATGAGACGTACCGATGCATCGAGGAGCTATAGTGGGATCCACCCATCACTTAATATGTCCAATACATTACTCATATGAAAAGGTTGAAACATAACATAAACATTCATATAATAACTAGGATACTAAATGCCAATACTTTAACCATAAAACATGAATGGAATAAAAATGACACATCCACAGTCAAACATATCACAAAACCTTCAATACAATATGGAAGTTTTGTATCCTAATAAATCAACATAAAAAAAAGGTTAAAATACATTAATGGATTTGACATAGATGGAAATGATTTGTAAAACTCTTTGATTGAAATATCCCTTTTCATGAAAACATTTAAAAGTCATACAATTTAGAAAGAAAGATATTTAAAAACATTTTTGAATTAATGTGTCCCATACAACTTTGAAACTTTTTAAAGTAATTAATATTTTAAAACATTCATTTCCATTTAAATAAATCCTTAAAACCATTATGAAAACATGGACATTAATGATAATGGTTTAGAAGAATAAATCTTTAAAACATTTAAAATGATGTTGACATAGATGGAATCAAAACTATTTCAGGGAAATATCTCTTTTTTTTTTAAAATCATTTAAGGGTCACATAATTATAAAAGAAAACATTTAATTTGAAAATATTATTATAAGATTTTAAGGGAAGCTTCGACGATTTTATAACGGTTAAAAATATCCATACCCGCCGTATAAGTAAAAAAAACATTCTTACCTTAATATTGTCAAAAAGGTTAAAAAGGACCTTGTTTGGAAAACGACGGAAAGATTCCTTTATAAACATCTTATAAAAAGTAAAAAAGGGTATAAATGGCTTTAACCCATAGTCTATAAAATAGTAATAATGTTTTGAAATACATTTTTAAGAAACATGGATATGGATGATAAAGAGGTCCTAGTAGATAATCAAATGAGAATTAGTCTTGAATGGATATGATGGTGAATGAATCTCATCGTGTTCGTGGAGACGGTAGTTCGTACGTACGCACGAGAAACTATATCATTTTTTTAATATTAAAATCATATATAAATGGATGGTATATATTATATACAGAATAATTATCATGTTATATTTATTATTTACATCAATTACACATCATTATCATACCCATCCAAATAATAATGTTTTGAATAAAAATTACACCACGACATGGAGACGGTAAGCCATACGTACGCATGTATGGTGACATGTCATTCAAAGAATGGATAAAATATTCAATATGGTTGTACCATATTTATAATAACATCAGAGTATATAGAATATACTGGAGTTATTATTTTAGAATGGAAACAACAAAGAAAGAAGAAGTTGAAGAAGAAAGGAACTTGAAAAAGGGTGGTGAAAACATTACCTCTTCTTCGAGTTCTTCTTTTGGATTTGATCAAAAGGGATCATTATGTTGGTTTTGTGCCTAAAGGAAGGACTCTAGGATTAAGGGAGGATATTTGAGATGGTATTTGTGTAGAGGTTGGCCGGACCAAAAGGCTTTCAAGGTATGAATAAATTGTTAGAAGTGGTGTCATTTTATAAGGGTGATGAAGGGCTCTTTAGAAAAAACATAAAGTATTAATTTATATTAAATTCATATTTGGTTTATAATGGCTCAAAATTGGATTATTAAAAGTTAATGGTGGCGATGGGTCGAAATCCTTTCATCCAATATATTTTATACAGGATTGGGTCGTTATATTGACCTTATCATTTATATTTAACTCTATGTTAAATAGTTTGGCATTTACCATGTCACTTTGTATTTATGTATTATATGCTAAATAAACATAATATATACTTCCAAGAGACCCCAAAGTCGTCCATTAGTGATACAAATATCATGATATAAGTCCTTTGTCTGAGCCTTATATTTTTAGGAATATAATATCAATTAATAATATAATATTTTTTAAAAAACTCATTTACTTCAATTTTGACATTATTTAATAATTGAGTTTTGTTAAAGTCTTAATATTTTTATTAGTTATAAAAAAATTCATTTAAAAAATACTAACAAGTCATATTAATCAATAAAGTTAGTGGATGGGATCAAAACTTTCAAATTTTATTTATTTTAATATTTATAATACAAAATATTTGGTTCATTCAATACTAAGGAAAATAATGCATCATTATTGTGTCATAAATAAGTTTAGTTATTAAATTTATATAATTTATAAATAAAATACCATTATGTATTAAATCATTTTATCTTTCAAATTAATATTTATAGTCGAAAATATAACATATATAACCCTATGTAAAAATTGTTTTCCTAAAAGATATATGTTTATGTCATTTTTGTATTTACATTAACTTAATTAATATAATGTGCCATTATAACTTAAAAGTGGATCCATGGGGTACCAAAAAAGACCCAAAGATGCCCATGGTTGTACATGTATAGACCAATAGGGTTAGGACACGTTTTAGGGTAATTTAATATTATTATAATATTATTTTTACCATTATTTACGGGATTTACCCTTTAACCATGGTAAATAAAATATTTATCGAAGTAATTATTCAAAATGTCTAAAAATAAAAGTTACCTATTTTCACAATTTGGACATTTTGATTCTAAATATAGAATCTATTTTTTTAAATTCAAAACATAGAAGTGGCAAAAATTAATTTAAAATTATTTCCCACTGTCAAAACAAAAAACATGTTTTTATGAAACAATAACTATCAAAAGATTGACACTTGTTTATGAAAGTTATCTGAAAAGTGACAAAAATTCACCCTAAGCTAATTTCAATATTCTGAATCCCATAATGAAGTCCATTTTGAAAGATAAAATTTATAAAATTTCAAAATGCTGGTATTACTATTAATAACGTCTAGCTTGATTGGTTGTGGTGTGTGTTAGAACTTGAAGTTGCGTACAACACACGCTACTGTATTATTCAAAGAGAAGCATACCATGAAAGCTTGGGGTGTTTCATTCCCTGAATAATTTTTTAGATGAATTTAATCATTAAACTAAATCATTTTACATGGTCATTGACACTAATTAGTATATTATTTCAAATCCTTAATCGAAGAGTACTATAGTATAATCCTTATACATTTCATAATTATTATAACCAGGATATCATTGATAAAATTTTAATTTTATATAATTTATAAATCCAAACATAATCAAATTAATCAATACACATTGTATTAGGTAATACAATAAGAATGACAGTGATCAATTATTTTCTCTTAATCTACGTTCCATTGATGTAGGGATAATTCTTTTGTGTTGTACACCATCTACTTATAGTTGAATCATTGAATGTTGGAATATTTTTTATCTCCCTTATTATCAAATGAATGGTTTTATTTCTAACTTTAATTATATAAAACTCCCTTTCTCATTAAAATTGTACCAAGGTCCCTATTTACACATTTTATACAAGTGGTAAAATTATTCTTTCCCTTCTTCACTTAATCCAATTTTTGCAACAATCCTCTTATTCTATTTATTCCCTTAAAAAACATAATACATATAAAATTACATATATATATTTTTATCACATGATACTATGTTCTCATTTGATTATAATTTCTATGAGACTAGTTCCTTTTCAAAATTTTCATAAGCCCATTAAATAAGGTTCATTCATACTCATTGTATTACATGCATTAATTTTGATGCCTCTCCTTCTGCTAGGAGTGATTTATAAATGATGTAATACACAATATTAAATCGTATCATTATAATACGTTGTCCCAAACTAGTGAAATAATTAAAAGAAATTGATAAAAAATTCCATATCTAATCTCATAATCCTAAAAATGGTTTCTTTATAGATATCCTTGTTTTAAATTCATTCTTAATGTTTTATAAATAAAAGGTAAATTACCCAAATCATATCCTCAAAAGTGTCAAGCCATGTGAATAGTAAGGCCTATTTTCATCAACCAGGTTATGATCAGGTCAATAACTATGAATCACTATTAGAGTTATTACACATAGATACATCTGTTATAGAACCACATTCACTTATAGTATCTAGAAGGGGATATAATTACTAATAAAAACCAAATAATCTATTAATTACAAAAAAATAAAATGTTATTTTATAAATATCATAAAATTATATGATATGGTTATGTTCCATAATATATGTATTCCTAAATCAATTACACATGGTTTCTACTAAACATCCCTTAACAAAAATTGTACTGAATCGACCTCAGTAGCATAGAGATGGTGTCTACTTCATTACATTGGCGTATGATACATGGAATCACATCCTAAAGGACAAAATATTTTAGTAATCACAGTTATCTAGATCAACACGTTATTTTCACATTATATTTTAAAACATAAAATACAAAACAAAATTTATTTGAGAATACCATTATCCCCTTGTCATGTACCCGCATATCAACCAAAAAACACATCATAGTATTTCAGGGAAAATTAAACATATGAAAGGTGTGATCTTAGATGCCCACTAAGGGTAAGAGTATAATTAAAGATATGAATAAATAAGTCATAGTCAATATAGAAATTAATGTAACTAAAAGTAATTCAATTTAATCAGAAACATGTGTATAATATGGAAGGAATAAATATTGAAAAAATAATTCCATAAAAATAATCACATGAGCTTAAAAATGTAACCATGAAAATTCTTAATAATATAAAAATGACATGAAATATAAATAACATATTTCATAGACATGAAATTCATAATTATTTAAATCTAGAATTTAAATTTGAGGCTTTTCCTCCAATACATCAAACACCCTCATTGAAATTTTCCAAGACATTTATGTAAATGAGTAAGGCCTTGACCAAAGTCCAATCTCATTTGTCTCATGAGACTACCGATTCATTATGGGGCTATAGTGGTCCCCACCCATCACTTACTAATTCCACTTAATTCCACATATAAAATTAGTGAAACATAATAAACATAAAAGTTTATATTGAGAAAAACATGTGAAATGTTAATACTTAATGAAATCAAAAAACATAATCCCAAACCTTCTAGAGTAAAATAGTAAAAGGTAATAAAATTATACATTCTTATTTAAACTAATCAAAAATAAACAAAATAAATAATATCATTAGTATTAATAAAAAAATATAATCATTGGATAATAAGTTTAATAAAGCTATGATGTCATTGAGGAATAGAAATATCTTGAAATGATCTTAAAAAACATTTGACAAAAATATATATTTTATTATTATAAAAACCATTTAAGAGAAAAATTTATCAAAAAAAGTTTTCAAATACAATTCATTGAAAATAGAGAAATTGATAACATGGAAAACAATCATTAAAATATTGATTGTTTATCATGTTGAAAAATTTCGTTCCAGCCGTACATGTTAAAATAAACATTTATTTCACATTTTCGGTGAAATATAAATGGTTATTGTTTTAAAAATAAGATTAATATTTTTTTCATTTATTTTAAAAATTATAAAAGGGTGAAAATATATTTAATTAATTTTTTTAAATTTTATTTTTAAAATATTGAAAACATTTTTAAACAAAACATTTTTTGTTGGAAAATGATTTCTGACCAAAAGGATAAATAACGTCGTATTTTATTCAAACAAATTCCCAATAATTTTAAGTACCAAGGTGAGTAAAAAACATACATCTACATGAAAAATTTCATGAATAATAATTGGTGATAAAATTAAATTTATTTTTTGATAAAAAATACCAAATAATTCCACCATGGTAGATGTAAAAATAAAAAAGTCAGAATAATGATGAGATTGTTATATAAACCCTTACCACATTGGTAAAATTTTTATAATAAGGACCCTAAAATAAATAAAACTTAATGATACATTATATACAATTAAGATAGATTAATTCAGGATAAAAAATAAAAAACGAAAGTATATAAACCACATAGAAGAAATAAGTGGTTAATATGGAGTATGTCTCACGTTAGTAAAAGTTTTACGAGAAAACCTTATATTGAGTCTGAATCGTCCCATTAATTCTTTATAATTATGTATAATAAACTTATGTTAACTATTATTTTCTTTATAAAATCAATTTTATTAATACTTTTATATCACATATTACTATAATATATATGATTACAAAATCAATTATGTTTACATTGGACGTTTCGACGATATATAGATTATGTGTCAAAATGACATTAGTAGAGTGCCTATGGTCAAAAATATCATTAATTGAACATATAAGGAATAATAATAATTTAATAATATCATATTTATATATAAATTATAATTTTAAAACAAATTATAATATATGGTAATGAAAAATGTACTACGTTACAATCATGGGTAAGGTAGACCGTACGTAAGCATGAAAAACATTTCTAATTTTCAGTGATCATTATCGAAATACATTGTATAATATTATAACGTTATATAATGATAATAATATCATATATATGTATATATATTAATTTTAGATATACAGATATACTAAATCCATGTGGTATAATATTGAAGCAGGAGTGACATCTCTTATTGAAAGTGGGAGTCCACACATACACAAATGACATTATAATTGTTCAATGAGTGAATGGTATGAAAAAAATGATATATTATATTTGAATAGTGATGAATTTTTTATTTAAATAATAATTATATCATTTATATCACATATCATATTTAAATGTATCGTTATAACAATCAGTGTAAATAATTAGTGAAAGGTGAATCACATCGCTTTATGAGGCGGCAGTCCTCTATACACACAAGTGTCGTTATCATATCCTCTGCAGAATGGAAATTAAGAGTTGTATATGATATAATTAACCAATAGGTATAATTATTTTTTAGTTATAATATATATACATTTTATGAATCATCATACACAACTATGAAAGGCTGTAATGAAAAAACTAGTGACATCGGTTTGTCCTTTGGTAGTCCCGGATTTTTAATAATCAAGATTTCATAACGCCTTTTTTGGACATGGGGGGATTTTTGGTCATAAACATAACATAATAGAACATCTTAATTTGGAAGATAATGAATCTATTATAATATAATAAGATACTAATAATTAAAGAAGCAGAAGAAGAAATAAAACCAAAATGCATAGTTATGAATTTTACCTCCTCTCAGGCCTCCTCATTAAGATTATACCTAAATTATTTATAGAATGGATTTATGTCCAAAAAAATTATTTTATGATGAGGTTATAATTTTTTTTAAATGATATCATTAGAGATTAGATGAATCAAAAGGGGTTGAATTATTGAATAAGATAGGAGATTGGGGGGTCGTTTATAAGTGAGGTGACCGACACACTTGTAATTTTTGAAAAAGGAAAAAAATTACCCACAATTTTCATATGAAAAAGGAACTCAAAATAATATAATTGTGGGCCTTATAATTTATAATGTTTATATATGGTCAAAAAATATGTTTTTACATGTTTTAGGTGATTTTATTCCTTATAATTTTATTTTAACCCCCAGTAAATCAAATTTTACCTTAACCACTATTAGTAAATTTTAGTATTTTAACTACTCATTATGGTTAAAAATTATGTTGAACTAATATGATAAAAAAATTTATTATAATTATAAGCATGTAATTTTTTTATAACATATATGTGTAAAAAAGTTATTAAAAATAAATTTCATAGATGTGACGATAAAGTGGGTTTTCAAAGAGTAAATGTTCAAAATATTTTAATGTTTTTATATCCAAATTCAATATTAAAATAATTATATTATACGATATTAGATTAATTGATATATAATTGAATTAATTTTACTATAAACCTACTTTCAAATATAATTTATATTTATAAATAATTTTAATAAAAATAGTATTTTCAATTAAAATTCATTATATTTCTCTATTCGATGAAACATGGAACATTTTATAAAAATACAAAAAAATTTCCCAAATATAATATTTATATTATAATTAAAAAATTAAGTTAAATTTAACAAATAAATACTGTAAATATGGTAATTATTACATTTATATTACATGTGCAATGTTTGACTAATATGTCTTTTAAAGAAAGTGCAGTTTTTTTTAAAACATTACATTTTCATTCAAATGATTCTAATTTTTTTCTCAAATATAGATATAAATAATATTCATAATTTATTTTGAAATATGAATGCCATAAATTTACCAATTATTTTATAAGAATATACTAAATAAAGGTTCAATTACACTCTAGTTTCTGTGTACCAAAAGATATCAAAAATATTATATTTAGAGAAATATATTTCATAGGCTATTTATGTATTATTTTGTATTCCGTGTACGATATCAAATGGAAATATTTATTTTATAATTTTTGGGGGTTTCATTGTATGTCGAAATAGGATAATAGTGGGTTTATCCATTTATATGAGGGTAAAAGGATACACTTGGAAATTTTTAAATGAAAAATATGTAACCATATTTTAAAACACAAAAACGCTCTCAAAGGTATCATTATCGAACAATATAGAATACAAGTTTAGAATATTTCCACAAAATAGTAATTGTATTATTTTTTAGGTAAATGTAACCCTTATATTTTTAGTTTAAGTACTGGTAAACTAGTTTTAACATAACCACTATAATTAATTTTTTTTAATTGAAAATTTTTCAAAAAAAATAAGTTATAATTATTA
Source organism: Viscum album (assembly GCA_963277665.1). NCBI lineage: Eukaryota > Viridiplantae > Streptophyta > Magnoliopsida > Santalales > Viscaceae > Viscum > Viscum album. The sequence goes on along the minus strand of OY728155.1, from coordinate 108,976,331 downwards.
TATAATAGTAAATATTCTTTATTCAAATATGGAATACATTTTTACCATATTATGTTCAGTTATGTGGTGGAATGTAATTTTTAATTAAACATGTAGTTACGATAAAAAAGTGACGTTCCAATGAAATGTTTTTCATAAGTACAAAAGTTTTTATATAAAATATCAATATGAAATTAATTTTGATGACCTAAATTTTATTATTAATATTAAATCTCAATTTATTTTTATTTTAAACAATTTTAAAATAATATGTAACTTTTTATATGATGTAAATAAGGAATATTTAAATAAAAATAATTATGTTTGAGTATTCATCAAACAATTAGTCTTATTAGAAATTCTTTAATAAATTAACTCTAATATAAATTTGAAATAATTTTTGAGAAAATGATCTAAATTTTTTCAAAAACATTTACAAAAAGTAGGACATTTTTTTAAAAAAAATCTCTAAAGAACCATTATTTTTGTTGGAAAATACCATTTAAAGAATAAAATTGGATTTATTCTTATCCCATATATAAAAAAATTCAAATAGAGGATTTTTTAATGAATATTTAATATCTAAATTTCATTAAAATCATTCAAAAATAATGATTATTTTATTTTATTATGACAAAAACACTTTACGTGAATAAAAATAATTTTTTAGAAGAATATTTATTTTACCTTTGAATGTTTATTGTTTTCATTTATAATAAGTTAATTACTATTGAATTTATTTTATACATATGAAATCCATGTATTTTTCATTTTTTATGAAGTCCTATTCATAACCTTTAATTTAAAATTTTGTTATAAGTGTTATATTAAATTTTTTTTTTGAATTGCATGTCATAGTTTGCTGAAACTCAATGTTGCACATAACAAAAGCTTTCAAAGGTAAACAAATATTTTAAAAAATATATATCCAAAAATATGGGGGTATTAAATTATAATCTCCTTAAAATTAATTTTTATCATGAAAATGTATCAATTTGATAAAAATAACTATAGATTCTTATGTCTCATCATATCATCAGGTTCCCACATATCAACATTATTTTGGTGCTTTAACCGCAAAACATTGGAAATGCAAGTTCTCTCGATTCATTGGACTTTATCTCTATGATTCCAAATCCCCAACAGGTTTTATTCATATGAATGATTTTTGTACATCAGTATTACCTATGATTTCAGTACATATGAAGGATCATTTATGTACTTCCTTCGGAAAGATACTTGTAACATATCATCGACATAATATTGGTTCCATAGAAGCACCATGAAAATATAAACTATCCCTACTTGATCAAGATTATTGAAATATCCAATACGAATATATATCAAAATTCTTCTATTTCTCAATCAAATAAAATTATTCCTTGGAAAAATTCATAGATTTCCTTCTTTCCAACATTAAATTTCAGATCATGTCAATTATTTTCAAGAAATATTTTTTAATGACATTTTTTTTAATATGTGTTATTTAATGACTCTATCCTTCTCTACCTTTTTATCCAGGTGTGTTCCCACTGTCTCTCTTCATCCATGTTCATAAAAACCCATTATAGCTCTACACTTCTATCTATATATTTATTTATAAGGATATGTTGGAGTTTCTTGACTAAAGACTGTAATTGTATGAAATATAAACTATTGGTAGGTATTGAACCAAATTGTGTCTAAAATACTTAGAAAAAGATTTAAAAATATTATATATGGATTGAATTATAATCTCAAATTAACCATATGTTTGAGGATGATATACAATGTTGAAATTCTTCTCCATATCTAGATCTTACTAAAGAGTTTTTCATAACATTAGGATATTCCTTGGATCCTTATAACATAAAATATTTTATGGTACTCCTAGAAACCTCAACACATAAATAATGAATAAACAATAAATATTATCAGAAGAGAAATATTATTTGATACTTATGAACTTTTGAAAGCAGATGGAGTACAACCCACATAACATTCTTCCTTCAAGATGTTTTGGAGAGTCTAACAACAAAATAATTTTTAATATTTTCCCATTTACATTCTAGTATGGGTATTGGTTGTAAAATCACCTTAGAGTTCGGTATCTTAGCATTAATATTCTAAAATAACAAGAACTAAGTTATAATCTCTTTAATACATCTCTTTATCTTTTCCCACAAAAAAATGATCTTTCAAATTTACATATATATATACACTAATATTATGAATAGAGATTGAAGGACTATGAGACTGATAAAATAAAATGTTAAAACAAGTTATGTATATAAAAAATAGATCATTTCAAAAATTTATGATTCTACCAAAATCTAGGTTAAAATCTAGAACATTTCTGACCTTATTCGATAATCATCAAACAAAACATTGATAGATGGTTTGAAATTAATTTTATAAAGATAATATTTCACCCCTACATTCAATATTACAAGATATATCCTTTAAAAATTAATAAATATTTGATCATATTTATCCTAATCATGTACATGATATCATGACCCATTTGACAAAAGGAATAAACCACCCTATTTTTTTGAATGGTTGGTAATCTATAGGGTAGTCATAATATTTAATGAGTTCCAACCTTCATCTTTGGTTCTTATTAAACATATTATATATAAATAAATATATTAAAAAATTAAAATCAATATATATATATATGTATATATAACACCATTCTCTATTAGGATGATTCCTCCATATCGTTATTTTATCAATTACCATATCTAACATAAAATATTGAATTTGGTAAATATTATCATAAAACGTCAGTTATCATGAGGTATAAGAAATCACAATTTCATTATTAATGAGGGAACATACCAATTCCTTATTTAATAAAAAAGTATATATTACAAACCCTTCTACACAATAAGGTAGTGAAAGCATGGGTTAAATGACTAGCCTTCTCTTGTGTTTCTTCAAAATTTCCACACATTCAACTTTACAAAGGAACACAGATCCCTTATGATTTAACCTAGTTGATGGATTATATATTTTTGAGAAATTTTCCAAAAAGAGTCAATAATATCAATTTATACCCCAAAAAACATAGATCTGACTCAAAGTCTTTTTTTCTGTAAATTATCAATAATTTCAGTTATAGATGGATCCTTATAAATACCATCTTCTGAGATAATTTAACATAAAGAAGAAACTTTTAGTATCCAAAATTATAAATTTGTAAGGTTTTCATAATATTTATCCTTACATAGGGTCATTACAACAATCCTTTGGTGATATTTAGGATCCGGCCTATTCTTTTTATATATAATAAAATATTTTACAAATAATATGACATACCAATCAAGGTAATTTATTAATAACATATTCAATAAATCAATAAAGATAGTGGCAGAATTAGCAATAAATAATTGAATAAATATATATTCATTGTGTCTAAACCTTTTATTGGAATTTTTTCTTGGTTATATCCGCTTTCTTGAAACTCAATTGATTATATCCATAATGAATGAGAATCACATGAAAGTTTTTTGTACTATAAATTGGATAAAAAACCATCAATATGGGGTAGATTATAACTATTCATCATTGTGACCTTATTCTGTTCCTTTTAATAAAAATATATCACATTGGTCCATCATTATTTTTAACAAAAATAATAGGTTCACCCCTAGGTGACACATTCTGGTGAATAATTTTATTTCAAATAATATCCTTGATTTTCTTATTTAATTCTTGCAACTCTATCAGGGAAATTATATAGGGATTCTTTGAAATAATTTTTGCCTAAGGTATGAGTTCAATTGAGAAATAAAATTCGTTATTCAATAGTGGACTAGATAATTCTCTTGAAAATATAACAACAAACTCCCTCAAAATAGGTATATCATCAATTTTGAGTTTTTCACAAACCATCTGACATAAAAACCCCATTCAAATATTAATCAAGACTAAAAAAATTGATGTGATTTCAATCATATTTTTATTTATTTCATCACACGTATAGATAATATTTCGATTATTTTAATAAAATGTGATTTATATCCATCGGTAATTGATTATTGATTTGTGTTGAGAAATGAAATCCATGCCCAAAGTGACATCAAAATAAACTATAAGGTGAATAAAAATATTTATAGAAAGGAAATTCCTATAAACATTAACTAGAGAAGAACAATATTTTTGGTATGTGATCATTATTCCATTAGAATTTTTTAACACTAATTAACCATTTAATCATTGAGGTGATATTTTGATACACTTATAAATTTCTTAAGATATAAAAGAGTATGATGATCTAAAGAGAAATGATACATTAATAGTTCTAGAGCGTAAAGTATAATTACCTTTCAATTTTTTTAAACCCTCAATTGAAATAGTTCTATTAGTTTAAGATGTTATGAACATCGATCATCATCATTAGCCTTCTAATTTGAGCAAATGTTACTGTAATGTCCATAATACAAACATTTTAAGAATTGGATTATGGCTGGTTTATTTTATAGATATTTCTATCTATTGTCATATTTAGCTATCTTCTTCCAACCACATCAGTATTAGATTTCCTAATTAATTTCCTCTTCAATTTTAAAATAATTAAAATTCCCCTTAAGATAATTTACACTATGAATACATACAAACTTTGATCATGATGGAAAGCACATCTTATTCCCTATATGATATTTAGAGATTCCTCTAAATTACATTTTTATTTTATTATCAAAATGATATTTATAGTTAAATGCATCTTCCATTTCCACCTTGGAAGCACAATGAATAATTTATTCATTTCTTCTGAAGTCACATAGGGATAATTTTCATTAAAGACTTATTTTTATGGAAATGAAATTTTGGTCAACCATAATTTCATGTTGGATGAAAATACCATTAATTTACTTGAAATTTATTGGAACATTTTCGTCATAGGAATTAAAATATTCAACAAAATTTTATTTTATCTCATGTAATTCCTTCTCTATTTTTTTAAAAACCATATGAGGGATGTTCTTATTAAAATAGTTCCACTCAAACTCATCCAAATATATATATTGAATTTCACCATGCTTCCTCATATTATTGATAAGAGTCCACTATTTATCTAATTATCTTCAAAATAATATACAACCAAAATAAAAGTTTCATATTATAAAAAAATTAATAATTGAAAATATCATTTCAATTGTACATATCCATTTCTAGAAATATCATCAATCAATGAATCCACTAAAGGAATTGGAATGTTTCCTCATAGAGGGATGAACATAGTTTTTCCCTCCTTTTCTCATTCATCTGATCTATATGAAACATTGATTGATAATGTTTTATAACCATTGCAAGGATATTTTTCATTCATTATTGTAAAATATTTTTTATTATAGGAGAAAAATAATTGCATTTTATTTCATATATTAAATTAATATGATTCATTCAGATAACGACCATCGAAAAAAACCAAAAATAATAGCATGAGAAAGAATAATCATGTTGGTATATCACATAATCAATAAAAATCATTTATAGGATGTATAAATCTATAGTCCTTTTTTAATCTATTAAACCATTGGTTTATTCTTGACCAATCATGGTCGTTCTCTATTCTAATACATCTTGATGGATTGTAAATAGTTTTTCAATTTTCTAAAAAAATCCCCATGAGTGTAAAACTATGTGAGAAATAAGGCAAGTTTTCATTCACTAGGAAACCATCAATTCAAATCTCAATGCACACTTTTCAGTGTTATTACCCTTAGGTATAAAGATTCCAGATCCCCATAAACTCATAGTATCTATATAGTGATATAGTTTCTTATAAACCCCCCCAAAATCCTTAAGTAAAACTCATGTATATGTTTTTATACATAGACACATCCTTATAGTTCTGACTAAATTTTTATCACCATAGTTTTTAAATATTAAATAAATCAATCTCTAATACAATATATTTAAACTCACACATTTCAGACAAATATACTACACCTGAATATTAATATTCATTATATAACATAAATATCCATGCTAAAATAAATTACTTATCGTGAAATTGGAATCTTGGATACTTAAGAAAACTGGTACATAAAGGAATGGTATCTTTGTCCACTATGTTATCAAATACTAGAAAACTCCTTATAGATTTCATAGAAAAAACCATCATTAATAACATGATAATGGAATCCTAATAAAGGGTGAACATGATTCTCAAGAAAGATAAATAATGGAGATATATAATCCTAACATATGCATATGTGTTTTAGAACATGAGTATAATATTTTATTACCATACCATATATATCAGCGATCATAATATTTATATATGTAATAATATTTGGTACTTCATATGACATGAGTCATAATGGAATCAATGAACATGAACCGCGAGAGAATAAAATTGGAAAAAGACATAGATTTATGGTATAAACATAATTAAATAGAATCACTTTTTTAATTATTAAAGGCATATTTCTAATTATATAAATGTTTATTATGTTAAATCCCAAAACCATCATAGTAATCATGGTTCAATCCTAAGACTATCACTATGGATATAATACCTTACTGAACTAGGTTCACTCCCAATTTCAAATTTTTATATCTCAGGACATGTCTTTAATTACCAAATTCATTATAGGTATGTATAATTTTAGGCCCACCCATCACATAATGAACATCATATATATGTGTGAGACAAGATTATAAAAAATCCATCATATCCAAACCATTGAAAATGAATGAGATTCATAATCATTTAATAATGTCCTAAAATGTATAATGGAAATGGGTTTCAAAAAAATTTCATCAATTCATCATATTATAATCCATGGAAAAGTAAAGGGTTTAATTTTAATTTCAATATGGAATAAAAAATCCTTCCATCATAATCATAAACCATAACTGTAAGGGCCTAATGTTTTTCAATGGAAATTAACTTCATAAAAATATGTCATAAAAATCACATGAAAACACAACATAATGAACTACTAAGTGATAAGTGACCTTTAAACAGATTTTTTTCACTTCTATGTTTGGAAGTTCAAAAATCTTTTATACATGGTTTCAATTACTAAGTTACTTGGAGTATGATAAGGAAAATTATTTTTTTAGTTAATAGTAACCTACCCTTATGAATAGTAACATACCCTTATGCATAGTGATATACCATAATGAATAGTAACAATACATATGATAGTATAAAATTAATATTAAAGTGGACAGTTTGAAATACCTATATTTTAGAATAAGTAAATGAATGTTTTAAAACTAGTTATTGATAATAAATTATGATTTTAATGAAATATTAAAATAATCATATTTAGAAATTTTTTTTGAAAACTGGGAAATATTTTTGGACTCTAAACATCAAAAAGTGGTTAGGGTGAATTTATTTGATTTTTTTGAAATACTTGAATTTTTTAGGAATAGTAAGATGCGATAATTTACGATAAATACTAAATAAAGGATTTATTGAGTCATTGATGATGATCTACTGATGTAATCCCAATTGGTTTGAAGTTACATGCATTTATTACTGTTCTTGGTCTTGTAATACTTACTATTCCTGGTCTTATGATGAAATAATAATCTAATGATTAAAAAATTATGAAAACCCTCCTCCCCTCCACTATAACACCCCTCACGCCCTCTTCTTTTCACTACCCTCAAGCCTTGTGCCTTACCAATATTCTTACCAAATCTCCCACATGCCCCTTACCCATGAACTAATGCTTCTAGCCTCTACAAATTACCAAAATCTCTCCCCTTAAGAGGTTTTCAATGGAGGAATTATCAAGAGGTAAATTCCTCTTTCAAGTTCCTTCATTTCTTTTACATTCTTTTCTTTTTGTTGCCTCCCTCACCTCCCTTCACCCAATTATTATGATAACCCTAGAATCATACATGGACTGTAATGTTTTTATGCTAATGGAATATTTCATTATATTCTATTCTTTCCCCACATTTTATTTGAATAAAATGAAAGCATCATTTCAGATGTGGTAATTTAGCACATTCAAGGAAAACCTTTTATCAATTTTTATTATTATCATTAATTCTGTTCCTGAAACCATTTGTTTATGGTTGATATAGATTTTTATATAGGTAGTATATTTGATTTTGGTTCTATAATCCTTTTTTACAAATGTTTTTAATTTATAAATCTAAACATGTTCATTGTAATCAAACCCACTGAATAACAAAAACAGTTGTCACTATGGTTTTATATAACAATCCGACTTCACTCTAAGTAACCAAATTAAATTTCAAACCATGTAATGTCTTGTATGTTTAAAAATATCATATATCATCAATCTTGGACAACCACATTCATCTTACATGTTTATCCAAACATGAATATAAGCAAACTGGTCATTAAAAACAAGTAAACAAACGAGCCCAAACAATGAAATTTAATCTAATAATTAATTAATATGGTTATAAATGAAATTATAATAATTATACTAAAACAATTAAATATATCCAAAGTTATGGAATTATTAATTAAAAAACCTAATTTTTTTATTCAGGTATTTAATAACAAGTGAATTACCCCAATAGATGTAAGGTAATGAATCGTCACCTTTTCACTCTTAAATCAATGTTGTCCTCTATGATATTTCTTTTTATGGGTAATCCCTAATGATGGGGTATGATTACACACCTCTCCCACACTATACCAATGTTTTATAAGTGATTAGAGACACCTTTTATCTCTCATCAATCCCTATTAGGTATACCCCACACCATACCGATAAACCCGGAATAATTATACCCAAACCTTATTTTTCTTTCAGGTTTCTTTATCTATCATTATATTAAAATGGTTTTATCTTATCTTCTTATATAAATATTCTTAATTATGTTTATTTTTAAAAAATTCATTTATAAATACCCCTTCATCACTCTCTTTTGGGGATAAACATTTTTTAAAAATATCCCCTTCGTAGACCTTTCTTATAAGCAAACCTATTTTAGGGGAAATTCCTAAATTTTTACCCAATTTCAAGTGCACTCTTTCCACTATTTTAAGAATAAATTCTCTTTTTAAATATTTATATTTATTATGAAAACCTTCTTGGGACAATTCTGGTATTATATAAAATATTTCCCTCTTTTCAATGTTAAAATATCTATATTATTTTCCTTAAAACCTCATAAAAATTCTTTATTGCTAATATTTCTAAAATACATTTATTATATGTTGTCACTTCTATTTTACACCACCTACCATTTTATATTCCCATATTACCTTATTAACGTCCATATATTCTCTAATCCCTTTCTTTCATAGACACTTACATTATACGCTCATTGGTTATGCTTTATGTCCTGACTGTGGAACCCAATTTATTCCATGGGTATCCTTAGGTTTAGGTGTAGTTGATTACATAAGGTTTTTTATGTGGAAATAATATTCATGAAAATTTTCAAATGGGTTTTCCTAGTTAGTGCTCCAATTCATTGGTTAATGTTATGTCTCATGAAATGCAATATGTAAAGGGATTAGCGGTTATCCTTGACTCGTACTAAAATGGGGAACAAGATTGGCGGTTAGCCTTGACCCATACTATAATGGGAATTGGGATTTACAGTTAGCCTCAAACCATAATAAAGACATGTTTTATGATTCTACTACATTTATATGATTCCATGTCTATATTAGTCCCTAATTATATGATGTGAATTTAAATGTTCCAAGCTTTGGATATCATTATTTTATGCCTCCTAAGTCATGTTCTTAATATGTACCCCTAGGTTCATTCCATTACTAGGATTTTAAGAGCATACCTTCGTTCGTGTGTTCCCCAGGGTACCCTATGGAGATGTAATGGCTCAAAGGAAGTGAGGATCTATTCATGGAGATTACATAAAGAGATGAATTTAGCCCTATGTTTTAAGGTTTATGTACCTAGTCTTCCAATACACAAGACTTAATGATCCTTCATGTGTACTCGGATGTGCAATTATGCTTAAAATCAAGTAATGTTATATACAAAAGGCTTAGGTCTCTATAGTTGGTATCAGAGGAAAGTCTAGTTATTTTGGAGATTAATAATAGATACCCTTAGTGAGAACCTTAAGGGTTTGACGAAGTGTAATAAAATATTCCTAAATTTTTGTGAGTATTGAGTAATTGGTTTATCAAGAAAATAAATTTGTGTCTGGATACGAGAAGGTAGAGGCATCTCTGGCACATATGTAACTCAATGTGAAAACACTGACAAAGAGTTTTGGTCATGAGCCGAGGTATCCTAGTACACAACAATAGACCTTGTTGCACTCTTGGTTGTGACACTCCTGAGGGATATGCCTTGGTAGATTCACGAGCTTTGTACAAACCATTAATAAGGGACAAATAATCCCATAAGAATATATGTTAAGAAATAGATTAAGGGTAACATAGATTTAAATCATATAAATATCAGGTCATAATATACTTCTTCTTTATAAGTTTATCCTTTTATGTTAAAATGTTTCTTTTCATACTTAATAGATAAGTATTCAAGACCTCTAATTATACGTTTTTTTCTTGGTTAATAGCGATAAATAGAAGAACACGTTCCAACAACCAATGTGATAGGAAATTTGAAGATTTCTCTAACGATATGCATGATATGACGGGAGCAGGTGCTCAAAAGATCAGGATAGTACATGCTCAGCTAGCTCACGTTATAAATAATAACATGTATTATAAAAAATTCCCTCCTCATTCATGGAAAGAGAATGTTTCCATAGAATCCTTTATGTGGAAAAGGCCTCCAATGTTTAGAGGATCTTCTGATCCCATCCTCGTGGAACAGTAGATTAACTACATTGAAAAGTTATTATTCACCCTCCAGTGCTTGGAGGAAGAGAAAGATGTACTGGAAGTCTATTGTTTTGATGGGTAATCTTATCATTGATGGACACTAATAAAGAATTCAATGTCGCAAGAGTAAATTGATTCTATTGATTGGTAGGAATTGAAGAGAATGTTTTCAAAAAATTATTTTCCTTGAACCCTCCATCTCAAGATGGAAGGAGAGTTCCTCTAACTCAAGTAGAAGGAAGATGAGTCTAATCAGTGTATAAAGCAAACATTACATGGCATGCAAGGTACGCCTATGTATTTTTCATGAACACTGAAAGAAAGGTGGATCACTTCTTTAGCATACTAAAGCCGTGTCTATAACTAGCCGTGGCGATTCGAGACTTTGACATTTATGAGGATATTCTCTGTTGTGCCCTCAAGGTTGAAATTGATATTATAAACTCTCAGTGGTCTCATGAGTCCAATGACAAGAAGTGGAAAATGGATAAAAACATGGATGTTTCATTAATCAACTCCCATTATGGAAAGAAGCTCGAATTTCCACTTGTAAAAGTTGTGGGAAGAAGCATCCTGGTAACTGTCTGAAGGGAACAAAGAATTGCTTCAAATGTGGAATGTTTTGTCATCTGGCCAAGAACTACTCAAGGGATATGAAAAATACCACTAATGTGGAAGAAAAAATTATGTTTTAGATAAATAGTAACTCTACAGTGTAGTGCTACAACAGTAAGGATCATGGGCATTGTGTGAACAATTTCACTAAGTTGAGGGTTGTCAGAGGCAATCAAAAACAACCTCCAAGGAAAGAAGGAAGGGCTTATGATATCACTACTACTGAGGTGGAGTCGAACAACATTGTGGTGACATGTTTACTAGTTTTTAATTAAATAATAGTGAACATACTATTTGATTTGGTTCTACACATTCTTTCATATTTTCCAAGTATTGTGGAACTATTCTAACACCAACTCAAAATTTTTAGGAAATGTTATCTATGATAACAGAAAATTGGGAAATAATTGTGTCTATGGTTTATAAATCATCCTTAATTAACATTTGTGGATTAAACCTCCCAAAAAATATTATCATACTTCCCCTAGTGATGTTTGACACTATCTTGGGCATGGATTGTCAATCATTATAAAAATCCAACATCAATTATTGTGAAAGGGTTATTACTTTTCACATTCCAAAGAATCCTTCAATTCTATATAAGTGTAAGGAGGAAGATGAATCTCTTTTAGAATCATCATCTCAAGAGTGGATATTGCTGCCTTATGAGAAAGAATATCTAGCTAAAATGGTTGAGACAATGAAGAGAATCATGCTTGAAGACATTCCCATTTTGTGGGATTGCACTTGTGTATTCCCTAAAGTGTAGCACAATCTTCCTCCTAATCGAGAGGTTTAGTTCACAATTAAACAGATCCCAGGATCTATTCCTATCTCAAATACACCTTACAGAATGGACACCATAGATATGGAAGAGATGACGAAGCAGTTACAGGAGAATATGGAGAAGGGTTTTATACTCCCAAGTGGTTCACCATGGGGTCTTCCAGTACTCTTAGTCAAGACAAAGAATGGATCAATGTGTATTTTTATTGATTATCATGAGATCAATAAAATCACTATAAAGAACAAGCATCCCCTACCATAGATAGATGAATTTTTCTATCTTCTTTGTGGAATAGTTATTTCTCTAAGGTGGACCTTTGGTTGGGATATCACCAATTAATGGTGAGGAGGGAATATATTCCCATGAATACATTTCGAACGAGGTATAGACTCTTTGAGTTCATTGTAATGCCCTTCGGACTCACTAATGCTCTAGAAATATTCATGAATTTAATGAATATAGTATTTATATATTACCTCGACAAATTTGTGGTAGTCTTTATTGATGATATTCTGATATACACCAAGATCAAGGAAGAACATGAGGAGCATTTGAATAGTATGTTAAAGACTTTGTGAAGGGAGAATATGTATGTGATGTATAGTAAATGTGAGTTTTGGATGGAGGAATTATCATTCTTGTGGCATGTAATCTCTATCAAAGGGATATCTGTGGACCCTTCCAAGACGAAGGCAATTCAATAGTGGCCTAGGACAACATTTGTACATGATATCTGCAACATATTGGGTTTAGTTGGGTATTATCAACAATTTGTGAAGAACTTTTCACAATTTTAAGACCCAATGACCAAGCCAGCACAGAAGGGGGTAAAGGTTGTTTGGACACAAGAATGTGAAGACTATTTCAAGGAGTTGAAAAATAGGCGTATCACTGCACCAGTACTGACAATCCCTAAAAGTGGAGAACTCTGTGTGGTGTTTAGTGATTATTCAAAAAAGGAATTAGGATATTTGCTAATGAAAAATGATAAAGTGATAGTCTACGCCTTAAGGAAGCTCAAAATCCCTGAGGAAAACTATCCCATGCATGATCTGGAGTTTGCGACTGTGACCTTTGCATGGAAAATCTTGTGGAATTATCTCTATGGGGAGAAATGTGAGATATATACTCACTACAAGAGTCTAAAATATATATTCACCCAGAAAAAGATTAATATGTGCTAGAAATTATGGATAGAGCTCATCAAGGAATCTTACTTCTCAATCCACTATCTTCCCTATAAGGCAGAGAATGTGGAGGATACTCTAATTATAAAGGATCATACATCTTTATCAATGATGAGAATTGAAAAGGATCTAATCCTAAAAGATTTTCAATGTATGGACATGAGAATAAATAAGGGAGGAAAATCATAAATCCATTCTCATATGATTACTCAACCTTCCCACTTTTAGAAAATAAATGAAGCTATAAGAAAAGATTTGAAAATTTAGAAATGGGTGGTGGCTATTAGAAATGGGAAATCCTCCGATATCAAAATTGGTGAGGAAGGAGTTGTATGATTTGGGACATAATTATGTGTACCATATTATCCAGAGATAAATAATGATCTATTGAATGATGCATAGAGCTCGACCTTCTCTATCCACCTAGGGAGCACAACGATATATCGAGATCTTCAAGAAAACATTTAGTGGGAAAAATGAAAAGGGAGATTGATGAATATACATCAAAGTGTCTGGTATGTCAACAAGTGAAGGCTGAGAGCGAGAAGTCTAATGGAATGATGGAACCACTACCCATACCAATATGGAGGTGGGAGAACATTACCATGGTCTTTATTACCAGACTTCCAATGGCATCCATATGAAAAAATGCTATATGGGTCGTTGTGGATCGTCTTAAAAAGACAATTCTCTTTATCACGATTCAAGAGGACATATCATTGGATCTACTTGCATGGATTTACATAAAAGAAGTTGTAAGGTAGCATAAAGTACCACAATATATTTTATCCGATCGTGATCCAATATTCACCTCAAATTTCTAGAAAAGTCTCCATCATCCTCTAAGAACTAAATTGATCTTTAGTATGGCCTATCAGCCTCAAAATGATGGCCAATCTGAGAGAACTATTTATACACATGAAGACATGTTGAGAGCATGTTCTATGGAATTAAAAGGAGAATGGGACCAACATCTTCCCATTGTCAAATTCTCCTAAAACAATACTTTCCACTCGAGAATTCAAATGGCACTATATGAAGACCTTTATGGGAAAAGGTGTAAAACACCAGTGTGTTGGGAAGAAGTCGGTCAGAGTAAGCTATTGGGACCCGAAATGGTCAAAGAAATTGTGGAGAAGGTGAAAACCATTTAGAAACATATAAGGGCATCCCAAGAGTCGATAGAAGAGTAATTAAGATTACCGTGAATGAGCCCTCGAGTTAAAAGTTGGAGACATGGTATTTCTACACATATCTCTATGGATGAAGGTCATGAGGTTTGAGATGAATGGGAAGTTAAGCCCCATGTACATCGGCCCCCTTGAGATACTTGATCGAGTGGGAGTTGTAGCCTATCCACTGGCACTTCCACCTACCATTCCAAAAGTACATGGTGTCTTTCATGTATCCCTCTTTAGAAAGTACATACATGGCCTTTCAAATTTACTCTCTTCATACGTGGTTCAGTTGGAGGATGATCTTCCATATAAGGAGCAGTTAGTGATGATCTTGGATCATAGATAAAAAGTTCTACGCAACAAGACTAATCATCTGGTTAAAGTACTATGGAGAAACCATAAGTACGAAGAGGAAACATGGGAACTAGAGGATGAAATGATGAAAAATCACCCTTAATTGTTTCTATCATAGAATGTAAAACAAAATTTCAAGGGTGAAATTTTATAAGAGGGGAAGAATGTAAAGACACAAAGTTTTCCAATAGAAATTAAAATCATATAATCATGTCATAAAATCACATGAAGACAGAACATAATGAAATAATAAGTGATGAGTGTCTTTTAAACAAAAGTTTTTCACTTCTGTGTTTGAAATTTTAAAAATATGAAACACAAAGTTGAAATCAGTATGTAATTTGGAATCTAATAGGAAAATCATAATTTTTGGTGAATAGTTACCTACCCTTATGAATAGAAATATACCCTTATGAAAAGTGATATACCCTAATTAATAGTAACAAAACATATGGTAGTATAAAAATAATACTCAAGTTGAATATGAAATATCCCTATATTTTAGAATTAGTAAATGAATGTAATAAAACTAGTCTTTGATCACAATTTATGATATTAATTAAATATTATAATAATCATTTTTAAGAAATTATTTTTGAAAAATGGAATTCCATTTTAGATTCTACACGTCAAATAATGGTTCGGGTGTATTTTTGGGATTTTCCTAAATTACTTGAATTTTTAATGAATAGTAAAATGTGATAATTTACGATAAATACTAAATAAGGGATTTATTGATTCGTTGATGATGATCTACTGATATAAGCCCAATTGGTTTGAGGTCAAATGCATTTATTACTATTTATGGTCATATGATACTTATTATTCCATGACGTGTGAAGAAATAATAAACTAGTGATTAAACAATTATGAAAACCCTCCTCCCCTCCACTATAACCCCCCCCCCCCACTCACTCTTATCTACACTACTCTAAAGACTTGTGTTGTAATGACACGAATCTGGAGCAACTCAACCAGTGCCCCGTACCCGGTTTGCCACATGAACTGAAGTGCATTTCCCCAAATGCTAGAGGCTTCCGACTAGCAGTGAGGGCCTTGTTGGATATTTTGGGAAACTACGCCCTCATTTAGTAAGGTATACAAGGGAAAGGAAATAACAGTCAATAGCATAAGAAATAACAACACAAAATAACTGAAACTAAATAGTGGATGAAATGAATATATAGTAATGATGATAATGATACAGCAGGTACAAGTATCCAAGGAAAGCAGCAAACACAACAACATGCTGAAATACAACTGACAAACAAGTCCTAAAAGTAAGTAGTAACTGCAGCAGCATCACAAGCCTATGATCGGTCTTATGCTCTCCAGTTCCAACTAGCAATCATGTAACTGAAGTAGAGGGGCCACAATAACTATCCACACCCACAACCATATAACCTATTTGGGCTGAAAAGAAGGACCCAAACAGGGTGTGAAACTAATCCTAGTAGGCAACCACCATAATATCTATGCCCTATTGTCAGTGATCACTATACTAAAAGTAATGAAAATAAATATAGTAGAGAAACAAGAGTACACTAAATTAAAAAAACCTATAAATATTCATTCACATTTATTTTTTAACTTAATTTAATCATTTAGTTATCATCCAAGAATCTAGGAAATAGCTCAATAATCCCGAAGTATAGCAAGTAACACAACATGTATCTCAACAGGCTACCTAAACAACTAGCAGTAAAAAACCCAAGATTGTTCTTTGTCTTAGTGGACTTGTCAAAATCAACCAAACAATATTCAAACTGACTCTCTAGGTGGCTCATACTAGTAGAGAACTCTATTCAAATAATCATACAAAGACACAGACACTCTGGGAAGCTCTCACCGTCAATTCCCCTACGGTCATGCAACGATAGCTATAAACTCTATGAGGAAGCACTTACGTTTAATTCCCCCTGTAGTCTCGATACATAATTAAGTAAACTTTGAGGAAGAAAAAATTTCCAATTCCCGTAGGTCTTGCGAATTATACTAATTTATAAAAGACTCTCTAGGGAAGCCCTTAATCATCAATTCCCTCTTTTTATTCTACCGTACAAGGTTCACACAGCCCTGTGCAGTCCTTTCGTGTGTAATCAACTGTCAGTAGCCCTAAGTAAGTTCAACAAACTACTTGGATAATAGCTACAATGCATAAAAAGCATATAAACAGTAGACAATATATGCAATCAATTATATCAATGCAGGCAATCAATGCAACAAGGTCTTCCTCACAGGCAACCCAAGCCAAATGGCGATAAACAACCAAAACAAGGGAAACACCCATGGGGGGATCCTCAAACAAGCTAAAAAGCAATCATTAATCATCTAATAACCTCAAGCATACAAACAATCTAAGGAATATACTAATTTAGGATCAAAACCCTAACCCAAGACATCCAATACATGGGTATCCGACACTTTTTCACAAAAACTCAAAGACATTCAATGTAAGGAATCAAACTACTTACCTCGATCCTAGAAGATCGATATACTTGAACCTCGGCACGTGAATTGGCCTAGAACGGAGTAGATATACAAAAATGTCTAAAATGGTCAACCTCAGATAACTCACTTTAGAGAAGGAATCAGGAAACATGGCCAACTAAGAACAAAGAACTCACCGCTTTGATTCCAATGCAACTGATGGCATTCGATTTAGACAACTGGTGATGGATTGGCATCTCTTAGAAGATATGAGGTTGTACCCACACTGTCGGTCTAAGAAGCTGGAGAAGAAGAAGTTTTTGGGGATAAGACGCGACCTAGGTCCATTCAATGAAAAAAAGAAAGTACACGACGTTTACTTTTGGAGTACACGGCGTGTACTAAGCTTTTCCATACTCCTTATTAAGCGGCCTCATATCACCCCTACATAGCCGTGTGTGTGGCCATGACATGCCAAACACATGGCCTCGAGCAGCATCAAAGTACATGGTATGTATTTATAAAGTACACGGTGTGTACTTAGAAAATTTCCAGATCCTCCTCTTTTTCCAAAAAATGACCTGAAAAGGAAAAACACACCTGAAAAGAAAGATCTAGGTTCTTACAAACTTCCCCCCTTAAAGAAATTAATCCCTAAAATTTCATAAAAAGTTGGTGAAGAAGAAACCTCAAAAAACTCTGGCCATTGTGATCACATATCGGACTCCCTATCCCAAGTATCATCCAGTACACGACTATGATGCCATAGCACCCGTACTAGAGGAACAGACCAACCACAGAGTACCCTTGCACTACGATCAAAAATCATGACTGGATTCTCCTCAAATGATGCATCCTGCTCTAGCTCATCCTCCTCGGGTTGAAAAAACAAGAGACGAGTCTGAGAAAAAGAATCGATGCTGAGAAACATTGAAGACGTCGTGCATAGCCTGGTACCGCTGAGGTAGATGCAACCTATAAGAAACTAGCCTGACTCTCTCTAGAACCTCAAACAGCCCGACATATCTCAGTGAAAGTGTACTCTATCTTTTAATACTCTTGTGTCACAACCTTAGGGTAACACGTAGGAAAACCTGATCCCCGACCTTGAACTCTAAAGTTCATCTCCACCGATCAGTATAAGATTTATGCCGAGACTGTGCAGTAGCCATCATTTTTTGAATCATGTTCAGTGGTCTCCTAAACAAGAAGAGGTCCCAACATAGCTTCCTCTCCTGTCTCAAGCCAACACAAGGGTGATCAGCATGACCTACTATACAAAGCCTTGTAAGGTGACATCTGAATAGTTACTTGAAAACTATTATTGTAGGAAAAATCCACTAGAGGTATATGTCTCTCCTAAGAACCTCCAAAATCAAGGATGCATGATTGTAGCATGTCCCCTAGCACCGGAATCGTGCGCTCTGACTAGCCATCTGTTTGGGGATGGTAAGTTGTACTCAGAAGTAATTATGTACCCAAACCCCACTGTATACCTTTCCAAAAATGCGACATGAAGCGGGTGTCCCTATAAAAAATGATAGTACTCAGAATCTCATGCAAGCGTACAACCTCACGGATGTACAACCGTCCAAGATCATCAACACCTAAGGTCTTCTTAATTGGCAAGAAGTGATCAAACTTCGTGATCCTGTCAATGAAAACTCATACTGCATCATTCCCTCGAGGTGATCTCGGTAACCCTGTCATGATGTCCATCATGACATCATTCCACTTCCTCTTAGGAATGGTTAGCTACTGTAAAAGCCCTGATGGTCGCTGGTGCTCCACCTTCGCCGTCTGACAGGTGGAACACCTCATGAAAAAACTAGAAACATATCTCTTTATACCGGGCCACCAATACTGGAAGTGTAGTTCGCAATAAATCTCGGTGATGCCAGGATGAACTTCCCAAACTGAGGAATGAAAGTCTCACATCGGCTCCTCGCGTATATGTACTGGCACCCACATGTGGCCCTGGAAACGCAATATCTCACCCTCACCTACGGTCCATCCGGAAAGAGGGTCCTCTCCTGACAAACATTCTCGCATGACTAGGCCTTCAGAATCTGATAGCTGCCTTATTCGAACTCTATCAAGAAGGGTAGAGGTAACAACTACAGAAGAAAGAAAGGTCTGACCCCGTCTGTCGCGCACCTCCAAATGTATTTCAGAGAATAGAGCCATAAGCTACCACTCGCTGTTGGCCTCCTGAACTGCATGTTCCGACATCTTACTGCTCAGTACATCTGCCATAGAATTTCCCTTCCCAGGTGTATAAGAAAGCTCGAAATCGAAAGACTATAGGTACTCAACCCACCTCCGCTGTCTCATATTCATGTCATGCTGCGTGAAGATATACTTAAGGCTCTTGCGGTCAGTATATAACACAAAATTCTCTCCTAGAAGATAATGTCACCAACAATGCAAAGCATGAACAATTGCATCCAACTCCAAGTCATGTGTAGGAAAGTCCCTCTCACATGGCCTCAACTGCCGAGATACATATTCAATAACATGATCTTCCTACATAAGCACTACTCCAAGCCTGATTCCAGATGCATCACAGAAGACTATATAACTCTTGTCCGGCTTTGGAAAAACTAGAACCGGTGATGCAGTCAATCTCCTCTTCAGCTCCTGAAAGGATGAATTGTAGGCTTCTGACCAAACATACATCACCCCCTTCTTATTCAAGCCCATCAACGACGCTGCTATGCATTAGAAGTCTTGTAAAAACTGTCTGTAGTAACCAGCCAGGCCTAAGAAACATTGTAACTCGAATACATTCCTCGGCTTCTCCCAGGTAACTACTGCTCTCAACTTCTCTGGGTCTATTGATACTCCTGTCTCTGAGATGACATGACCCAGGAAGTGAATCTCGTCCTTTCAAAAGTGGATCTTTGAAAGCTTAGCATATAACTAATGCTCCCTCAGTGTACTCAAAACAATCTCAAGATGGGAAGCATTTTCGTATTGAGTGTGAGATTACACCAAGATATCGTCCACAAAAACCACCACAAAATAATCCATGTAAGGATGGAAAATTCTGTTCATCAGTGCCATGAAAACTACTGGCACGTTCATGAGACCGAATGGCATAACCATATATTCATATAGAAATTACATACTCCGGAAAGTTGTAAGAGGTATATCAGATGGTCTGACATGCAACTGATGATAGCTGTATCTCAAGTCGATCTTCGAGAACACTCTGTCTCCTTGATACTGATCAAAGAGATCATCTATCTGTGGAAATGGATATCAGTTCTTGACCATGAACTGGTTTAGATTCCGATAATCCACACAAATTCGAAAAGTACCATCCTCCTTCTTTGCAAACAGAATGGAAAAACCCCAAGGAGAAGTACTGGGTCGGATAACACCCTTTTCGTGTAACTCCTCCAACTTCTTATTGAGCTCCTATAACTCAAGTGTATCCATCCTATAAAGAGGTATGGATACTGATGACGCTCCTGGAACAAACTTAATAACAAAGTATACATCTTGCTCTGGAGGAAAACATGAAAAGTCTTCAAAAAATTCATCTGGAAAGAGATCAACCACTGGAGGAAAATCTACCTGAGAATTCCCCTGGTCATCCATATATAAGCTAGAAATCTTGGCCATAACACCTCCCTACCCATGATGCTCTGGTCCAGCTCTACTCATCTAGACATTATATTCTCCCTTGTGAAGAAAAGCCCTGCCTTTAGGTGATGTGAAACTGACCCTACGGTGATAGCAATTGACAAAGGCTTAGAAGGGAGCTAACCAGTCCATCCTGAGAATGACATCATTGCCTATCATCTCCAAAAAATAGAGACTCCTTGAAAAACAACATCATCCAACCTCAAGGTGGTAGTCTATGCACTGACGCATGCTAGTAGTTCTAATTCTCAAGGGAGTTTCTAGCGTAATCAGCTCCTAAAAAGTATAAACAGTAAGTCTATGGGGTTCCACAGTGTGAATAGAAATAAAGATATGAGAAGCTCCTGTATCGAAAAGTATAGAGGATAAAACTGAGACTACTAAAATTGTACCTCAAACTGTAGAAGGTCTAGGATCCTCCTCCTGATGAATATGATCTACCTCAAATGTCTGGCCTGCACCGCGACAATGTGTAGCAGCCTGAGATCCCTGAGTTGACCCTCCATGATCCTGACCACTGCATCCATGTCCTCTACCCTGGCCCAAATGACCCGAAGAACTCCAGACCCTAGTCTTCTATGGAACTGGTAATCCTGCTTCTGTACGCGGAGTTGATACTGATACTCCTTCACTAGCCACTGGTAGGAGAACCCTGCAGAAATGACGCAGATGGCCCATCTTGCTGCAAGATCGACACATCACTGGGTCTCTCGGGCACTAAGGTTTCTTGTTCCTAATTTTTTCACACTAATAGCACACAACATGGTCGCCAGAAGGAAGGTCCCGTCTACCATAAGTAATACATCGCTTCCTCAGGTCACCTCATGTAGACTCTCGGTGGCGCTTCTTACTGTCTATCTGAAATGAATCAACCCTAGATGCTGAGCTGCCCTAGTCCAGAGCTCCAGTCTCCCTCATATTTCTCTCCATGATAAGCACCTGGTTGACAATCAGAGTAATATAATTCAATTGGAAGATGTCTTCCTGTGATCTGATGTCCGGTCTGTGGCCTTCCTCAAACTTCCTCGCTAAAAAAAGCTCATCATTAACCAAAAAGGAAGTGAAACGCTATAACTCTGTGAAGTGAGAGGAATACTCCATAACTATGAGAGTACCCTACTACAGGTTCATGAACTCATTGGCTCTCTCGGCCCTCAGTATTGCCTGGTAGATGTAGTAATAGAACCTACGCTGAAATTTGTCCCACGCCATAGCCTGTTGGTGCCCTACCCATAAAATCACATCCCACCATCTCTTGGTAGAATCTCACAACATATAAGTCACGATCTTCACTCTCCTCTACAGGGGCATCTCTAGTTGCTCGAATGTGGATAGTATGGCTTCTATCAATGACTCCACATCATGCATTCCTCCATCCCCTGTGAATGTGGGAGGATGCTACTGCTGAAAAACCCACGTCAGCTCTGCCATAGATGGGACAGGATGCTGAGCTCCCTGGATGTTCTGGATGAATCTCATGAAACCCTCTCTAAATTGAGCGTCAGCACCAGTGTCTAGAATCGCTTCAGGATCCTTATCTGGAATGATAGGCAGAACTATTTGTAGTCCTTGATCTGTCGTATCAGGTGTATGGTCACCTCGTAGTTCCTAACGGACAACGGGAGGATGTCTTGGTGCCATGACTCTGCAAGGTCAGAAGCACACCTTATATCACATTACTAGGTACTAAAAACTAGGAGCGTAAGAAGGGAACAGGGGGAAAAGCATTCAATAAAACAAAACAAGACTACACGACATGTATTGAGACTACACGACATGTTTCCTTAAGTCATTTAGATGGGCGTGTACTCCTACCTAACTGGTCGTGTAACACCCCTAATTCATGGCGTTTTTTCTAACACATGGGGTTTACTTGAATTCTCTTTCCTTTCCAATTCCTTCTACAATGTTAAGCCACACATCTCCCCTTAGACAAAACTACATGGCGTGATCAAGGAACACACGACATGTACTCAAAAAGCTTCACCTAGCCCATGTTGTTAGCAACATGACCTGTGTTCCTAGGTCACACTAAACGGTGTGTTTCAGGATGACACGACATGTATGAGAAATGATAACACCGACCCGTGTTGTTCGTGACACGTCCGGGTACCTAGATAAAACTACACAACATGTAATATTCAAAAACGACGTGTATGTGAAAATATAACACAACCTGTGTTGTTAATGACACGGTCAGGTATCTATTTCATACTACACGGTGGGCTAAACTAGTAAATGGTGTGTTCCTATAAGGTTTTTCACAACCCTGTGTCCTTGCTCACATGGTTAGTGACAAGGGTAAAGACTACACGATGTGTATTTATAAAGTACACACCGTTTATTCTAGGTTTTTCCAGACAGTAGCCTCAGAACTGCACCAGATCCTAGAAAACACTGGAAAACAAGCATTAAGGTGCCAATTTTAGATCCGTGGGGGCCCATACTCCCTATGAATCAAATCATGGAACAATAACAATGCACATAATAAGTAAAAAATATAAAAAACTCATGATCCACCAAGTTTCAATCCTCGATGGCCCATAACAACTCTAAGACAAATTTTTGGCATCCATGATAAAGAAGCTCTAATCAAAAGATACCCTATCAATATAGCATGTATTCTATAACATCAGCTATCACAACAGCACGCATAGTCTTTCAAAATTTCTATCACAAAAACATGCAACTTCTAATGAAATCTAGAGGGCATGGAAAAATTCATGACATGTGATTTTCTAACAAGTGCCTATATGATGCATGAGATGGCATACCATCATCTCATCAGGATGCAACAAAAATATAACCACAATCATATAAACAGTAACAACATAATACAAGTACACCACCCAACGGTGAAAAAAAATAAAATGTAACATTTGAAAAACTAAAAAATTGCAATATTCGAGGTAACCGGTATTTGTCCCCATACACGGATTCTAGAACTCCTGGGCATATCTATTTAACATTTACCTATTCCTTCCTATCCCTGTCTAATGTCTCTAAATAGTAAGTCAATAGCAAAGAAAAGAAACCTCCCTCTGATACCACTTTGCAACGACCTGAATCTGTAGCCACTCAACTGGTGCCCTGTACCCGGTTCTCCACATGACCTCAAGTGCATTTTACCAAACCACAGAGGCTGCCGACTAGCAGCGTGGGCCTTGGTGAATAATTGGGGAAACAATGCCTTCATTTGGTATGTTATACAAGGGAAAGGAAATAACAGTCAATAGGGGATGCAATAACAACACACAATAACTGAAACTAAACAGTGGAAGAAATAAATATATAGTCATGATGATAAGGATGTAGCAGGTTCAAGTATATATGGAAAGTAGAAAACACCACAACGTTCTGAAATAAAACTGAGAAACAAGTCCTAAAAGTAAGCAGTAACTCTAGCAGCATCGCAAGCCTAAGCTCGGTCCTATGCTCTCCAGATCCAACCTGCAATAATGTAGCTGAAGTAGAGGGGACACAGTCCCTATCCACACCTATAACCATATAAACTATTTGGGGAAAAAAGTAGGACCCAAACAGGGTGTGAGACTAATCCCAGTAGGCAACCACCATAAGATGTGTGCCCTACTGTCATTGAGCAATATAGAAAAAGTAATAAAAATAAATGCAGCAAATAAACATGAGTACACTAAAGTAAACAAACCTAAAAATCTCCATTCACATTTATTTATTAAATAAATTTGATTATTTAGTTATCAACCAAGGAAACTCCGAAACAGTTCTATAATCCCAAAGCATAGAAAGTAACACAACTGGTATCTCATCAGACTACCTAAAACAACAAGCAGTAAAAACCCATGCTTGTTATTTAGCTTGGTGGACTCATCACAACCAACCAAAAAATATTCACACTGACTCTTTGGGTGTCTCATACTAGTTTATCCCTCTAGTAAAATAATCATACAAAGGCACATACACTCTGGGATGCTCTCACCGTCAATTCCCCTACGGTCTTTCAACGATAGCTATAAACTCTCTAAGGAAGAACTTACGTCAAATTCCTCATGTACTCTCAGTACGTAACTAAGGACACTCTGAGGAAGAAAAAATTTCAACTCACGTAGGTCATTCTAATGATACTAATTTATAATATACTACCTAGGGAATCCCTTAATCATCAATTCCCTCTTTAGTCTATCACACCAGGTTCACACAGCCCTGAGCAGTCCCATCATGCATAATCGATTGTCAGTAACCCTACGTAAGTTCAAAAAACTACTTGGATAATATATAAAATGCTTTAAAAGAATATAAATAGTAGTAAATACATGCAATCAATTATATCAAGGTAGGAAATCAATGGAACAAGGTCTGCCTCACAGGAAACCTAAGCCAAACGACAATAAACAACCAAAACAAGGGAAACACCAATGGGGTGATCCTCAAACACGGTAAAAAGTAATCATTATTCATCCAATGACCTCAATAATACATGAAATATAATGTAGATACTAATGTAGGATCAAAACCATAACCCGAGATACCCAATACATGGGTATCCGAAACTTTTTCACAAAAACTCGAAGACATTCAACCTAAGGCATAAAACCACCTACCACGATCCTAGGATATCGATATACATGAAACTCTGCCCGTGAATTGGCCTAGAATGGAATTGATCTGAAAAAAAAATAAAACATTCAACCTAAGATAGTTCACATGAGAGAAGGAATCAGGAGACTTGGCCAAAGAAGAACCAAGAACTCACCGCTGCAATTCTAATGCAACCGACATCGTTTGATTCAGACAATCGGTGACGGATCGGTGGCTCGGAGAATATTTGAGGCGGTACCCTCACTCTCAGTCAAAGAAGCTGGACAAGAAGAAGTTTCTTGGTTTAAGACGTGACCCCAGTCCGTTTAATGAAAAAAATAAAGTACAAGATATGTACTTTTAGAGTACACGACGTGTACAAGGATTTTCCGTACTCTGCATTAAGAGGCCTCATATAACCCCTACATGGATGTGTGTGTGGCCATGACACAGCCAACACACATCCTCGAGCGGCATCAATGTACAAAAAGTGTATTATAAAGTACACGGCATGTACATAGAAAATTTCCAGATCCTCCTCGTTTTCTTAAAAAAAACCAGAAAAGGAAAAACATACCTAAAAAGAAAGATATGGGTTCTTACTTGTGCCTTGCCAATATTTTTCCCAAATCTCTCCCCAATATTCTTCCCCACATCCAAATTTCCTAGCCTCTTCAAAATACCAAAACATTTCCCCATAAGAGGTTCTCAAAGGAGGAAGTCTCAATAGACAAATTCCTCTTTCCAATTCCTTCATTTCATTAAAGTTCTTTTTTTGGTTTCCTTCCTCACCTCCCTTCACCCAAATAGTATGATAAATATAGTAAAATACATGTAATATAACGTTTTTTATTATAATGGTATATTTCATTATCTTATCTCCATTTCCCCACCTTTTATTTGATTGAAATGAAAGCATCGTTTGAGATGTGCTAATTTAGGAAATTCAGGGACAACAGTTTATCAATTTCTATTATTATCATTAATTCCATTCATGAAATAATTTGTGTTATGGATGGAGAGGATTATTATATAGTTAATATATTTTATTTTGGTTCTATATTCATTTTGTACAAATTTTATTAATTTCAAAAGAAAAAACATGTTTTTTGTAATCAAACCCACGGATTATGAAAAAACTGTTGTCACTATGGTTTTATAAAATAATCTGACTTCACTCTAAGAAAAGAAATTAAATATTAAACCATATAATATACTAGATGATAACTTATATCATATAAATTCAATTATATACAACCACATTCTTCTTACAAGTTTATACAAACATGAATATAAGTGAACTGATCATTAAAACCAAGTAAACAAATGAGCCTGAATAATGAAATTGATCCTCATAACCAATCAAAATGGTTATAAATGAAAATAAAATGATTATACTAAAACAATTAAATATATAATAGGTTCTATAATTATTAATTAATAAACATAATTTGTTTATTCAGGTCTTTAATAAGATGTGGAAAATACTAATGAAGTTAAGGTTAGGGATCCTATCTTTTCCACTCTTAAATCAAGATTGTCTTCTATGATATAACTTTTTATGAGTAATAACTAATTATTAGGTATGATTAATCACCTCTCCAATACTTCCCCCATGTTTTATAATTTATTAGAAACCCCTTTTTTCTCTCATCAAGCCCTGTTAGGTACACCCGACACCATGTCGATAAATCAAAACGAATTCTACCCGAACCTTCTTTGTTATTTTGGGTTGCCTAATATATCATTATATCAAAATGGTTTTATATTATCTATTAACATACATATTATAAATTATTTTTTATATTTAAAATTTTTATTTATGAATATCCCTTCATCACTCTCTTTTGGGGATATACAATTGTTAAAATATTCCATCCATAGAACTTTTTGATAAGCAAACATATTTTAGTGGAACTTCCCAAATTTTTACCCAATTTCATGTGCAATCTATCCTCCATTTTAAGACCCCATTGTCTTCATAAAATCTGTATTTTTTCATGAAATCCTTCTTGGTTCAATTATGGTTTTATATAAAATATTTTCCCTTTATCAATGTTAAAATCTCTATAGTATTTTCCTTAAAACAGCACAAAAATGTTTTAATGCAAATATTTCTCAAATAAATTTATTATATGTTGTCACATCTATTTGAGACCACCTAACATGTTATATGTCTATTTTAACTTATTACTGTCCATTTATGTTCTAATACCTTTTTTTCATGGACACTTTCATGATACGCTCATTGGTTATTCATTATGTCATGATTGTGGTGCCCAATTCATTAAATGGGTATCCTTATGTTTATGTATAGTTGATTGTTTGTGACTATTTATGGGGAAGGAATATTGATGGAAATTTTGAGATGGCTGCACCCAGATAGTGCTCCAATGCATTGGGTAATTTAATGTCTCATGAGATACGACGTGAAACGAGATTGGCGGTTATCCTTGACCCGTACTAAAATGAAAAATGAGATTGGTGGTTGGCCTTGACCCGTTGTAAAATGGGAAATTAGATTGGAGGATAGCCTTAACCCATACTGGTGACATGTTTTGTGATTATAACACATTTATATGATTCCATGTGTATATTATTCCATGCTTATATGATGAGATTTTAAATGTTCCATGCTTCGGATGTCATTATGTCATGCCTCCTAAATCATGTGCTTAAGATGTATCCTTATGTTCATTCCCTTACTGGGATTTTCAGCTCATCCCATTTTTTATATGTTCCATAGGGTACCATATGCAGATGTAAGGGATCAAAGGATGTTAGGAGCTCTTTATAGAGATTAAATAAAGAGATGTTTTTCAGCCCCATTTTTTATGTTTTATGTACCTTGTCTTCCATGACACTAGACATAACAGTCCTGGGTTTGTAATATGATGTGTAATTATGGTTAAAATCATGTAATGTTATATGTAAAAGTCTTGGGTCAGTATAATATGGATAATTAAATAGTATGGTATGATTAGATAATATTTCCAGCTAATTATTTGATAACATGGTGTTGTTTTGATAATTAATATAAATTCCATACAATTATAAGTAAAACATTATTGAAGAAAATATCCATTACATATTGAAATGAAATCCTAAAAATGAAAACAATTCCAAAAATTAAATAAACAAGTAACACTGAAATTAATATTAAAAACATATGATGGATACTTTAAAAAATTGAGTTTTTATGATGGAATATAATTAAATTCTTAAGGTGTATATTAGGACAAAGATTCCATTTACATTTTTGGTAACAATTCAAAAGTTCTTCATTTATAAAATGATAAGAAGATTCATTTTAATCTATTTTTAAAAAATATATTTTTTGTAAAAATTACATTAAAAAATATTGGGATAATAAAAACATAATTGAAAACATTTTTAGAATATATTAACATAGAAGAGAATGTATTTTCGGCTGAAGAGTTATATGATGAATTTTCCTAGAAAGATTTATTTTTGAATATTGAGTAAATAATAACTGAAGAAAGAATATAAGTTATTAATTTAGAAAAATATCCATAGGTGATGAAAAAAACGAGTTTCATGATATATTAATATAATAATATTTCATAATTAGAAGTATAATCATAAATAATCCCGATAAACTATGATATTGTATGACAAAACACTTAAATCATTTGTACAATTTGAATCGTGAGACCTGTGAAATAATAAACCATATATGGATAGTTATATGCTATATTATTTATGAAAACATTCATAAAATACGCTCAATTAAATTTTTCAACAACATAAAAGAAACATGTAGTGATGATAGCCTGTGTCCCACTGAAATAAAAGTGAGACGAATATCTCTTACCTGAAGGATATTTAAAAAAACACTAACTAGGATATATAGAAAATATATGCTTATTACAAATAAATTTCAAAACCATGATCATATATATCATACTGTATATGATTTACTGAATAATATTTATCAACCGTTTATAACAAATTTATTGTCATAATAACTATTCATTTTGATAGTTTCTTTGTATTTCATGTACGTTTTGGTTTGGTAGTTTCGGTACGTATAATATATTTTGGTTCCTTAATAAAAATAATTTTAATCATGATATAAATATAATATAAAATATTTGTGTAAATTTTTAGATTCATCCAAAAATTATAGTGATTTGAAAATTAATGGCATTGTTCAAAGAGATGTTAGGTTAAACGAATGTGTGATCACTATTTCAATTTTCGTGACAAAAGGAAAGATAGAAATTTAAATATGAATTAAAATTTATAGAAAAATATTTATATCATATATATTATATATATTCATTAAATATCCCCTTATTATCATCCATGTAAAAATAAAATGAAAAATGTTTCATATTACTTCATGGAGGTGGTAGTCCACATGTATGCATAAAAAACGTTATCATTTTTCAAAGGATTATAAAATAAGAATATATATATGATATTATAATTCAATATGCATATTTATTTCATTAAAATCATATATATATATATTGTTAATACATCATTTTATCCGCCCGAGAGAGGCGGTGGTGGAAAATGAAATACAGTGATTCGCGAGGCAATAGTCAAATGTACACACGATCGATCATTTCAGATAAAATTTGACTGAATAGAAAAAAGTTATATTTTATTACATTTAAATAATAAAATATCATTATATTTCATATAATTATTTTATTATTTCATCATATTTGATAATTTTTTATGAATGTGGAATAAAACAATTCTCAGTTAAAAACGAAAACTCTTCTTTGGACAACCACAATAGGATTTCACAATAACTTTATGATAAGGATTTAATAAAAATAATAAGGACAATAAGACATTGGGAGGGAAGTAATTATATTATTAGGGTATTTATCAACCTATATAAAAGTATATGGAAGTGTAACAAGGTACAAGTACAAGAAACCTAAAAAGTAAAATACCAAAAGAAACAAGAGTACGACAACTACAACAACTCCAACTGTCCCAAATAGTAATTTCCCGCACGGCCCTGGTAGTCATCCTGGAAACCTGAAAGTAAACATAGGGTGATAATACTAATATACTCGGTAGGGAAACCTAAATCTCTTGTGCACAAGTGGGGAGACATCATAATGTCCCGTGAGAACAACAGAAGAAACATAGCAAGGAATTCTATCCACCCAACCTCACCAGCCACACTCACCAAAAACACAATCACAATAGGTAGTAGTATATAAGAACAAGAGTATTGGGTACCTCGCACCATTTCAAATTAATTATCTTCTCTTCCTAATGACGAACGTCCTGACGCTGCCACACTCTTCCCGCCCACACACACTTAGGCCTCAGAACCCCATATCCCGTCCGTACACACCTGGGCCTCACAACCACGTATCCGGACCTCACACACCTGGGACTCACAACCACGTATCCAGCCCGCACACACCTGGGCCTCACAACCATGTATCCCACCCGCACACACCCGGGCCTCATCCTAAATGTTTTTTTGGAAATAGTAAAACCTACCTGAAGAGACTTGGGCTAAAACCACCCCAATCGAAACCTACCCGAAGAGTCTTGGGAGTATGGTCGCCTAAAGCCATCACAGCCTAGGGAAGAAGGAGAAGGAAAGAGATAGTAACTATTGGGAAAATACCCTCTCCCATGAAATTGGAGTGATCGGCACTAAGTGCTCAACATGGGTGGGGTGAGATAAAACACAAAGATACAGATATATATTTATATATATATATATATACAAAACACTCAGCCCAAACTATGGCTTCTAATCAGAGAACTGAGCATGTGCCTCGGCACTGCCACTACGAAGCATGCATACCACAATCAACCCCAACCCTATTTAGGTTTTCATGTTTCAACAGAATCAGTTTATTAGTTCCTTAACTACTGAGAAACTATCCACAACCAACCACAACAATCGTTCGTAAAGAATATCCCTTCCATCCACAAATCCAGTTAAGAAAACATAAGTAACACAACCTAGTCCATCTTATTAACCAACCAACCCCATTGATTATTATTTCTGTTCCATTACCAAGCCCCACCATTCATTAACTCTTCCACATTTTATTTATTATTCACAACCCATAGTTCGTTCACATTCAAGCCCATCCTTGCAGCACCGATGCCAGCCACCATAACCACAACTAAGACAACCGCAGCCCCGATGCTCACCTGATCCACAAAAACCCACAAAAACACCCCCATCACATTCCACGTATCCCAGACAACATCCACATGTTCATTATTCCATTTTGTTCAACCAGGGTGATCACACAAGGGTTCCAGATTTTAAATCAGCCAACATTACGTGATTAACCAAATTCCGCATTCAATAATGTTCCATTCACAAAAACGGTCTAAAAAGATAGGGAAACATTTAATTGTGCAAGAAAAGGCCCACAACGACCGTGATTTTCAGTAGGCATTAGCCTATTCAATTCTCAACATAATATCACAGGATATAAATAATGTATATTTATTCACAAACTTCCTATCCCCATTATATAAGGCAGTTATTATCTTTATTAAACCGGTTCAAATGTTTTTCATGTAAACAAGAGGACACCGACCCCGCATGATGAAAAAATTTAGAGAGACAAAGGTAAGATCACTACCTCAGCAGGTTCTGATGACAACACTCCCCTGGATCAAGTTTAAAAGATGTCTGTCGGCGTCCGTCACTTCTGTCGAATCCCAGAAAAACCTCCTTGGGTGGAAGTTGGAAAGGAATGGCCGTTGAAAAGACAACAGATCTATGCTTAGAAGTTCCGACTCGTCGTTACGATCCTGTGGCCGCTGACAGATCATAAATCATAGCTCAGACGAAGAAGTTATGGAAGAAAAGGAGCATTCGAGTCTCTTGGGAGAGCTCTGCTCAGAGGAATGGGGAGGAGAGGGGTGAGTTGAAAAGGAGGAGAGGAACCCTCCTTTTATAGGCCTGAAAAACAAAAGTACACGTGGTGTAATTTATGGTACACAGCGTGTACTCAACTATTTCACACGGTCACCACGTGGCTTCAAACACGGCCTTCAACGCGGCACGCGACCATTGACTAGTCAACACACAGTTTGAAGGTAACTCATACGCGGGGAGGAACTACACGGCATGTAGTATTGGATACATGGCGTGTACTCATTTATTTCACATGGAATGGACATGACCTCGACACAACACATGGCCGTTGACTGGTCAACACGCGGTTTGAGGGTAACGCGTATGCGAGGAGGTACTACACGGTGTGTAGTATTGGATACACGGTATGTACTCATTTATTTCACACGGAAAGGACACGACATACACCCAGAGAGGGGGTGCAGGGCGTGTAGTTTCAAAATTTTGAAAAGTGTGGGAAAAGTCCATTTTACCATCCAGAACACTTCATGACCCACTTTTTGACAAAGGAATGGATCGGAGTGGTCCTGGCCATTACATCAGATACCTCTTAAAACGTTCTCATCCATGACAATTCAAAATCTAACCCAGATGAACCCAACAAGATACCTCTTAGTTCCCTCTTTATAACAGTAACTCATTCAACAACCCTAATCATATGTGTTAGGAATCCTTCTCCTATGTTGAGATATTATCCACTTTAGGCGGAACTGACTCGCTTGCACGGGTTTAATCATATCCTCATTAGTGTGTCTCGATTAAGAATTGGGTCTTCCCACTTTCATACATTAGGATTTTTTTTCAACTTGCACTACCCCCAATACCACACAACCAACACGCTACCCGAAAATGTGGTTTGGGGAAATTCCTTCTCCTATGTCGATATATTATTTTCTTTAGGCAACACTTACTCGCCCGCACGGGTTCAATCGCATCCACATTAATGCGTCTCGATTAAGGATCAGGTTTTTTCCTTTTTCCCACACATACAGACATGTTACACACTTCCAGAGAACAAGGAAACAAAAGGTCTCATAACCAACAAGCCAATCATTCCATATATCAAAGGTACAAAGTATAACATCAAAACAAAGCTTCGACGAACAAAGCCAACACAAGTCAAAACAACTCTTGGTACTGAGTGTGCATCTGAGCCTCCAGCTCCCAAGTGCTCTCCTCGAGGCCGCCATGCCTCCACAACACACGAACCAAGGGAATGGTTCATCCACGGAGCACCATCTCTTTACGATCCTCAAATTTAACTGGTCATTCATCGAAGGTCCCGTCATATCCCATATTTAACTCTCCCCAGTCGATAACGTGAGAGTCATCGTGTAAGTATCAACGTATCTAGGAGACATGGAAGATGTCATGAACCTTCTCCATCCAAGGTGGAAGGGCTAGCTGATATGCCACCTCGTCGACTCGCCTCAGCACCTCAAAAGTTCTAATGAACCTAAGTGAGAGCTTGCTCCCTTTTCCAAACCTCCGCTGCCCCCATCGAGGGGAAACCTTCAAGAACACATGATCTCCTACCTCGTACTCTAAGGACCTCCTCTGACGATCATCATAAGACTTCTGTTGGTCCTGGTCCACTTTCATCATCTCACATACAAGCTGGTCTTTCTCTGTGGTGCTCTGCACTACATCTGGACCAAGAGAACCTGTCTCACCAACCTCTGCCCAGAAAATGGGCGCGGACATGGTCTTCCATACAAAGCCTCAAATGGTTCCATTCCAATAGTAGAGTGGAAGCTGTTGTTGTAGTAAAACTCTACTAAAGGCAATTGTTGTACCCATCATCCTCTAAAATCTAGAACGCATGCTCGCAGCATGTCCTCCAATGTCTGGATAGTCCGCTATATCTGCCCATCGGTCTGGGGGTGAAAAGAAGTGGTAAGGCGTATCTGGGTGCCAAAATCATGATGTAACCCCCACCAGACTCGTGAGGTAAACCGAGTAACTCGATCTGAGATGATAGTCTTCAGAACTCCATTAAAATGCACCACCTTGTCTACGTACCTTTGTGCTAAGGTACTCACCGGGCCCGACTCCTTAATTGCTAAGAAGTGAGCTGATTTCGTCAGATGAACCACCACCACCCAGATAGCATCACAACCTCCCTGAGCTCTGGATAGTCACGTGACTATGTCCATCGAGATGTCATCCCACTTCCACTCAGGGACATTTAATGGATGCAACAACCGTTGGGAACATGGTGTTCAGCCTTTACTTGCTGACACACTAGGCACATAGTCACAAACTCTGCCACTGCCCGTTTCAACCCAGGCCACCAAAACTGTTCCATCAGGCCTCAGTACATTTTTGAAACTCCTGGACGTACCGCCAAGGATGAGCTATGGAACTCACGGAGAACTCCATCACGCATTGCCTCCAGAATAAACAACCTTCCATGGAAAAGAATCTGATATCGGCTATTCTCTGACCATCATTCTGGAGCGTTTCCCTTATCGACACAATCCCGCATCACTTCTGCCTCGAAGTCCCCCCACTTAGACTCTTCCACATGCTACAACAAGGAGGACTGCACCGTCATCTGAAACAAACAGCCACTAACACCTTCTACCCTGGCATCCAAGTGCAAGGCATCCAATTCTCCCATCGCTTTCAAGCATCAGCGGATTCCCGAACCACTTCCTTATGTGACTTCCTACTCAGGGAATCAGCCAAAAAAATTCCCTTACTTTCAATTTATGAGATCTCTATGTCATAGTCTTAGAGAAACTTGACTCATCTTCGCTGCCGCAAGTTCAGGTCACATTGGGAGAAGATAAAACGTAAGCTCTTGTGATCTGAGAAGACCACAAAGCGCTCCCCAAAGAGGTAATGTCTCCACAACTTTAGTTTGAACATTACTGCTGAAAGATCTAGGTCATGGGTGGCATAGTTACACTCGTGAGGGCGCAACTACCTAGACCCATAACAGATCACTCCCTCCTTCTACATCAACACGCACCCCAAACCAAGGCTAGAAGTATCACAAAACACCTCATACAACAACCCTTCCTCTGGAAACCTGAGTATTGTAGTACTGACCAACTTCTCCTTCAGGTAGTCGAAATCCTTCTGGCACTGCTGGCTCCATAGGAAGACCTAGTTCTTTCTAGTCAAAGCTGTCAATGGAGAAACAACTTGAGAGAAGTCCGAAATGAACCTCCAATAGTAACCTGCTAACCCCAGGGAACTACGAACTTCTGCCACACTCTTGGGTGTTGTCCAAGAAACAACTGCCTCCACCTTCGACGGGTCCACTAACACTCATTTCTGAGATACTATGTGCCCAAGGAAGTGTACTTCTTGTGTTAAGATCTTACAATTCGACAATTTCCCATAAATATGGTGGTGCCGAAGGAATTCTAAAACTGCCCTGAGATGCTCCACATGCTCCTCCTCTGATCTTGAGTAGATCAGGATGTCATCGATAAACACAATGACAGACCGGTCCAGAAACTCTCGAAATACAAAGTTCACAAGTCCCATTAAAACAGCCGGTGCATTTGTAACTCCAAACGGCATCACTACAAAGTCAAAGTTCCCATACCTGCACCTGAATGCCATCTTCGAGATGTCACTATCCTTTACCCTCAGCTGATGATATCCAGATCATAGATCAATATTATAAAAACAACCGGATCCCCTCAGTTGGTTGAAGAGATCATCTATCCTTGGAAGGGGGTAATGGTTCTTGACCATTACCTGATTCAAGTTTCGGTAGTCTATGCATAACCTGAGACCACCATCTGCCTCCTTTACGAACAAAACTGGAGCACCCCATGGCGACACGCTGGGTCGAAAAAAACCCTTCTCCATCAGATCGTCAATCTAAATCTGCAACTCCCGCAACTCCGAAGGTTCCATCCGATAAGGGGACATCGAAATCGGACGGGAACCATGCTGTATGTCTATCTGGAACCCAACGTCACATTGGGGAGGGGGGTAGAGTAATAAAATCCTCAATAAAAACATTGAGGAACTCCCAAACAACCTCCGGGACATCCATCATCTCTACATCACCTAAAACCATTGATAACCCAACTAATAAGGAAAGGAGAGGCTCCACACGCCGACTTCCCACTTGATAGCTCCTCTCACCAACAAAAGCTACATCCTGCCCATCCACGTCGGAGAACTCGACCCTTCTCCAGAAGCAGTCGATAACAGCACTAATAGAAACCAACCAGTCAATGCCTAGGATGACATCGTTTGGCTGCATATGTAATAGAAGAAAGTCCCCACTAGATCTATGTGGTCCCAATGTCAGCCCACATCCCCAGAAAAAAATAAGATACACCGGTCTGTCCTCCAACTACTGTACTCAGCACCAGTGGTACAAAATGTCTCTCTACGTCTAGTCCCAAATAAATGGGCTAGACCAGGTGCATCAAAAAAGGGAAAAGATCCCGAACCGAACAAAGCAGAAACAAGAGTGATGAACAAACAAATCGTACCTCGTACCACATTTGGTCCTGCTGGAGTTTCCAAAACTGCTGCATGCAACTATCCATGCCCAGCTCCTCTGCCTCTCTGATGTCATCCACCTCCCCAACCATGCCCTGGTCGAAGTCCCAGAGGAGCACCCTATGGTCGGCCTCCTCTTGAAAGATCTGCCCTCGGGGGAGAATGGTCATGTTGCTGCTGGAAGGGCCTTGCCGGCAACTGGTGCTGCTGAGGTGGGCGCTTAACCTACCCACCTCCACTGTACTGAGCTCAGGTCGGGCATCGACTCTGAACGTGCCCAAACCCTCCACAAGAAAAACACTTCGGTCCTGGGTTCCTGAAAAAGGGATGAGGACCCGAAGATCTGAACTGGAACTACTGGGGCCTGCTCCCCATTGGCCTGAACCTGGAAGGTCCCCTCGCAGGAGACCTGCTGCTGACTACCTTCCCCTTTGATGAGCCCGGCTGGATCTCATCTCGTGGTGCACCACCCAGCGAGTGAATCCTCTCTACATCCTCTGCATTCTTATGTACTTCCAAGTTCATTTGATGGGTGAAGCGGGTGACAACATACTGAAGCGAAGGATGAAGTTCCTCCTCCAATCGTCTCTCCCGAGACTCCTCATCTAGAAAAAGATCTGGAGCAAAGCACAGGAGATCCTTGAACTTGATCCCCAACTCTCGTACTGACATACTCCCCTGATAAAGGTAGAGTAACTCCTTTTGCTTCTCCTCTTTGATCATGGAAGAAAGGAATTCCTCTCGGAATTCCTTTTCAAAGTCATCCCACAGAACCTCTGCCTCTATCCTCTCTCCGAGGTAAAGCATCCACCACTATCGCACCGCACCTCTCACCTGACTGACTGCTAGGGGAACCTAGTACTCTCTCGGAGGATGGATCAAAGTAAAAGTAATCCCTAGCTCCTCAGGCCACCCCTCCATCTCCGTATCTGACGTACTACCCTCGTACTTCTTGAGGGTCTGTCGCTAGAAAGAACGGAGAGTCCTCTACCACTGGCTATCTTCCTCCTCTCGGTCAATCCTCAACTAATCGACCACCTGAATCTGCTGGGCCTCAGCTGTTTGACCCACCTAGGGATGATGTCTAGGTTCCATAGCTATATGGTAAACAAGGATCACCTAAGCCCATGTAGCAAGGAATTTCTCAAGGTTTCATTTTATCATTTTATTCAATTTCTTTCCCAGAAAACCCAAATCATGTAAAACACAATCATGATGATGCATGTACCTTCCCTAGGGTCTCTACCCTGCAATCAATGTAGTCTCACTTGGTCATTCGGTAGGATCATGGTCCTTGCATCAGATTACGGGGGGCCCTAAAATCACATGTCCTAGTCGGTCTTCCCTGGCCTATGTCACACACCAAGATTAACCAAAACTGTTGCCCTACCATCCCATGAAATCCTCACTGTGCCTAACTCCAGACTCCATCCTATCTCTCAACCATCACAATTGATACCATTCTGTCATGACCCCCTCCCACCAAAGATGCCCCTCCTGAGCTGGAAATGGTGAAAGGGAGATAATGACCCCCGAGTCCCGCCTCCAGTAGGCCCCTGACTGGCTACTAGCACCAAGGGTATGAGTTTTGACAAATATGGGAGGCATTACCCTTTTTATTATTTACGATCGGGAAATATGACAAATCAACCACAAAAAAGAAAAAGAAGAATTGTATAGAAATAAACCCAAACCAATCCCACATGCATGTTTAAATAGATCTGAAACAAGGTACAATTACAAGAAAGCTGAAAAGTACAATACCAAAAGAAACAAGAGTACAAAAACTATAACAACACCAACTATCCGGATTAGTAGGGTCACGCACGGCCCTTCTAGTCCTCCTAGAAACCTGAATGTAAACGTAGGGTGAGCATAAAAGTATACTCAGTAGGGAAACCTAAAGCTCTCGTGCACAAGTGGGGAGACATCCTAATGTCCCGTGAGAACAACAGAAGAAACCTAGAAAGGAATTATATCCACACATCCTCACCAGCCACACTCACTAAAAACACAATCACAAAATGTAGTAGTATATAAGAACAATATTAATGGGTACGCCACACCATTTCCCATTAATTAGCTACTCTTCCTAATGGAGAACGTCCGGACGCTACCACACTCTTCCCGCCCACAGACAACTGGGCCAGAGAACCACATATCCCGCCCTTACACGCCTAGGCCTCATAACCACATATCCCTCCCGCACACACCTGGGCCTCACAACCACGTATCCCGCCTGCACACACCTGGGCCTCATCCCGAAGGTTCTTGGGAAATAGTAAAACCTGCCCGAAGAGAATTGGGCAAAAACCACCCCAATCTAAACCTACCCGAAGAGTCTTGGGTGTAAGGTCACCTCAAGCCATCACAGCCTAGGGAAGAAGGAGTAGGAAAGAGCTAGTAACTAAGGGGATAACACCCTCTCCCATGAAATGGGAGTGTTCGGCACTAAGTTCTCAACATGAGTGGGGTGCGATAAAACACAAAGATACAGATATATATATATACAAAAAACTCAGCCCAACCTATGGTTTCTAATCAGAAAACTGAGCACGTGCCTCGGAACTTCCACTACTAAGCATGCATACACCAAACAACCCCAACCCCATTTAGGTTTTCATGTTTCAACAGAATCAGTTTATTAGTTCCTTAACTACTGGGCAACTATCCACAACCAACCACAATAATCCTTCGTAAAGCATATCCCTGCCATCCACAAATCAAGTTAGGAAAACACAAGCAACAAAACCAAGTCCCTCTTATTAACCAACCAACCCCATTGATTATTATTTCCGTTCCATTACCAAGACCCACCATTCATTAACTCTTCCAAATTTTATTCATTATTCAAAACCCATAGTTCGTTCACATTCAAGCCCATCCCTGCAGCCCCACTGCCCGCCCCCATAACCACAACCTAGCCAACTGTAGCCCCACTGCTCACCCGATTCACAACAACCCAAAAAAACACCCCCATCACATGCCACGTATCCAAGCCAACATCCACATGTTCATTATTCCATTTTGTTCAATAGGGGTGATCACACAAGGGTTCCAGATTTTAAATAAGCCTACTTTACATGATCAACCAAATTCCACATTCAAAAATGTTCCATTCACAAAAATGATCTCGAAAGATATGGAAACATTTAATTGTGCAATCAAATTCCCCCAACGACCGTGATTTTTAGTAGGCATAAGCCTATTCAATTCACAACATAATATCACAGGATATAAATAATGTAACTTTATTCACAAACTTCCCATCCCAATTATATAAGCCAGTTATTATCTTTATTAAACCAGTTCCAATGTATTTTACGTAAACAAGAGGACACCAACCCTACATGATACACAAATTTAGGGAGATGAAGGTAAAATCCCTACCTCAGCAAGTTCTGATAACAACGCTCCCCTGGATCAAGTTTAGAAGACGTCCGTCGGCGTCCGTCACTTTTTTCAAATCCTAGAAAAACCTCCTCGACTGTAATTTGGAAAGGAAATGCCAAAGTAAAGACAGCGGATCCAAGCTCAGAAGTTCTTCCTTGTCATTACGATCTCTTGGCCGCTGACGGATCGTAAATCGGAGCTTGGACGAAGAAGTTATAGAAGAAAAAGAGCCTTTGAGTCTCTGGGGAGAGCTCTGATCAGAGGAATGGGGAGGAGAGGGGTGAGTTGAAAAGGAGGAGAGGACCCCTCCTTTTATAGGCTTGAAAAACAAAAGTACACGACATGCAATTTATGGTACACGGTGTCTACTCTGCCATTTCACACGGTCACCACGCAGCTTCCAACAAGGCCTTCAATGCGGCACGCGGCCGTTGACTAGTCAACACCCGGTTTGAAGGTAACTCATACGCGTGGAGGGACTACACGACGTGTAGTATTTGCTACATAGTGTGTACTCGTTTATTTCACATGGCAAGGACACAACCTTGACACGGCAGATGACCATTGACTGGTCAGCACGTGGTTTGAGGGTAACGTGTACGCGGGGACGGACCACACGATGTGTAGTATTGGATACACGACGTGTACTCATTTATTTCACACGACAAGGACACGACCTTCAACTCAGGGTATACCCGGAGAGGGGGTACCAGGCGTGTACTCACACTACAAGACATGTAGTTTCAAAATTTTGAAATGTGTGGGAAAAGTTCATTTTACCCTCCAGAACACTTCATGACCCTCTTTTTGACAAAGGAATGGACTGGAGAGGTCCTAGCCATTACATTAGATACCTCTTAAAACATTCTCGTCCTCAATAATTCAAAATCCAACCTAGAGGAACCAAACAAGATACCTCTTATGTCCCTCGTTATAATAGGAACCCATTCAACAACCCTAATCACATGTGTTAGGAATTCCTTCTCCGATGTCGAGATATTATCCACTTTAGGCGGCACTGACTCTCCTGCACAGGTTTAATCGCATCCTCAATAATGCGTCTCAATTAAGAATTTGGTCTTCCCACATTCATACATTAGGATTGTTTTTTAACTTGCACTACCCCCAACGCCACACAACCAACACACTGCCCGAACATTTGGTTTTGGGAAATTCCTTCTCCTATGTCGAGATATTATCCGCTTTAGGCGGCATTAACTCACCCGCACGGGTTCAATCGCATCCGCATTAATGTGTCTCGATCAAGGATAGGGTTTTTTCCTTTATCCCATACATCCGGACATGTTACACACTTCCATAGAACAAGGAAACAAAAGGTCTCATAACAGACAAGCCAAGCATTCCATATATCAAAGGTACAAAGTATATCATCAAAACAAAGCATAGAAGAACAAAGAAAACACAAGTCAAAAAACTCTGGGTACTGAGCATGCATCTGAGCCTCCCGCTCCCAAGTGCTCTCCTTGAGGCCGCCATGCCACCACAACACATGAACCAGAAGAATGATTCATCCACAGAACAACATATCTTTATGATCCTCGATTCTGACTGGTCGTTCATCGAAGGTCCCGCCATCTCCCATATTTAACTATCCCCAGACGATAACATGATAGTCGTACTGTAAGTATCGACGTATCTGGGAGACGTGGAAGATGTCATGAACATTCTCCAACTGAGGTGGCAGGGCTAGCTGATATGCCACCTCACCGACTCGCCTTAGCACCTCAAAAGGTCTGATGAACCTAGGTGAGAGCTTGCTCTCTTTTCCAAACCTCCGCTGCCCCCGTCGAGTGGAAACTTTCAAGAACAGATGATCTCCCACCTCGTACTCAAAGGGCCTCCTCCGACAATCATCATAAGACTTCTGTCAGTTCTGATCCGCTTTCATCCTCTCACGTACAAGTGGGACATTATCTATAGTGCTCTACACTACCTCTGGCCCAAGAGCACCTGGCTCACCAACATCTGACCAGAAAATGGGTGAACGACATGGTCTTTCATTCAAATCCTCAAACGGTGCCATGCCAATAGTAGAGTGGAAGATGTTGTTGTAGGAAAACTCTAATAAAGTCAAGTTTCATACCCATGATCCTCCGAAATCTAGAACGCATGCTCGCAGCATGTCCTCCAATGTCTGGATAGTCCGCTCTATCTTCCCATCGGTCTGGGGGTGAAAAGTAGTGCTAAGGCGTAGCTGGGTGCCAAAAGCATGCTGTAACCCCCTCTAGACTCGTGAGGTAAACTAAGAATCCTGATATGAGATGATAGTATTCATAACTCCATGCAAATTCACCACCTTATCTACATACCTTTGTGCTAAGGTACTCACCGGGCCCGACTCCTTAATTGCTAAGAAGTGAGGTGATTTCTTCAGATGATCCACCACCACCCAGATAGCATCATAACCTCCCTGATCTCTAGGTAGTCTTGTGACGAAGTCCATCAATATTTCATCCCACATCCACTCGAGGACATCTAATGGATGCAATAACTGCTGGGAACACGGTGTTCAGCCTTTACTTGCTGACACACTAGGCACTTAGCCACAAACTTCGCCACTGCCCTTTTCACCCCGGGCCACCAAAACTGTTCCCTCAGGCCTCGATACATTTTTAAAACTCCTAGATGTACTGCCAAGGCTGAGCAATGGAACTCACGGAGAACTCTTTCATGAATTACCTCCAAAACAAACAACCTTCCATGGAAAAGAATCCAATGTCGGCTGTCCTCTGAACATCCTTCTGGAGCGTTTCCCTGATCGACACGATCCCGCATCACTTATTCCTCAGAGTCCCCCCACTGAGAATCTTCCACTTACTGCAACAAGTAGGACTGCACCGTCATCTGAAACAAAATAGCTCTAACACGTTCTACACTAGTATCCAAGTGCAAGGAAGCCAATTCTCCCATCGCTTTACAAGCATTAGCAGATTCCCGAACCACTTCCTTATGCGACTTCTTGCTCAGGGCATCAGCCACAATGTTTCCCTTACCTTCAGTGTACGAGATCTCGAAGTCATAGCCTTGGAGAAACTTGACCCATCTCCGCTGCCGCAATTTCAGGTCACATTGGGAGAAGATATAACGTAATCTCTTGTGATCTGAGAAGACCTCAAAGCGCTCCCCAAAGAAGTGTTGTCACCACAACTTTAGTGCGAACACTACTGATGCAAGCTCCATGTCATGGGTGGCATAGTTATACTCGTGAGGGCGCAACTGCCTAGACCCAT
This sequence comes from Viscum album, assembly GCA_963277665.1. Lineage (NCBI taxonomy): Eukaryota > Viridiplantae > Streptophyta > Magnoliopsida > Santalales > Viscaceae > Viscum > Viscum album. The sequence continues at coordinate 108,932,819 of OY728155.1, read as the reverse complement.
ATTAGATCACTCCCTTCCTATGCATCAACACGCACCCCATACCAAGACCCGAAGCATCACAAAACACCTCATACAACAACCCTTCCTCTGGAAACCTGAGTATTAGAGCACTGAACAACTTCTCCTTTAGGTAGTTGAAATCTTTCTAGCACTCCTCGCTCTATAGAAAGACCTGATTCTTTCTAGTGAAAGCTCTCAACGGAGCAGCAACTCGAGAGATGTCTGAAACGAACCTCCGATAGTAACCTGCTAACCCTAGGGAAATACGAACTTCTGCCATGATCTTGGGGGCTTCCCAAGAAACAAATGCCTCCACCTTCGACGGGTCCACTAACACTCCTTGCTGAGATATTATGTTCCCAAGGAAGTGTACTTCCTGTGTTAAGAACTTACACTTCGACGATTCCCCATAATGATGGTGGTGCCGAAGGACTTCCAAGACTGCCCTAAGATGCTCAACGTGCTCCTCCTCTAATATTGAGTAGATCAGGATGTCATCGATAAACACAACGACAAACCGGTCCAGAATCTCTCGAAAGACAAAGTTCATAAGTCCAATGAACACAGCCGGTGCATTTGTAACTCCAAATGGAATCCCTACAAACTCAAAGTGCCCATACCTGCACCTGAAATCCATGTTCAAGATGTCACTGTACTTTACCCTCAACTGATGATATCCAGATCGTAGATCAATCTTAGAAAACCAACCTGCTCCCCTTAGTTGGTCGAAGAGATCATCTATCCTTGGACGGGGGTAACGGTTCATGATCGTTATCTGATTCAACCTTCGGTAGTCTATGCATAACCTAAGACCACCATCTGCCTTCTTCACGAACAAAACTAGAGCACCCCATGGCGACACGCTGGGTCGAACAAAACCCTTCTCCATCAGATCGTCAATCTGAATCCGCAACTCCTACAACTCCGAAAGTTCCATTTGATTAGGGGACTTCGAAATCGGACGGGCACCAGGCTGTAAGTCTATCCTGAACTCAACGTCACGTCAGGGGGGGGGGGGGGTAGAGTAACAACCTCCTCAGGAAAAACATCGAGGAACTCCCCAACAACCTCTGAGACATCCGTAATCTCTGCATCAGATGAAACCACTGATAACATGACTAACAAGGAATGGAGAGGCTCCAAACGCCGACTTCCGACATGATATCTCCTCTCACCAAAAAAAAGTTACATGATGCCCATCCACGTCAGAGAACATGACTCTTCTCTAGAAGTAGTCGATAACGGAACTAAAAGAAAACAACCAGTCGATGCTTAGGATGACATCGTATGGCTGCATCTGTAATAGAAGAAGGTCCCCACTAGATCGATGCGGTCTCAGCGTCATCCCACATCCCCAGAAAACACAAGATATGCTGGTCTAGCCTCCAAGTGGAATACTCAGCACTAGTGGTACAGAAAGTCTCTCTACGTCTAGTCCCAAAGCATTGGCTAGACTAGGGGCAACAAATGAGGGCGAGCTCCCGAATCGAACAAAGTAGAAACGAGAGTGCTGAACAAACAAATCGTACCTCGTACCACCTCTGGTCCTGCTGGAGCTGCCAACTCTGCTGCGTGCAACTATCCATGCCCAGCTCCTCTGCCTCTCTAATGTCATCCAACTCCCCGAACACGCCCCGGTCGAGGTCCCTGAGGAGCACCCTGAGCTCGGCCTCCTCCCTAATGTTCTGCCCTCGGGGGAGCATGGTCCCGCTGCTGCTGGAAGGGCCTCACCGGCAACTGGTGCTACTGAGGTGGGTGCTGAACCTACCCACCTCCACCGTACTGAGCTCAAGTCAAGCACCGACTCTGAACGTGCCCGAAACCTGCAAAAGAAAAAAACATCGGTCCTGGGTTCGTGAAAAAGGGACGAGGACCTGATGATCTGATCTAGAACTGATGGGGCGTGCTCCCCATTGGCCTGAACCTGGAAGGTCCCGTCGCAGGAGACTTGCTGCTGACTGCCTTCCCCTTTGATGAGCCTAGATGGATCCCCTCTCGTGGTGCACCTCCCAGCAAGTGCATCCTCTCTACAACCTCGGCCTTCTTCTGTACTTCCTTGTACGTCGGAAGGGTGAAGGGGGTGACAACATACTAGAGCAAAGGATGAAGTTCCTCCTCCAATCTTCTCACCCGAGACTCCTCATCTAGAAAGAGATCCAGAGCAAAGAACAAGAGATTTGATCCCCAAATCTCATTCAGACATACTCCCCTGATGAAGGTAGAGTAACTCCTTCCTCTTCTCCGCCTTGAACATGGAATAAAGGAATTCCTCTCAGAATTCATTCTCAAAGTCAGCCCAAGGAACCTCTGCCTCTATCCTCTCTCCGAGGTAGAGCGTCCACCACTATCGCGCCACACCTCTTAGCTGACTGACTGCTAGGGGAACCCAGTACTACCTCGGATCATGGATCAAGGTAAAAGCAATCCCTATCTCCTAAAGCCACCCCTCTGTCTCCGTATTCGAAGTAATACCCTCATACTTCTTGAGGGTCTGTCACTGGAAAGAATAGAGAGTAATCTTCCACTGGCTATCTTCCTCCTCTCGGTCAATCCTCAACTAATCGACCGCCTGAGTCTGTTGGGCCTCAGCTGTCTGAGCCACCCAGGGACAATGTCCGGGCGCCACAGCTATACGGTAAACACGGATCGCCTAAGCCCAAGTAGCCAGGAATTTCTCAAGGTTTCATTTTATCATTTTATTCAATTTCATTCCCAGACCACTCAAATCAAGTAAAACACAATCATGATGATGCATGTACCTTCCCTATGGTCTCTACCCTTCAATCAATGTAGTCTCACTTGGTTGTTCGGTAGGATCAGAGTCCTTGCATCAGATCACGGGGGGGGGGGGGGGGCCCTAAAATCATGTTTCCTAACCAATCTTCCCTGGCCTATGTCACACACCAAGATTAACCAACAATGTTTCCCTACCATCCCATGCAATCCTCACTGTTCCTAACTCCATACTCCATCTTATCTCTCAACTATCACCATTGATACCATTCTGTCACGACCCCCTCCCACTAAAGATGCCCCTCCTGAGATGGAAATGGTTAAAGGGAGATAATGACCCCTGAGTCCTGCCTCCAGTAGGCCTCGGGGGGCGACTAGCACCAAGGGTATGAGTTTTCAAAAATATAGAGGCATTACCGTTTTTATTATTTAAGATCTGGAAATAGGACAAGTCAACCACAAAAAACAAAAAGAACAAGTGTATATAAATAAACCCAAACCAATCCCACATGCATGTTTAAATAGTTCTGAAAGAAGGTACAAGTACAAGAAAGCTCAAAAGTACAATACCAAAAGAAAAAAGAGTACAACAACTGCAAAAACTCCAACAGTCCCGACCAGTAGGGTCCTGCACGGGCCTGGTAGTCCTCCTGGAAACCTGAAAGTAAATGTAGGGAGAGCATACAAGTATACTTAGTAGGGAATCCTAAAGCTCTCGTGCACAAGTGGGGAGACATCCAAATGTCCCGTGAGAACAACAGAAGAAACCTAGCAAGGAATTCTATCCTCCCAACCTCAGCAGCCACACTCACCAAAAACACAATCACAATAGGTAGTAGTATATAAGAACAAGATTATTGGGTACCCTGCACCATTTCCCATTAATTAGCTACTATGCATAACGGCGAACGTCCTGACGCTTACACACTCATCCCTCCCACACACACCTGGGCCTCAGAACCACATATCCTGCCCACACACACCTCGGCCTCACAACCACATATCCCTCCCGCACACACCTGGGCCTCACAACCACGTATCCCACCTGCACACACCTGGGCCTCATCCTGAAGGTTATTGAGAAATAGTAAAACCTGCCTGAAGAGGCTTGGGCTTAAACTACCCCAATCTAATCCTACTCGAAGAGTCATGGGTGTAAGGTCACCTCAACCCATCACAGCCTAGGGAAGAAGGAGCAGGAAAGTGCTAGTAACTAAGGGGAAAACAACCTCCCCCGTGAAATGGGAGTCTTCGGCATTAAGTTCTCAATATGGGTGGGCTGCGATAAAACACACAGATACATATATATATATATATACAAAACACTCAGCCCAACCTATGGCTTGTAATTAGAGAACTAAGCACGTGCCTTGGCACTACCACTATGAAGCATGAATACCACAAACAAGAACAACCCCATTTAGGTTTTCATGTTTCAACATAATCAGTTTATTAGTTCCTTAACTACTGGGAAACTATCCAAAACCAACCACAACAATAATTCATAAAGCGTATCCCTGCCACCCACAAATCAAGTTAGGAAAACACAAGCAACACAACCAAGTCCCTCTTATTAACCAACCAACCCCATTGATTATTATTTATGTTCCATTAAAAAGCCCTACCATTCATTAACTCTTCCACATTTTATTTATTATTCACAACCGATAGTTTTTTCACATTCAAGCCCATCCCTGCAGCCCCGCTACTAGAAACCATAACCACAGCGAAGCCAACTACAGCCCCACTGCTCACCCAATCCTCAACAACCCAGAAAAACACCTCCATCATATGCCACGTATCCAAGCCAACATCCACATGTTCATTATTCCATTTTGTTCAACTCGGGTGATCACACAAGGGTTACAGATATTAAATCATCCAACTTTATGTGATTAACCAAATTCCAAATTCAACAATGTTCCATTCACAAAAATGGTCTAGAAAGATACGGAAACATTTAATTGTTCAGTAAAAGGCCCCCAACGACAGTGATTTTTATTAGACATAAGCCTATTCAATTCACAACATAATATCACTGGATATAAATAATGTAACTTTATTCAAAAACTTCCTATACCAGTTATATAAGCCAGTTATTATCTTTATTAAACCGGTTCCAATGTTTTTCACGTAAACAAGAGGAAACACACCCCACATGATGCACAAATTTAGAGAGATGAAGGTAAGATCCCTACCTCTGTAGGTTCTGATAACAATGCTCCCCTGGATCAAGTTTAGAAGACGTCCATCGGCGTCCGTCACTTCTGTCAAATCCCAGCAAAACCTCCTTGTGTGGAATTTGGAAATGAAAGGCCAAAGCAAAGACAACGGATCCAAGCTTAAAAGTTCTTCCTCTACGTTACGATCTCGTGGCCACTAACAGATCCTATATCAGAGCTCGGATGAAGAAGTTAGGGAAGAAAAAGAGCCTTCGAGTCTCCTGGGAGAGCTCTACTGAGAGGAATGGGGAAGAGAGAGGTGAGTTGAAAAGGAGGAGAGGACCCCTCCTTTTATAGTCATGAAAAACAAAAGTACACGGCGTGTAATTTATGGTACACGACGTGTACTCGGCCATTTCACATGGTCACCACCCAGCTTCCAACACGACCTTCCACGCGGCACGCGACCGTTGACTGGTCAATACATGGTTTGAAGGTAACACATACATGGGGAGGGACTAAATGACATGTAGTATTGGCTACATGGCATGTACTCATTTATTTGACACGGCAATGACACAGCCTCGACACGACACATGGCCGTTGACTGGTCAACACGCACTTTGAGGTTAACACGTACGCGGGGAGGGACTACATGGTGTGTAGTATTGGATACACGGCATGTACTCATTTATTTCACATGGAAAGGACACGACCTTCAACATGGGGTATACCCAGAGAGGGGGTTCTGGGCATGTACTCACCATACACGGTGTGTAGTTTCAAAATTCTGAAAAGTGTGGGAAATGTCCATTTTACCCTCTAGATCACTTCATGAACCTCTTTTTGACAAAGGAATGGGCCGGAGAGGTCCGGGCCATTACATGTATTCCCTAGGATAATGTATGAAATTTTAGAATCTCAATATGGGTTAGACGGATCATTTTGGAAAGTTAAATAAATACATTTATTTTTAATTTCATTTTAATTTAATGTATACCTTGTCTTACAAAGAATCTAAGGATTATTGTATTTTGGGATATATTTATTTGATGTTTATGTCAAGATGAATTTAATAATATGTGTACAATTCTTGGTTCATTTTATATTGAGTACCACTTGTAACACCCCAAAAATCATAAGTAATAACCTTTTATTCGGTAGCATATATGAAACACAATTGAAAGTGTATAAGGTAAAATAATATCAATATAATTTATAATATGTTTACTATTTAGAATACATTCCATACATGAAACACCGAGTTAGAGTGTGTTAAAACAAAGAGAAACTTTTCTTGATAGCGTGTGTTACACGTAGGAGTGACATTTTTTGATAGATTTTGTTAGATGCAAGGTTGAGTTTCACCAACAAACTATGTATTATTAAAATAATATTACTTAATATAATATGACATAGCCTAGCCTTTATGAAAGATGATATGAATAATATTTACAAGAATTTTAAAAATTATGGTTTATAATAATAAAATATTAATTAATATGTTAGAAATTAATTATAAATGAATATAGGAACAAATTTAATATAAATAGAATGTTTTTATATAAAACAATTTTTATGCTTTCAATGCAGTTTTAACTTAATAAATCATAAAAATTACAATTAGTTAATTATGATAATGAAATATATATGTTATATATTCAATAAAACAGTTTTTATATCAATACATTGGGTTTTATATGCATAAGATAAAACCAAACCCTATTTTACACATAAACACATATATTCTTATAAAGGCAATTTTACAGCATTTTAATTGAGAACCGATTTTAAATTTTCATTTTGATAAATTTATAAATTTAATATATCAAAAAAATTATTCTAAAAAATAAAAAAAAATATGAATTGGGTTAGGGTGAATTTATTGTACTTTTCTTAGACATTTCATTTTTTAAACAAATAGTTAAAAATGCTGAATTTTAGTACAAAACTGATTTTTAAATCAAATTTATTGTTAAGGATAAATTATACTTTTATTTGGGTTTAAAGTTTAATTTGATAAAAGTTTTATAAAATAATCAAAATTATGTCATTGGAATCAATTGAACAGTAAAATTTACTATAGAAACATAGCAAGCGTTCGGACATTTTTAAATTAAAACTAACATTGTCATCCCGTCTGTGAGATTAATTTTAATTCAATTTATGCTACTTTTGTGAATTGAATTAGGAAAAATTTATTAAATATTTTCATCTAGAATAACTTATAATTTATAATAATACCAAAATTTTTTTAACAAAATTATTAGTGAATGTGACTGAAAATAATTGTAATTATTAAGGTTAAATAAATTTTAATAATTGAATAAACCATCAACATAAGGCCTAAATGGCCTAGCCACTTGTCCAACACCCATTTTCTGGAAATAATTTGTACATTAACCTTAAATTATTGTCTATGGTTGGTTTTATGACTTTCTTTATGTAAGTACAAGTGCACACCTAACTTCTTTTCAAGAAAACCAAGTGAGTCCTTTTCCATTCCTATAATAGGCCACCACCTCTATCCATTACTCAAACCTCCCAAAAATCATAAATTCATCCATGTTATTCCTGATACCTACCCTAAAATAATAATCTAGACCTTGAATCCTCTATTAGTTCATAAAGCCTCCCAAAGAAAGTATTTTTTATATAATCCAAAAGATGTTCCTGATTAAGAGGTAACACATTCTCTCTTGATTTTTGATTAATTCCCATTCTCCACCTCGTAAAATCTAATTTTTATATTCCTATGAAACAACCAAAATATCCTTGATATATTATGATGTTTTTATTTTAATGGATCAACCTACACTTACACACACCACCATCAAATGGAAGCGAACATAATGTTTCTATGTACCAAAAACAACCACATCACAAAACGATGATTGTTCAATTTTCTCGTACCACCTCTCATTATGGTAATTATGATGGAATATTTTTTATATATGTTATATATGATATTTGTTATGTCTTTATACTTATTTAAACCTTTTATAATACATAAAGTTAATACATTACATTTTATTTTAATATGATAACATCGTTTGAGGATGTGTGAACTACCTCCCCCTTAAAGAAACATGATTCATTCACACGATACGTAGAGTGTTTAAACGAATGGTTATAATTAAACATACGAGAGGCTCAAAAATAAGAAAATATATTCATGACATAATTATCTTTTATGAAATTTAATATCGATGTATAAATATATATATATATCATCTCTGTATTACCCTTTCACACACTTTAAAAGTGATAACGTCGTTCGTGGACATGTGGACTACTGAATCTTTAAAATGATGTGATTCCATTAAAATCAAATAATTATATATATATATATGAATATATGACTAAATAATATTTTATTTATTATATAATTATACTTATGTAAATATTTTAGTTACTTTTTTCTGTCTACAATGATCATTAAAAAATGGTAATGTTACTTATGCCTACGTATGGTCTACCGTTTTCATGAGTGTAACATTAAAAAAATTTCATAACAATATTTAATGATTGATTTTAATATTATAATTAATTTATAAATATGGTAATTATTTCATGGTTATTATTATAGAGATGTTATATAATGAACCCTTTTGTCTATTATTGACCAATAATAGTTCTTTTTACACCTAAACCAAATTTGGTAAAAAACACCAGACACTAAACAAATTGTTTGTGTAGGTGTAAAAAACATATTAATAAGTGAAATAAAAGTAATTATAAACATGGAAATGGTTCTTAATAAATTATTAAATTAATATAATTTTATTATATGGTATGCTAAAGGGATTTCACCTGAATGGAAACGCAAGGTAAGGGATTGCTGTTTCATTTTCATTATGTGAGGCATATATAATTATTGTACACATAATTTTTTATATACGGTGTAAATACATCCATGTAGAAATATAATATCATTAATTATAATATAATCAGGGAATTTAAAATATTTATTTAAATATTATTAGGATTTGGTCTTCCAATCCATTTGTTATTACATTAGTAAGGATTTCCATCTCACTTTTTTACATTCAGGAAAGTAATGTCATATCCACTAATTACATAATTTGTGTGGTTTACCTAGTGAACATTTTAATATATAATACAATGAATTACATTCCCTTCACGGTTTTTAATAAATTCAATTAATATTATTCTTTCATGAGGTTTATTATTTAATAATTATTCAAAGTGGCATGGGATACTTTGGAATGTTTTAATATTATTTTCCTCACGACTAATACTACTTATCATTCAATATAATTTCTATTATTGGAAATTATATAATAATTTTATAACAAACACATTAATTATTATTTGGTTATTCATAACCATTTCATGTGTTAGTACGATCATTGAGATCTTTGGTACAAAGACGATTTTAGAATTTGTTTAGAAAACCTGAAATTGAATATCTCTTTAGTTGGAGAACTAGTTTTATTCTAAAAACATTCTTTCATTAAGTAATTTTCAATATTATTATAATATTATTTTTTAAATAAATTTTTACCCTTTTTCATTTTACCAATTTTTTAATGGATTCTTCTTGTCACTTTTTGACCAATCTATTTTCTTACCTTTTTACTGTTTAAAAAGAATAATATTTTTAACATGTAAGACATTTATGGATTTATCCCACATTAGTTCATTAAAGAATTATTTTCATTTTAAAAGGGATCATTATTGAAAGGTTTCTAATTTTTTATTCAATGATAAATATTTTTAAATTGTTATTTCTAAATCAATCTATATTTTCCTCAGTAATATTTATAAAGGATATTCATTTATTTCACTAAGGACATGAACCCTATATCTTATTCTACATGGTATTTTGTGTGTGGATATCGTCATCATTCATCAATTGGATGATTTATTATTTATTTTCACATGGATAATATTCACATTCAATGCCATGATTTAATTTTTAGTCACCATGAAGTATTTAACTTACTATGATCATTGAACATTGAATTTCCCCTTATTATCCATTTCATTTTTCATAGATATTACTCATTCCAAAATCTTATAACATTTTACATATGGTTAATACATTGATAGTTATTGGATAAATTGTGGAATTATTGATAGATCAAAAATTTTCATTCAAAACTGTTACATGATATGGAATATTGGTTATTTTGATTATTCAATATGAGGAATAATTTGGAATGGAAATGACACGTGGAGGCTAGTCATTATATAGATCTTTACTGCATCGATTGGTTCTCATGAGATGGATAATTGTGCAAAGGGGTTTCTAAACTTTGGTTTAAAACCTATTTTGAATGGTCTTTATTGTAGTACGCCCTCATGAGCCTTAGACAAGATTTCTATTAATAAGTAATTTCCATCATAATAGTTTCAGAAATAATTCATCGATGAGATTTTGGGTCGACATATCTATAGATATATTTCATTTCACATCATTGATTAATGGAATATGTTTTAGTTTCATACCTTTCCATATTTATTTTTCCTTATATAGATAATTTAATTCCATGTATTTATAGATATTTACCTTATCATATTGACTATTCTCATTGATTCATTATTTCTTCTACGATATTTTTCCATCACTAAGCATTTAAGTAGACCATTATTTTTTTCATTCCACCAGGAATCCAAGAATAATTATATGAAAGATATGAAGTAATATAGTAGATTTATTAGAGATAATCATAATTAGTTTTCATTTATAATAAAGTCTTTATGTTTTAATTAGTGTATTTATTTATAATGAAATACTTATTTATTATTATGGTTTACTAGAACAACTAATCTGATTAGTCCTTCGGTTATTGATTCATTATAATTATAAAAATATAATTGATATAAGACATTTGATTTAGTTTTGGGGCATGAATGTTAGTATCATAGGAATTTTAATGTCAACCTTGGGAAATATATATTTAGAAAAATTAGGTTATAGAACATAAACCTAATATATAATTCGAGGATAATTATATATAAAAACCCTAGAATTTTGTTATTTATATATTATGGATGTATTCCAAGAAATACATCCATGTATGTATACTACAAGGGGACCTGGTTATGGAACAGATGTACCTAAGAGTAATGACTCTGACAATGTGTTATTGGCCTCACTCGGGGTAACCGGGTACATGAACACGGTCTTTACTAAACACCTAGTTTGACACACCTAGTGGATATTCATAGGATAATATATATTTTCTATAAAAAGCATTATAATATATTTCAAAGAATTTTAACAATGAATAATCATGTTTAAAACTATGGTGTCCTTGATTTGAATATAAGGTGTCATGATATAGAATTCATGAAAATGTTATTATGGATAAACTATATACCATGGAAGGACCTATGTGGAAATAACTTGGATGAAGTATGTATGTATTGAGGATGTTTTTAAAACCATAGTTGAAAGGATATTTTGTAAATAAACTATTTTAAAGTTTGTCCATCATATATATTTTAGAAATTATATTAAAATGGTTTTATAAAATAACAACCAATAAGTCGGGTAACAACCAATAAAATCCGGTAAGGTTGCGGGTCATGAACCCATGATAGAATAAAGATAAGGGTTTCCTACCAACCCCTGACAGACATAATGTCTTTGATAATTTTGATTGTTTTTAGTTAAACAATTTAAATAATTAATATTAATGATGAACCGGTAGTAACACTTTTGAGTATTATAAATAAATATATTAACCATATTGATTTTGGGATATAGTTAAAGAGAGATATTGATAATTTTAACTATTATATATGCCTTATGATCCTTTAAATGATTTTTAGTGCTTTAGGAATTAAAATATCTTTGATTGTAATTAATTTTTTGAGTAAAGGGATGAATTGGAAATTTTTAAAAGAAATAACATACATTTGGATTGTTCATATGAGATGAATCAATGGACTTCTAAATATTAAATTATTTATGGATTTGAGGCCCTCAATAATCCATTTATCATTCACTTGTTTGAGATTTATGACCTCCTTAAATACCTTAAAATATTAACACTTTTCCCCCAATTATGTATATCTACTTTCCAATAATCTTCTCCTACTTAATGACCTAGTTTCATGGAATTTCTTATGACCTTTGTACTTTCAGTTCTCTCTTTTACAGAGAATTACAAATGAAACCCTCTAACGATGTAGGATTTCAAACATAATATGAATAAAAAAATCCATCCCCAAGACCATGTTTAAATTTAGAGGAGCAAATTTAAATAATGTGGGTAGAATGTGATGCCCCCAAAAACTAAAGTAATAACCTTGTATTCAATAGTGTATAGGACACATGATAGAAAGCATGTAAGGTAATATAATATATGAATACAATATGATATGTTTAATATTTATATTACATTCTAGGCACGAAAACCCATGTTAGTGTGTGTTACACAGAAGAGTGACTTTTCACAATAGCTTGTGTTAAATGAAAGAGTAACCTACCTCGATATATTGTGTTACATGCATGACTGAGTCTCACCAAATAACAAAGTATTATTAATATAGAATTATTTAATTTAATATGAGATAACCATGATGTTATGTAAGTGGTTCTGGAAAATATTAAATAACTTATGAAAATATATTTATTATAATAATAAATTATTATTTCATATGTTCAAAATTAACTGGAATGAATATTGGAACCAATTAAATGTAAACATAATATTTTTATGTAAAACCTTCTCTTATGTTTTGTAGTTTAATTTCAATTCTACACCTCCTAAAATATATTTTTAATATTAATGTAAAAAAATATCATAATGATACTAGAATGTTTTTATTATATTTTTTCAAAATACAGTTACACACACATCCAACTAATAGAAGAGAACATATATTTTTTTTGTGTATAGTAAACTACTGCCTCATGAATCAATAAATGTTCAAATTTCCCTCAGAGCCTCTACTAGTGGCCATTATGATGGAAACATTGTTTATATATGTTATATATGATATTAATTATGTATTTATACTTTTTAATCCTTATATAATACATATATCTAATACTTTCCATTTTATGTTAATACAATAACATCATTTGAGGAATTGTGGACTACCGCCCCCTCAAAGCGATGTGATTCATTCACACGATACATGGAACTTATAAATGAATGGTAATAGCTAAAAATAAGATATATAAAAATTAAAATAAAATATTCATGACATAATTATCTTTCATGAAATAATATATATATATATATATATCATCTCTTTTATTACACTATCAAACACTTTAAATTAGATAACGTCATTCGTGGACGTGTGGACTATTGCCTCCACGACATGATGCTATTATTTTTACAACACATAATTATATATATAAGTATATATGATTAAATAATATGGTATTTATTATATTATAATCATTATGTAATGATTTTAGTTACTTAACTTCTGTCTACAATGATCATTTAAAAATGGTAATCTTTCTCCTGCATACGTACGACCTAAGGCCCCCATGAGTGTAACGTTGGATATTTTTCATAAAATTTATTAATTATTTATTTTAAAAGAATAATAAAGGTATAAATATGATAATTATTTTATGTTTATTATTCTGGTAATGTTATATAATGATCTCGTTGACCATAGTTGACCAATAATAGTTATTTTGACATTGAAACCAAATTGGACATAAAAGACCCGACATAAATATAATTGTATAAGTAGTTGAAAATGACATTGTAATAATGTAAATAAAAGTAATTATAAACATGAAAAAGGTAATTAAGTAATTATAAATGTAATATAAGTTTATTATAAATTATGTAAAAGGGTATTCACCCAAAAGGAAACACAAGGTAAGGGATTCTTATCTCATTTTTATTATGTGAGGTATAAGTAATTGTTGAACACAAAATTTCATATATATGGTGTACATACATATACATTGACACATATCATTATTAATTATAATATTATCATGTCATTTAAATGTTTTTTAATTATTATAACCTCTATGGTTTCGAATCCATTTGTACTAATTTAGTAAGGTTTTCCATCTCACTTTTTAGATCCATGAGTGAAATGCCATATTCACCACTTAATTATTTTTTGTGGTGTACCTACTAGAAATTTTGATATATTAAATCATGAATCCATTTTACTTAGTGGTATTTAATACATTCATTTAATATTATTCTTTAATTAGTATTGTGGTTTACAAATGTTTCAAAATTGTCTGGGATACTTTGGAATGTCTATAGATTATTTTCCTCTAGACTAATTCTAATGATATTTCAATGTAATTTCCATTTGAAGAAATTATATAAAAATACTCCAAAAAAACAAATTCATAATTATCTAGTTATTCATGACCATATAAAGTGTTAGTATGATTTTTCAACTCTTTGATACTAATATGTGTTTAGAAAATATGTTTTAGAAAAGAAGAAATTATATCTCTCTTATGTCAGAGAACCTATTTTATTTTATAAACCTTGTTTTATTAAAAGGTTTTCAAAAAAAAATTTTAAATTATTTTATAATGAAGTTTTTACCCTTTTTTCTTTTACCAATGTTTCAATGGAATATTTTTTCACTTTTTGAACAAGTAATTTTCTTACCTTTTTACCATGTAAATAATAATGTTTTTACCCTGTACGTTATATTCATATTTATTCTCTATAATTTCTTTGATGTCTTCTTATAATGTTTAAAGGGATTATTTCAAAAAAATATAAATGGGATTTAAATAAAACATATTATCAAAAGTTTTTTCCAAGGAAAATGGTATTTTACTCAAGAATATTTTTAAGAGTTATTATTTTATTTCATATTTGTAAATAACCCTTTATTTAACACAACATGGTATTTGTTGTATTGATAACATCATAATTCATCCTATGGAGATTTTATTATTGATTTGGCCAAGGATTGTATTTACATTCACTTCCTTGATTTATTTGTTATTCACCTTAAAGTATTCAATTTACTATGATAATTGAACATTTAATTTCCCATTACTATCCATTTCATTTTTCATGGATATTAATATTTCCTTAACCGTTTACCAATTTACATTAGGTGCATAACTTTAATGTTATTTGATTAATTTAGTAATTATTTATATATCAATATTTTTAATTCAATATGGTTATTTGATTAGGCATGTCAGTTTTTTTGATTATTCAATATGAGGAATTGTACAACTAGTAATGATGGTTGAAGCCTAGAAATTATATAGCTCCTCAATGCATTGATAGGTTCTCATGGGACACATGATTTTAAAAATGGGTTTATACCCATAGTTTTAAACCATATTATGTATGGTTACGACATTAATAGGTCATCATGTGCCTTAGACATGTAGTCCATTAAGAAATGTTTTCCCTCATAGTAGTTTTTTTATTATTCATCCATTATATTTTGCATCTACAAATATATGGAAGTATTTTATATAAGTTAACTGATTAATGGAGTGCCTTTTAGTTTCATGCCTTTCCATATTTATTTTTCCTTATCTAGTTATTTTAATGGAATTTATTACGAGTTATTTACCTTTCCATATTAACTATTCTAATTGATTCATTATTGCTTTTACTATTTTTTTTATTACTGGGTGTTTGAGCACAACCTTATTATGTTTCTTTCCATAGGAATCAAAAAATAACACTATGGAAGATATCAGGGTATATACTAGATGGATTAGAGATCATCTTCAAATATGTTCATCTAGGAGTAAAAAATTATGTTCTAATTATTGTATTAATATGTTATAAAATACTAATTTATATAACTTGTTTACCAGAAAAAATAAACTAACCAGTCCTTTGGAGATTGATTTCTTGTAATCATGCAAATGTAACTTATATAAGACATTGACTCTAGGGTCGGAAAACTACACCAATTATTTTAATTATATGGATGATTAGTATGAAATAACTCTTCCGACATGATAGGATATTCTAAGTTATTATTTAATGGATTTACAAATATTTTGGGATTGACATATTACCCTAGTGGAGTTCTCATAGGAAAAAATTTTCATTTCAATAATTAAAATGGAACCTTTTGTTGTTCTATATGGGAAGGGGTTTGGAATCCAATATACAAACAAAATATATGAGAGTAGAAGATTCTGGGGCATAATAATTTCCAAGAGATGATAGAGAAGGTTCCAACCATTTAGTGTCATATGATATCTAAGAAGAGTTGATAAAAATATATTCTGATATTCATCGACAAGACCTATAATTTTGAGGTCAGAGATAAGGTATTCATTTTTATATCACCGTTTAATAAATTCATGATCTTTTGGAATAATTAAAAGAATAATTATATATTAAATGATCACTTTGAGATCATTTATCGCATCTGTGATGTGGCATACCAATTGGAACTCCCACATAACCTATCTCATGTATATGATGTGGTCCATCTACCTCTATTGAGAAATAAATACCAAACCCCCTACATGAAATGGATACAAATATTTTACCATTTTATAATGATATTTCAAATGAGTAGTAGCTATTGATAACCATGGACAGTAGAGAAAATGTTATATGAAACAAGACAACTCACCTAGTCAAAGTGATGTGATGAAACCAAATTTTTTTGGAGACAACATAGTAACAAATAGATGTTGTAAAACGTAAGTACCAATATCTATATTTGTTTAAAAATGATATTTTCAAGGAATAGTTTTAAATGGGGGAAACTGTATGACATAATAATTTATAAATGAAATTTTTTTATGAATGAATGAATTACATATTAAGTAATTTAGTTATAGAAATCACATGCACTATACATTATTTTGTAATAAACTAGTTCTTATATGAGGTAAAAATCATTTTATTTTCAGCTTTTCTCAGTTTATATGTTTAAATATGATTCAATGTGAATTCCAATTGAGGTGATAGAGGTATTAAGGGTGTCTAGTGTTAGATCAGGGCCTAAATACCATGCTTTCTGTTGAAATAAGAATTGCAAAATGTTAGGTTAAAGTATATGGGGAAGGTCTCATGACCTGATAAACCATGTGAGAAATTGGAAGAGAGAAGATGAAAGATTCAATGTTAGAAAAACTATAAAATTTTGGTCAAAATTCCATGCGACCATGTCCTCAATATAGATAGTGTGTTTGGGAACAATTTGCACATGGTTAGTCAAATTGTCCAGACAAACCATGCCACATTCCCTTCCCTACAGCTCACTGTGAAAAATGAGTGAATGGTTTGTTAAACCACACACTTAAACTATCAAGATATTTTGTATAAAATGATAATTTCTCCTTAAAATTATTTTCAACTTAAAAATCTTTTTCTTTTTATAACTCATAGAAAACTCACCTCTTTTGAGCTCATTTCAATGACCACTCTTAGTTTTGAGATGTCATTTCCATCTGAGTTCATAATGGTGGTCTGTTAATATCATTTTATATTAATCAGTATGATATATTTTTCTTTGATATGTTATTTGTTATTATAGGTTACAATTATTCTATTTTGTTGTAATCTCATTTTCTCTATTTTTAGGGTCTTCCTCCGTTCATCATTTTTCTCACTAGATGAGTCGAATCCAGAGATGGGACAGGATGAGCTATCTTCTATGGACCGATATTATGTGTTCTTGTGCATTTAGTTTAACATAAATTGGTTATATTTATTTTTTTGTTCCATGAACCCAATTTTAGGGTGGTTCCTTGAAATTAATTTAAATCCTTGAATTGGATTGATAGGTGTAACATATTCAGTTAACGAAGCCCATTGATAAATGTTAAAATATTATGAACCATTAGTGGGACCACACATATGGGATTATTGGGTATTTAAATGTCCATTTTGACGTAATTTAGATATTTGGATACCTTTGTGGTTTTTTGTTATCCCGTACCAAGTGATATAAATTGTTGAATTATAATTCATGAATTAAAATATAGATTAAGTGAAATTGGAATTATCAATTATAACTGAAATGGATTTAATGAAAGGGAATAGTTTCCATGCTCCATGACACTTTCTATATTTCGGTTAATTAATAATGACAGGTTTTTTAAAATGAAATGGCCATGTGTGTTAACATAAGGCAAGCCTTATATGTTTGTAAAATGATTTGAGACACATTATAAGGTGCGTACATAATCGAATGTTATTGGTATTTACCATAATATGGATTAAATTAAATTGATTAAATGTTTTAAATGGGTTAAATGATTTTATGAGTTTGGTGACACATGGATTTAAATGAGAATTCACTGGATAGACTCAATTGGTTTGAAACTTTCATATGCCTAAGTGATACTTGTACTCCATAGAGAACTGATAAGGATAGACCATGATGATTGAATTATATAGAAATTGTTAAATAGATTCATATGAGAATTATAAGGATTGAATCAAAAGGAATTGATCACATCTGACATGTGTGATACTTGGTATCCCTTAGAAGATCACCATGGATGGAATCAAATGGCAGTGATGTTATACCAGACGTTGATTGATACCTGGTTTCTTGAGTGGTTATACATAAATAGGATTGTAGGCTGTTGGTTTATATTATACATAGTGAGATACCAAGATTACAACTTAGGAATGCCATATATGAGAACATATTCATAATTGACTAATAAAATAAATGAATTATATGATGTGTTTTCTAATCCAAAGTACATGATTGGATTCAGTATTTATTATTACTTAATGGTTAGTCTATTTTGGAATCATTTCATTTATTATCTACATGGGGGATTATAGACTATGTGATAGGTGTGAAGGATTGTAAATTAAATGGGATTTAATTATTAAATGAAATATATATGAATTACAGATGAGTGAATATTAAATTAGACACTTATTGCTTAAATGAATTGTATTATAAACGAGAACAAGATATTTATATGATATTTACTTTCAATACATCATTTACTTATGCATTATATCAGGAATAATTGTTTACATTTATATTCACTAACTAGACGGTATAGACCTTTGGTGGTTTCCTACTATGATTTTGTGTCATACTCTATTTGGGAAACAATTGGGTACCCAAGCAGACTGTTATTACATGTATGGATAAGTGTAAGCACCCTACTATAGGTTATTGACTGTTGATTAAGATCAAGGTAGAATGGGACAGAGATTATTCTCATTTTACTAAATGATATAAGTTTTCATCTTTTTATACAGTTAATACATGTATTTCATTGTAGTGATGTGTGCATGTTTTGACTATTATGTAGAAACATATGACATGTATCATTGTCATCATTGTTTAGGATCCTCCTATGATATTTCCATCTATTTAGTACACTGATCTGTCTTATGATGGATATTACTAATTTATCTACATGTTTGTTGTTTTATTTCTGTTGCACTACACTCCAATGATGAGGGAATTATCTATCCATAAACTCACCTAGGCCCTTACTCCTAATCGGTAGCATATAGAATTGGAGAGACGCACTGGAGATCGTGTATCCAACTGGGATTAGGGAACTATTTAGTGGAATTAGGGATTGAGATATTACATAGTGGTATAAAACACTATTTTATTTTCTTTATTGTTTGGCTACAATTGAAATGGATAGAAAGGAAGTGATATTTGGCGATGATTTGTTTGTGTATCTACTCTGCACATAGGAAAAAGAAAAACCGGCTTGAATTAAATTGATGTTTTCTTGATTTGGAATATTTTTTTTGATTTGATTCCATAATTATGTGGTGCATTGAATTGTGTTTTTATTATTGAGATGATTTTCGGTTATTTTCATTTGCAGATGATGACATGAGCGTATTTCATCTCATGCATCATAACAAGCACTTGTTTGAAATTAGATTACTTGTATTATGCAATTGTATTTAGGATAAATTAAACATTTCTTGTTGTTGGGATAGTTATTTTGAAATGTGTTATGATATGGATCATGTTGATCCTACACATTAGTCCCTAAGTAGTATAGGCCCTCATGGCATGGAATTTGGAAAACCGTTGGTTCAACCTTTTAAAAATTTACTATTTTTAAATGTAAAATGAGAGTTAATTCAAATGAAAGTAAATTTGTGATTTCAATTGAAAACGATTTAGGATCTGAAATTTGTTAAAGTGATGAACATGACCTAGACCAGACCTTAGTAGTCAGATGCTTGAAGTGTCTCTAACTTTTATGTGACTGATACATCACCCATACCTAACTCATGTAGAAGTAGTATGGGTGTGTTCTTAGATAATAAGGCTTTTACCTATCTTATTTCAGATTCTGTGTATTGGAGCTATGAACACTGATCATGTACTTGATCTAAGGCATGAATTTGGAAATTTTAGAGCAATTCTACAATGACATCCTCCAGTTATATTCCATTTGAGTGGGGATGACCGCACTCTAGATGTTGTGGGCCTTTTCTACTATTGAATCCCCCTGTAGTTCTAAATGTTGAACCAGTATTTATACTAGACACTAGTGCGGATGCACAGTTCGATGATGTGTTCTTTCATATCATGCAAACCATTTAAGAAATACCATAACTGACCCCAACTATGGAAATGTTGGTATGTGAGTTATATAAGAATAATACACCAACATTTTCAAGGGATTGTAGACCGTAGGAATCAAATTCATTAATATAGTGAATTCTATCTATTTTTGTGAAAAATGTCAGACGCCTCCTAAGAGAAGGTTAAATCTCACTACTTATATGCTTCCTAATACCATCGTGATATGGTAGGATGTCATTACTCAAATGGATCATCATCAGGTGATGGCTAGGAGAGATTTTGATTCATAATTCTATGATTACATCTTTCCTGAAACATTGATGGCTAATATAGCCTAAGATTTATTGCACATAGATCATGGTACATTACTAGTTATATAATATTCGACCCATTTTTTTGATATCTAGTGATTCACAACTATAATTATGGGTGATAACATATCAAAAGCCTAGAGATTTTGAGATGGTCTCATGTATGACATATGATCACATGATAATGTTTTTTAGCTGACTTACATTTCCAAAATAGTTAATTAGGTACTTATTAATGAGTGTAACCAAAGAGTGGCTAGAGGTGTGAATAAGGTTAGTTCTATATCAAGATATGTAATAGCATCAAATGGTGCTATGAAGCATTGTCTAGAGTGTACATAGGATGATATTTATAGTCAGAGAACATACTCAGGTATCCAGGTAAGGTTTTACTATTATGGTAGTTTGAGATATACAGGACCTTAGTGTATGAGGGGCCCAATAGTGTGTCGATCATGAGAAAAGATGGAAAATCTCTGATGCTTCTGCATAACATTTCCACCAGCAACGAGGGAAAGAGGGTTTTCATCAACCCCATATTTAGTACTTGGGTGAGCATCATTTTATTAGAAAGGGAGCTAGAATATATCTAGAAAATTAGTTTGAGTTGGTGTTCATATATTTGGTATTCATTACATAATTTTATATCGATAGGAGGGTGAATATTCTTAGGTTATACAAGAATTATTATAGAGCCATTGTTAATGATAGATATATGTAGTGCAATGGAACCTTGAGGAGTAGGATCGTAGGCCTTCTTCTATCATAGGTACTATTCTAATAACCTCTGCATTAGCTTCTTCATTTTTCTAAATATAGGAATCTAATTGTTTTATATTAGTTCCCATTGTGGAGAGCCTTGATCTCATTTGTTATACTTCTGATATATTCATGATTCTTTAGTATATGTTGGAGATTAGAGTTGATGATGTAGGTATATATATGAAGTTCCCTAGATATTTTTGTGGTTCACTACATTGGGAATGACTTTTTCTTCAAGATGACTAGTTTTGAAATCATTCACATGAATGATGGGTTAGTTCCCTTTAATTATTTCATTGATTAGTATCTTTGAAGGGAGATGTTCACAACACTAGAGGTTGGTGAGTTTATTCAAAATGATGAATGGAATTTCGAGGAGAGCTGAGTTAGAACCGAGCATCATGGGTTTTGATGGAATTATAGCCCAAATTGTGTTTTTATATCTAGACGATCAGTGAATATATGGGATTGATTTCCCACTAATGGTTGATCTTTTAAGGGATGTTTTCTTAGAAAGAATTTCAGGATTACCTCTTTTGAGAGAGGTGGATTTATCTATTAATAAAGTACCAGGAGACTCATTATTAACCATTAATCTTTATAGGATGGATAATACTAATATTAATGAGATCAATAGTAAGGTAGAGGATTTAGATGAAAAGGGTTTCATTCGACTCTATAATTCTATGTGGGGTTCGCTGATCCTTTTTACCAAAAAGGTAGGATAAACTCTAAGGATATGTGTGGATTACTTGAAATAAAAATAGGTAGATGTTAAAAACTAGTATCATTAGCCATATATATATATAATCTTTTTGACTAGAACTATGGAGCTCAGGATTTCTCAAATATTGATTTGGGATCTGGTTGTTCTTTGGTGTTTGTTAGACCATCATACATACCTCACAAAAATATCATAAAAAGTATGGTCTCTAAGAGTATTAGTCTATTCTATTAGTTCTCATGAACACATCAGTAGTCTTCATGGTCCTGATGAACTAATTTTTCCATAGTTATATAGTTTTTATGTAGTGATTTTCATGGATTCTATCTTGGTGTATTATCACTATTAACATGAGCATGCCGAACATCTTGAGATCATTTTTAATACACTAAGAGAGTATTATTTATATGAAAATATCACAAAATTTACACTTCAGATGGATTATAATAAATTATTAGGTCACATAATCTCAAATACCGGAGTATGAGTTGACCTAGATAATATGAGAGTTGTAGTTTCCTGGGAGCACCCAAGAACATCTTTTTTGTACGGAGTATCTTGGTGTTATCTAGTTTCAATAATCATTTCATATAGAGAATTTCATGCATAGAAGAACTACTTATAGGATTTACTAAGAAGGATGTGAAGTTTTTATAGTCAGATTACTATGATATGGAATTTTAGTAGTTCATATAGAGATTGTCATCAGTGCTTATATATATTTTCTAAAACCCGGAAGGAGTTACACTATGTAATGTGATGAATTAGTTATCAGGATAGGAAAAATTATTATGAAGGGTGATAGAGTTTCAGTATACATGTATCGATAGATATGGCCACATAAGAAGAATTAATCGATAGATGATCTAGTGTTAGATATAGTTTTCATGCATTACTCTATTTGAGAAACTACATATGGGGGGGAGAGTTTTGTGGTTTACACATACCGCAAAATACACATGTACATATTGACACACCATAATATGAATATGTGGTTTGATAGGTGGTTTATGTTCCTATAATCATTCAATTTTGGGCATTCCTATATAACTGGTAAAGGTATTGAAATGGCTTATGCACAAACAATGAGGAATCAAATACCAGTATTTTAGTAGGCTCGTAAAGAGTGGAAAATACTGGATTTAGTATCTGAGATTCACATAGAGGTGTAGTACAATCATGGTATCCTTTTCCTTCATCCTTATCTATTACCTCTACCCTATTGAATAGAGTTTGGATGATGAGGATATCGAAAATTGAAGGCCTAGTACTATGTGAGTAGGTGGTTGTTGAGGACCAAAATCCTAGTTGGACTATAGCCGAGGATGCAATTCTCTATATACACGGCCTTGTATGGGTATTAGAAGACATGCATGAGGAGATAATGTGATACTTTCATGCATCATCATGGGTAGCACACCAAGATTACCGCAAGATGTATCATTATTTCCATTTTCATTACCGGTGGTTGGGTATAAAAAGAAATTTAGTTGTTTTTTTCATGAGGTGTTCCACCTTCCAGCATATGAAGGTGGAACACCAATGACCAGCAAGACATTTAAAATTATTATACATCCCAAAGTGGAGGAGAATTGATGTTGCAATGGATTTTTGATAGGTTTACTGATTTCTCCTCGAGGTAATGATGTTGTATGGGTTTCTTTTGATGGGCTCAGGAAGCTCACTCATTTCCTACCGATCATGGATACCTTCAGTGTTGATGAGATTGGGAAGTTTTAAATTTTTGAGATGGTATGGATTAATGAGGTCTATCTCCCTATCATTTTAGAATGGGATTCATGGTTTAAATATTGTTTCTAGAAAGGTCAACAAAGGGTGTTTTGTACACATGAACTTTTAATCATAGCATACCACCACTAAATAGACGGCTATCCAGTATACAAAATTTAGGTTCTTGAGGTTATGTTATAAATATGTGTCCTATATTTAGGGGTTCCTGTGAGATGCATATACCCCTGCTGAATTCACATACAAAAATATCTTTCAAGATACTATTCTGATGGAGTTTTATGAAGATTTATAAAGTAGAACATGCTGATCAACTCTATGTTGTTTAGAAGGGGGAGATGAATCTGTAATGGGAACTCATATTCTTCTAGAGAACATAGAGAAGGATCACATGATTTAAAAATGGTTGGATACTTCCATGTACCTAACGAAATAAAATTCTGACTACTGCATAAGAAATCATGATTTTGAGGTTATGGATCTGGATTTCTTTCATGTTTCACTGAGGCAAGGAAATAGGATAATGAGGAGATAGGGTAAACGTTCAACATGGTATGTCAAGTCGTTCGAGTTTCAGGGGAGATATAGGAAACAGCCTATCAGTTACTATTAACTCAAAGGTACTAATCTATGCATGATTCCTTCCATGTTTCTCAGCTGAAACTTTACTATTCAGACATGTATCATGCCTTCCATTTTAAGGAGGTTGAGTTATATGTGTATGAATCCTTTCATAAGCAACTTATACATATTGTAGATCAAAATATAATGGTTTTCTAAGGACAAATAGTTCTTCAGGTATGGGTGATCTGGTTTCTTGGTAGTGTACTTGCCAATAGATAGGATTGGGTGGTTGATGTATGATTGTAGTGGATAAATTTATTCATAAACATGATTGACAACCCATGAGAAGGAAATTTGGAAATGGATTCCTATAAAAATGGAAGTATGTAAGAACCTGGTATTCTTTCATGTAAATATCCTTTACCTTCCATCTAATCTTAGTTTAAATGACTAAATATACACATATGTGAATAACCATTGATTGCATGAATGTATCAGGGGTGATTGAGGATGGATTGGATCCCAGAACACATGTTTTGGGTGGAAATAATATTTTAACATGGTTAATTCAAACCAAAAGTGGATGGAAATATAGTTTCATAAACCATGTGAGTCTTATGAAGAGAGTATGGGAAGTACACATGATTAGACAAAATAGTATGATTTGTGATGCACGAACATGTGATCATGTCTACAATTTTTATATTTGGTTTCGACATGGATTTCTCATGGTTACTCAAAATTTGTGGAGAAACTATGTGAGGTAACCTTCTCAACACTACCCTTAAACAACTGATTCACGGTTTTTAAAACCATTAAACTAAACATTGTTACAAATAGTTTTTTTAATAACCATTTTTTCTTTAAAATTATTCTAAACATAGTAATATATTTATTCTTTTCATACACAGTGGGATCAAATATTTTAGATCCTTTTGAATACAATTCATGTATTTTAAAGATCTATTCTATATAATCTTTTAATTGATGGTTGGTCATCTCATTGGATCTAAATTAGTAAGATATCAATTCATTTTTATACAATATTCATTGTTCTGGATACTGAATGTGCTATTTAGGTGAAAGATTGTTTTCCTTATTTTTAGGTTCATTGTCTACTCTTTATTTTATCAGGTTTTGAGTTGAATACGAAGCTGATACAATAAAATATACCCTCTGCAGAGCTACACTTTTTTATATCATTCCTTTCATTTAAGGTCGATTGGTCATATATATACCATTATGTCACATTCCCAATTCTTGAGAAGTTCTTTGAAATGAATTTAAATCCATGAATTGAATTGATAGTTTTAGTCCATTCAATTAAAGAGGCATATTGTAAAATGTTAAATGGTTGGGAAACATTCTTTGAATCACCCCTTTGGGTGTGTTGGGTATTGAAATGCCCATTTGGATGGAATATGTATTTTTGGATACCATTGAGGTGTGTCATTAACCCTTTCAAAAGGACATTAATTGTTGAATTGTAATCTACGAATTAAAATGTAAATGAAATGTAATATCATTTTTAAATTATAATTTAAATGGATTTATATAAAGGGGATATATTTCATGATACATGACACATTCCATGTTCTGGTTAATTATATATTAAATGCTTATAAAAATTGAATTCCCATGTGAGTTAGGTTATGGAAATCCTTCTCAACTTGGAAAATGATTTTGGTCACCTTATAATGTGATTTTTAAATGGAATTTATTCTTACTGACCCTGAAATGGAATAAATTTACTTAATTAAAAGGATTTTAATTGGATTATTACTTATATTCCTTATAGGAGGCATGGATTAGAATGTGAATTCCCTGGATTGACTCAATTAGATCAAACGTTTCCTATTATTAGTGATACTTCAAATCCAATGATGACTAATAAGGATGGTCTCTAATGATTGACATATATGTAGAGTGATACATGGATTCATATGAGAATTACATCGAAAATTGAAAGGTTATTGAAAATATTTTAAATGGATGATAAATGTTTTCCCTTAGTGGACCGCCAATGACTGACACAAATGGAAGTTACATTATACCACACCTAGAGTGATACTCTGGTTCTTGAGAGGTTCTCAATTGATGGTCTTTTAGGATTTTTGTTTATAATATAATTGGAGAAATACTTGGATTCTAACTTAGGAATTCCATGGGCATGACCAGTTTCATAAATGATTAATAAAATAAATGAAATATATGATGTGTATACTAAAAAAAGAACAATATTGGATTCATTTATTATTATTACTTATTGGATGGTCGGTTTATACATCATTTATTACCTATCCACACAAGGGATGTCATCCTACCCACTGGATCGTGAGGATTAAAATTTAAATTGAATTTAATTATTAAATTACTTTTTTATAAAAAACATAGTCATGCCTGTTAAATATGAGACTTACTACTAAAAAATAGTAGATTATAAATGAGACCCTAGAATTTATAGGATGTTTACATTTAGTAAATATTTTACTTATACATTGCACCCTACACATCATGTCACATATATATTCAATGAATGGATGGAAAATCCATTGGGTGGTTACCTATTTGGATTTTTTCTCACACCCTATTTTGTCCGCCTTTGTGTCCCCAAACAGACTATATGATTACATGTATGGAAAAGGGAAATCTCCCATCCTATTTTTTCTTGATTATTTCTTAGGTGTATTAGTGGATTTGATCGAGATGGGGACCACAATGCTAGAAAGGATGCATTTTTTCCTTTTAATAAATTTAATACATGTATTTCATTTTACTGTTGTATAGATATTGTTTTCTTTTTGCAGAAAAATATGACATGTATCATAATCATAATTTTTATAGTATTCCTTTGATATTTTCATGTATTTCTGTTATTGATTTTTTTAATGGTTATTATAACTTCTTCTAATTTTATGTTGTTTTATTTCCATTTTTTTACACTTTGTTGATGTGGGAATAATGTGCCCATGGATACAACTAGGCCATCACTCTTGGTCAACAGACTCAGGCATTTGGGGTTATGTGTTTGACGCCATGTGGACACCCTAGCCCGGGACACTGTTGATTGGAATCCGGATCAGGGACATCACACTTTTTATACATTGTACAATTATAAAATACATCAAATTTGACTAAAAATACCATTAATGATCATAAATATGGTTATTATAACTATAGTATAGTGACCATTAAGAATGCTATATATTAATTATTATGATAAAGTCCAATTGACACATATGGATAAAGCAGTGACCTCAACAAGTTGGATAATAACTTATGGATTCCATTTTTTGATGCTTCTAAGGGAGATGGAGTCATTGGGATTGAAACATGACTAACCCCAATAAGAGAATAAATATTTGAAACCTAATAAAATAATATAATTTGATAAGTTTGAGTTTATATATTTCACCACCCCAACCATGTTATTCAAATAAACCAATAATTTAATGCTATCACACGCCTTACCCTTAAGGCATACACTGGTATAATAAGGGGTACTGTATTTATACACGAGTAATATGACTTTTAAATAATATTATTATAAATTAATGGTTATATTTATCCATTCTAATAATTACTTCACAATTTTATATGATTATGTAATGATAATAATGAAATCTACATTTCATTATAAAGAAACCAAAAAAAATAATTTTGGGAAATATATAATTTCAATTAAATTAATATTTTTGATGAATTCATTTATTATTAAATAAAATCTACATTCTTGAAATATTTATATTAAATAATAAATATTGAAATATTAATGATAACATAATTTAATAAATAATAATGCAATTTTTAAGGGAGAGATATAGGTTGATATTATAAAAAACTCTAATTTTCTTATAAATAAATACTTTTTTTAAAAGATTAAATTTTAATTTTTAAAAAATTGGTTAAATATAAATTATTTTGGAAATAAACATTTAAATAGTATGAGATGGATAATTTTTCATAATATAATGAGGTTATCAAATTTTTTGGTTAAAAAATAAATAATGTTTAAATATATGGTATGTACTATGACATTATAAAAAAAATAGTGAAGTAATAAATACTATAAGATAAATAGATGAAAGAATATCAATTTCTTATAATAACCTAGATCAGATACTCCCTAATCCTATGTTAATATCCTTAACATTACATTCTCAGCCTTGATTCTGATAATTGTGACCCAAATTTTTCATCTAAACAATGGAACAAAAAAATGAATATGTTGATCACATACACACTAGAGGAACTTTTATGTTTTTAGTTTTATGAAATTAGAAAAAATTCATTCATAAACAATTCACATGACTTTAAATGATAACTTTTCAATCTTAACCCAAATTTTCTTGTTGACATTAAATCATCACCATTATCCATATGATTACCCATCTAAAGATAAACTTTTCAACATAACTCTTTAACACATGGGGACAAGGAAACCTAAAAAGGGTGATCTCATATTCTTTTTAAATTTAGACCTAGTTTTTTTACAATTTAATTACATATATGAGGATAAGAATGCATAAGGGCATGATGATATAATCAAAGTTCATGAGCGATTCATAAAATAACTCATACCCAACAATACCTAGATGATCAATTATAAAAACATGGAGAAGGAAATGTTCATTATAATCAATAATAATAATACATGTTATATCAATCATAATCATTAGAATGATTATAAACCTACAACATTAATAAGTAAAACATATACAAACATGGGATATAATTTTCACTTCACTCTTACAATCACTCATATAAATGGAATAACCAAACGATCAACATCTATACCCAATGAATTAAACGAAAATCATGGACCAACCCATCATTGGTTTAAGATGAAAACCCCAATTATTTGTTTCTTAGTAAATGAACCATTATTGGATTATCTCATAACCACGAGTAAAGTTTACAAGTATAATTACATGACACATAAAAGCTTACATTTCATCATAATATCATTGAATCAACCATTATCCATTTTATAAGCTGGTAAACCCATGTAAAATAAATGGGTTTCCATTAATTCTATTTGAAATAAGATTAACTAATGGAAAATAAATGGGTTCAATAACAATATCATAAAAAATGAGTAACCCATGGAAAAAATGGTTTTAATAATAATCTCTTAGAAACATGATTAACCCATGGAAAAGAAAATGATTTAATAACAATCACTTTTAATAATGATTAAGATATTTAAATGTAATGGGTTCCATAATAATTTCGTTGAAAAAAAGACTAAGCCATTGAAAATAAGTGGTTTCCATTTTAATCACTTTGAAACATGATTAACCCATACAAAAAAATGGGTTCCGTAATAATCTCTTTGAAACATTATAAACATATTTAAAATAAATTTTTCATTAAAAATATATTTCAAACATTAATAATCCATAAAAATAAAGAATAATCATGGTTTAAAAACAAAATATCACAAGGGGATGATAAGTAACAACAAGTGGTTTTGATGTAAATAAACGAAAATAACATTAATAATATCATTATAAACATTATTTGGGTTAATAATCATAAAACATTCCAAATATTAAAATAGATCATTGAACCATTTTCATCACAATCCCCATGAATGAAATAACATAAAATTATAACATTACTAATGTTACAAGGAAGGAAAATTATGACAAAAATCAATTACACATTTCTTAACATTGAAACAGTGAACCACATGAAAGATATATCATAAAATGGATATATAAAACCCATAAATTCTAAAGATAGTAATCATAAAATACATTCATTCTGTGTATCTAAACCACCCAACAAAAATATGTGGTGAATATTTCATAACTCCCACATAAATAAAATAGAGACAAGAAATCCCCTT
The DNA here is from genome assembly GCA_963277665.1 of Viscum album. Taxonomy (NCBI): domain Eukaryota; kingdom Viridiplantae; phylum Streptophyta; class Magnoliopsida; order Santalales; family Viscaceae; genus Viscum; species Viscum album. The sequence goes on along the minus strand of OY728155.1, from coordinate 108,902,498 downwards.
ACAATGATCATGTTATTAGAGTAAGAATAATTAAATGAAATCATTATATGTGAAAATGAAAATCATAAAAATAAATCTATAAATATAGAATAATATAAAATGGTTAATATCACACATATTACTATCATAACATAACCAATGTCACGTAAGTTCAACCCAATGAATGAAAATTGAGTTTAAAAATTCATTACTACATGATAAACTCAGGAATCATGAGATCCGTGAAAAATACAATCAATTGAAACATTAAATATCATGAAAATAATGAAAATAATTTTATAAAACTTCACAGGTATGTAGATAGACCATATAAAAGTTAAAAGGTGTATAATAAAAAACATTTCTCAAAAGAATGTGAATTGATATGGAACCCCTTACATTGAGTCTGATTGTTCATCATTGTATTCAATCAAATTGAATTACAAAATTAAAATAATTAAATAATTCCCGAATAGAATTTTCCAAGTTTATTATTACTTTTATTAGACTTATAAACATGTTATATACAATTACATAGTCAATAATTTTTATGTTAAATTTTTTGACCGTATTCGGATTACATGTCAAAACCGACTATGATAGGTCAAATATTGTCAATGAGTTAATTTCTAAAAAATATACAAAATAATAACTATGAAATAATTATTCCATTATTCCATAAATTATTATTATAAAATAATACATGGAATTGGTTAATGAAAAATAAACCAACATTATGATCATGGAGATAGGAGGTCGTACATACCCATAAGTAACCATCCCATTTTCCAATGATAATTATAGAAATATGAAAAGTAACATGTTTATTTATTGAAGGAAAATTATATATTAAATATCATATTATTTTAAAGTATATACTTATATATATAACTATTGTGATGTGGTGATGAAAAATCAAGAATCATATTACTTTGTGGAGAAGGTAGTAGACACGTCCACGAACAACGTTATCACTTTTTTAGTGTATGAAATGAAATAAAGAAAATGATATTTTAAATGTAATGATACATAATTAAGTAATTATTATAATAAATATTTAACTTATATCATAAAATATTTATTAGAACCATCTATAATACATTCCATGTAAACGGTGAACGTGTCATGTCGCTTTGAGGAGGTGGTAGTTCAATATACAGACGAACAGTGATTTCATTACCCATTTGATGTATGTGTGTGTAGATTTAGGTCTAACACTTAATATATAAAAATAATAGTATATTTATGATACTAATTTAATAATATAATAATATAATAATAATTTTTCATGGTGTGGATAAAGAAATAAAACAAAAATGATTATTGAAGAATGTTACCTCTTTTTTCAGGTAACTCATTTTGGTTTACAACCACAAAATTACTTGGATGGATTTATCTCTAAATTAATGATTCTATGATTAGATTTGTGTTGTTCGGATTATATTATTATTATTTTTATGATAAAAATGGCTTTGAATATGTTATGGGATGAGGATTAGAGGAGTGCATTTATAAGCGGGGAAAAGGACACATTGGGTATTTTTTAAAATATTTGAGAAATCTCGATATTTTACTAAGCCACAAAGGGTTTAAAATGGAAAATTATAGATAATTATGGGTTTAATGTTCGAAATATAGAGAGGTAAAAATTATAGATACGTTTAGGATCATTTTTATTCATTATATTATTTGTTTAATCATTAATAATTTTCGTTTTACCTAAATAATTGTAAAAAAATTTAATTAATTTCACTAATATTTCATGAAAAAAACTCTTTTTACTAAATATAAATTATAAATAATCATTAAACTAAATTTGGAATAAAATTTATCAAATATAAATCATATAAGTTTAAGTAATTAATTTAAAATTTATCATGTAATTTGGACAAGACAATAAGGTTTTCAAGAAAAAAGATCACATGTTAGAAATGTTTTTACATTCAATTTCAATGTGAAATTTATTAAAAATACCCAAATTAGATTAAATGATAGAAAATTTATCTAATTATACTTTAAACCCAAATAAAAATATAATTTAAATCTATAATCTATTTAGATGAAAATTAGTTTTCAATTACAATTTTGTGTCATTCACGATTCATCAAAATTTGAATGTTCTTAGAAAAATAAAAAAATTAACCCAAAGTAAATTTTGATATTAAACATTCAAAAATGAATTTTAGTTCTTGAAATAATCTTAATTAATGTTTCAAAATATAGTTTTGAATCTATATTGACATTAAAAAACAATAAAACTACCTTTTAAAAATATACAGATTTATATGTTTAAAATTTAATTTATTCTTGTCAGATGCCTATAAAACTTATTTAATGAATTTAAAAACATTATATTAAATATATAAAACATTAATACATTTCATTAAAAATTATTAATATAATTTATTAAGATAAAAAATAATTTTAGTCATAAAAATTGTTTTTCTTAAACACATATACATTATATTCAATTATTTTCATTTTCATTTTCAATTAATTGATCCCCAAAAATTAATATTATAGAAATTTCTAAAAAATATCTTCATAATTTTTATAATAATATTCAAACATTCCATTCCAACTAATAGGTGATAACTATCATATTAAATATTAATATTATATTGTTGTTCATTAAAACTCAGTCTCACGTGTAACACACATTATCATAGAGACTTGATGGTGCTTAAAATGAAATATATACTTGGTGTTGTGTAGAGTTAAATATAAATGGTTCATTTCATGTAGTGAAACATATTTATGAATTAAAATTAATTTTAAATAAGATATTTCTAAAAAACGTGGGATGTTACATCTTATACCCCTTAAAATGATTTTTTCCCTCAAAATTCATGAAGGTTATCAAAGTATTAACTTTTTGATAATTCATTTATTTAACCCGGAAATGAATAAAAAGATATTAATAAATCATATTAAAAGGGTAAAGTGGAAATAATAAATGTAACTTGAAGATACACACAACTATCATTCAATATAAAGAGAACACTGGTGGGAAATAAAAAATATTTATTTAGAAGGAAATAATTTAATGATGAATTGATTGTGATAGAGAAGATGGTAAATTGGAAGTCAATAATAACAAAAAAAAACAAACCAAATAGGTCTAGAAAAGTTCATTAATATCATTAGAAAATATAATAATATGATAAAAGTTTATTTTCAAATCCTTTTTCTAATGTTATGAAATTCTATTACCATCCCGACCAATGGAAAATTGAAAAGGATATATACATACATGATGAGTATAATTTCAACCATTAATAAACTTCCAATAAAATCCTATATTTGTCTTCAAATAGTGAATATTAATGATGAGTATTAATTCCTCAAGAACTAAAATCAACATTTATCAAAAAAATAACCACAAAAGTGCTTGTCAAGATATTACACTTATCATTAAAATTAACCAAAAAATGGTTATCACATGGTAATATATTTAAAACAATAAGAAATATCTAAAATTATACATTAATCATAAAAATTAACTAATAATTCTCAAAGTAAAAAAAACATATTTCATAAATAATTATCCTTTAAATTCATCAAACATTTCTTGAAAACGATTGAAACCCAATGATTATAAGGATTTGATCGTATATTATTTCATGAAAAATCAACCATTATTCCTTAAATAAAATCCAATATGTTTCCTAGATAATAATTAACTTAACATATATCAACCATCACTTTTCTAAAACAAACAATACATAACATTTTTAAAATACATAAAAAATCATACAAATAGACACCCAAAGTTCATAATAAGTCTAGTTATTTTAAAAAATGGTAGCATGAACACTGTTATATAAGTGAGAAACACTATCTCCATTAAGGTTTTCATGACTAGAACCATTATTATACACATCATATATAATATATATATTCATATACTGGGGAAGGAAACATAAAAAGGGGTCATTTCAAATTCTCAATAATGTTAATCAACTGAGACACGTAATAATATACATGGGAACTGGGGTATGAGAACATGACCATGAAGATAAAATATCATACCCTTCATATAAAAGATCATATACAAGAATCAGTTCATAATTCATAGTAGTTTATAAGACATGGATCATAAGGAAATATATAACATTATCTATGAAATAATAACACAACAATAAAACATTGGATTGTGGAATATACATAAGAATATATAATATGATTTCCAAAAAAACTGAGGAATCATAACCAAGACCATATTGGGAGTATAAGTTCAATCGCTATACCATCTTGGTAGTCATGGATCAATCCCATAACCATCTTATTAGCATGAGTTTACTCAATATACCATCTTAGAATCCATGGTTCACTCCCATGGCCATCTTAGTAGTAAAGGATCATTCCCAAGACCATCTTAGTCTATCTAATAAGATATAAATTATTACGCAATGAATTAGAAGGAGATATATGTCCCACCCATCTCATAATGAAATCATACATACATATACAAAAAAATCTTAAATAATAATATCATAACCAATGATATTAAATGGGTATCTTAGACATGTAATGATAACATAACCTAAGTAAAAATATAGAGGTTTCATAATCATTTCTTGAAAATAATAACATGTGAAGGAGATAAGGATTTATAAAAATATAACCCAAGAGAGATAAATATATTTAATAAACATATAACATGTGAAAGATGATCTAGTTTTATAAACAACCTAGGATTTTGAATAATCCATTTAGAGAAATAACATGAATAGAACCTTTAGATCATTTCCTAGAAAGGCATGAGTAACATCAATGAATGTTATCTAAGAATTAAAACATGTTTGAAATCTATTTCAAAATTTTTTCTTGATTAAAATATACATTATTTTTTTGAAAAATTCATTTTAATACATAAAAACATTTGAAAATAGTTTTTATAGAAAATACATTGAAAACTTATAGAGAATACTTGAATTCATTTTGAAATCCATTTTTCTTGGAAATATTACAAAAGAAGCTTAGAATATTTATTTAAAACCATTTCCTTGAAAATAATATTTAAAAAAACATTCTTAAAAATTATCCTTTTAAACATGTAAAGAAAGCTTCCCAAAAATGAAGATGGGTAAATCCATACAAGTCTTATGAGGTAAAAATATTATTCCTTTTTTGCAGTAAAAATGGTAGAAAAAGGCCTTATTCAGAAAGTGAAAATATGATTCTTTTGAAAATATTAGTAAAAGAAAAAAATTTATTTAATTATAATAGGAGAATAAAAGAATATACTTGGGATAATTTTTTAGAAAACATGGTTTTGATGGAACACAGATTTCAGACTAAAGAGATAGTGAAGTCGGGATTTCTTAAAAAGGAAACATTATCAACTATATTATGTACCAAAGTGTGTAATAATGGTACCAATTCATGAATATATTCTAAAATAATACCAAAAAAAGAAAAATCAAGAGTTTTCTTGAGAGATAGATCACAATATTTCATCAGAGGATGCATAATCATTAAAAATAAAAAATAATGACAAGATTGATTCAATAAACACTTACTACTTAGTAACTACTTATTAGACTCTCCATTTAATAAAATAAAATAAAATAAATAATAATATATCATTAAAAGAATTATATTCATGATATAACATGTAAAATGTATTTATATTTACCTTCAAAAATAATTTAGGTGTATAATAAAACATGAGTCTCAAAGAATGAAAATTAAGACAAAACAATCTTACCAATTTGTTGACTTTTGAAACATAACCCCCATGAATTAAATTACATAATTTGGATATTTAAATACCAATAAATATAATTATAATATACATTTAATAGATCCATTTTTAGTACATAAACAGCACAAAATAATTGGTTGGTGAATGGGGCATGCATCTCACATAAATAAATTTGAGATGAAATTTCCCTTCCATTGTGTATTAACATTCGTTGTACTAATTCAATACAAATTTATAATAAATATAAATATTTTATAAATATTTTACAAAACAATATTATTATATCTAATACCATGTATCATTTTATTGTGACCTTATATTACCCTCTTATTAACAATCCTATGTTAAGGTTTCACTTTAGGTAATATCTATTTGGTACTTCACATAGGTCTTAATGTGTTATATCATTCTTCCTTATAAATATATAATGATTTAAATAATATAAATAAGATATAAATATCATTTATCATCATTATATTTGTATTTTAATTATCAATATAATATATATTTATGAAGTTTAATACACTAGTCATATAAACGGTAAGTTATATGTACAAATGAATGATGTTTTCATTTTGTTATGGTATTCAAAGAATGTAAGATAAATAAATAAATGTATATATGTTAATAATATAATTAATGTAATATAATAATTTTTTAACATAATATATTCTCACTAAACTCATCCTTAATACATTCCATGTAGTGTGTGAACGAATCACGTCGCTTTGAGGAGGAGATAGTCCGTCCTTCTTTAAAAGAAATGAAAATATTTTAACCAAATTAAAAGTAAAAATGAATATGTTTTAAAATAGATAAAGAAAATTAATTACATAAAAAAATTAATATATTACATAAATAAATAGATTTTCCATCATAATTTCCCCTATAAGAGTTGGTAAAGGAAACAACGAACAATCATCATTTAGTGAGGCAATAGTTCATTGTACATGTAAAAAATACATTCTTTACCCATTATTTAGAGGTGTGCATAAGTTCGGATATAAAACGAAGCATATAAATACCTTTATATTTATGATATTATTTTTGTTATATAACCATGGAATAATGAGATTGGAGTGGGTGGAGAAATAAAATAAAGGAAATGATCTTGAGATAAGGTGTTTCCTCTTAATTGGGTAACTCCTTTTAGTTTGTGTTAAAATACTTCATTGGATTTACTTTCACAACATGGAATTATTCTATGAGACTGGGAATGTTTTTTTAAGTGAGTTGGGAAAATTTTTTATGAAGCTAATAGGTTTGAGAGGGGTAAAGAAGTGGAAGATGTGTTTACCTTTTATATAGAAGGGATAAAACACACTAGGCATTTTTGAAAACAAGATTTGTGTACCAGTGGTTTTAAATAAAACAAACTCAACAATTGACAGATAAAGGCAAATAAATGGCCAAAAAATGGGTTTTGGAAAGGTTTTAGGTCGTTTTTGGTCTTCAATTTATGTTTTATTTTGTTATTAACCAAATTTTTCTCTTAACCATTGTTATTAATTTTAATCATAATCAATATTATTTTTGGTAAAAAATATCTTGGCCTTATTTGAAATTATAAATTATTCATATTCAAAATATGGAAACCATTTTTCATAATTATAATTTCATAAGTGGAAAAAAGAAATTTAAAATTAATCCAACAATTGGGTAGACAATGCGGGTTTTTATAGTAAAAACATTCAAAATTTTGCTACATATTTTAATCCAATTTTAATGTGAAATTGGTTATAATGAAATACATTGGATTAAATAATTAAATTATAATCTAATTATTCTTTTAAACAAATATAATATCTATTCTACACTTATAAATATATTATATAAAAAAGTTTTTTAGAATTTAAATCTATTATTTTGTAACTATTTATTAAAAAATGAAAACTTATAGAAAAGTACAAAAAACTTAACCCAACCTAATATTTATGTTTTAAATCTAAATATATACTTTATTTCAAAATTTTAAATCTTTAAAATTTTCAAAAAATATATTTAAACTGACGTCTCTATAAAAAGGATGTAGAACTATATTTAAAAATTGATTTTATGCATAACATTGTGATTGTTCTTAATTAATTTATATCAAATATATTGGATTAATATCAGAAATATTTTATTCAATATATAAAATATATATTAAATTAATATCATTCACTAATTATAAATAATTTAATTTATTAGGGTAAAGTAGTTTATAATAATAATAATAAAGTTTTTCTTGGTATTCAATGAGTTTTCATCTTTATTTCTAATAAATTAGTAACCTATGAATTAATTTTATATTAATGAAAACTATATAGTTTCATAAATTATTTAATAATATTAAAAAAAATACTATTTTAAATTCTATGTTATATCTTATTATATTAAATAATAGCAGTTTAACTATATAATATTATTCTTTAAAACTTTGTAGTTCGTGTTACACATGCCACTAAGGATGGTCATTATCATGTGTAATGCAAGATAAAATCAGTTTTCCATATAGATAAAGATAAAATTTATTTATTTTTAGGTCATGATTAACATGGTTTTTTATATAACTAAATCCAAACATAGTACTTTAATATAAAATAAACCACATTCAGTGTTTCATGAAATAAAAAATATCGAAAAGGAAAAGTTAATTCAAAAAAATCACTATACCTTGAGGTTTTACATAACCTACTAAAATATTCATACTAACTACGATATCTTTTAGTATAGTGGTATGTGATACACCCTTATAACCCATTCAATTGTGAGTTCAAGCCCCATGACCATACTGGATTCGATGGGATGTAAACCAAACATTGGGTTATCCCATTTTTCCTTAATCCTAAAAAATAAATCATACCTAAAAAATAATGTTGATCATAATGGTTAAAAATAACTAAACCCAAAAAAATCTCCAAAAACATCACTGATAGCCTAAAAATTTGTACAAGATAAAATCTTAAAATGGGGTGTCTAAGAATTTGGACTTATGATCAACCGTAATCATAGAGACCTATAATGGTATACATAACTCTCAATATAACCTCATATGAAAACATACTAATCTCCAAATTCATCAAAAATGACCTTTTACATCAACTATTACATCCTATAACTTTTACTCCCATATTCCCTTTTGAAATCCACAACTTTATATTCTCGAATTTTGTCCCGATAATTCTATCCCAATTTTTTCTTCTAAACCTTATAAAATCATAATAAAAAAATGGATCACAAACATACTCAAATAAATTTTATATTTATAGTTGACAAGAATTATGAAAAAATGCCACATAAATAATTGAAACAACTTTTAATGATCATTTCTATAGCTTAACATATTTTTTCATTTTCACATTATTATAGAATCATCATCCATATAAAATTCCTTACAGACATAACATGTTCAAAATAAATCTTTAAATCCTCTATAAATAGAAACATAAGAAGGGTGGTCTTAAATACAAATTATGATTAAAAATAATCATTATAATTTGTATTTCATCAATGATAATATGATTTCATAATCTTATGATAACCTAATCAATGTATCTGAGCAAGTTGTAAAATAAATCATATGCATCAGAAACTATATCATCAAATATGGAAACATGGTAATGACAAGAGTCATCATAATAAATAATATAAATCCATATGATATCAATATTGATCATTATAAACATTAAAACACATAAAAATCATAAATAAATCATGTATCTTCTGTGGAAATTGTTTTAATTTCACTCTTACATTCACTATTATAAATGGAATAAACATATAGTCAACTTCTATACCTAATTCATTGGTGTGGTCTCACAAATCCACACATCTTTGGTTTATCATGGATACTGCCATCATTGGTTAATCATAAAACCACCCATTATTTATTTATCATGTATCCTTTTATTAAATGTATAAGTAGAATTTCATATCACATAAAATACTTTATTTATTCATAAACCCATAAGAATAACCATTATCCATTTTATAACCTGATCAATACATTGAAAAAATGGATTTCTCAACAATCTATTTTTATGATGGTCAACCAATGAAATGGAAATGGGTTCAATAAAAATCACTTTGAAACATGATTATTCCATGGAATAGAAATTTACACAATAACAATCTATTCAATAAATGATTTACCCAGGTAAAAGAAATTTTTTCGATAACAATATCATTGAAACATGATTAACCTATGGATAATATATGGGTTCTATAAATTTTTTTGAAAAATGATTTACACATGGAAAAAATGGGTTCCCAAAAAATCTATTAGAAACATTAATAAACCGTAAAAAATGATTGAGTTCAATAACATATCATGGAAACATTATTCAATCCTGGAAAAAAATGGTTTCCACAAAAATATCATTGAAAAAATAATAATCCATGATGAGAAAGAATTACGGTGGTATCATTAAAAAATACCCCATATGGAGAATAAGTAAAAGGAATATTTATTGATGTGGATGAATGAAAATACCATAAAAAGATTCACTGAAAACATTCTTGGGGAAAATAATATTTAACCAATTTGAAGATTCATATACCACATTGAAACATTTGAATCAAAATTCCCATGAATGGAAAATAATTAAATGAATCGTAGAATATAATATAGATAAGGATATCAATTTTATAACATGTCAAAGTAGTAGTATAATCTTATCATAAAAGAAATAAGATATATAACATAACAAATGTCACAATGTAGATACATTTTGAAAAAAGAAACCATTATAGCTTTTGTAAATTTGAAAACATGAAAACAATGAAAGATATTTCCTCAAATGGATATGTAAAACACCGTAATTATAACATCCCAGGTAAATAAAGAATAAGATATTTTCATATTTATTAATATTTGAGAATTAAATATTAAGTTTACTTTAAAGGGGTTGTTATGTTCGATAGTGTACCCGATACGCAACAAAGAGATTCATTGAAATCTTACATTACACACTAGTAATAAAATAATATTATTTTAAATGGTATTTAACACTTAGCCGCTGTATTGGTGGGAATGAATATAAATAACTAAAATAGGATTATATATGTTTTTTAAATGTTTTTATATTTATCCAATAAAGGATAAAGTCTTAAAATACGAAAAGAATTCAATTTTATGTATATATACTCTAATATTCACTAAAAGGTCAAACTATAACCTTTTGATGGTGAAACCTATTTAAATATAGTTTTGGTCACTCTAATACATTCTATTGGACCAAATAAAATTCTTCCATAGAACCAGGACATCAAAATTTACTTTGTGTAAATTTTTGAAATTGTTTCGATAAAGTTCATTTTTTAATTAACAGTGAAAAATGTTGTATTTTAATTAAAAACCTATTTTTAGTATAATTTATTTACATGATTAGATTATCTTTTGAATTGGTTCTAAAGTGAAATTAGAATATATTTTTACCATTTAATCCAATAGTGGTCATTGGAATTAATTTCACTTTGAAATTGGACTTAAACTAGTGTCAATCTTTTGATATATATTATTTCATAAAAACATGGTATTTGTTCTGACAACGAGAATTAATTATTAAATTCATTTATTTAACTTATATGTTTTGAATATTGTATAATATACATCATTTTTTAATTTGTAATATCAAATATAGCTTAGGGGGAAGTTTTGGTATTTTTCTGAAAAACTTCAATTTTTGATGAATAGTGAAACCACTAAGTGGTACTTACAAAAACTGATTTTTCATTTAAATGAAATTTTACCACCTCTGTATTTTGAATTTCAAAAATCCAACATTCATGGTAGTCATGATGAAGTAAAATGTGGTTCAATGGGGTTAAAATAATTTTTTGCTGAATAGTAACTTTTATGTTTTTAATCGTGATTAGAGGTAATTAGTGTAATTTAAGGAAACAACAATGTTTTAATAATATGAAATGACCTTGACACATGTCCTACCCTTATTGTACGTGTCATGGCCGACCTGGACAATCCATGGGTCAACTTGGGGACCCCATGGAGCCACTTTGGTAGGAAAATGACATTAATAACTTTTTATTTAATGTTAAAATTAAAATGTCACAAACATGGGTTGTTTTACTAAAAAACATTTATATGGGGTTATACAAGTCATATTTTTGAATATAAATATTCTTATAAATATAAAAATATTTCCTATATCATGAATTTTTATTTACAATTTTTAGACATTAAAAAAATTAAATTAGTTTTGACACCATGATGATGGAGTGATTACCTCAATATTTAACGATTTAAATAAAATGAAATGATAATGTAAAATCTAAGCCCTAAACTTGTCAAAAACCTATTGGATGGGTGGATTTCGAAATCGTATCACCTTATCCTTGAAATATATAATTTTGTGACCTTTAAAATCTGAAAAGAATTTTATAATAAAGTAACCTTTCATAACTTTCCAAGAGTGCCCCTCCTCTCCTCTTATAAAAGGCCCCCACCTCTACCACCTTACCCACACCTCTCAAGACTTTGTCTTGGCCAAAACCTACCAATTTTGTCTCTCCACATACCTCTCTTACTCCTAGAAGCCTCACTTTTTGCAGAAGTCATTCCAAGGAATCCTTTGAGCTCAAATCAAAACGAGTTACCCGATTTAAAGGTAGTGTCCTCTCTTGTGTTCTTATGTTTTATTTTGCTTCTCCAACCCCCTAAACTATTTTTATTCCTTTCTTTTGTAACAAAACCGGTATGTTAAATATACTAGTATTCTTTTATGAGAATTATTAGAGCTACACCTACACACACCTTCATCTAATGGTTAAATAACATACTGTTTCTGTGGTTGGCGATTTTCTGCCTCACGAAACGATGATTGTTTAATATTATTTTAACACCTTTGATGGTGGCCATTAATATGTCACTCTATTTATATATGATATATATTATGTTTATGTTTTCCATAAGCTTCTGTATTTTTATTTTATGGCATAACTTTGTGGCTTCCATTATTGGTATACGTGATATCTTCATTTTAGGAAGTGCGAACTACTGCCCCCTCAAAGTGATTTGATTTGTTAATGCCATATGTGGGATGTATGAAGGATGTATTTAATGATATTATATATGACATTATACTGGAATTATAATATAACTCTATGTAATTATGATTATATTCCATAAAATATGAAATATAAATTAAAGTAGTGTTCATGCCTACGTACGGCTTACCGTCTCCATAAACGGTGCATTTCATTTCTTACCTTTAAATGTTATGTAATATTATAAATGCATGTATATACTGGATATATATGATTTTTACATATTGAATATAACTATGGATATAATGGATACATGAAAAACTTGTAATTATAAAGAGTTTATTTTTGACTCAAGTACCAATGATCGTTAAAATTACCGTTATTAACTTATATAATTGCATAGTGTTCATGACATGGTAATAAGTGATATAAAAGGAATAATGAACTTGAAAAAGGTTCTCAAGCAAGTATAAATTAACTCAATTTTATTATTCAGGAGATTAACGAGCAATCAAGTCATGTCGCACACGAGGTAAGGGACTTCATCTAAATATCCATTCATTGAGGCAAATTTTGTTTTATACACAACTTTATTTTATAGGGTGTATAAACCCCTTTTACTTTTACACTTATTCAAAAGGAATATTTTTTTATACGAAGTGTTTTACTAAACGACAAAAGGAATCTTTTTTTGTCGTATGTATGTGGTGACAACAACTTCTCTGCCGAAGTGACCATTATTTGAGTTTTGGATTCCTCTACAAGCCATAACATAACTTTTTTTACAATGAAAAATAAATACTATTTATTACATTTCTTTTTTTTGGTATTGAAAATGTTTTTCATAATTTTTTTATTATATCAATGTGTTGTATTGATATCTTGTGATTGAAATGTTGAAATGTTATGTTTCATTTATGCATGATTTACATGATACAATTATTTTATGGTTCTTGGTAATTGTTATAAAGACAGGTGGTTACGTGATAAACTAAGGGTTGTTGAGCCTGATATAGCTCTCCAATGCATTGGGTAATGTGAAGGAGTTATATGTTATGGTTTCTCCGAAAAGATTTACGAAATATACTTTCATGGGTAATCCAAACATAACCATGAGGGTTACTCCCTACATAAGAATGTTATGAATGCCTCAAGTTACCTTTATCTCTTATGATTTCTATGATTTATTCATGATTTGATGAGGTATGTTAAAATTATTATGTTTTTTGTTTAATGTATGTTGTCATACATGGACTAATGTTTTCATTTCATACTTTTATATCCCTTACTGAGATTTTATGCTCATCCCATGTTTTTTAAATACTTTTCATAGGACTTAATGTGGAATAGGGTCAAGGATGGGATCAAGGAAAAGACATGCTATCTAAAACAAGGAACTAGACATGTTTCTTTTTAAGAGTATTTATTTTAGGGAAACTTAGTAGAAGTGTCTACTTTGTAATATTTTGAGATGTAATATTTATTTCCAAATTCTCTAAAACTCTACACCGGAAAAGATCCTCAATGTGAATTATTCATTTAATTCAATATTAAGTAAGGTTTAAGGTCGGGGCCTTATAGTTTGTATCAAAGGGAGGTTTAGATAACTTTAGGAGTTAGAAAATTGTTAAATTAGTAATTAATTTATGGTATGATTGAAATGATATAGCATTTAAAGATTACCATGTTGCTTCTCATAAGATATTTCTATGTTAAGAATGGTTTTTCATAGAGGAAATAGAACAGATTTTCTGGGAAGGCATACAGAGGGAAATGACCTTTCAAATCCGTATCCTCAGATGGTTAGAATCAGAACTAAACAGTTTGTTGAAGTGATGGATCAGTTGACTCTGGTGAAAAATGATGGCTGTATTTATTGATGATATTTTCGTGTTTTCTAAAAGTAAATAGGAGGATGAAATTCATTTAAGGGTTATCTTGAAAACCTTAAAAGAAAATAAACTGTATGGAAAATTTATCAAGTGTGAGTTCTAATTACAACAAATTTCATTCCATGGTCACATTGTTTCTAAAAAGGGCATAATTGTTGATCTGGCTAAAACAAAAGTTGTTGAATAATGGCCAAAACCCACAAATGTAACCGAGATCTGTAGTTTTCTTGGTTTGGCAGGTTAATACTGAAGGTTTGTTGAAACGTTTTCACGGTTATCTAGTCCAATGACTATGCTAACTCGAAAGGGTTTTAAGTTTATCTGGCCAAAAGAATGTGATGATTGTTTTCAGGTGTTGAAAAGAAGATTGGTGAATGCTCCAGTTTTGGAACTTCCTTCTAGTAATGGTGAGTTTTTTATATACAGTGATGCTTCGTTGAAAGGACTTGGTTGTTTCCTTATGCAGAATGATCAGGTAATTGCATATGCATCACGTCAGTTGAAAAATCATGAGGTAAATTACCCTACACTTGACTTGGAATTAGCTGCTGTTGTTTTTGCTCTAAAAATTTGGAGGCATCATTTGTGTGGAGTGAGGTGTGAAATATATACTGATCACAAAAGTTTAAAGTATATATTCACTCAGAAATAAATGAACATGAAACATAAGATATGGTTAGAATTAATCTATGATTATGATTGTACAATTCATTACCATCCGGGAAAAGCAAATAAAGTGGACAATGCTTTGAGTCGAAAAAGTAATGCTTCATTAACCATGATACGTTTGGAACGAGATCCTTTGGTTTTTGATTTGATGAACTTTTCCATATAAGTTTTTGGTGCATTAAGTTCTTCTGTTTTGTTCTAGGTATCAGTGAGATCATCCCTATCAGACATAATTAAGCAAGTGTAGAGGAAAGACAGTGGGTTTCAGAAAAAGGTAGAGCTGGTTTAGAAGGGAAAGTTGACTAAATTTAATATTGATAATGATTGTGTTTTGAGGTTTGAGAAGATATTATGTGTGTCTAGTGATTCACCATTGAAGAATGAGTTGTTATGTGAGGCTCATAGTTCCCCAATTTCAGTTCATCCTGGCAATACTAAGATATACAGAGATCTACGGGAGTATTACTGGTGGGATGGAATGAAAAGAGATATTGCTGATTTTACTGTGAAGTGATTGACTTGAAAGCATGTTAAAGAAGAGTGGTAGTTACCGAAAGGGATGCTTCAGCCTTTACCAGTGCCAGAGTAGAAATAGGAAAATATAACCATGGACTTTGTTGTGGGATTACCGAAGACATCTCGAGGTAATAATGCAATCTTGGTTATTATTGATCGGTTGACTAAATCGGCTCATTTCCATCCTATTCGAGATACCTTCTCTGTAGATCAACATTCTTGATTGTATCTCTAAGAGATAGTCAGGTTTCATGGAGTTCCCCTATCCATTGTATCTGATCGTGATCTCATGTTTACTTTTAACTTTTGGAAAGACCATCAGAAGTCATTGGGTACTGAATTAAATTTTAGTATAGCTTTTCATCCTCGATCAGATGGGCAGTCAGAACAAACAATTAAGACTTTGGAGGATATGCTACATGCTTGTTCGATGGATTACCAGGGAAGTTGGGACCAACATCTTTTTTGGTTGAATTTTCATATAATAACAATTTTAATTCCAGTATACAGATGGCTCCATTGGAGGCATTATATGGGAAGCGGTGTCGAACTCCAGCTTTCTGGGATGAAGTGGGTGAAAAGAAGCTGATGGGACCAGAATTGGTAGAAGAGATGGAAAAAAAAGTTCAGTTGATTCAGAAACACATGATAACAGCTCAGAGCAGGCAGAATAGTTATGCGGATAACCGGAGGAAGGATCTATCTTTCAAGGTAGGTGATCATGTTTTTCTCAATGTTTCACCATGGAAAAGTGTGATATGATTCGGTAAAAAAGGAATGATGAGTCCAAGGATCATTGGACCATATAAAATTTTGGAGAAAGTTGGATCAGTTGATTACCGAGTGGCTGTACCTCCGAGTTTATCTCAGGTACACAATGGTTTTCATGTTTCGATGTTGAGAATGTATATTCCAGATCTATCTCATGTATTGAGCCCAGAGGTAGTTCAGTTGGAAGAGAATCTCTCTTATGAAGAATAACCAGTCCAGATTCTTGACCGATGAGAGAAAGTGTTGAGAAATAAGGTAATTCACCTGGTAAATGTTTTGTGGAAAAACCATATGGTTGAATAGGCAATGTGGGAATCTTCAAATGCTATGAGGGATAAATACCCCCACTTATTTTGATAAGTGAATAAAATTGTGGGGACGTAATTTCCAAAAGTGGGGAAGGATGTAACATCTTAGGTAAATAAAGAATAAATCATTTTCATATTTATTAATATTTGCGAATTAAATATTAATTTTACTTTAAAGGGGTTTCTATGTTCGATAGCATACCCGATACGCAAAAAGAGATTCTTTGAAATCTTACGTTGCACACTAGTAATAAAATAATATTATTTTAAATGGTAGTTAACACGTAGCCATTGTATTGGCGTGAATGAATAGAAATAACTAAAATATGATTATATATGTTTGTTAAATGTTTTTTTATTTATCCAATATAGGATAACGACTTAAAATACGAAAAGAATTAAATTTTAGGCATAGATACTTTAATATTCACTAAAAGGTCAAACTATCGCCTTTTGATGGCGAACCCTCATTAAATATAGTTTTGGTCACTCTTATACATTCTATTGGACCAAATAAAATTCTTATTTAGAATCGGGACATCAAAATTTACTTTGTGTAAATATTTGGTATTTTTCTGATAATGTTCATTTTTTAATGAATAGTGAAAAATGTTGTATTTTAATTCAAAACCTCTTTTTACTGTAATTAATTTACATGATGAGATAATCTGTTGAATTGGTTCTAATGTGAAATTAGAATATAATTTTACCATTTAATCCAATAGTGGTCATTCTAATTAATTTCACTTTGAAATTGGACTTAAACAAGTGTCAATCTATTGATATATATTGTTTCATAAAAACACGCTATTCGTTATGACAGCGGGAATTAATTATTAAATTAATTAATGTAACTTATATTTTATTAGTATTGTAAAATAGAAATCATTTTTTAATTCAGAATATCAAATATAGCTTAGGGTGAAGTTTTGGTATTTTTCTGAAAAACATCTATTTTTATGAATAGTGAAACCACTAAGTGGTACATAAAAAAACTGATTTTTCATTTAAATGAAATTTTACAACCTCTGTGTTTTGAATTTAAAAAATCCGACAATCATGGTTGTCATTAGGAAGTAAAATGTTGTTTAATGGGATTAAAATAATTTTTTGGTGAATAGTAACTTTGAAGTTTTTAATCGCGATTAGCGATAATTAGTGAAATTTAAGGTAAAAATAATGTTTTAATAATATGAAATGACCTTGACACATGTCCTACCATTATTTGATGTGTCATGGCTGGCCAAGACAATCCATGGGTCAACTTGGGTACCCCATGGAGCCACTTTGGTAGGAAAATGACATTAATATCTTTTTATTTAATGTTAAAATTAAAATGTCACAAACATGTGTTGTTTTAGTAAAACAATTATTAAATGAGGTTATATAAGTCATATTTTTGACTATAAATATTTATTAGAAAGCTAATAAAATTTCCAAGATCATGATATTGTTTTTTTATTATTTTTTGAAATTAAATAAATTAAATTATTTATGACACCATGATGATGCAGCGATTACCTCATAATTTAACGATTTATATAAAATAAAATGATAATGTAAAATATAAGACCTACACTCGTATAAAACCTATTGTATGGGTGGATTTAGAACTCTTATCACCTTATCCTCTAAATATATAATTTTGGGACCTTTAAAATATGAAAATCATTTTATAATAAAGTAACCTTTTATAATATTCCAAGAGTGCCCCTCCTCTCCAGTTATAAAAGGCCCCCACCTCTACTACCTTACCCACATCTCTCAAGCCTTTGTCTCAGCCGAACCTGGACCATTTTGTCTCTCCACATCCCTCTATTACTCCTAGAAGCCTCACTTTGGGCATAAGTCATTCCAAGGAAGCCTTTGATCTCAAAAAAAAGAGTTACCCGATTTAAAGGTAGTGTCTTCTATTGTGTTATTATGTTTTATTTTGCTTCTCCAACCCCGTAAAATCATTTTTTCCTTTCTATTGTAACAACACCAATATCTTAAATATACTAGGATGTTTTTATGAGATGTATTAGAGATACACCTACACACACCTTCGTATAATGGTTAAAGAACATATTGTTTCTGTGGTTTGCGATTTTCTGCCTCACGAAACAATGATTGTTCAATCTTCTTTTAACACCTTTCATGGTGGCCATTAAGATGTCACTCTATTTATATATGATATATATTATGTTTATTTTTTCCTTAAGATACTTTATTTTTTATTTATGGCATACCTTTATGGCTTTCATTATGGGTATACGCGATATCTTCATTTTAGGAAGTGCGGACTACCGCCCCCTCAAAGTGATTTGATTCGTTAATGCCATATGTGGGATGTATAAAGGATGGAGTTAATAATATTATATATGAAATAATAATGGAATTATAATATACCTTTATGTCATTATGATTCCATTCCCTAAAATATGAAATAGAAATGAAAGTAGCATTCATGCGTACGTACGGCTTACCGTCTCTATGAACAGTGCATTTCATTTCTTACCTCTAAATGTTATGTAATATTATAAATGCATGTATATACTGGATATAAATGATATATATGAAATCTAAATAATGAATATAACTCTGGATAAAATGGATACATGAACAAATTGTAATTATAAAGAGTTTATTTTTGACTCAAGTACCAATGATCGTTAAAACAACCGTTATTGACTTAAATAATTACATTGTGTTCATGACATGGTAATAAGTGATATAAAAGGAATAATGAACTTGAAAAGGGTTCTTAAGCAAGTAGAAATTAACTCATGTTAATTATTCAGGAGATTAAAGAGAAATCGAGTCACGTCGGACACGAGTTAAGGTACATCGTCTCAATCTCTATTCATTGAGGCATATTTTGTTTTATACACAACTTTCGTTTATACGGTGTATAAACCCCTTTGACTTTTATGCTTATTAAAAAACAATATTTTTTTTATGAAGCATTTTACTAAATTACAAAAGGAATGTTTTTTGTCGTACGTATGTGGCGACAACGACTTCTCCACCGCCGTGACCATTATTTGAGTTTCGGCTTCCTCTACAAGCCATAACCTAACTTTTTTTTTTAAATGAAAAATAAATAGCATGTATTAATTTTATTTTATTTTGGTATTGAAAATGGGTTTCATAATGTTTTTATTATATCATTGTGTTGTATTGATATCTTTTGATTGAAATGTGGAGATGTTATGTTTCCTTTATGCATGTTTTACGTGATACGATTATGTTATGGTTCTTGGGCATTGTTATGAATACGGGTGGTTCCGTGATAAACTAAGGGCGGGTGAGCCAGATATAGCTCTCCAATGCATTGGGTAATTCAAAGGAGTTAAACGTTAAGGTTTCTCCGAAGAGATTTATGGAATATACTGTGATGGGTATTCCAAACATAACCATGAGGGTTACTCTCTACATAAGATTGTTATGAATGCCTCAAGTTACCTTTATGTCTTATCATTTCTATGATTTATTCATGATTTGATGAGGTATGTTAAAATGCTTATGTTTTATGAGTAGTATTATTTCATACATGGACTAATGTTTTCATTTCGTACTTTTATATCCCTTAGCGAGCTTTTTATGCTCATCCCAAGTTTTTGAAATGTTTTTCACAGGACTTAATGTGGAATAGGGTTAAGGATGAGATCAAGGAAAAGTAATGCTATCTAAAACATGGAACTAGACATGTTTCTTTTTAAGAGTATTTATTTTGTGGAAACTTAGTAGAAGTTTCTACATTGTAATATTTTGAGATGTAATAGTTATGTCCTAATTCTCTAAAACTCTAAACCTGAAAATATTCTCAATGTGAATTATTCATTTAATTCAATATTAAGTGAGGTTTAAGGCAGGGGCCTTATAATAATATTGAAAGGATATCATCAATATGTGCCACTATACAAAACCTATTCTTCATCACATACAGTTATTCCAATTGTGTACTTTACTCACACTATATATATATATTCTGACAACTCTCATTCACAAAAATAAATTTCATATATTTTTAAGTATGAACATAAAATTCAAATTAAAAAAACTTCATTGAACTCTTCATTGAAAATAATCATGTGGATATAGGTTGAAAAGACCCTAATCAGCTATTTTGAATTGGGAGATATTTTATACTGAAATAACCATGAAAGTGAAGATATAAATCCATGTCCATATAAATCATTGAAATTAACTATAACATCCCATTCATTGCATAGACAAGGATATTATGGTTCATCATTTTAGTTTTTATAAATTTTCACATAGCCTCCAAACATCAGTGTGGTGTGGTCGAAGTGAAACTGCATAGAGGTCCCCAGATATCTAGAATGATCAAAATCTAGCCAATAAATCTTTCTAGAGGGGATCAATCCATACAGTGTAGTCTATATTTCATTATCATTACATTGTTTTGGTAATAGAATTTTTTTTGTAGAGGACACTAATTTTATATATCCACAAAAATTATTCAATAATTTCATTATGGAATGGACCTTTCATTTTGAGGTGGAGGGGTAATATTTTCAAGTGACACTAAAAACCCAGCCTCATCTATAATGTGGTCTCCCAATATGGTTTAGAATAGTTCTGTTGGAGACTCTTATTTGGGGTGGATACTTATTCAAAAATGTGTTCACTTAATCTATTGTGTGGTACCTTACACTGCGGCATGGTCCATGTCACACCCATCCTCATTAAATAAATTAATTTATTAATTTTATGGGTATCATGTAGTTCGGGTTGACGCACTACTTAAATTTTTGAGTTCCTACCTACAAACGTATGTTTTGGCCTTGACAGCAACCAGTGCACTGTGGTTGATGCCACGTGGCCTCGTCCGAGTCACCATGCCACCTCTCTCGGTTATTCGCATTATCTGCTCAGTGTTCAATGCTGTCATGACCCGACCCAGTGGGGTTCGAGCCGCGACTCCCCAAGCCTGCCTCCAATAGGCCAGGGGCTGGCGTCTAGCACCGAGTATGCTATCACAGACATTGGAGGCATTAGCCCAAGGTACCTGTACACACAAACACACGTACACCTCCACACAACAGTGCAGAGATATATAAAAACTGGAATGAAAATGCATGCATACAACTATCCCAAACCAGACTATAGAAAAAGTACAAAAGGGAAAAATAGGGCCCACTAAAAGAAAACTGCAAAGTGTCCAACCTTCTCAGAATGAGGGAAAACACTACCAATACACCTGTCGGGAAGCTCCTCAACACAGATCTGGTAAACACTACAGTCAAAGCCGCTCACTAAGATCCGCCTGTTCTGGGTCCTCTGGGGACTCCATCGAAAGGCTTGTGGTCTGCACAAGACACAAACATGTGCAGGAAAAGCCCGTGTAGGGGTGAGTATAAACATACTCAGTTGGTTCCTCAAAAACCCAAAACAAAAGAGAGCAACTGAAAGGCAACAGTCCGCTCATCCAACCAGAGGGAACCCAGATGAGAGAGAAACTCCATCTCATGACCATCCTTGGCTAAACACAACTAGTCAGCTCAACTCAGGTGTATGCCCATACATACAACTCGAACAATCTAGATATACTGACCTCACGCACCAACCCACAAGAGCTACCGACCTCATCACCAGCAACGGTTTACAACCAATAGAGCACACTACACAATCACTGTCATCCCAGATGATACTCCTCCGAGAGATACACTACATCGGGTTTCACACAAACATCTTAGATGCTCACCCGAGAGATCACACTCGTCGGATAGCATCACTAAGGAAAATCCAGCTGAAACAGCTAAACCAACAAACTCCCCGGATAGGGGATCGCTCCTAGGGTCCGCTAGGGGATACCATAACCCGCACCGGTACTCGAAGATCTCACAGATAGGGGATCACTCCCAGGGTCTACTGGGGGATACAACAACCCGATCTAGCATTCGACAGAAGAACGTCACTCAGATAGAGGATCGTCGTCCATATAAAGGTGGTCATGACGATACCAGAACCCCATCTGGTATAACTCATGATGTAGGGGATCGAACCGACGATGATGCAACCCTACACAAACCACATGCTGAGTAGGGGATCGTATATCTGGCGATGCCGCAAACCTATTGAAACGACATGCTGAGTTGGGGATCGTATAACTGAAGATACCACAACCATAATATAATCCTAATGATGTGTAGGGGATCGTATACCCGATGATTCCACAACCGTACTGACCACGACCCACTACGTAAGAGATCATATTCCTGATGATGCCACAAACCCTATGAGGTTAACCTCCTACATAGGGGATTGACACCCATGGATAAGTGGTAATAGTGATTCCAAGAACCCGATCTATGGTAATGACGCTAGAGGATCCTGCTCTGGGCTCACCAAAGGGATACCACAATTCTAACAGATTAAATATTACATCGAGAGGATCACCAACCATTAATAAGGTTGTGATGCCATGCAAACCCTCATAGGAATAAACCAAGAGTGTAACCTCAACCTCTACTGGTCCAGACGTCTCTAACCTAAGCGACTCGCAACAACGGCGCACTTCGTAGCACCAAGGCCGATACCGAGGCCACCATCATGATCCACGTTGAAATTTATGTAGGATAGGTTGTTTACTCGCCCGAAACGGACAACCGGTGGAAAAGGAACTATTCACCATAGCCAGCCCGTGAAGGACCCACACAATGATACTGAAACTCATCAAGCGGATTATACCATGACGATCCCCTCAGAAAAACACACAGGATCAACTAATCGCTCATCCGAAACGGACAACCGGTGAAAAAGGTACTATTCAAAAAAGCCAACTCAAGTGGGGCCCACACCTCGATCATGAAACTAATCAAATAGATCACACCATTGTGATCCTCTGAGAAAAACACACATGATCGACTACTCATCTACCAAAATCCAACTCCTGGTGTAAAAGTTGTGTTTCTCCTCAAACGCCAAAACCCGGCCTCATGGGGCCCACACCATGTTCTCAGTCTGAACCCCGAGAAACCATCTCAAAAAGTCTGTTGTACCATTAGGGTCTCAACGCCACTGACGGAACGTCATTCGGACGCTTCGTATAGAAGTTACAACGACCCGAAGTCGTAAAATAATAAAATATTACTATTTTATAAGGTGTTTCTAACTCCCGGGCCACGATTCCGCACCTTAAAAATCAAGAACCCACTCCTAAGGGTTCACCTCATCGCCAAGGTCACATCTCCACAGATGGAACGCGATCCTGACTCCCAGATTGCATGAAATAGGGGTTTAAAAACCCCTGTAACTTAAAAAGGGGTTGGATCGGCCAAAACCGGCCGGTCCGGCCGGCCTGCACCGGCCCGCCGCCGCAGGCCCACATTGGCCGGCGGCCCTCCACCGTGCGGTTCCCCATGCTGCTGGGCTCTGGAAGCTGGGCTGGCTTGCCTCCGTCCTGGGAGTTCGGCCGCCGCGCGCCGCCGCGGACCGTCGCGAGTCCGCCGGTGCCAGCGCCGTTGCGCCGGTGCCGCGCCGACGAACCTTCCACGGACAGTCAGGGGAACCCCGGAGGTCTGTTTTTCAATCTGGAAGCATCTGTGCAACCCTCCGGACATGAACTTCCCTTCTACGGCATCAAAACGACGAAATTTGCAGCAAAACAAGATCCGAGGATTAAACCTCAAACCGCCTACCTCGCGGGCGAAATGCTGAAACTTCGGGTGTAGAATGACGCCGACATCACCCTAAATCTCGATCCACTGACGATCGGCACAGAAAACAAACGAGTTCGGCTCGATGTGATGCAAAAACGTACTAGAGGGGTCCGTCTGCTGTGCGTAGGAGGTGGGGGAGATGAAATTATTTTTCTTTTTTTTATTTTAAAACCATCATTTAACAAAAACACCCCCCGACCAGACCCCTGGGACGGAGGAAGTTAGGTCACACCTGGGGTAAATGTGCCATTATTAACGCAATGGCGGACTCAGATGTGCAATCTGAGACTCCATTAAGATGTTATTTGAGATGACGCTCGTAACTAAATGTTTCCACTTATTTACAAAAATGCCCCTAGTGGTGTTTTCCACAGCAGGCCCGCGCCCGCAATGTTTACACCTCACCTAGGGTAAACGGCATGTTACAGATGAAATCATGCCCTCAGATTACCGTTCTGAGCAATAATTTAAGAGATATATTACCCCTAACACATGCATAGTATACAAATACCTAATATTTTTATAAAATTAATTCTGGCCTCACCGTGCCTCAAAAACACACACTGTCTTTGTGCCTAACTTTGGAATTATTTTTAGAAATTTTCCAAAGTCTGACAGGGGAAAAACCTAAGTCACTACATCCTCCCTCCTTAGAAATTTTCTTCCCCAAAAAGGCATAAGCACATGTTAAGTGACTAGACTCCCAACTGGGTCTCCCACACCAGCGAGTTCGCCAACAAACACCCCTGCCCGAATACATAAGTCATATGGACTCATTCACCACACCTCAACACTATCCGATTTGGAAAAAACTGACTCGCCCGCACGATTATAATCGTGTAACAAAAACACGTCTCGGTGGGGGAAGGATACCTCTTCCTTACGCATTCGAAGCACGTCAAACAACACCCACACAAGGTCTTACAAACGCACTGAACAAAGCTCGAGGAAGCAATGAAAAGGAAGGGTACCACTTAATAGTGTCTATCAAACTACTGCAGAAAGTTGAAAGGCCACAAGGAATACCTCTATCTATCCGCGGAGCCTCTGGGTCAACAACCCCTAGGGCATGCAGCTCTCCTCACCCTCGGCCACCAGCTCCCTGAGTTTCAAGTGAACCTCCTGGGGGTGTGGGTGGTGGTAACTGATACTGCCTACCACCTCCTGCTGCTATACTATCTCCATCACCACGCCTTTCACCCTACGGACCTCCTTTCTCGAGTCGCTGCCTCTGCCCAGGTGGTCCATCGACCAGCTCCCTCTCCGCAGCACGATGGGTCGGACATTCTCTAGAAAGATGTCCTCGACAGTCACAAGCATAACACCCCCTATCCTGTAGCTAACCAAAACTGGCATGCGAGCCCTGAGCCTCAGAGCCTTCATCCTGGGGACGCCTCCTAAAATGACACCAACATCCTGGCCCTGAGTCTGTCGTTGGCTACCAGATGCCGATCTGACTGATGAGGTCTCAGCACTCACGTGCCCAACACTAACATGCGGGATCTGCTTGGCCAGAAATCTCTCTACCACCAACGCTCGCTCCAGCACTCCAACTTAGGTGGGCAGGAAAAAGGAAACCACACCTCCTTGGATATCCCTGCATAAGCCCTACTCGATGGTCCGAGCCCTAAAGAACGGGTCTCGAACGATATCCAGGGAGTTGTGCAACAGGTCTGTAAATCTTGATGAGTACTCCGACATAGTCATTCCATCTTGCCCAAGCTACAAAAGCTCCTGGATCCGCCCTGACCTTAGTTTCCCCGGATAGAACTCTTCCCTGAAGAGATGCTCACACTCTACCAATGTGAGAGTCTCCTCATTGTGGGACTACATCATTAGGATCCAACATCTCCCGGCCGAACCATGCAGAAGGCTCGGTGCTAGGACCACCATTTGATCTGGGGGTGTCCTCACCAGGCGGAAAACTCAGGTGACTGCCTCAAGCCAGTCATGAGCTGTCTGGGGGGGGGGGGGGTTTGGATCACCCCGGATCCTCCGAGGTCGCTGCCTCTGGAACTCGTGTAGTTCACTCACCCTGCGCGCAACCTCTTCTTGCACTACCGGCACAACCAGGTGCTTGACATGTGGTGGCTCAATTGGCAGACAACCTGGAGGTCCAGCCCCAAAACATGCACCCTGGGCCACGCCTCTACATGGAGCGGATCATCACCACAATCCTCCTGCTAAACCCTCGCTAGCGGTATTCATGGAGGAATCCTGTAATACATACACGATGCACCACAGTAAAATAGTATATCTAGAGAGGTGACTTAAGAAGGACAAGGAAAACCCAAAACCCTGTTCAATTTGATGGATGTACCAGTATGTCCCTGCGACCAGTGTACGAATGTACCGAGTCGAAAGGCATGTTATTAGAGTCCTGGTGTGTGGATACGTCAGCTGCCACACCAACACTGGAATTACTGGCCTGACATCCGAACTCGAAACACCTTTTCACTACCGCTAAGCAACCCAAACCAAACTCACAGATAGACCAGCTATGCTTTGAGATCCCTAAGGATGAACCTCCTTTGATCCAACTCTATCGTGACCCGACCCAACAGGGCTCGAGCCAAGACTCCCCATGCCCTCCTCCAATAGGCCAGGGGCTAGCGTCTAGCACCGAGTAGGCTATCACGCACATGGGAGGCATTATCCCAAGGTACCTATACACATGCACCCACATACACCTCTATGAAATAATGCAGAGATATATAAAATCTGGAATGAAAATGCATGCTTACAACTATCCCAAACAAGTGTACAAAAAAAGTACAAATGGTAAAAACTGGGCCCACCAAAAGAAAATTGCAATGTGTCCAACCTACTCAGAAGGAGGGAAAACACTGCCAAAACACCTATCGGGATGCTCCTCAGCACAACTACAGTAAACACTCTTGTAAAACCCGCTCACTAAGCTCTGCCTACTCCAGGTCCTCCGGGGACTCCGTCGAAAGGCATGTGGTCTGCAAAAGACAAAAACATGTGCGGGAAAAGCCCGTGAAGGGGTGAGTATAAACATACACAGTAGGCGCCCCAAAAACATAAAAAAAAAAGAGAGAAACTGAAAGGAAACCGTTCTCTCATCCCAGCCAGATGGAACCCATACGAGAGAGAAACACCATCTCATGACCATCCTCGGCTAAACATAACTAGTTAGCTCAACTCAGGTGTATGACCTTACATACACCTTGAACAATCTAGAAATAGTCAGATCACACACCATGCCACAAGAGTTACCGACCACATCAACAGCAATGGTTCACAACCAGGAAAGCACACTCCATGATCACTGTCATCCCAGATGACATTCATCTTAGAGATACACTCCATCGGGTTTCACACAAACATCTCAGACGCTCAGCCGAGAGATCACGCTCTTCAGATAGCGTCACTAATGAAAATATCACCGAAATAGCTAAACCAACAAACTCCTCGGATAGGGGATCGCTTCTATGGTCCAATAGGGGATACCAGAACCCACACCAGTACTCGAAGATCACACAGATAGGGGGATCAGTCCCAGTGTCCGCTGGGGGATACCAAAACCCGATCTAGAATTTGACAGAAGCATGTCACTCAGATATAGGATCATCACCCATATAAAGGGAGTCACGATGATACCAGAACCCCATTTAGTATAATTATCGAGGTAGGGGATCTTACCGATGATGCCGCAACCCTACAGAAACCACATTCTGAATATGGGATCGTATATCTGATGATGCCACAACCCTACCGAAATGGCATGCTGAGTAGGGGATCGTATACCCGACGATGCCACAACCATACTGAGCATGACCCACTGTGTACGGAATCATATTCTCGATGATGCCACAAACCCTATGGGCTTAACCTGCTAGATAGGGGATCACCACTAGTGGATAAGAGGTCACAATGATACCAAGAACCCGATCTAGGGTAACGATGCTAGAGGATCCCACTCCGAGCTCACCTGAGGGATGCCACAACTCTAGTAGATTAAATATCACATCAAGAGTATCACCAACCTTTACGAAGGTTATGATGCTGCGCGAACCCTCGTAGGAACGAACAAAGGGAGTACCCTAAACCACTGCTGGTCTAAACATCGCTAACCCGAGCGACCCGCAACAACACCACACTGAATAGCACCAAGGCCGATACCAAGGCCACCATCGCAAACCACTCGAAAAAACACGCAGGATAGGCTGTTTAGTTGCCCGAAATGGACAACTAGTGGATAATGCACTATTCACTATAGCTAGCCCATGCGGGTCCCACACAACGATCCTGAAACTCATCAAGTGGATCATACCATGGTGATCCGCTTGGAAAAACATACAGGATCAACTACTCGCTCGTCTAAAACGGACACCCGGTGAAAAATGTACTATTCACCAAAGCCAACTCGGGTGAGGGCCACACCTTGATCCCAAAACTCATCGAACGAATCACACCATTGCGATCCTCTCGGAAATACACACATGATCGACGAATCATCTACCAAAATCGGACTCCTGGTGTGAAAGTTGTGTTTCCCCGTAAATGCCAAAACATGGCCTCGAGGTGCCAGCACCCCGTTCTCAGTCGCAACACTCGGAAACCATCTCAAAAAGTCCGCCATACCATCAGGATTTCAAAGCCACTGACGGAACGCCATTCTGACGCTCCGGGTAGAAGTTACAACGACCCAAAGTCGTAAAATAACAAAATATTGTAATTTTATATGATGTTTCTAACTCTTGGGCCATGATCCCAAACCTTAAAAATCCCGAACCTACTCCAAAGGGTTCGCCTTGTTGCCGGGGTCGCATCCATGCAGACAACACCTGAATCCGACTCCCATATTGCAAGAAACAAGGGTTTAAAACCCCCTGTGAGTTAAAAAGGGGCCAGACCGGCCCACCGCCACCGGCCCGCCCTGGCATGCAAACCTCCGCCGGGAGGCGCCCCATGCCACCGAGCTCCAGCAGCTCGGCCGGTGCGCTGCTGCAGACCGCCGCACGCCATCGCAGGTCCGTCGTGTCAGAGCCGTGACGACGAACCTTCCACAGACCGTTGGGGGCACCCTAGTGGTCTGTGTTTTTGATTAGGAAGCATCTGCGAGACCCTCGGGACTCGAACGTCCATGCTGCAACATCGAAATGAAGCAATTCACAGCAAAAATGGGATCGGGTGAATAAAACTCAAACCACCTATTTCACGGGCGAAACGATAATGTTTCGGGTGCAGAACGACACTGGAAACGCCCTGAAGCTCGATCCGCTGACAATCGGTGCAGAAAACGGATGATTTCGGCTCGATCTAACGAAGAAATGGACGGGGGAGGGTTGGTTTTGTCTGCTGCACATAGGAGGTGGGGGGGAGATGAAATGATTTTTCTTTTTTAAAATTTAAAAACCTTTATCTATCAATAACACCCCCGACCAGACCTCTCGGTGCGGAGGAAGTTAGGTCGCCCATAGGTTAAACTTGTCGTTTTCAACACAACGACAGACTTGGGATTGTGATCCGAGACTCCGTTCAGAGGTTATTTGAGCTGACGCTTGTAACTAAACTTTTCCACTTATTTACAAAAACACCCATGGTGGCGTTTTCCACAGCAGGCCCGCACCCACAAATTTTACAACTCGCCTAAGGTAAACGACATGGTTCGGAAGCAACCGTGCCCTCATATTCCCATTCTGAGCTACCTTTTAGGAGATATCTCAGCCCCGACACGTGCAAAGTATAAAAATACTTAATATTTTTATAAAATTAATTCCGGGCACACCGGGCCTCGGAATCGCACGTTGTCTTCGCACCTAACTCAGGAATTATTCATAGAAATATTCAAAAGTCTGACAGGGCCAAAACCCGAGTCTATACAAAGGAAAACATATAAAGTGTAATGAATAATGAAATAGAAATAAAATAAAAATAATAATTTTCAACAAAATTTATGAAATTGTATTAATGACAATAATAATAATATTGATTGATATTATTGTTATTATTATTATTAGTGTTAATAATAATAATTATTTAAGTTGTTATTAATATTGAAACAATTATTATTATTGTAAATAATTAAATCATGTTAATATATTTTATATTATATTATTTTTCTTTGAAATTTTCTGTCAAGGTGTTGGATGAGTTTCAGTTGAATTTGATGTTTTTATCGATAAATGAGTTTTCCTTTTGGGGTGTGATATCATACGATGCACGAGCAAAGAATAATTGCAAAGTCATACGACATCTCTAGTGTCGCTGTGTGACCCCCCATTGTTCAATTAAACAAATAAAATGGGTTAATAACAGTGAAATAAAATTAAATTTTTAGAAGAATATAAATAAAAATAAAATGAGAAAAATGTGTTACTAATTTAATAATTTGTTTTTTTTAAGAAATTGTGTTTTAGTGATAATAATAATAATATTATTATTATTGATAAAAATATTCTTAAACTAAAACCATACTAATAATAATAATAATAATATCACTGTTTCCGACGCTTTTGTCGGGGCGCGCACATCCGTCCGTCCACGGAGGAGGACGCGCTGCACTGTTGCCCCGCATTCCCGCTTTCCAAAGGCGGGCAGCATTCGCTCCTTATTCAGGGACATCTGCTCCTTGATCGAAACAGGATGATGGGATGTCGGTTCTTCCTTCTGTGGATTCCTCCTCAGAACTCGTCACCTAGTCCGGGTCTCCCTCAAAGATTTAATACGTTGTTCGTGAAACTCTTCTCAGTGCCATGTTTCCATGGATACCAGTTAATTACATTGCTTTTGTCGGGACATTCCAAAGGGTCTGGTCAGGGCAGCAACCTTCAGTCAGGGGTGTAGTCACGTTGAGACATCAGTAGCATGTCTGGTTGCTGGGGAACCGACATGTCTGTCTATTATCCCTGGTCATAGGGCTTCTCGAGGGCGTGGAAGCCCGATGCATCCCACATCGAGTGCGGGGAATTAAATGCCATAGACACATATCTGAGGTTTTCCTCAGCTTCCCGTGTTTAACAAAGGGTACACCGCGAGTTTAACGTCCATCGGAGATGGATCGGCCCGATCAGAGCATTAGCTAGAATGGACCGGATTGCGGGATTTCCCTTGAATGGGTGCCGATACTGGGACCAGCCCATGGGCGACTGTGAAGAGGAACTTACCATCATGGTCTCACCGGGATATGATAGTCCGGGCGAGAATCAAGGTGGATGATGGATAGACGAATGATGTAGAGGGGGGAATGGCAAGGAACCATTGCAAGGGAAATGGTGAAGTTGGGCTTGAGCCTTGAGGGGGCTTCCTATGTATCCCGGTGGCACGGAATCAATGTTCACGTAGTTCGGGATGGTGCCGGTGAACCGGCATGAGGGTGGACCTTTGTTCGATGGGAATCATCAGCGAACTGACATGAATGGGGAGGACTAGGAGGGTCTTAGTGGTGGTGGGATTGAACCTCGTGGAGGCTTCCTACGTACCATGTCGTGACATGGATCAAAGACCATGTACTTCAGAGGGGCTTCATCCACGAACCGACGTGAAGTTGGACCTTGGTCCGACGAGTGGTGGGCTTGAACCTCAGGAAGGCTTCCTACGTACCATGCCTTGACAAGGATCAAAGACCACATAGTTCAAATGGTTTCATCGGTGAACCGATGTGAAAGTAGACCCAGGGGTCCGCTAGTGGGGGGCTTGAACCTTGGGAAGGTTTCCTACATACCATGCCTTGACATGGATCAAAGTCCTCGTAGTTCAAATGATTGGTGGAATACAGTTTAACGTCATGTGGGATGGTAGTGAACCCTAACGTGAATAAACAATGGGCGGTGGGCTCGAACCTCATGGAGGCTTCCTATGTACCATGCCTTGACATGGATCAAAGTCCCCATAGTTCGGAATGGTGGTGGGTGTCGGCGAACCGACATAAATGAGGGACGTTGGTCCAATGGGAGATGGTCTTGAACCTCTGGGAGGCTTCCTACGTACCATGACTTGACATGGATCAAAGTCCTCGCAGTTTGGGTGGTCACAACGGCTTGTCGTCGGACTGGAATGCAGTTTAACGTCATGCTGGACGAAGGTAGAACTCGACGTGAATTGGATGACGGGTGGGCTTGAACCTCGTGGAGGCTTCCTACATACCATGCCTTGACATGGATCAAAGACCTCGTAGTTCAAATGGGTGTGCAGTTTAATGTCATGCGGGATAAGGGCATACAGTTTAACGTCATGCTGGACGAGGGTATGCATTTTAACGTCATGCTGGATGAGGGTATGCAGTTTAACGTCATGCTGGATGAAGGTATTGTCATTGACAATGCCAACTCTAAGCCAACGTGAGTCATGCTCGGTGTGAGAAACAAGAGACAGTAAGGACCTGACGATCACGCCGCGAAGGGTGCGTTTGTGTGAAGCAAAGAGGGGCTTATGCGTTAGGCGGCCATGGTGCTGGGACTTACTCCAGGATGGAGGCCCGAAGTGCGACAAAGTGCAGCAAAAGAGGGATTTGGGACCAATGATGGGAGGTTCCTCATTCCCTATCACGCCCTCCATTGACCTTGGTAGTGGGGAAGTACGGAGATGCAGGGGTGTAGCTATCCGTTCGAGAACTAGGGTCGCCCTTCTCCTGAGAACATATGCCACTCCAATAAAGAGGATATCATCCCTTGTGGATGTGTGATTCCACTCCTGTGGAGACGAGTGGCGTAAAAAATGTTCGAGCTGGGGGGACCCTTCGTGAGAGGCATGAGGTCGGGTCACAGTTTGACGTCATGTGTTGAGGATGTGGTGCTTGGTAGTTTAATGTCCTGCATCTCGGACGAGGTGGGTTCACTCCACACCCCAAGGACTTACATAACTGGTACCCTCTGGTCCTTGGAGGAGGGAAGGTACTGGAAAGGCCATGGTCAAAGGGGGTTGTGGATCGAACCATCGAGGGGTCCACGTTAGCGTGGCTATGCGAAGAAGAAATAACCATTAGCATGCATATGCGAAGAATCATTAGGCGAAGCAATGCTACAAGTGTTATTGTCCGTGGGACTTTGAAATCACATCGTGCAAACCTGGAGGGTCACACAGGAAGAGTAATTGCCAAGCAAAGGACTATGCTTCGCGAAGTGGAGTGCCTTAGCGTTAGAATAGGGCGTAGGTGTGAGTGGAGGGTGCTTCGTGAAGTGAAACAATATTCGCGGAGCACTGTCTCGTGAAAGAAGAGGTGCCTCGCGAAGCAGGGTGCTGTGAAGAAGTGTGCTTCGCGATGTGTAGCGATCCTACCTTAGCACAGGGATCACTAGTACAGGTTGGGTGTTTTGCAAAGCATAGATGCTCTGCGGCTGCCCGGGTTCCCTTGGGAATCCCCCTCCTTCGTGAATGCCCTCGAGATTCGCGAAGGAAATCCCTCTCGGAAGAGGGGATCAAAATGAGACAAAGAAAAGGCGTCACACGAAGTAGAAGTACCTCGCAAAGCTCATGATTCCCGGGGGCAAAGAGTGCTTCACAATTTGGGAGAGGATAAGCCGAAAGGTCGGACTGTCACTCCCTGGGACTCAGGGGGAGTCCAATATTTATAGGGAAGGGGAACTGCGAAGTAGAACATGCACG
The DNA here is from genome assembly GCA_963277665.1 of Viscum album. Lineage (NCBI taxonomy): Eukaryota > Viridiplantae > Streptophyta > Magnoliopsida > Santalales > Viscaceae > Viscum > Viscum album. The sequence goes on along the minus strand of OY728155.1, from coordinate 108,868,426 downwards.
CTACCTCAGGTGCTTCGTGGCACGCTCGCAAACGTCAACATCATTCGCGAAGAGGTACCGCCTCCAGAGCTTCGCGATGAGCTCGCGAACGTCAAACTCGTTTGCGGAGTGTTACCGCCCCTGGAGCTTCGCGGTGGGCTCGCGAAGGTCAAACTTGTTCGCATAGAGTTACTGCCTCTGGAGCTTCGCAGCTGGCTCGTGAACATCAAACTCATTCGCGGAGAGTTACAGCTTCTGGAGCTTCGCCAGACCGCGATGCTCGCGGTGCTTCGCGTCGGTGCTTCGCGAGGCAGCGGGCCGACCTTCTTTTCTGTCCCTTACTTTCGTGCAATATTTTGGCACCAACAAATTCCCCCCCTCATACATGGAGCCTGTAGAGACCCGTATCTTGACGTACATAGACTTTACATTACTTTTGCGGAATACTTAGTACATAACAAAAACACACACTAAAGGATCGTAATAGTTTAGTGTCTTTGGAAACTCGGAACGTAATCTTCTGATCGTGGTGAAAGTTCTTCAATATCTCCCATAAAGGTCATCCCTTTTTTTTACCTAAAACCTTTCTTTATATCCTGGGGAAAAGAAAACATAAAAGGGTGAGCTCAAATGCTCAGTAAGGTTATGCAAAAGAAAAATCAATCACATTATATTTATAAGAACATAACTTTTGGAAATCTTAACCTGCAAAAGAGTGCATAATTTCATAACATGGGATAAATCATAGAAGTGAAATGTAATCCCAATAATCATAACTTAAAACATGAAACTTTGTGGCATACACACATAATCATAGAGAATCATTTCTTGTTAGTCAAGACTCAATGCCAAGACTATCTTAGTGGACAAAGTCCCTTTCTGAATCGAGTAACCCTCATTTCAGTCCTGTTTCACTGAACCGGTATAACCTACCATTTCAGCCATGTCTATCTCATGAGATATAAAATCTTTACCCAATGCATTGGAGGGAGATATAGGTCCCACCCATCTTATAATGAATCCTTTCTTATGTGTGCCACATAATCATAAACCATACATCACAGCGTAACCCATGTAATAAAAATGGGATTCTTAAACAACATGACATTATAAAACAATTCATATAAGATAAAGGAATTCATAAACATAATTCCATCACAATATAGTCAAATGAATGTAAAAATATGGATAGAAACAGAACCCTTTATTAGCTTAGATGGAAAATAATTTTGATAAAACACTTGAAATGAATTCTTGAGGAAAATATCCTTTCTTCTTCAAAATCAATTTCTTTTCACAAAACATCATGCAATTTTAAAAGAAAGAGATTTTATTGAAAATAGTCATGAAATCTTTTGGAGGAAGCTTCATGAAAATAAGGCTTTATAAAACCGTAAAAATCCGTTCGGGCCATTTAAGTTAAAAAAAACATTCTTCGTACTTTTGTTGGAAAAGTCAAAAAGTACCTCGTACGAAAAACGACAAAGGATTCCTTTCGTACATATTACTAAAAACTCACCGAAGGGTAAAAATGGATTTAAACAATTTTAGGTGGATGGAAATAATATTACATATTGATGAAACATGGATGTGGATGATAAAATACACCCCAGTAAATACTTACGAATAAACAATCTCGGATAAATATGAGATTGTGATATTTTCCCTTACCTTAGGTCCGACTTGCTTTGTAAGTGTCCGAACCTCCTGTATAATGATTTAAATCATGTTATTGACTTATTCCAGAATCATATTTATTGTTATTATATCATATATGGTCCACTTATGACTTTATATTACCCGTTCTTTTGTAAATTTATGTTAAAGAAGCGTTTTGGGTAAAATCGTCTCATTTGTCGTTCGTGTTTTTAACTTGTAATTTTTCATATGATTACTTAGATCATTATTACTTAATTACAGAATATAAAACATGATTTATATATATATATTCAGAATATACATATATAATAAATCAGTAAATGGAAAGAAATACACCGTTCATGGAGACGGTAGTCCGTACGTACGCATGAACGCTGTTTTCGTTTCCTTATTGAATTGAATGGAATTAAGTAGATGACATACATATAAATATAAATAATTCCAGTATCATTATTATGTCATATATTTCATTAGAACTTATTATATATACTTTATAATCATTCATGAATGGTTAATCATTGAGAATGAATCTCATCGCGTCGTGGAGACGGTAGTCCGTACGTACGCACGAGCGATGATATCGTTCCCATGGTCGTGGAATTGTGTTGAAGTGTATGTATACTATTTCAGTATCAATATCACTTTATAATAATCATATATAGTTACTCATTAAACCATTATACCCATCAAATTAATGTGGTGGCGGAAAATAGATTACACCACGGCGTGGAGACGGTATTCCGTACATACGCACGCACGGTGATTTCCTTTTTTCCGTAGGATGGATAGATGGTGAAATAGGGTTGTTTCATACTTATAATAACATATCAGTATATGATTGATACTGATGTTATTACTTCATAATGAAACAACCTAAGAAGAAGAATTGGAAGAAGAAATAAAGATGAAAGAATTGGTAACGGTAATTACCTCTTCTTTGAAGCGCCTCTTTGAGACCTCCTCTTAGGGCACTAAAATTGGTCTTTGAGGAAGACCAGAACCTCTAGGATTATTCTAGGGAAGTGGAGAAGGGATTTTGGCAGAGGTTGGCCGAGCTTGAGTGCTCAAATTGGTGTGAGGAGGAGGGGGAGGAGGTGTCCTTTTATAGGGGAGGAGAGGGGCACCTTAGGAATATCTCAAAATATTATTTTATATTAAAGTCAAAATCGGTTTATAATGGTTCCAAAGGGTCTTATTTCGAATCTAAAGTGGGGATGGGTCGAAATCCTATCAACCAATAGAATTTAGACAAGTTTAGGATATTATTTTAACCTTATCAATTAGATTTAACCCTAAGTTAAATAATTTAACATTTACCGTGTCTTTTTGTTTTCTTTCACTATATGGTTAATACACTTACTATAACATGCCAAACGAACCCCAAATTGTTTATTATTAATATATATATCCTTATCTAAGTCATTTGGCCGAACCTTAGATTTTTAGGAATAAAATAACAATTAATAATATAATATTTGATTTAAAAACTATTTTGTGTCAATTTTGACACTATTTGATATATGATTTTTGTGAAAGTCATAACAGAATTAAATGTTCGAACCAAGTTGATTAAATCAACATTAATATATCATAGTAACCTAGAAAATTAGTGGAATTCATAAAAATTTTCAAATTACATTTATTTTGGTGTTTATAACATCAATTATGTCAATATTTCGTTAACAAGATAATTACTGCATCATCTTTGTGTCATAAATAAATTAAATTATTTGATGTCTAAAAATTACAAATAAAATACCATCATGTAGGAAATCCTTTTAGATTTCTAATGAATATTTACAATAGAATTTATCTTATGTATAACCCCATATTAAAAATGTTTTAGTAAATAAACTTTGATTTTAACTCTTTTAACCCTTCTTTAAATAAATTAATAATAAATGTCCTAATCTAACCCAAGTGGGCCTAAATGGTCATATTTTATTCCTAAGTTTGTTTTTGGTCGAATTACATTTGTCCAATAGAATTAGGACATGTGTTAGGGTAATATTAATATCATATTTACCCTTAGTTACCCCATTTACTATTAACCGCGGTAAAAAAAAAGTAAAAAGTTACTATTCACCAAAAATTATTTTCATCTCATTGAACCACATTTTAGTCCTTCATATTAACCGTGTCTGTCGGATTTTCAAAATTCTATTCACAGAAGCGGTAAAATTAAGTTTTATGCAAAATCCAGTTTTTTTAACCTACCACTTAGTAGTTTCACTATTCATCAAAAATTGATGTTTTTCAGAACAATGCCAAAATTTCATCCTAAGCTATATTTCATATTCCGAATTCAAAAATGAAATCTATTTTACCAAATTCATAACATAGAAGTTGTATTAATTAATTTTAAAATTAAATCCCGCTGTTAAAATAAATAGTGTGTTTTTAATTATAATTTAGTAATTTTCACTATTCATCAGAATGTGAAAGTTATCCGAAAAGTACCAAAATTTCACCTTAAGCTAAATTCGATACTCCGAATCCAAGAATGAAGTTCATTTTGAAAAATAAGATTTACAGAATTTTAAAAAGTGGTTATTACTATTCATAACGGCTAGTTTTAACAATATTTTAATAGCATATCATTGTTTCGTGAAACTCAGTATTACGTACCACACACGCTATCGAGGAAGGTTGTGATTGCGTGTAATGCAAGGCAAGTCAAGGATGCGTGTTGTGCAAGCTCCTTTTGGTGTAGCGTACAACACAAGACATTAGTGAAATAAAAAAGAATATTTTTCATAAAATATCGGGCTGTTACATTCTACCCCCCTTAAAATGAATTTCGCCCTCGAAATTCGTCGGGGTTATAAATGGTTTACTATTCGAAAGTTTCTTTAATAGAAACCCACATCGTAAAAAGGAATACCAAAACTTGGCTTTAATAACTAATGTATGAAATGTAACGATTACCCAAATAAACTAATCACTGGGTTTCCACATAGGTGAAAATATGGATATGGAAGAGAAATCTAAGCATCATGTTCTGATGGAGAGTGGTAGAGAACATGGCTATGGAAAAGCCAGTAATCACAAATCCATAAATTTGTGACGATCTAAGGTACCATCTGATTCATCAGGTATAAGAGAACTAGGACAACATTTTTGGTTTTCAAGATCATTTCCCTATAGTTAAAGAATTTGAATTAGAATAAATACTTACTTTATTTTGGTACAATCTCACTGTTGTTCGTGCCTTTAACAATTTCCACTTCATCTCTTAAATAAATGAAGTTGAATTTGTTATTCGTGAAGTGTTAGCAGATCATGTGATAGAATGACGGGTCATTCCATCTGTCTCAAAAGGTTAGCAAAATTTATATACATAAGTCGATCTATAGTGGGATTAATCATATATGGTTCCTAAAATGGGCTTATACTTCATATATCATACTGCTTAATATAATAACACTAGTTTCTACTAAACAGGGACTTCCTGTAGGTCAGTGGTAGGTGATAAAGGCCAGTCGCACTTCGGTTGTGGGTTCGATTCCTATAGCCTTGTCCGAAGCGATGGGCTGTCGCTCGTCCTGCAGGTTGTCCTTTTTCTAAAGCTATATTACTATAACATCCCATCAATAATATCGAAAATCTTCTATCCTTAAACAATACTAACTTATGTCCAACATAATACATTCCAATCTTTAGGCTTATCCATAATACTGCAGTCCACTCTCATAACATAGTGAAAACGATTACCAGAGATTTAATACCATCGTTGATCCCCATATATCATAAGATATGTTTTGTTGGTCACATTCCAAACATTCAAAGTCCTTAATCATGTATTCTTTTGAATACCCATAGAACCTTAGTGAAAACATGAATGTAGTTAAAAGTTAACACTTCCCACATACCAAAATCCTCAAAATTCTATATACTCAAACCATGATATCACTTAGTCCTTATATCAATCATGAGCTCATGCATACAATCAAACATATCATTATCGTCTTATCCCTTCATTAAGCGCATATCATCTACTTTCCAAAAATACTTGTACCATTCATCACATACTTTCAAAACTTAAGGAAAGACAACAATGTAACAATCCTTAGATGTCTATTTATCCCATAGTACCATGAGATTACTTATACAACATTACACTTAATAAACATGTAATCATTCCACTACATTCATTAACCATTGACCGAGCTTCAACAATTCTTTCATCTCACATATCATTTGTAGTCTCATCATCATCATCAACATAAATACTACCCATACGACCATACTGATTCTCTTCATGAGACTTTCCCTTAGGGCATTGGTTTGCATAATGCTCGTACATTCCACATTTAAAACATTTAACCATTGTTGATGTCGTAGCAATACCATTATCATCATCCATGTTGTTAACTGAACCTTTTCCTTTGCATTTACTTGCTTTGTGTCCTTCTTTTCCACACCCAAAGCATCTTCCAGTTCCTTTGAAACATTCTCCTTGATGCCTCTTCCCACATGATTTACATAGGGGAAATTGAACTTTCTTTCCTCTATGATCATCATGAAACTCCATCTTTCTCTTATTAGCCGAGTCAGGAAACTTACCAAATTTTACTTTATTAATCATATTATGAGATTGCTGATTCGGCATAATAATGATGTTTGGACTTCCAAATCCCATTTCATTTGGTTGCTCATAAAAAATATCATTCCATTGTCCAGCATATCCTCCATTATCATGAATCACCTTGTTTCCATCCATTTTCTAAAACCCAAAAAGAATAGTGTGAGTGGCAAAAATCATGCTAGGGAAAACAACATAATAAAGGGGGAGTATCCTCAAAATCTAATATCTTAGGTTAAATTCTATGATCGTTACCGTAGTTCTAGGACTATATCTTATACGTATACTTATCCTTAGGGACATCCCTAGACATACGTTAGAAATATCTCTAGGGATCTCACTAACGTTTTCGCATCCTAGTTTCCAAAGGTTGACTAAACCTTTCCTCTGATACCAACTGTAGAGACCCGTATCTTGACGTACATAGACTTTACATTACTTTTGCGGAATACTTAGTACATAACAAAAACACACACTAAAGGATCGTAATAGTTTAGTGTCTTTGGAAACTCGGAACGTAATCTTCTAATCGTGGTGAAAGTTCTTCAATATCTCCCATAAAGGTCATCCCTTTTTTTTACCTAAAACCTTTCTTTATATCCTTTGGAAAATAAAACATAAAAGGGTGAGCTCAAATGCTCAGTAAGGGTATACAAAAGAAAAATCAATCACATTATATTTATAAGAACATAACTTTTGGAAATCTTAACCTGCAAAAGAGTGCATAATTTCATAACATGGGATAAATCATAGAAGTGAAATGTAATCCCAATAATCATAACTTAAAACATGAAACTTTGTGGCATACACACATAATCATAGAGAATCATTTCTTGTTAGTCAAGACTCAATGCCAAGACTATCTTAGTGGACAAAGTCCCTTTCTGAATCGAGTAACCCTCGTTTCAGTCCTGTTTCTCTGAACCGGTATAACCTACCATTTCAGCCATGTCTATCTCATGAGATATAAAATCTTTACCCAATGCATTGGAGGGAGATATAGGTCCCACCCATCTTATAATGAATCTTTTCTTATGTGTGCCACATAATCATAAACCATACATCACAGCGTAACCCTTGTAATAAAAATGGGATTCTTAAACAACATGACATTATAAAACAATTCATATAAGATAAAGGAATTCATAAACATAATTCCATCACAATATAGTCAAATGAATGTAAAAATATGGATAGAAACAGAACCCTTTATTAGCTTAGATAAAAAATAATTTTGATAGAACACTTGAAATGAATTCTTGAGGAAAATATCCTTTCTTCTTCAAAATCAATTTCTTTTCACAAAACATCATGCAATTTTAAAAGAAAGAGATTTTATTGAAAATAGTCATGAAATCTTTTGGAGGAAGCTTCATGAAAATAAGGCTTTATAAAACCGTAAAAATCCGTTCGGGCCATTTAAGTTAAAAAAAAACATTCTTCGTACTTTTGTCGGAAAAGTCAAAAAGTACCTCGTACGAAAAATGACAAAGGATTCCTTTCGTACATATTACTAAAAACTCACCGAAGGGTAAAAATGGATTTAAACAATTGTAGGTGGATGGAAATAATATTACATATTGATGAAACATGGATGTGGATGATAAAATACACCCCAGTAAATACTTACGAATAAACAATCTCGGATAAAAATGAGATTGTGATATTTTCCCTTACCTTAGGTCCGACTTGCTTTGTAAGTGTCCGAACCTCCTGTATAATGATTTAAATCATGTTACTGACTTATTCCAGAATCATATTTATTGTTATTATATCATATATGGTCCACTTATGACTTTATATTACCCGTTCTTTTGTAAATTTATGTTAAAGAAGCGTTTTGGGTAAAATCGTCTCATTTGTCGTTCGTGTTTTTAACTTGTAATTTTTCATATGATTACTTAGATCATTATTACTTAATTAAAGAATATAAAACATGATTTATATATATATATATTCAGAATATACATATATAATAAATCAGTAAATGGAAAGAAATACACCGTTCATGGAGACGGTAGTCCGTACGTACGCATGAACGCTGTTTTCGTTTCCTTATTGAATTGAATGGAATTAAGTAGATGACATACATATAAATATAAATAATTCCAGTATCATTATTATGTCATATATTTCATTAGAACTTATTATATATACTTTATAATCATTAATGAATGGTTAATCATTGAGAATGAATCTCATCGCGTCGTGGAGACGGTAGTCCGTACGTACGCACGAGCGATGATATTGTTCCCATGGTCGTGGAATTGTGTTGAAGTGTATGTATACTATTTCAGTATCAATATCACTTTATAATAATCATATATAGTTACTCATTAAACCATTATACCCATCCAATTAATGTGGTGGCGGAAAATAGATTACACCACGGCGTGGAGACGGTATTCCGTACGTACGCACGCGCGGTGATTTCCTTTTTTCCGTAGGATGGATAGATGGTGAAATAGGGTTGTTTCATACTTATAATAACATATCAGTATATGATTGATACTGATGTTATTACTTCATAATGAAACAACCTAAGAAGAAGAAGTGGAAGAAGAAATAAAGATGAAAGAATTGGTAACGGTAATTACCTCTTCTTTGAAGCGCCTCTTTGAGACCTCCTCTTAGGGCACTAAAATTGGTCTTTGAGGAAGACCAGAACCTCTAGGATTATTATAGGGAAGTGGAGAAGGGATTTTGGCAGAGGTTGGCCGAGCTTGAGTGCTCAAATTGGTGTGAGGAGGAGGGGGAGGAGGTGTCCTTTTATAGGGGAGGAGAGGGGCACCTTAGGAATATCTCAAAATATTATTTTATATTAAAGTCAAAATCGGTTTATAATGGTTCCAAAGGGTATTATTTCGAAGCTAAAGTGGGGATGGGTCGAAATCCTATCAACCAATAGAATTTAGACAAGTTTAGGATATTATTTTAACCTTATCAATTAGATTTAACCCTAAGTTAAATAATTTAACATTTACCGTGTCTTTTTGTTTTCTTTCACTATATGGTTAATACACTTAATATAACATGCCAAACGAACCCCAAATTGTTTATTATTAATATATATATCCGTATCTAAGTAATTTGGCCGAACCATAGATTTTTAGGAATAAAATAACAATTAATAATATAATATTTGATTTGAAAACTATTTTGTGTCAATTTTGACACTATTTGTAATATGATTTTTGTGAAAGTCATAACAGAATTAAATGTTCGAACAAAGTTGATTAAATCAACATTAATATATCATAGTGACCTAGAAAATTAGTGGAATTCATAAAAAGTTTCAAATTACATTTATTTTGGTGTTTATAACATCAATTATGTCAATATTTCGTTAACAAGATAATTACTGCATCATCTTTGTGTCATAAATAAATTAAATTATTTGATATCTAAAAATTACAAATAAAATACCAACATGTAGGAAATCCTTTTAGCTTTCTAATGAATATTTACAATCGAATTTATCTTATGTATAACCCCATATTAAAAATGTTTTAGTAAATAAACTTTGATTTTAACTCTTTTAACCCTTCTTTAAATAAATTAATAATAAATGTCCTAATCTAACCCAAGTGGGCCTAAATGGTCATATTTTATTCCTAAGTTTGTTTTTGGTCGAATTAAACTTGTCCAATAGAATTAGGACATGTGTTAGGGTAATATTAATATCATATTTACCCTTAGTTACCCTATTTACTATTAACCGCGGTAAAAAAAAGTAAAAAGTTACTATTCACCAAAAATTATTTTCATCTCATTGAACCACATTTTAGTCCTTGATATTAACTGTGTCTGTCGGATTTTCAAAATTCTATTCACAGAAGCGGTAAAATTAAGTTTTATGCAAAATCCAGTTTTTTTAACCTACCACTTAGTAGTTTCACTATTCATCAAAAATTGATGTTTTTCAGAACAATGTCAAAATTTCATCCTAAGCTATATTTCATATTCTGAATTTCAAAATGAAATCTATTTTACCAAATTCATAACATAGAAGTTGTATTAATTAATTTTAAAATTAAATCCCGCTGTTAAAATAAATAGCGTGTTTTTAAGAAACAATATATATCAAAAGATTGACACTTGATTATGTCTGGTTTAAATGTGAAATTACAACCAATGACCAACATTGTATTAAATTGTAAAAATATATTCTAAATATACTTTAAAACCACTCAAATTAATAATTTATCACTATTAATTGTTTCGATTAAAAAAGTTGTTTTTAATTATAATTTAGTAATTTTCACTATTCATCAGAATGTGAAAGTTATCCGAAAAGTACCAAAATTTCACCTTAGGCTAAATTCGATACTCCGAATCCAAGAATGAAGTTCATTTTGAAAAATTAGATTTACAGAATTTTAAAAAGTGGTTATTACTATTCATAACGGCTAGTTTTAACAATATTTTAATAGCATATCATTGTTTCGTGAAACTCAGTATTACGTACCACACACGCTATCGAGGAAGGTTGTGATTGCGTGTAATGCAAGGCAAGTCAAGGATGCGTGTTGTGCAAGCTCCTTTTGGTGTAGCGTACAACACAAGACATTAGTGAAATAAGAAAGAATATTTTTCATAAAATCTCGGGCTGTTACAGAGCCACATAAGGTGAAGGGTCGAAGTTTAAGGGAAAGTTGCCAAAATTGTTGGTGGTTCGCGATGCAGATCGGCGAAGGGGACCCGCGATGCTGACCGGGGCCCTGGATACGGACGCGCCGCGATGCTCCGCGTGGGTGAGGCGCGACGTGATGCTTTGGGGTCGCCGCCTATAAATAGGGGGGTCGACCTATTTTGTCTTCACGCGACTTATTTGTCTTTTTGTGATCTCGATTTCACGAAGCTCCACGTACTCCGCGCCAACTCTCCGCAAACCGAGCTTCGCGGCGAACTGCGGGTCTCCGACTCCGCGTCCGCGCCATGCGAACTTCTGTTTGTTGGCCTAGGCCAAACTTCACGGCTTGGTCTCGTGACCGACCTTCATGATCCGGCTTTTCAATCCATTATGAAAAAATTCTTTTCTGAGTGCCAGAATTGAAATGGCCCATCAAGAAGCTATATTGGGGGTTCTTGCAAATGCTGCCCATCGAGCTGAGATGGCCAACCGTCCAGTCCTTGGGGAGATGGTCCGAAGCCATTCAGACCACGCTTCTTTGAGAAATCTGTTATAGGAGGGTCAGAAGAATTATCCGTAGTGTAAGAAGCAGCCATTGTACGGCTTCGGGTTGAGGGATGACGTCTTCATCCCTGAGGCGAGTAGGAACGAACTAGCTTGCTGGTTCAGGAGCACACCATGTCAGCACCAATGGTTCATGGTGGCCGATGGTCATGCGCAAGAGGACTTCACACCCGTTACCACTGATTGTCTCTACAACCATGTAAACGATATTGACGTGAATCCACTACAACCGGAGACGTCCCCTCCGCTCTACCGTACCATGCTGAAGGCGGATTTGCAGGATTCGAAGAAGGGATGGTCCGATGAGTGGGACCTGTGCTAGGGCGACAACTTTACTGATGACTATTCCTGGGCCTTCTGGGTAGGCGCCTCATGTGAGGAGTTTGGATGCCACAAGCCAACGGGTGGCAGAGCTGCAATGCTCTTTTGACGAGGTCAACCCGTCCATGGGGGGAGTCGACGCCCAGATATTGTAACAAACCAAAAACCTTTTATTGGTACTTTCATGCTTCAATTTCTTCTTTCTTTGTTTTGAATGCCGTAGAAAGCACGATTTCCACTGTTTGAATTGCCTCGTTACATCCCTACAATGTTTATGGGACGTTCGTTGATAATTCCCCAAGCCCACGTGGTTTGAGCCCAATGTGAGAAACAGGAGACAGTTACCTTCTCGTCCCACCTAACATAGGAGTGGAGACCATGCTCTGGGCATCCGGGATTTGGATTACCTGTCCGGATTTCCGAAAGATCGGTGGGTCCTGACAGGAGAAGGATCATTTCAGGACAACCGAATTAATGTTTCTTCAGCGTACCCTCATGCACGAATGGTGCAACACCATGGACCTTGGAATCAGTCCAAACAGATGGAAACAAGAAGCGTGAATTACGATGCCTAAGATTCGGAGCAGTGTGGAGATGGCGTGACAATAAAGGACAACCGTTAACCATGGTGGGGAAGCGGTATCCTTACTGCGTTAGCCTGTAATGGGGACAAAAATGAGGGTCGACCGTTTACCATGTTCAAAACACCGGACCATGTCACAAATATTGTCGGTCAATCTTTCAGGACATTGACCCAGGATAGTTGGCGGACCATAGGTCAAACATCCTTACTGTTAGGGGGTCCTTCCAAACATGACCAGTCTTCCGAAACGTTGGCCCAGGACGGTAGGTGAGCCGATGCGGCATGAGACCAGGCCGTTAGGGGGTCCCGTGAGACATGAAAGGGGACGAGGGTCCGAATAAGGGGCACACAAAGCGTGGAATATAGAGTGATGTTTTGTCTGAACAGAATCCAACACTTAGGTATTTACACCACCATGGTGGGAGTACACCATATGGGCGCATTGGTTTGATCATGGATCATTCCTTATTTTAGATAGGGCCTCTCTGGAGAGGGGATTTACCACTTCCCAATGTAATCTTGGGGCATTCTGAACTTGTTCAGGGCAGAGTCATAATTACACGGTCACCTATGAGGGGTCCGACTAGGGGGAGGAACAAGATTTTATGATTCCTGTGGCTGGACCATAGGGGAAATGCATGGGTGTCCCTACATATCCCATAAGGATGGGAATCAAGCCATACGTAGTTCTGGAAGCACAGTGCAGTCAAAGACCAACACTGGCAGGTGAAATGCTCTCTGATAGAGGCTCTGGTGCATCCCATGATTAACATGTGGCATCCTGAGCTTGTTCAGGGTAGAACCGTAGTTTAGTGTCATGCGTTGAGGACACATGGACTCATGTAGTTTAACATCATACGATAGGACGTGGAATAAAATGGAAGATCCCTGGGAGTGTGTGGTGCGGTAGACATGATACTGACATGAATGAGGACTTGGAGTCCAAATCGCACCATGTACCCCCGGAGGAAACTCTTCAGGTCGAGGGACCAAGAGTGAGGATTAGGCTGGGCCTGAGGCAGAGTGGTCAGGTGTTCCTACGTACCCCACGAGGATGGGAATCAAGCCATACGTAGTTCTGGAAGCGCAGTTTAACATCATGTGGGATGATGAGAAGCATGGCCGTGTTGGGACACATCCCGCGAAAACTACTAAGCCCACGTGAGTCGTGCTCGGTGTGGGAAACAAGAAGTAGTGGTTGGAATTTCCCGACACAAAAAGGGGTAGGTTAGGGCAAAGGGACGCACGGTGAATACCGGCCCAATGACACTAACACGGTCATTTAGTGCACCTAGATGTGCGAAGGGAGAAGGAGTTGAGTATGATGGAATTCCACTTGAACATGAGGAAGTGGAAATGTGTGAATCACGGCGCTCGAGATTCAAATCACGATGATGACAACGTGACGATGGAGGATAACTGTTGACCGTGGCGGAAACCCAGCATCCATATCACGTTATCCTAGAATGGGGACAAAAAATGAGGGTTGACCGTTGACCATGTTCGAAACACCGGACCATGTCACAAATGTTGTCAGATATCTGTACGGACGTTGGAACGAAACGATTGGAGGGCCCTTAGGTCCATCATTCATGGAGAGACCTTAAGCCTAGTATCCATGTCGTATGAGGTTCCTTTTGGACGTGGAAGAGGATAGGGATCCAAATAGCGAGCTCACGAAGCATGGTCATGGGATGTGGAGGATGTCCCTATGAAAATCCCACACTTCGGGCTCTTTGTCAAAACACATCTGAATAAGGCAATGAGACGTATTAGATAGAGGGGGCAGATTCCTTTCGAATAGGGAGATTTTAGTTTAGGGTCGTAGAATTCAGACCATGGATGGGAGAAGACATAAGAGGCACATGGTGGAGTAACTCAAACACCTAGCGTGAATGGGAATAGGGGGTGTGTGTGGTGCGATGAACAACCCGACGTGAATGAGGACAAAATCCCATATCACACCGCACGACCTCCTTAAGAGAGGTTTTTGGTCAAGGGACCGAAAGCGAATGTTAGGATGGTCCCGTGGGGAAGTGCCAGGGTGCTCCTACGTATCCCATGAGGATGGGAATCAAGATGAATGTAGTTCTTGATGGACTTTAGACCATAAATGGGTAAAGGGAGCATGGGACACATGGCAAAAAAACCCGACATGAAGGATGACCTAAGCCCTACTTACCATGCGTTCTCTGGGGAAATGCTCGAGTCGAGGGACCGAACAAAAATGTTAGGCTGGGCCCGCAAGGAAGTTCTCGGGTGCTCCTACGTATCTCATGAGTATGAGAATCAAGCCACACGTAGTTCTTAAAGGTGACATGGAAAGATACCAGTGCCAAGGGAAAAGGAAAGTGCGGTCGTGGCCCTTGCACTAAAAGAAGCGGAATTTGATAAATCTTGTTTGTCCTTTAAGGTGAGTGGTTTTTTTTTGTGAAGCGGCAGGCCTAGAGTAGTAGGCTATGGTGTTGCCACAAGGATCAAGCCGTGATGGGTATTGAAAAATGGCATGGCACGTGACCAATACCCAACGTGATGTCCTCTACAACGAGGTCACCACAATGCAGTGCCATTTTTCGTCATGCGGCCAGGACGATAATGTCACAGTTTAGGGTCATATGATAGGACCAAGCATGCATTTTATCGTCATGAAGTGCAGACGTAGTAGAGAAAATTCTATGTGGGGAACGTGCATAGTGTTATAAAACACAATTGATGGAGACATGATCCCACATCACATTGTATGCCACTTGGAGAGGGAGACCTTAGGTCGAGGGGCCTATATAGAGATAAGAGGTGAAACATGGGGAGATACGAGCTCCCTAAATGGGTTTTACCCAATGACAGGGCGTCCGGGAGGTCCTACGTATCCCATGAGGATGGGAATCAAGCTGAACGTAGTTCCGGATGGATCTTAGTTTATGGTCTTAGAGCTCGGACCATGAGTGGTAACAACCTCCCAAGTTAGCGTAGACGTCAACCCGATCCCTAAGCCCATGTGAGTTAAACTTGGCTTGGGAAACAAGGGGGGAGATCCTTATCCCAATACTTGGGGCGTCCATCAGAGGGGAGTCGGTAGAGAGCCCCGAAGGACACCTTTTACATGGCTTGTTTCCCAAACGCGCAAATGTGCACGGAGGAAAAGTTCCAATAGTTCCGAGATTCTACTTGGACACGGTGAAGTGATGAAGGGTGTGAATTGTGTACCCGACATTTTGGGCTTAATGAATTGGCGTGGCGATAGAGGAAAACTGTTAACCGTGGTGGAAACGCAGCGTCCATATCATGTTATCCTGACGTGGGAACAACAAACGAGCATCAACCGCTGACCATATTCGCAACGCGGGATTTTATCGATTTGTTGTCCGAAACCCTCGGGGGAGTTGGCACGTAATGGTAGGAGAGCCCTTGGGCGTAGTATCCAGGTCGTTCATCGGGGTCCCTCCAGGTGTGAAAGATGATGGAAGCCCTGATGCAGGGATACACAATGCCTGGAAAGCGGGTGCAGACGTGTCCGAGTAAATCTTGGCATTCCAGGTAATAAACCAGAGTACTCTTAGGCACATTGGTGAACCACGGAAAAGGGATTGATGAAACAGATCAGGAGGGAGAGTTACATGGTGTGGTCATTACGAGACCGACGTGAATGAGGACATAACCCCACACCACACCATATAATCCTCTCAAGGAGGAAGGGTAGGCCAAGGGGCCAAGATGGGATGATGATTCCGAAGAGATATGGCTGGACCAGAATCCTAGACATTTAGGTGGTAATACGTATCCCATGAGGATGAGAATCAAGCCACCCGTAGTTCTCTAGATGTATTTTAACGTCATACAGGATGAGGGGGGTGGGGTAATATACCCCCAAACAAGGGAGGTGTACTGTACGGCGAAGAAACCAACATGAATGAGAAAATAACCTCACGACACACCATACACTCCTATAAGAGAGGACCTGGGCTGGGGCCCGAAAAGGCCAAGGGGCCTGATGGTTAGGCATTGGTCAGGAAGGGTTGACCTGCTTTCAGTTTAATGTCTTGCAGTGAGGACAAGGGCCGGGGACCCGAGGAGGCCAAGGGGCCAGAGGCTGGGCCTCGTAATGGAAAGCGTACGAAACAGTACATGATCCCTAAGTAAATGAGGACATAGTCCTACACCACACCGTACACCCTGGGTAAGAAGTTGGGCGGAGGGGCCCGAGAATTCCAAGGGGCCTAAGGTCAGGAATCAGTTAGGAAGGCCTAATGGGTCTGCAGTTTATCGTCTTATATGAGGACGGGGCCGGGGACCCGAGGAGGCCAAGGGGCCTGAGGCTGGGCCTCGTAAGGGAAGGCGTACGGCATGGTACATGATCCCTACGTAAATGAGGACATAGTCCCACACCACACCGTACACCCCTTATAGGGGAATTGGGGCCGTGGGCCCGACCGTTAGCACCACCCGGGGGGAAGTTTGTCACATCGGGATGGGGTAGAATGAATCACTGCACTCGATGTTTGGGACATCTCGGGGTGGACCCGAAGATCCAGGACACTGTTGACCATGTTCGAAACACAGTGTTCCTATGGTGACCTGATATGGGAGCAACAAATGAGCATCGACCATTGACCAAATTCGCAACGCGGGACTTGTATCGGCTTGTTTCTTGAAAACCCTCGGGGGCGTTGGACCGTATCAGTAGGAGATCCCTTGGACGTAGTATCCAGGCCATTCTTGGGGGTCCCTCTGGGTGTGCAAAAAACGATGGAATCCCAGTCAAGGAGTGGGTGAAGCATAGTTGTATCCATCCACGAAAGTGGAAAACACCTCCAGGGGAGATGTGCAGCCGGGTCGAGGCTTTCTCGATGTGAGTTGGAGCAAAAGTGTGCACCCTGCCATATGTCTTGACCCAAGGGGATGATTTTGGCTTTCGGGCTGGGCCAACCGACAAAATGTCCGTGCGTTCCTACGTATCCCATTAGGATGGGAATCAACCCATACATAGTTCTTGAAGGTCATGAAGTTTAGCATCATGCGGTGAGGACGTGGGAGGATAGAAGAATGGGAGTGGGCACATGGTGAAACCCTTACAACCCTTGTATGAGTGGGGTTAAGAATGCCTAGTCCCCACTACACAAAGATCCTCCAAGGAATCTATTCCCAGGGGGGATAGTGGAAGAGAAAAGCTTGGGGCTGGGCTCGAGACGAGGCGTCCGGGGGTTCCTACGTATCCCATTAAGATGGGAATCAAGCCGCACGTAGTTCTTGAGATGCAGTTTAACATCATGCGGGACAAGGATGCATCTCATTTTGGGATATGTAGGGCACGACAAGTAATCCAACTTGAATGAGGACGTAGTCCCACACCATACCGTACAATCCCACAAGAGGGTAAGTCGGGGAAAACCGAGGGGCATGAGGCCGGACCGCGGTCAGGGAGACTTGACAAGCTTGTGGTTTAACGTCTCGCAGTGAAGACGAGGGTCGTGGGGCCGAGGAGGCCAAGGGGCCTGAGGCTGAGCCTCGGTCATGAAGGCCTGGCTGGCTTGCAGTTTAACGTCTTGCAGTATGGATGGGGGCCAGGGGCCCAGGGAGGCCAAGGGGCCTGAGGCTGAGCCTCGGCCAGGAAGGCCTGACTGGATTGTAGTTTAACGTCTTACAGTAAGGACGAGAGGAGATCTTATTTTAAGGTCATAGATCTCGGACCATTCTACAGTTTATCATCTTGCAGGACGAAGATGCAGTTTAAGGTCGTGCAGGACCTTACAGTTTAAGGTCGTGTTGGACCATAACATGCAGTTTAAGGTCATGAAGGACCATTCTACAGTTTATCGTCTTGCAGGACGAAGATGCAGTTTAAGGTCGTGCAGGACCATACAGTTTAAGGTCGTGTTGGACCATAACATGCAGTTTAAGGTCATGCAGGACCATTCTGCAGTTTATCGTCTTGCAGGACGAAGATGCAGTTTAAGGTCATGTAGGACCTTACAGTTTAAGGTTGTGTTGGACTATAACGTGCAGTTTAAGGTCATGTGGGACCATACAAGATCAGGCGAAGTATCTCTTGAGGAACCTAGCATTGGTGGGAGGGGTTATGTGTTCTCCATCCACGGTCACTAAGGAGTACGCCCCGTTGGGGTAAACCTTATGGATGATATAAGGCCCTTCCCATTTGGGTTCTAACTTGGGTGAGTTCCTACCGGGAATCATTGGTGCTCGAAGGGCGAGTACTAGTTCGCCCTGTAGAAAAGAGCGGAGACGAACCTTCTTGTTGAAGGCCCTAGCTATCTTATCATGATGCCTTTCTAGATTGTGCAGGGCATGAAGTCGGTTCTCTTCCAGTGCTTCTAATTCATCTAGATAGATTTCGGCTACCTCATCTGAAGTATGGTGATCATAGACTACACTTCGTAACGATGGCAGCTGGATCTCAATGGGTAGGATGGCCTCAGCTCCATACACCAGGGAATATGGGGTCACCTGGGTAGAGTTGCGAGTAATCGTCCGATAAGCCCAGAGGGCGTTGGGGAGCATGTACGGCCAAATTTTCTTGTTCTGACTAACTATCTTCTATAGAATGTTAGAGAGGGTTTTGTTGAACGCCTCGATCTGTCCGTTTTCCTAAGTGTGGTAGTGGGAGGTATGGTTCGAACGGATGTCGTACTTGGCGTACAATTTCTTCCGTTCATCCACTCGGAGGTTGGTGTTGTTATCAGTGAGGACGGCATGATAGACCCCAAACCGGTAAATAATATTGGAGCTCACAAAGTCGATGATGGAACGGGCCTTGACCTCTTTGAGTGGAACTGCCTCTGCCCACTTGGAGAAGAAATCTGTACCAGTCAGGATGAACCTACACTGGCGAGATGTTTCCGGTGGATACAGTCCCACTACATCAAGTCCCCATACCGCAAACGGCCAAGAGTACATGGTGGGGTGGGGGGGCTCCGGCGGCCGATGCAGGAATTTGGCGTGAACATGGCCCGCATGGCATCTCTTGGGATACCCAATACAATCGTGGATCATAGAGGGCCAGAAGTACCCCATCCTACAGATTTGATGGGACAGCTTCAGCCCAGCTTGATGGCCGCCACAGGAATCGGCGTGAACCTCTTGCATTACTTAAGGTATCTCTACTCCTTGGATGCAACAGAGGATTCCATCGAAGCTCCGCTTATAAAGGATCTGTTCATGACTGGGGCCGCTCTGGAGGGTAAATTGCAGCGCGCAATGTCGGATTCGCTCGTGCTCGGCCCGGTCGTCCGGGAGGTGACTATTTTGGAGATACTTGACAAAAGGTGCCCTCCAGTCGGGAGTGGCTTCAACCACTATTTCTGATGAACTCGGGACCCCTGACGTGGAGGGTCCGGCTGTGAGATGACTTACCCGTAGGCCATCATTGTCCTATTGGGTGATGGGGGCAATGACTCTCCGGTGTGCCACATGTATGATCAAATCATCTTGATCGGGTTCTGCGAGCGACACGGCCAAGCCAACCAAGGCGTCTGCTTGACCGTTCTGTGACCGTGGGACATGGGTAACCTCTGGTCGAGAAGAGAACTGGGCCATTAGGTGGGGCGTGTACTCCAGCAATGGTACAAGCTCCGACTTCCTGACGACGTAGTCTCCATTAACCTGTTTGATTACCAGCTCAGAATCTCCCTTCACATGTAGATGGGGCACATTGATCTCAAGGGCCAACTCGAGGCTGGTGATGAAAGCCTGGTACTCTGCCTTGTTGTTCATACAGCCTTCTGACAACAGGAATGAGTATGGAAGGATGGCTTGCTCCGGGGTAATGAAGACAATACCCAGGCCCACTCTGTTGAGCTTGGGATCGTTGAGCCTCCTACCGGTGGGGCTCCAGGAGGCGCCGTCGAAATGCATTTGCCAACATGGGACGACATGATCGACTGATAGGATCATCTCATAAGGAAAATCCAGGTCTAGGGATTGATCTGCGGAGGTTGTATGGGAAGCTATAAAGTCTACCAACGCCTGTCCCTTAATGGCCTTTTGAGGTACGAACCTGATATCAAACCTCTAGAGAATCACTGCCCACCGTGCTAGTCGGCTAGTCAGCATGGGGAAGTTCAGGATATACATTAGTGGGTCTACCTAGGAGACCAATTGCACCTCATGGTGCTGTAGGTAATGTCGCAACTTCTTCACGGTGAAGACGAGCGCAAGGTGGCTCTTTTCGATAGGGGAGTATCTGACCTCTGTATCGAGAAGCATGCTGCTGAGATAGTAGAGACTGTTCTCATTACCCTCTTTATTCTTCTGGTCGAGCAACGCACTGAGGGATCTTTCCAGGGCAGTCACGTAAAGGACCAGTAGCTTTCCGGAGATGGGTGGCATCAAAACCAGAGGTTGGAGTAGATACTGCATGATTTCCTTGAAGGTGGTCTGACACTCCTCATCCCATTCGTAGGCGGCGCCCTTTTTCATGAGCTGGGAAAAGGGTTTACACTTGCCGGCCAGATTCGCGATGAATCGGTGTATATAGGCTAAGTGGCTTTGGAGGCCTCGAAGCTCCCGAATATTGCTCAAGGGAGGCATTTGGCTGATGAACTTGATCTTCTCTAGGTGGATCTCAATGCCTCTGTATCTAACAACAAAGCCCAGAAACTTCCGAGAGGTGACCTTGAAGGCGCACTTCAACGGGTTCATCTTCAGGTGACGGGAAAAGAGGAAACTGAACACCTTATCGAGGTCTTTGAGATGGTCCTGGCACTGACATGATTTGACCACTAGGTCATCTACGTAGCATTCCGCAAATGTTTCGAGAATCGGCTTGAATATGTGGTGCATGGCCCTCTGATAAGTGGCACCTGCATTTTTCAAACCGAATGGAATAACCTGGTAGAAAATGGTACCTTGGGGATCCCTCAAGGCAGTGGAATCCTCGTCCTCGGGGGCCATCTGAATCTGGTTGTACTCAGAATACCCGTCCATGAAAGAGAGAGCTCAGAACCCGGTCGTGGCTTCAATCAATAACTCCGTCACCGGGAGTGGGAAGTCATCCTTTGGGCAGTGGCGATTAAGGTCGTGGAAGTCGATGCAGACACTGATCTGCCCATTCTTCATCCTGACTGGCACAATGTGGGAAAGCCACTTGCGGTACTGGACTTCCTTAATGAAGTTGGCTTTGATAATCTTGTCACCTTCGGCCTCAACCATAGCACCATGAGAAGGGTGCATCTTCCTGGGAGGCTGCTTAAACACATGATGTTTTGCCGGGAGGCCTAGACGGTGAACGGATACCTGGGGATCTAGTCCTGGCATCTTGTTGTAACTCGAGGTAAACATGTCATGGTGTTGTTTGAGGAAGTCTACGTACTACTGCCGCTCCTCAGGGAACATGGCTGCACTGATCAATGTGGGTTTCGGATCTGCCTCGCTACCAAGGTTCACCTATACCAGTTCATCAACCATGGTAGAGACGCCTTCCTCAAAGGTGGGGGGAGCATCCTCCAGGTCGTCCTGCCCACCTATGGGGGGATTTCCCATGACGGGAGATACTTCTGGGCTATCAACACCTAAGGGGTAGCTGGTGCCGGCTCGGGCAGTAGTGGTCATCATATCAGGACACTCACTCGCCATTGAGACGATATCAATGAAGGCAGTCGACCCTATCCCATCTGGCCTTCGGCCTAAGGGGCCACGTTTGATTATATCAAAGCAGTGGTGACGTGTCGGCCTAAGTCGGTGGATTCCAGCCCAGTGGAAGAGACATGTATGGCATACCACCGTTGTCATAAGATTGAAATTCTGGTACCGTACTGGGGTAGGAGGTTCCAGGATCACCTGAGCCATGTTGATGTAGGAGTACGAGGTGATTTTACACCGTCACTTGGACACGGGAAAATGCCTTTCCTGTGTACCCGAAACAAAAAAACATTGCCCCATGTCGGGGGTTGTGGCCTCCAATCAGTGGATCCGGAGGATGTCGGCGTCATCCATGCTTGCCAAGAGATCACTTGTGACCGGGGCGGGTTCATCCTCACTCACTAAGATTTTCTTATCCTTACTCTTGTAATAATCAGCATCCAGATAGCGGGCCTCACAAGAAGTGAAAGGAGACGCATCTCCTTGAAGCACGCCTACTGGACCGTTGAGTGAGTATTTGAGGCACTGGTGATATGACAGAGGGACCGCTGCATGCAGATGGAGCCATGGCTTACCCATCAACGTGTTGTAGGCAGTGTCTTGAGAGACGACCATGAACTCGGTGCTAGCAATTAAGCCACCGAACTAAGTCTTCAGGCGGATCTTGTCGACTGGGGTTTTCTCGGTCCTGTCGTACCCCTGGATTCTGAGGTCATAGGGAGTTAAATCACCTTCAGACAGACCCAGCTTCCACAACGTCCGAGTCGGAATTAGGTTGATTCTGGAACCCGTGTCAATGAGGTAGCGGCAGACTTCCACACCATTGAAGTGGCCAGTGATGTACCACATGCGAATATGCCCCTGTATAAGAGGGTCCTCATCTTCACCGGAGAACGAGATAACTTCCTGACATTAGGCGTTCTCAGTTGTCTCTGTATGGAAGGCTTCTGCAGCTGCTACCTCCGTCTCAAACTGGAGGGGGCTCCTTAGGGACTCGGCAAGTGCCTCGCGCATTTCGGATGACAGGAGAAGGGCCTCAAGGATAGAAAGCCTTGCTGGAATGCCGGCCAGGTGCTTCAGGACATCATACATTCATGTCAAACGCGAACCTCTGCCTACGGGAGGTCATTCGGCATTTGGAGGCATAGCGGGTCCTGCCGGTTGAACCGGCGATCGGCTAGTACTGGGTACATCCTGCTGCCTATTAGTTGAAGCATAGAGAGTAGTCATCAGACTAGGATCGGACAGCAGAGGCTGGCCTGTAGCCGGGCAAGACTGACTGTGATACGAACGAGGCAGCTCTCCCTGATCTAGTAGCACAAACGACGGTGGAGGTAGAGCTGAGGGCGTTAAATGGGGTTGCGCGTGCCGAGCTCTGCGCTGAGCCTGTTGTCTAGTCTCAGTAGCGTGCACGGCTTGGCTGAAAGTGTCCACTGACATACCTCGATGACCGGCGTGGTTGCGATTCCGCTGACGTTGACGTCGGCTGGAAATGTTGGGGAGGTTCTCCTAGCGCTCCCCCTCGTCGGGAGTTATATAGGGCTTTACCAGCTCCACAGTGTTAACCGAAGCATACCCATGGCTGTCGCTTGACGAGTCATCCACCACTGGGCGGATTCTGGGAGGAATCCCCATTTCAGGGGGCATAATGTCACCGAGAGTACGGGATGACGATGGCACCGGCGGAGCATGTTGCTTCTTCTTTCATCGGCGCGGCTTGCCCTTTTGGGAAGAGGTCGGATGTGAAGACGATGCAGAGGTACCAGCTACTTCTTCTGAAGGTTCTGGATGCTTCAGGCGTGCTCAGATGATACCATGGGCACAGACGACGGTTTTTCGAGACATCCAGTCGTCTTATTTCTGGGATCCGCGACTGGGAACCTGCTGCCACTCGCCTTCTCTTTCGCTACCGATCTCTAACCCTGCAAAGACACCCACCACCTATGTTGGTGCCGAGCCTAACTTGACTATGTTGTTATTGACCTGGTCTTGAATCTAGCCTTTAAACACATACAATTGCTTGAGGGTGTACCCCAGAATTCGATGATAAGGACAGTAGTTGGGGTGATCGTTGAGATTCGCCTCTGCCGGCCTTCTGCACTCGGGCAGGCGCACATTCCCTTGCTCTAGAGCACTTCGGAAGTAGCGAGGGACCTGATTTTCGTTAACCGAATAAGTCTGGTGCCTTCTTTCTGGATAGGGGGCCCTAGGGGCCTGGCCTTGATGAGGGGTCGGAGGGGCCTGCCAAGGAGGCGGCGCCTGATTGTCTCGCACGTGTGGAGGTGGCACATTGCACGGGGGAACCTGTCTATTCTGAGGTGGTCGCTGCTGGGAGAGAGCCTGTGCTTGAGGTGGGGGACCTCTGCAGGGTTGCGGGGATGTTGCCGCTAGCAGTAATTCCAGCTACCTAGGGGCGTCTCTTTGGGCCACCACGGTGGGTTTGGCTCTGGCGGTCCTCCTGGGTGGGATCATAGGGGGCAACAAACGTGCCTGACTAGCCTGTTGCAGAGCCTCCTTAGGGCGCTGATCCTTATCTAAGAAATCTATGAACCCTCCATTGTAGTTCTGGGTAATTAGGGAGGGTACCAGCTCCGTTTTGACGTTCCCCACACACATCATCAGTAATTTCTCTTGAGTCAGTGGCATATCGAGGGAATACGTAAGACCCTTCCACCGGGCGATGAAATCTGTGACTCACTCATCAGGCCTTTGGTTGAACTTGAAGAGGTCTGCAATGCTGGTCTTCCACGTGGTGGAGCTGAACTGGTATAGGAACTGCCGGAGGAGATCCTCCCAATCGGTCACCGATCCGATAGGGAGCTGGCTGTACTAGACAAATGCTGGACCTTCCAATGTCTGTATGAAACATCGGAGCTTGGCAGCTTCTTGCTGAGCCGGGTTCCCCAGCATGGGGCCACACCTGGAAGAAAAATGAGCCAAGTACTGCGGCGGGTCCCCTGTCTCGTTGAAGGGTGAGAAAGTGGGGTTCCCAAAACCCGGGGGTGCGGGCATATCATCCACACCCGTGGGATACGGCTTGCCATCCGGTGGGACTACCACCTGTCGTGTTTCCAACACTTCAAGGCGGGCTGTGAGTGCCGCTATAAGATCATTCTGGTGGGGGTCCCTGTCTTGACGAGGATCCCTGACCACAAGTGCGTTGCCAGGTTCTTCAACATGGTAGATGGCTTCGGTAGCTCGTGGATCAACTGGCAGAACGACCTGCGGGGCGACTGGTGGAACCCGGACTGGATTCTTCAGATTGCCCCGTTGTTCGGGGGGTTTGGCGAGACGTATCGCGCCCTCTGGCCGTAAGTTCCGGCTTCTGCCCTATATGTGGAAGTATCATGATCAAGATTTCCCGGAGGCATCTCACTGGGAGGGAAGTTGTTTCTGCCCTTGCTGCCCCGGCCTGGGATTACCATAGTCGGGTCGCCACTCTGCGGCGCGCTCAGCCAAGAGTTCGTCAACCAGCCTCTTCTGATCAGCAAGCTGCTGGCGTAACGGGGACTTCTCATGATCTTCGCCCTTTTTCTGCACAGAGGCAGACGGTTCATAGTGCTTGATAGTTCCGACGTACTCCTTACCCTTGCCGTTATTTCGACCGAGTACCAGCGACTCGGTGGGTACGGGGAGGCCTAGCAGGTTCCTCTGCTGACGGGTAACCCTCCCTGATGGGTCTAGAAGTTGCGGTATGCCCTCGGGGGGTAAGTATCCATCAAGTAATTCAAGCTCGTCTTTCTTGTCCACTACGTTAGCTATGTGGACCGCGACCCCTCTCGAGGGCATGTCCTCAATGTCGCATAACGAATCAGGCTGCCGTCGGATAGGGTCGAAGAGGAGAGCAGCATAGTGTCCCCAACCATGGACTTGCACATGGGGGTAGCTTCCCTGAAGATTATGCGGAGTACTATGAAACTCTGAACACATTTCCGTTGAAGGGCGCTCTGGTGGCCTGGCGACTCAGGGTGCTGGGCCACAAGGAGTGCAGCCAAATCGATCAGGTAGCATTCCTCGCTGATTTCTTCGAAGTGCTCTCGACTTCTGGGGTACACCACCCGCTCGTAACGAAGGTGGAAGTGTGTCGCCCATATGGTTCGACAAAAGCACCCCACTTCTTCAGGGGTAAGGGACTCTGGTGTGCAAAAGTTCAGCGCCGCCGTCGGCCAGAATTTCTCCGGGAAGTGATCTGCTACGAGAATACTCCAGAAGCTCCTGGGTTCAGACTTGGGGTCTGGAACTATATTGCCCCACTCATCAACCAGGGGCGGCTGAGGGACCGGTAGCGATACCGAGGCGGACCTTTGGGATAGTAAACTCGGTGGTGGAGAATACGGCAAACGAGCTAAGTAGCCGCCGAATTCCGGGCCATCCTCTGTAGAGTGAGGTGACCTGGCCACAATGTCACGATACGATGGGCTGATAGCCACAGCTTCCCGCACAGGAGTCGCGGTTACCGACGACAGGTCATGTCGTCGCTCTACCGCCGTTGGCCCCCAAAATAGCCCTCTGTGATCTCTGGTAGAGGTAGAGGGCGTTTCTGGTGACAATGCAAGTGATTTCATAGTCGAGACCTGCAGAATTCCTAAGATTTCTTCCTCCGAGATGTACCTGCGGAGAGAGATGGGAATCTAGTGGACCTCATATTCCGAGAGAATGAGGCTAACGCGCCTTGTTCATACCACAATCCTTGATACGAAGGAGCGAGGAGATGGTTCCATCACTGAGTCGCATTCCTCTTCAGAATCCGAGAAACGGGCAAGTTTGATCTCCACCCGGGCCTTCCTAGGATTCGTCTTGTGGCGGCGACGACCCGCTCTCCTGCCCCAGGGTGGCTCTTTGGGATAGGGTTGATCCCTAATAGGTAGCCTCAGGGTGGCGCTGGCACCATGGCAGAGAGGGCCCCCGCTCGAGATAGCCGAGGTGCGAGGGGCACCAGGGAAAATGTCGAAGGGTACCTGGGGAGGACCTCCATGGACAGCACCCATGTGGGCGGAGCCTCTGTTGGAATCAGCAGGAGCATGGTTAGGACCTCCATGGTCTATGCGGGTGGAGCGAGGCTGACCTTCACTTATCGGGTTGCTGGGGTGAGGTGGACCTTCACCGTTTGCAGAGAGGATGTAGGGAGGGCCCCCACATTAGAGAAGGACCGGATGGACAATGCCTTCAGATCGGAAGTCCGGGGCAGGAGGATGGACTCCATACCCTATATAGTGGGCGCAGGAAAGGTTTCCGCACCAAGGGTCGCTGCCGCGGGGTAGGTCTTCCTTCGGGATGGGGGTAGCACGAGGCATACCTCCATGACGAGCTTCAGAGCGGGGAAGGACCATGCTCTGTGGAGTAATGGTTCGGGGAGGGCCTCTGTACGGGGGGACATCACCACGGGTTAGTTCGCGGTGATCACCACTCAGGCCTGCAACCGGGAGAGTCACCCCAGCCTGCCCATGGGGCGGTTGGGGTCTCGATCCTGGTTTGGTGAAGGAGTGCCCCTACTCAGTATATGAAGGGACTCCATGATGCACGTCGGCGGTGGCTCGTGCCACTGTAGCTATTGACGTCGACGCATCTGGGCGAGCGTCCTAAACCTGGGCCTGGCGCTGAGGTCGGGTCAGACGAGCTGGCACATGTGGTGCAGGGGCATGGCCTGCCTGCTCTTCCTGCAGAGTCGGACGTCGGCACTGACACGGCCGAACGGGAGCCCTTGCCTAGAGCCCTTGGGTCGGGACCCTGAGCGGGCCGAGATGGACGACGCCCGCCTCATCAGCGTAAGGCGAGGAGACGTCAAGGAGTTCTAGGGACAGGCTCCCGAAACGGTTGAACATTGGGGTAGGGAGCAGGGGCTCCATGCGCGGCATGTTAGGGCGGCGTTGACGGCAGGGCCTGGATGCGTCCAGGTCTAGGCGGGCCATATCCCGCGTTGGGATGACTCCTTCCTCCTAGTACCTGCATACGAGGTTGTTGATCACCCTTCGCTGGATGACCTCTGATGGGGAAAGGGGAGGTGGGAGCCCCATATTCCGCGATGTGGCGGCCGTCGTGGTGGTAGCGGCGCCATGCGGGGTGGCTGTGGCGGTGTTTCCCCTGCTCCTGCATAGGCGATCGGGCGGTGATCGTGTCTTTGTAACAGCAACCTGGTTCCTGAGAAATGAAGGGATCAACTCATCCGCACTATGAGGAAAAGGATTGACAACCAGTTCCCCAACGTCCTTCTGTTAACCACGTCTGTAAGAAGGATCCACGCCAACACGCTGCAGAACGGAGTGCCCCAGGTTTTACTGCCCCGGCTTCTGGTGAGTTTCACGACAGGCCCACTATTTTCATGGCGGGACCAGGCACTAGATATCTGGATCCGGTGACACGTCAATCTACTGGTGTCTCGAACGATACTAATCTCCACATTGAGGAGAATAACTTCACTTCGGGTTCACCATTTCTGTTTCCGACGCTTTCTCCAGGGCGCGCACATCCGTCCGTCCACAGAGGAGGACGCACTGCACTGTTGCCCTGCGTTCCCGCTTTCCAAAGGTGGGCGACATTCGCTCCTTATTCAGGGACATCTTCTCCTTGATCGAAACAGGGTGATGGTATGTCAGTTCTTCCTTCTGTGGATTCCTCCTTAGAACTCATCACCTAGTCTGAGTCTCCCTCATAGATTTAATACGTTGTTCGTTAATCTCTTCACAGTGCCATGTTTCCATGGACACCGGTTAATTACACTACATCTTTCGGGACATTCCAAAGGGTCCGGTCAGGGCAGCAACCTTCAGTCAGGGGAGTAGTCACGTTGAGACATCAGTAGCGTGTCTGGATGCTGGGGAATCAGCATGTCTGTCTATTATCCCGGGTCATAATGCTTCTCGAGGGCGTGGAAGCCTGAGGCATCCCACATCGAGCGCGAGGAATTATATTCCATAGGCACATATCTGAGGTTTTCCTCAGCTTCCCATGTTTTACACAGGTTACGCCACAGGTTTAACGTCCAGCGGAGCCGGATCGGCCCGATCAGAGCATTATCTAGAATGGATCGGATTGAGTGATCTCCCTTGAAGGGGTGCCGATACCGGGACCAGCCCATGGGCGGCTGTGAAGAGGAACGTACCGTCACGGTCTCACCAGGATATGACGGTCCGGGCGAGAATCAGGGTGGATGATGGATAGACCAGTGAAGTGGAGGGGGAATGGCAAGGAGCCATCGCAAGGGCAATGGTTAAGTTGGGCTTGAGCCTTTAAGGGGCTTCCTACGTATCCCCGTGACAGGGAATCAAAGTCCGCGTAGTTTGGGATGGTGACGGTGAACCGGCGTGAGGGTGGACCATGGTCTGATGGGAATCATCAGTGAACTAGCGTGAATGGGGAGGACCAGGAGGGTCTTAGTGGTGGTGGGATTGAACCTCGTGGAGGCTTCCTACGTACCATGTCATGACATGGATCAAAGACCACATAGTTTAGAGGGTCTTCATCGGCGAACCAACGTGCAGGTGGACCTTGATCCGACGGGTGCTGGGCTTGAACCTCAGGAAGGCTTCCTATGTACCATTCCTTGACATGTATCAAAGACCTCATAGTTCAAATGGTTTAATCGGTGAACCGACGTGAAAGTAGACCCAGGGGTCCTCTAGTGGTGGGCTTGAACCTTGGGAATGTTTCCTACGTACCATGACTTGCCATGGATCAAAGTCCTCGTAGTTCAAAGGATTGGTGGAATATAGTTTAACGTCATGCGGGATGGTAGTGAACCCTGACGTGAATAAACAATGGGTGGTGGGCTTGAACCTCATGGAGGCTTCCTACGTACCATGCCTTGACATGGATCAAAGTCCCCGTAGTTCGGAATGGTGGTGGGTGTCGGCGAACCAATGTAAATGAGGGACCTTGGTCCAATGGGAAATGGGCTTGGACCTTTGGGAGGCTTCCTACGCACCATGACTTGACATGGATCAATGTCCTCGTAGTTCGGGTGGTCACAACGGCTTGCCGTCGGACTGGAATGCAGCTTAACGTCATGCTGGACGAAGGTAGAACTCGACGTGAATTGGATGACGGGTGGGATTGAACTTTGAGGAGGCTTCCTACGTACCATGCCTTGACATTGATCAAAGACCTCTTAGTTCAAATGGGTGTGCAGTTTAATGTCATGCGGGACAAGGGCATAGAGTTTAACGTCATGCTGGATGAGGGAATGCAGTTTATCGTCTTGCTGGATGAGGGTATGCAGTTTAACATCATGCTGGACGAAGGTATTGTCCTGGCCAATGCCAACTCTAAGCCCACGTGAGTCATGCTCGGTGTGAGAAACAGGAGACAGCAAGGACCTGAAGATCACGCCGCGAAGGGTGCGTTCGTTTGAAGCGAAGAGGGGCTTACGCATTAGGCGGGCCATGGTGCTGGGACTTACTCCAGGATGGAGTCCCGGAGTGCGACAAAGTGCAGAGAAAGATGGATTTGGGGCCAATGATGGGAGGTGCCTCGTTCCCTATCACGCCCTCCACTGACCTTGGTAGTGGGGATGTACGGAGATGCAGGGGTGCAGCCATCCGTTGGGGAACTAGGGTCGCCCTTCTCCTATGAACATTCGCCACTCCAATAAGGAGGATATCATCCCTTGTGGATGGGTGATTCCACTCATGTGGAGACGAGTGGCATAGAAAATGTTCGAGCTGGGGGGACCCTTCGTGAGAGGCATGAGGTCGGGTCACAGTTTAACGTCATATGTTGAGGACGTGGTGCTTGGAAGTTTAACGTCCTGCAGCTCAGACGAGGTGTGTTCACTCCACACCCCTAGGACTTACATAACCGGTACCCTATGGTCCTTGGGGGATGGAAGGTACTGGCAAGGCCATGGTCAAGGGGGGTTGTGGAGCGAACCATCGAGGGGTCCACGTTAGCATGGCTATGCGAAAAAGCAATAGCCGTTAGTGTGCCTATGCGAAGAAGCATTAGGAAAACCAATGCTACGAGTGGTATTTTCCGTGGGACTTTGAAATCACATCATGAAAACCTAGAGGGTCTCACGGGAAGAGGAATTTCCACGCAAAGGAGTGTGCTTCACGAAGCGGAGTGCCTTAGGCTTAGCATAGGGCATAAGTGTGAGTGGAGGGTGCTTCGCGAAGTGGAACAGTATTCGCGGAGCACTGTCTCGCGAAGAAGAGGTGCCACGTGAAACATGCTGCTGTGAAGTAGTGTGCTTCGCGATATGTAGAGATCCTGCCTTAGCATAGGGATCACTAGTACAGGTTGGGTGTTTCGTGAAGCATAAATGCTCCGCGGCTGCCCGAGTTCCCTTGGGAATCCCTCTCCTTCGCGAATGCCCTTGAGCTTCGCGAAGGGCATCCCTCTCAGAAGAGGGGCTCAAAACGAGATAAAGCAAACGCATCACGCAAAGTAGAAGTACCTCGTGGAGCTCATGATTCCCCGGGGCAAAGAGTGCTTCACGATTCGGGAGAGGAGAAGCCGAAAGGTCAGATTGTCCCTCTCTGGGACTCAGGGGTAGTCCAGTATTTATAGGTAAGGGGCGCCGCGAAGCAGAACTCGTGTGCCGCCTCAAGTGCTTCACGGCGTGCTTGCGAACGTCAATGTCGTTCGCGAAGAGGTACCACCTCCGAAGCTTCGCATCGGTCTCGCGAACGTCAAACTCGTTCGTGGAGAGTTCCCTTCTCTAGAGCTTCGCGGCTGGCTCGCGAATGTCAAACTCCTTCGCGGAGAGTTACCGCCTCCGGAGCATCACGAGACTGCGATGCTCGGGGTGCTTCGCGTCCGTGCTTCACGAGGCAGCGGGCCAGCCTTCTTTTCCATCCCTTCCTTTCGTGCTATATTTTGGCGCCAACAATCACTAAAACACAACTTCATAAAAAAATCAACTTATTAAATTATTGACAAATTTTTCACATTTTATTTTTATTTATATTCTTCCAAACATTTAATTTTATTTCACTGTTATTAACCGATTTTATTTGGTTAATTGAACAATGGGTGGGTCACATGATGGCACTGGCGAAGTCATACGACTTTGAAATTATGAATCTCCCATGCGTCACATGCTATCAAGCCCCAAAAGGAGAACTCATTTATCGATAAAAACATCAAATAAAACTGAAACTCAGCCCACACCTCGAGGGAAAATTTCGAAACCAAATAAAATAAAATAAAATATATTAACTAGATTTAATTAATAATAATAATAATAATTGTTTCAATATTAAAAACAAATTAATTAATTAGTTTTTTTTCTTAACACGAATAATAATAATAATAATAATAATAATACTCACAAAAGATATTATTATTATTGTCATTATGGAAATTTCATAAATTTTATTGAAACTTATTATTTTTATTTTATTTCCATTTCATTATTCATTACTCTTTATATGTCTTCCTTGAACACTGTGTTGACTGTGCGAAAAACCATGCGAGGTCGCGCGGTGACTCAAACTAGGTTGGGCGGCTTCGACCGTAGTGCGCTGGATGTTGTGAAGGACAAAAAATATTTTTGATGGTAAGAACTCAAAAATTTTAAGTCGGACATCAACCTGAGCTTCCAAATACCCAGAAAATTAATAAAATAATTTATTTTAAGATGACGGGTGTGACAATTCTCCCCACCATAAATATTTCTGTCTCCGGAAATCCACAACCCAGGCCGAGAACAAAAGTAGAAAAGGCACCCTGTTAAGTATCAAAGAGGATTCTCACAATCAACTAGTGAAAAATGCAAACGCATCATGCTTAGAGAAAGTGACTTAAATGATGAACTCAATAAACCCATAAAGAGATTTTGCTAAGTGTCACCCACCCCAACACGTTATAATACCTCCAGTTGATCAATCAAGGAAAGGAACTCTCTCACCCATGGAAACCAACTTCACAAATGGAAACATCTCAAGAATTATAAAACGAAAACCACACCATTTGGCTAAAATGATCAAATGAGAAAAAAACCAAGTCCAATGAACACTCTAAAAAATTATTACCAATCCATCTTTAGAAATATAACCAAAAAGTCAACATGGGGATGACCAAGGTGCTACCTGCCATTAAGAAAATACCAACACCCAAGAAGAGACTGAAAAACCAACACGGGGAGGTCCGAGCGGACTCCCCAGCATTATGAAAAAGGCCAACATCGGTTCATTCTAGAGACATTTGAACGAGACATGTTGTGGGTCTCCCCACCATTAGGACTGATAAGAGATATAAGAACATCAGAAAATTCCTGATAGTGATAAAAAAACCCTACCACAAGGGGTAGGGAGGGTCGGGGCCAGTTACAGGGGTTTCAAAACCACAACAGAAGATAAACCAACATCTCAACATCCATGGATGGCCACCATTCCACATTGAGACTAATCCGCCGAAACAGACCCCATACAGACCACTAAAAGCGATTACCTCTGGTGGGATGCAACCCCCAGGACTTTAATGTACGAGATGACCACGTTTCCTCCTAGTCAGGGAATCCTTACGCACCCAAATGATTTGTTCAGAAAGGAATAGCCACAGAAAATAATTTAAAATGCCTTTAATTTCAGCACTGACGACAGAAATAAAGTCAGGGTCTTATACACTTTCAGGGTTCCTAACCATGCACCAGTTTCACTCCGAGACCTATGGCTAGAGCCCTGATTTTTGAAGCATCTCTGGCATCATTGTCAGGCATTGAAGACTCCCGAATAGTGATTCTCATTTTTGGTGCCACACGCAACCACACTGCACCCGACACACACCATAAAACACAACACACCATGACACCCAACTACTCCCTCACGACACATCCACCAGAACAAGTTTTTATATGACGCACATGCATAAACTCTTCGCATTAACAATGAAACGTAAGAAGTAAACACGTACGACAAACACTATCCTTTGCTCAGAAAAAATAGAAATTCCCATGAGGACACACCCCTATGAAAACTGTGATTCTCGAAGGATTCAATGAAATACACCCTTTCTCTTAAAAGAGAACTCACGCTGCAAGGTGTCATCGAACATGACCCTTGCGGCCGATGAAAGCACCATAAGATTTTCAAGACATCGGTCAGCACCGATAACATTGAATCGACTTCACCCTTCCTCGATAAAATTCCTTTCAACACTTTCAGGGGAACCATCAAAAGCCACAATGTCAAACTTCATACCCAACGACTGAGACATCTCAAAAAGACCAAAACTCTGTTCAACTCCCCGCGTGTCTGTCATCCCACTGTGAGAGAATCCACATAGTTGTAAAAAGTAATGGTGGGATAAATTCTTTAATTCATGAAGAGAGTAATCAGATCAACTAGAGGGTCGACCAACGACAAATTGGTCGTGGTCACACTTCAATCGCATGTCAATGTGTTTTTGGGGGCGTAAACTAGTCAATAAAGAAATCCATGGACCCAACCAAGCTGGTCCAATGGTCAAGACATACCAAAAGCCAACACTGTATGTGCATGGGGAACCACTGTAAGGGCTTCCTGAAGCACTTTTCAAAATAATTCTTGAACTGCATGCTTGAATACCAACTTACAAATAAGAATTTAAACTCAAGACATGAATCACCCAAAAAGGATTCTCGGCTCAAAACGCCTCACATCCAACATTCCCAAAACACAAGGACACACCAAACAATCATTGGTTATTAACAGATTGAATTTTATTTTAACAGAACTTTTTTGGAAATAAACGAAGCTGGTGAGTTGCAGAAACACCAATGGTGTCCCATGGGCCTCGCACATGCATGTTCCCATGCCACACCGAAACCCACCTCATATCCGTCATGGAATTCATATGCTCGTGCCATTGAACATTTCTATTTCTATATACAGTCATGGATGTGATTTACCACAAGAACAACAAGAATCAAATACCAAACCATTCCATTATTCAAAAAAAACATAGAACCCACACATTTCAAACCTCATACATCTTTTTATTTTTAGAGTGCATGATTTCAAGACATTATTTTTCAAAACTAAATCATTTTTACATTAAAACAAAATTTACACAATTCCAGAAAAAAGAAACGAGGAATGGTGCAAGGGAAAACTGATGTCAAGAGGTGACTAAAACTTATGGTTGGTATCCATACGCCATTCACGCCACTGCCACCGAGGGTATACTAGGACAGAATCTCCGACTCCACATGTCTTGCCAAACACTACGAGCTGACTAGGACCACTTACCCTACTCTCTTTTCATTTCCCTGAAACAATACTAATCACGATGACAAAATACTCAATAGTCCTCAACTTACCCTGGTAACTCGAGTCTCTCCACGAGGTGTGCTGGCCAAGCACCTTACTCGTAACCAGAGCGTCGAGTTCCGACACCCTTAACTTTGGTCTACCATGACTCTATCCCAAAGAAACACTATCAAAAAGTGAAAACCTCCTATGATACCATTTTTTCATGAACCCAGTTGGGTCGCCATCGGACTCAGCGCCCGACCTGGTCCATGACATGTCCTGAAGGGCATTCTCGATTTATTTGTTTTCTTTTAGTTTTTTTCTGGGTTTTTTTATTTTTTTATTATTCCTTTTTTCCCTGCCCTCATTCTCTCCACAGTTTTCCCCCTCTTCTCATCGGATCTCCCCCACCAACCTAAAACCCTACCCAGTGCGGCGGCTCTTCCCCTCTCCTTTCCTCGGCACATCGTACCCTTCTCTCCTTGGTTCTCCACCGCGCCACACCCTTCTCTCCCTGGTACATAGCCGGACCAACCGTCACCAGACCGACCACCTCACACTCCCCCCCCCATGGTGCCCTGCCTATTCTTGGAAGACAACCCATCGCACCACACCCAGGTCCAGCCACCAGACCTCCCTTGCTCTCCCTCGGTCTTCCGTCGTTGCACTCCTTCCCTCTCTGATGTGCAACACCTCCCACTCGGATTTCTGTCGCACCTCCACCCGATCATCTAGAAACCTAATGCGACGGACAACCCATACCATCCCAGGTTAGCTGCTTGCAATGTAACCCTTCCTCAAACACCCTCCGGTGCCTTTATCTCCTTCAGTGTGCATCGCACCCCTTCAGATAAGTATCTCTCCTTTGTAATTGAGTTTTACTTTTTTTTCCAGCAGGTATGAATTCTAATTTTAGGGTTCTAACTTGAATTTTTTTAATTCGAATTTGTGTTTTTTAGTTTTCGCGTGGTTCCTTGGGGTGAAAACAGCGTGCGATTGAAGTTTCACACTAGAATTTGATGATTTCACATCAATTTTTAGGGTTCGATGTCAAGGTAGGTGGTTCTCCATCTAATTTTTATCTGACGAATTAATTTTCAATTCTTAATTTGTTTCGCATATTATTTAATTATTTTTTTTGTGAGAAGTTGGTTTATTTTTTGTTTGATTTGCATTGAAATTGTTTAGAAGATTGTTCATATTATTGGGTGTTTTCTGCAGAGAACTCTATTAGTGACTTTTGAATTGTGTGGTTATCTTATTAAAATGTGCATGTGGTGTGAACTGTATTTTTGATAGGACGTCATGTGCATTTGGTCGTGAAAGAAGTTTTTTCTTGGATTTAGTGGTTAACGCCAAATGATTTCTTCTAAATTTTTTTATAATCTTTTATTTCTAGCCTATTACATTATTTGGTTTATGCTATTGTGTTTTTCATATGGTGTAAGGTTTTCCATCAAACTATTTGGGTGATGTAGGTCACACATTAAAATATTATTTCAGTACGTGTGATGTGTGAGTGTGTTTGAGTTCATAAATAATTTCTTTAGTTTGTGAAAATCAATGTGACACCCTTTTATTATTGCATTATAATTTCTTTATGGTTTACATAGTTATGACAATGGTGTGAAACGTGTTTGAAATTTTTTTTACTATGCGCTTTATTTCAAAATGACGTTTACGTATGTAAGTGGTGGTTTGTTTTTAGTGGGTGTCTTTTAAATTGTCCAGATAGTTTGGTTGAGTATGAAACCTATGGAGATTATGTTTTGAAAGGATTTTGGCGTGTGTATGGTTTTAAAAATGGGATTGCATGTGAAATAGTGATTTTGCGTGTGTCAATACCCTATTTTGATTTTATGCATTAGTGTGACATGTGACCTGAACTTGAAACTTATTTGAGCACAAATCGGGAAGCCCAGGTATCTAGGAGGGTAGACTAGAGTAGTGGTCTAGTGTTCCGGAGGTGACCTGACCGGGTTTCACTGGCAGGACTGATGATTGCAACACTAACTAAACATATGCTTTTCTGAGGGTCGTGGTCTTTTAAGACACGTTTTCTAAGGGTCATGTCCTTTTAAGCCATGTTTTTTGAGGGTTGTGTCCTTCTACACCATGTTTCACTGAGACACGAAGATATAGAGACCCATGCTAGCTAAAACCCATGCAGTTTCTCCCATATTATTTCTCATGGGTTAATTTATACTCGTTAGTGTGACACTTTGGTTTTTTATGTGAGTGAGTGTGTTTTAATTAATTTTGTTCCATTTGAAACTGTTTTCTTTAATTCTGTATTCTTATAAACCGTTCAAGCATTTATTTTTTAGTTAATATTATAAATGTATTATTCATTTAATAATTATGTGTGGAACCTCATTATTGGGTGGCGTCCTACTGGGATCTTTGCTCACACCCTACATACACCTTTGGGTGTGTGTGGACCATGTTCTTTGTGAATTACAGGTTGAGGTATTGTGCTCAATGATGGTGGTCTGGGTTGTTGATGGCCTTCTCATGCATGATGGTGTTTTTAGCTTGTGGATGTTTCACCTCTCTTGTTTCTTGGAGGTTTGAGTTAGAATTTTAGTTTCTTTCATTGACGTTACTTTTTGGATGTTGGTTCAAGTTATAAATATTTAAAATTGGTTTTGTCTAATGTCCAATTTGATTGTCTGTTTTCAGTTTTAGTTTTTTGATTTTGTCAGTTTTTTTGTGTTTACAATTTCAGGTAAATCATTCCCATGTGCTAGTTTTGATACTCGGGCACTTGTGGTAGCCTGTGGGGATTGGGAATGCCCTTTGTGCCTTGTCGTGGACTGGGTCGGGCACCAGGTCAGATGGTGACCCGGCCTGGTTCGTGACAGTCCAACTCTAATTTCCCCCCACATCACCACTAATTCTAAATGCATCACAAACTTCAATCATGATATATGTAAATGGAAATTTTCAATTAAAATTGTATGATTATGATGTAGAATAATATTTATATATTGATAAAGATATAAAATATTTATAGTCATATACACATCAAAAAAAAATCTCCCTCAAAAATTAAAAAATAATCAATGAATTTACTAGGCTCAACAACCCCTCTATATATTTTTGGAAACCACATAATATAAATCACTATTAAATTATAAAAACAAAACAATATATTTCCATCCAAAAATTATAATCAGAGAAAATGAACGCAGTGTAGGAAATAAAAATATTTTATAAATAATATCATTTTTTCATATAATAGTAATCTATATGCGTCTTACTTAACATGAACTTCACATCCTTCAAACTGAACATCATCAACAAATCAGTTATTATGTCAAAACCAAAATTTTACTAAAAAAACATTAAAAGAATTATTATAATAGTTAATATATATTTACATCAATACTTACCCCTTTTAATATCACTCTCCATCATACCACCTTTTATAACACTATATATTGGATTCATAGAAAGCAGTAGGGGTGGATGACTTCCTTATCTCTACATGAGTACCCTCTCTAGAACAGGTTAATGACCTTTGTTCCAGTTTTTTATGTTGTTTCCAATGCTGTATTTTTTCAGTATTTAATAAAGAGGCCTTTGTACCTGAACCTTTATGAAAAAAATATATGATTCACGAAAAAGGTAACAAATATTAATTTATACACCACCTACATTTTATACTCCCTCTTTGAAAAAATATCAATACAATAAAAATGGAACGATTTATATTATCAATTATTATTCCACATGGACACCAATATCAATTGTCATGATGAGATAGGGGAAAAAATAACAAATTCTTATAAATAGATAAGATTAACAACTAACTTCATCCTCATATTTTGGAATACTTCTTGCAAGAATTGATTGGTGAACACATCCAAAATTATATATTTTATACAAACCAACTATTACCCAAAATCATTATTCTCCACTAGATATTTGATGAACTGATATATTATATGAATGTGTTTTGACCTTGAATACTGAAAGTGATTTTTAGAATTGGTAATCTCACATTAATTTTCAATTCCCAAAAGTAATAACTACTTCACCATAAGTTTCATATATTCAGGATGAGTCTTTATCCACATAAGATATGTTGATTCTTGATTGGTAGCCATATTATCGGAATTATTATTTATCTTTGTTAAAAAAATTATTTATTGAATTCCAAAAAAAATTTCTTGTTCCTAGAAATAAATCACAAATAGATTTAGACCTAATTTAATCAACAGATTCAACCCAATTTGTATCTAATTAAAAAAATTGATCAAGTATCAGTCTTTTAAAATTTTAACCAAAATCCTTTTATTCTTTTCATATATCTACGTATTATATTCCAATCCAAAAAAAAATTATATTCTATTAGTGCAATTTTATACATAGAAAAATGTTTAATAATATTTACAATAGAAAATCATGTAGGTTTCAACCAATGTAAACTGCCAATAAACATCTAAAATTACCTCGTATCAACTCCCTTTCCCTATTAATCTTTTTATACATTTATTACTTCTAAAATTTGGGTAGAATCAAGATTATAATCCTCCATTCCAAACACCCACAAAATTTTATTATAATATTTTTATAATATGGAAAAAATAGAAGCCTTCCCTTAAGGTATTTTTATGCCATGAAATTATCTCATCTCAATAACCATGAATATTTTAAAAATAATATGCATTTGGTTTGAAAATTATTCAAAAACTATACTATAATTTCTATAGAAAATACTTTGAACTACATAAATAATTATAATAAGAAATATAAGTTTATACTCTATGATGCAGATATCTCTATAAATTATCTCTTTTATTTATTCCAAGTTCTTCTGTCATGTGGGGATCTTAGAATACTAAGATCATTGTGATTTTTTATCCCATATAAGGAAATATTTATCCTAGAACAATTCATTTCATTAATATAAAAAAACACATAGTTTTTTAAAATATAACTTATCATTCAATTCACCATTGAGGATGTTCGAATAGAAGTCCATTTGAAATGACATGAATTTCCTTTTTACTATAATGTAATAAAAATTTATTATGTGTTAAAGTCTTGGAATCTGTGACATGGCTTCATGTCCTGAAATAAGATAAAATGTTTCATCAAATTCAACTACTTTTAACTTTTTAATATTATCTACACACCAATCTCTATATATCACTTAAAAACACACCTTTTCTATTCATCATATTCCAGAAAACCCAATTTTCTCAAATATTTTTATTTTGAATGGGTTTGGGTACCATCTCCCAAGTCATATTCTTTTTTATTTGACCTAGCTCTTCATTATTTACATAAATACACTCTAGATGTTTCATTACTACCTGAACATTTGTTGGTTTATCCTGAGATATTAATGAGATATTAGAGTTTTCCACTATGTTCATCAAGTATGATTCTACGTAAGATGATCTTTTATCAGGTGAAAAGAAAAACTGCTATACAAAATCTATGGAAATTCTCCATTTAATTATTTAAAAGAAACATTAAAATCAAGTAATTTTTAATTTACGTTTTAATTTTTATTATAAGACTTATAATAAAATTTTCATGGAATATATTTGGGATCGTGTTATCATTATGAATGATTTTTCAAGATGAAAATGTTGTTCACATTATTCAAAATTCCACTCAAATATTTCAGATGTATTTTTTCAATTCAAATCTCAACTCACTACCTCTAAATCATTATCTTCTTAGAAGGATAATTGAACATAAATTAATATCTTATTAACTATCTAAAATATCAATTTTATTAGTAATTAAACAGTTAAATTATATCAAAGCTCTTAAAACCTCAAAAAATCCAACAATAACCATAAGAATCATAGTTTCCATTATATGTCTCATGTTTTCTAGAACTATTGTTTGTTATTTCAACCATATCATAATAATTAATTTTGGGTACATTATTAAAAAAATATTTGATGGAAATTTTTCTGCTTCATATTAAATTTATTTTTATGTCTTTTTCCTTCAATATTTTAACTATAATTTCTAATCAAGTAGATGTTCTAAAAATTTCCAAAATCTTGTGCATCAGATTATTTTTTTTAAAAAATTGTATTCATGATTTGATATTTCTTCTTTGATAGATCAAAACAAATTCTATCATCTTCTGATAATATTTGCTGATGTCTTTGAGATTTTCATTAATTGATCATTTCTTAACATCATGAATAGTATTATGAAAATTCAACTTAAATTTTTCTATAACCATTTCTACACTCACCATTTTTTTGTAAATTCTAGAATGAATGTTCCTTTTACTTAAATATTTTTGAATATTGAATGCCTTAATCATTTTACAATTATATCCAATTCATAATCTTCTTTCTATAACATTTACATATCTTCAATGAAAACTAATTTATTACTTATAGAAAATTTAATTTCTTTATTCATATTTTTTATGTCTTTTTAAAACCTAGATATTTTTTTAGATATGAACCATTAGGTCTCTTTTTAGAAATAATTCCATCACTTTTTATTAATTTCCAAAAACATCAAAATAAATTTGAGAAGTTAATTATTCATTATTCATATTACTAATAATATTTTCTTCAAAAAATATATCTTTACATATCTATTTCGACTTCCTCGACACATATATAATAAACATCACATTACATAAGAGACTCCCTTTTTTGAATTTTGAGAAATATTCTCCCTTAACTCAAAAATAGATCGCTATTTTTTTGAATCATTATTGGTCTATTCTAAAATACCATCCTTTGATCTTATTATTCATTATCACTGAATCCATAATCTTTTAGTTTAGGAAATACTGTTGAAAAATTAATAACTACTCCAAAAAGAAAATCATTTTAGTAGAAGTTTACCTTTAATCCAACTTTTTACACACTCTAAAATGTATTGATATTTGAGATATCATATTATCAATATTCTAAATCAAATTACAATCAAAATTAGAAAATTCAAAATCATTATCATTGAAATTATTCTAATACATACCTTTATATGATTCATTAAACATGATTTATTTTTTTTCCTTTTAGTTTTTGTTTATTGTACACTCATTCCAAATCTCATAGGAAATGATAAAGCTACTAAAATAATATATAAAAATTTATTTTAGTTCCCTTCTTCAATATTAGAGACTTTATCTTAAAAAAGTTATGTTAAGATAAGATGTAACTTTTCAACCACTATAGTATCTTCCATGATATCACCAAATCATCTAATTGTAGTCACAATCTCAATGAATCTTTTAGGGAAGTCATCAATTGTGTTTTCTTCTTGAATTTCTAAATATTATAGAATCAATCACCATATATATATATATATGAATATATATATATAACTTATCTGACTTTATCTCATTATTTCATTCATTGATATTTATATGTTTTTCCAAAATGGTTGTCCTATATTCATACCTCTCACTTTGAGAAATTCATTCTTATATAATGTTTACAATATAGTACTCCTGGAATTACCGTCATTCTAACTATTACTTATATTTATTAATGTAAAAACATAAATCTTATCATGTGGTGGAAACCTATCATTTAAAACCTCAAAAACATTGATTCTTTTTGAAAAAAATATGAAAATTTGTCCTTCTAGATATGAAATTTTTTATATAAAATTAGGGAATCTCCTTTATATTTAAAAAATTGTGATTTTCTATTATAGACAAAATAAATTTAGTGATAACCACTTTTAAAATGGAAAACATTATATCAAAATTCAGAAAACTATCCACCAATGAGTGTAAGCTCATTTAGGTACCACTTGGAATGAAACATCCTAAATTTGTAAAGAATCACTATAATGGGGGAGGGGTGAATCAATGATTAGAATTATTTTAAACCTTTTTAAAAAAACCCCCATTACTGTTTTATGTGATTCTTGATCACTATTTAACACACACACACAAAAACACATCAAAAGAAAAAAAAATTACAAGGTTCCCATGTCAAAATGAAAATTCTAGTCATTGTCATGATTGAGATTCCATTGAGATCTTACAACCCAGTAGTTTCCATGAGGAGGTAAATAAAAATGTATTTTCCTTAAACACAATTTAAATTATTTATACCTATAGTGATAATGAATGAAAAAATAACACAATTATATAAAACATGATATCAACAAGGAGAAACAAATTCATACATTTCATTTAATTTTTTTTAATTTCT
The DNA here is from genome assembly GCA_963277665.1 of Viscum album. Taxonomy (NCBI): domain Eukaryota; kingdom Viridiplantae; phylum Streptophyta; class Magnoliopsida; order Santalales; family Viscaceae; genus Viscum; species Viscum album. The sequence goes on along the minus strand of OY728155.1, from coordinate 108,825,177 downwards.
TATGCTCTTAAACATAATCCTATTGATATAAATGATGTATATATTCCATATATTCAAGACAACACATACACTAATTCTTCTCTAACACATATTCCTCTTTTTTTATCTCACACACTATCTCTATACAGTTTTTAAACAATTATATTTCACAAAATAATGTTTTATTTATTATTTGTTTTTAATTTTAAATTCAATTTAGAAAAACAACTCCTCTGAATTATTATTTATAACTCATGATATGTATAATTACCCCAAATATAATGATCCAAAATTTTTAATTGGTATTTATTTTAGACTTAAATAACCACCAAATTCATTAGAAGAAAATAATGTATAATGAACTCCCAAAACTACATGAAAACACATTCTACAGCATCGTCCATGGGATTATCCCAGAACCTTTCAATTTTTGTTAGTTTTTACATAGCTACCAAACATCACTATGATGTGGTTATGTTCAAAAAAATAGAGTTCACAAAATATATAATTCCTCCAAAATTAATCCCAATATGTTATATGAAATATAATACCCAGTAATGCATATTCTATCGTTCATGAAGTGGTCTAGGATCAGTTAGACACCACTAAGAGGGGGTATGTGAATTAGTGGTATACTTTTAAAAAAATTATTTTTACAATTGATTCAACCTATGTGAGTGATTAATGTCCTGATAACCCATATTTAATACTCGAACTAACCCTATATGTTACAAAAAAAAAAGAAATCACAACACATATGGATTTACAAGGTTTAGTACAAATACTAACTCAATACCATGTTTGTTAGAACACCAAACACAAAATCTCCACTATAACATAAAGTTATTAAAATAGTAATTTTTTTGACCCCCTCCACCCCATTACAAATTGGTTATACCCCAAATGATCCAATAATCCTTCAATTATTTATTAGACCCCCAAAATTCACCATCTTCACCATGACTGGTTGGACCCCCAATCGCAATTTTCAACAATCAGTTATACCCCAAAGATGAAAATTTAATCTTTTTCTTGAATCTGATCTATCGATTGGATTATCAAATTCTCATATTCCATTAACATTCTAGATCAAACCATCTCTTGGACAGTTCATGTAACATTTCAAAAATGATGGTCTGGTTCATATAATTCTAATCACTGAATATAATCATTTAGCTCAGTAAAAAACTACTCTGACAAGAATTACTTATTTTGTAGATGACATAGCCTCACTATACACTGAAAAATTGGATAAAAATATATTTTATAACACTGATATAGATAATTTCCCAACTTCAGTCACAAACTATTTCTCACTAAATATTCAATTTATAATGCATACACACTTGTAAAACATCATGCATGATTTTAATATAATTCTTATCCTTCTAATGAAATAATTCATGTGCATGAAAACACCCTTATAAAATATATATTGTCTAATAAAATAAACATTTCCTTCTTGTTTCATCATGTTATTTTTTTAAAGGTTTGTTCTGGTCAAAAGACCAGAACATAGAGCTTTATTCAAAAAGAGAAAGTCACAATCAAGTTACAACATATGGAAAGAGGGCAATTTTCTAGAGTCCTTAATCAAAGAAGGGATTAACTCTTGCAGGTGTTCATTCATCCAAGTGATCTCATGAGATACTCCCATGTTGGCAAGCCCATCCGCGATCATATTAGCCTCCCGATAGGTATGCGTGGCAATAAAGTTGAGGTCGTTGAGAGTAGCGAGGCAATCCATCCATCTGGGGGTGAGAGGCCATTCCAGATGGACGTCACCCATCCAGATGGCTTGCACAATGGTAGTGGAATCACTCTCTATCTAGATATTCTTCCAGTTGAAGAGCTTTTCATAGGAGACAATATGAATGGTAGCAAGCATTTCGGCCTCTAGCGCAGAAGAAATTCCGCAGCTCCCAAATAAACATCTAAGGATCCGGTCCTGATGGTCTCTGAAAATTCCCCCGCATCCAGGAAGACCAGGATTTCCCTTTGAAGCTATTTCCACAATTACCTTAATCCAACCAGGAGAAGGTGCCTGCCAGAAAACATCAAAAGTGTATCATGGTTTCGAGAAAATACCTTTGATGTGAATTCGGCTAAGGGTTTCAAAATCTATGACAAAATTGTCACAACAATCCTTTTGGATCGTTGCCGCTTCCTTCATAGCCAACCGAATCCTCATTTTTCCTGCATTAATATTAAAGGAATTATTGTTGAAAATGAATCATTTCTACCATTCCATAAAATATGCATAAGCTCCGCAACCGTCGTAAGGAAGATATTCTTGATATGGGAAGATCATGGGAGTTCCAACGTTCATTTCAGTTGAGAGAGAATAAAAGTATCTAAAAGACATCTGCATCCAAAAAGGTCAAAAATGTAATGCCAAAGGGCCATAGTAGTATCACAAGATAGAAAAAGATGATTTATGTCCTCAGGATGTTGGTTGCATAATCTACATTTAGAGCAGAGATTAAAGCCGTAAGATTGTAGGCAAACATCAGTTGGAATTTTTTAATGTGCAATAAGCCACATAAGAGTAAGTCGGGAAGGCTTAATCTCGGCTTTATTGAAGTTAGAAAGCCAATGAAAATTTTCGTCCTCATTAGAGAATTGATGGCGATAGAACTTTTTAGAGTCTAACATGCCATTATGAGCAGGTTCCCAAACAAGAAGATCCTCATTGGAGGTGAAATAATAATTATCCACAATCCCCTTGATATGATTCGGAAGTTGAGAATCAGGGGAATTGATCATCTCCCTAATAGATTAATTTAACGTATTAGTTGAAAAAGTATTAGGCATATCGGAAACAAGAGGGTAGCCAGTCACATTATCAAACCAGAAATTGAAAGAAGAATTTTTACTAAAAAGACATCTAGAATTCTCCATGATAGAGTGAAAAGAAGCTTTGATCTGTGGCCAGATAGAGGAAGTCATATAATTGGAATATCCAGACTTAATTTTATCAAGGAAGCGGTGTTTGATGAAACTCATGGAAAGAGAGTTATTATGAATGAGGGACCATGTGTGTTTGGCCTGAAGGGCCTCATTAAAAATTTTAAGATTCTTAATACCGATTCCTCCATTTTCAATAGGCTTACAACAAGTGGCCCAAGAAACCGTAACCAATTTCTTTTCCGGAGTACTTCCACTCCAGATGTAATTTTTGATAGTTGTATTCAGTGTTTATATCATCCCCAAAGGCCATTTGTAGACCATCATGGAGTAGATGAGCTTAGAGACTATAGTGGATTTAACAAGGAAAATTCTTCCAGCCATTGAAAGGGATTTACCTTTCCAATAAGAAAATTGCTTTAGAGTCTGATCAACGATTCTAAGAAAATAAAAAGCTTTGGGTCGACCCCATAAAAGGGGAACACCAAGATAGGTAAAAGGAAGGGATCCTTCCTTTACCCCTAAAACATTGGTGATATGAGTTTTCCTATTAGAGGAGAAATTTTTACCGAATTAAATGAAAGATTTTTTCCAGTTAATGCATTGGCCAGAAATCTCCTCATAGTGAGAAATGATGGTTTTTAGGTTATTGACATTTCTTTTGTCTCCCTGAAGGAAAAGAATAATATCATCGGCATAGAGTAGGTGAGAGGGAGCATGAATATTTCTAGAAGAAATGATAGGTTTGAGTCCGCCTCCCTCAACATTGAGGGAGAGCAGTCTACTAAGATAATCTTCAGCGATAGAAAAAATGATATCAGAAAGAATATCCCCTTGCCTAACACCTTTGGAGCATTTGAAATATCCCCTAGGTGAGAGATTAATAAGAATAGAGATGTTGGCAGAGTTGAATATTATTTTAATATTATTGATAAAGGATTCATTGAAGCCAAAACTAGAGAGGAAATTAAAAATGAAAGTCCAGTCAATCGTATCGAAAGCCTCAGTGATGTCCAGCTTAAGAGAAATATTCCCACCTCTAGTATTTCTGTTCAATAAATTATTGGATTCAGAGGCGAGGAAAATACAATATTTTATAGATCAACCTTTAATGAAACCAAACTGGTTCCAGGAGACAATTTTATTGCTAATATTAGAAATCCTAGTAGAAATAATCTTAGTAATAATTTTAAAAAGAGAATTTAAGAGGGAAGTGGGATGGAAGAGGTGAATTTCATCCGCATTATCAACTTTAGGGATAAACGTGAGGAACTGAGAGTTGAGAGTGTGTGGAAGAACAAATTTTTCAAAGAAATATTTAACTAAATTATAGATATCATTTTGAATGATATCCCAATGTTTTTGATAGAAACCATTGTTGAAACCATCGGGGCCCGGGGCACTGTCTGGGTTAAGACCAAAGACAGTGTCCTTGATCTCAGAATCAAGAGGAATGCAATTAAGCAAACTGTTATCCTCAGAAGTAACCATACGAGGAATAATGTTTGGAAGGATATCTTTGTTAATGCTAGGACCATTGAAGATATCAGTGAAGTAGGAGACAACATAATTCACAATCTGTTCCTCAGACTCAATGATATTACCCTCAACTCTTAAGCAAGAGAGAGGCTTACAAGTTTTTCTAATCCGTTGTAGAGAGTTGTAAAATTTTTTTGTTTCTATCCCCATCATTGAGCTATTTAGTTATATAGATTTGCTTTTTTATGTTATCCTTAAAGTTTAGAAGAGATATTAATTTAGTAGAGATGATGATTTCATCCTAGGTCTCAGAATTAAAACTGAATGAAGTGTTATTAACTTGAATGAGAGACATATCCTTTTCTAAATCTTGGATATCTTTTTCCATTAAAGTTGTTTTATCAGAACACCATTTTTTAAGAATGTTTTTCAGATTTTTCATCTTTGTGGTGCATACAAAAGGATCCTTGTGATTGCCCATATTAGTCCAGGAATAATTGATAAGAGAGACGCAATCCGAGTCAGAAGACCAGGCCAAGTTAAATCTGAAAGGAAATGAAGGTTTCCGAGAGTTTTGAGGAATGTTGACTAAGATCAGATGATGATCAGAAGCAAGTTTAGTAAGGGTGGCACACAAGATCTGGTTATATTTATCAATAGGAGATTCATTAGTGAAATCTCTATCAAGCTTAATCTCCACCACTCGGTTGTAATGGTGTCTGTACCAAGTGAATTGAGCACCAGTAAGGTTGATCTCAATGAGATTATTACTTTCTATGGAAGCTTTAAATTCTCTAGAGGAGATAGAGGAGGAGTGGCCAATTTTTTCAGAGGGTGAGAAAATAGCATTAAAGTCCCCAACCAATACCCAAGGTTCTTGAATCATGATATTGATGTCAGAAATCTCCTTCTAGAGAGATCATCGATCAAGGTAATTATTTTTGGCATAAACAAAAGTATTGAAGATGTGAGTGCTATGAAGGTAATAATCACACGTCAAAGCTTGCGCAGAGAGACTAAAGATATTAACATTTAGCAAAGAGGGGTGGTAGAAAATCCAAAGATAGTCCATATGACCATTGTTACAAGCACCCAGGAAAGAGAAACCAAGGCTTCACAGATGCGTGAACTTAGGAGAAAAAGTAACTTTAGGCTCAACAATAGAAATCAGCATATGACGATGAGTAAAAATAAAACGCTTCAAAACATTGTGGGTTCTAAGGTTTGCAATCCCCTGACAATTCCAGTAGAGAATGTGAATAATTACCTACTCTTTGGGTTTGACCCCCCCTTCTTTTTAGAACCAGATTTTTGACCTCTAGTTTTCCTAGGGGAAGTGGTTTTGCTGGGAGAACAGATTTTATACTTTTTAGACATAGTAGACTCAGGATTGGAAGTACATCCTGCCTTAATTTCATAATTAGATAGCACACAAAGAGGATTATGAACTGAGCCTAGAATCAAAGGATCCAAGTCTAAAACTGAACTGGTAACCAAAGCAGGAGGTCTTCCATCCAAGACAGAGATCCCCTGATGAGCAGGATCTGCTTCAGAAGGTTCGGTGGTTGATGGATTTACATCAACCACAACATTTGTAGGATTATGCATGGGAACAGTGATGGACAAATCTGCAGACTGAGCAGGATGATTATCAGAAGCAGCAGACTGAATAAGTGAAGAAGATGAATCATTTTTGGCCAGTGACTCAGATGGAACAAAACTTTCATCATTTTATTTAATAATCACATGCATATATGAATACATATGCATGAACACATGCACTACCTCAATTTTATCAACTTATAAAGCTTATGCATGGATATATACACTATATACTTTATTTTAACGCATGCACTGTCTTCTGCAATTATTTAACACAAAAAAATATGAACTCATTTAAACACACACTATTAATTCTCTATGCATGAAAACCATGTGAATTCATATTTGAAAATATAATTTTGTGTTACTTTTTCATTGCAAACCAAAATAGTTTGTGGTGTTTCTATCTCCTTTATGTAACACTGTGTTAACAAATCTTAAAACTCCTTTGAAAACAATGTTTTTTTGAACATATTCATTGCAAAATGATCATATGTAGTGCCACATTATTCTTCAAAAAATAATTTTGTGGGACAATTTTCTTCTTCACATAAAACTAGTATACGGTTCCACCCTCTACATCATGAACAATTTTCATTCGTGTATCATCTATTTACTTCTTAAATATTATGTGCTATCTTAATTCATTTTTAAAATAGGTTCGAGGTTAAACTATATTATTCTAAAAATAGTTCTCTAAAAATAAAATATTCATTATCATAATGCAATTACATATATGAAATTAGAATGTATGGTATCTCATTGGTTTGAAAATATAGAATGGAAAATGTGAACTATTTAACTCTTTAACATTCCCACAAATGCGTGATATGCTCTTGGATGAGAGATAAAATATCCATAGAAAATGAGAACCTAGTCAAGGTATTTATAGGAAGAAAATAATGACTCTGAACCCTCGAGAATCATAGAAAGATCTTCCTGTTAAACAAGATATGGTTCGCGTACCATCACCATCCCCGAAATAATATTTCATTTATTGTACACTAAAACAATCCAGTTTCATATTTTATTTAGGATGATAAGATATCAGCATGTGATTTGGATTATATTTTATGATTTTTAGAATGCCAAATTAATGATTATATGGAACAGTTCAAGAAGTGGTTGACATCGCTACATGGAAATATTAGTGTAATGATCTCTCTAATGAAATGTGGTAGAAGACAACATGGAAAGATGATTTAATGTCTTGGATATTCAGAATGGATCTGATCAGATGGTTGTGGTACGTTCCATGTTTTTTTAAATTAGATAAAATAGATCCTCGACCTGGATTAGGCGTTCGAGAAATAGAATGGTGCAGATTCAATTAGTGGAATCACACATCGATGTAGAATTCCTCTTGAAACTCCTCAATAATACAAGCTACATTAAACTTGGATCATAATTCTCTTATTCCCTCCCCTAAACCTCTATATAATGATTCTATTATAGTAGTTCTCTTGCACATACCTATTTTTCTACCCTGCATGGTGGCACTCTACTACTTTTAAGCCATTAATAGGTGTCCACATGCACTACTTCATCTATTCGCCACCTCATGCTTATTGTCTGGGGTTGAGCTCACCCACCCACATAGTGGTGTCTGCTACTCCTAGGTTGGATGTGTGTTGTTGGCTTGTATTTTTCATGATTTTTTTTCAAAAACCTTATAGACAATATCCAATAAACTCAAACATAAAATATAATAATCCTCAGAAACCTCCTCATAGAAATTAATCAAATTTTTATGGTTTACTTCTTCTTACTCAAAATATTAATGTATCAAACATTGTGTCATCATATTTTCACATGTATTTGGAACTAAATACCATCTTGGTAAACATTATATTTAAAACCCTTAAACACATTCAAATAAGCTGCCAAGCACTCATAGAAAACAAATGCAATCTACTGAACACATAAATATACCCAGTGTATATGTTGTAAATACTCAAATGATGTCAATGTGATTACATTCATTTACCCCCTTATTAGAAAAGGAAAAAATGGTAATTTTATGATTTCAAACTTCAAATATATTCTAAAATTTTTACAGAATGAAATTTCACATAACAATAGTAATGTGTTTTTAGTTAATACACTCTAAGTCTGTATGGGAAACCTTAGGGTAGAGAACAAGAGAGATATCACCTAAGAATACAATTTATTCAAATATTATATTTTATTTACCAATATCAAACTTGTTTCAATATATTCATCTAAAGGAATAATTTAAACAAGATAGCTAGGAGATTTCCTGTACACATTTCGACAAATGAATCTCAATGTTCAAGTGAAAAAACAAATTGATTCTCCATTAAATTTCAGATTAATAGTATGAAAGTGATCATAATTTTCATAGAATTGTAAAAATTTAACATCAAAAAATTAATGCTCCCCCTCAAGGGATTCAACCATCTCCTTCAATTCCTTTCATGTTAGAACAAATGAATTTATAGAAGGGAATAAAGAGGAACCTCTATTTTACTAAGAAATAAAACTCATGCCAAGAGCTGCCTATCAAACTTAATCATCCCTTCTTAATTTTAAAAAATGATTTTGATGATTTATCCTTCATATTTTTATATTTTATAAGTGTCATATATTATTTTATTTTATGGACAAATTTTCCACACCTTTCACACTTCAAGAAATCCATTTCAAAATTTATAGATGAATCTTTATCATCATTATGTTCTTCATATATCACCATTTGATCTTCATTTTCTCTTAAAATCATATGAACTTTTTCATGTTGTTTATGATTCTCAAAAAATTCCCTAGTGACTTTATCATTCCTTGCTATCTTAATTTTCTTCTCATATTGATTTTGATTAATCTCACCAGCTAAAAAACTCCTCCTTTCTCATATTTGGACCTTCTTGACCACATCTTACACAAACATAATTCAAACATTCTTTTATGTTATACATTTACATTTTACAAAACATCTTGATCACATTTTTCTTTTTCTGGTAATATGATCTTATCTGTATATCATTACCCCCTTCATTCAATCCTCTTCCATGGTGGTGACATGTTATACCAATTTGAATAATCATTATGACTAAACACTTTACAACACTAAAATTATCTTATGAATCCTTATCTTCTAGATTGATAAAAATTTGGCTCTGAAAATTATATTTGTTGCCTTTTTATAGACTGTGGATGTATTTTATTATGAATAAGTATTCCGACAAAATAAGTAAATTTTTCCTCAATGGGAATTATTTTTCCATTTATTATATTAAGAGAGTTATATTACGTCTTTTTTCAAACATGTATCAAAAGATACCCCAAAGTAAATTTGTATTATTTATATTTAGAATCACAATTTTTTACTAAACCAATATTATCAATAACTTTAGAAGATTTGACCTTAATTTCAATAGCTTTGTTGATGGATTGTTTCATCTTCTTCAACTCACTTTGAGCTACAATAATTGTAGATTGTGTTTCAATTAGTACTTCCTATTTCTGAAAATGTATTTCCCTATGACCATTCAATATATTTTTAAATTAATCAATCTTCTAACGTTTTTTCTTATTTTTATTCAAAAAAATCTAATTCTTCCTCATCAATATCATCCTTGTGAATATTTTTTACTTCCCCTTATAACTCTGATTTCTTATTATTATTTTCTATTATCTAAGGATGATGAATCTTTACTTTCTATAAATGTTTTTTATTCTCATATTATATATTGTACATTTATTTCATCAGAATTTTATTTTCTTAGTTTCATATTGTCAACAAGTCTAGCTTCAATATTTTCATTTAACATCCATTCCAATTTAGTTTTTTCATCACCTTCAAATGAGTCTCTAGGCTTCATGGAACTACCCATAATTCACATTTTATTTTCCAAATGTCATCTATATTTTGATTTACAACTTGATATTATAAATTAATCTATTTCTCTGATAATCATATTTCTATTTTCTGAATATAATCCTCTTCTTATGCTTCTTACACTACATTTTCTAATATTTCTTATCCTCTTCATTTGATTAAGTATCATCATCTCTCATTTTTGTATTGTTCATAGAAAAAGACCACTATTGTGAAAATTACATCACTTTGCTGATTGTTATCTATTTCCTTTCCATCATCCCCAATTGAAGATTTTTGAAATGAAGTCCATTATTTGATTGAAGTTTGGTTCAGATTCATTATTATCAGAATCACTTAATTCCAATTATTCTTTGATTTTAGTTTTATCTTTTATCAACGCTTCAAATTCCATCTCATATCTTACCCTTCTCTTGAATGCCGGAACATTCCTCATTTCAAATGATTTGAGAGAATTATGAAGTTCATCCTATGATATATCTTCTCCCACTTACAGTTCATAAATCATTGATTTTAATTTATCAAGTTAAATTTTCATAATCTTTTTCACAATAATATAATCATCCTGATTATCTCCAAAACCTATGATATTGACAAAAAAATTATTTACCCTCTTAAATTATTCATCAATAATTTCATCATCATCCATTTTAAAATCTTCAAACTTTCTTATCCAAAGTTGCAGTATGGATTCTCTATCATTAAGATTACCTTCATAACTACTTCTCAATTTATCCCATATCGCCTTGGTAGTTTGGAGACCCATAACTTTAGTATAATTGTTTTTGATAAATCCATCATAATTTCATTTTATGCCTTTCCATAAAAATTTATATTTATATTATCATCTTGAGTCATATAAACAACTTCATCAATAGGAGGTAAACCCTGTGTTGTTGCATCTCTCACATCTCGGCCATGTGATAGAATGTAAGGAAGAATCATATTCCTCTAACTATGGTAGTTCATGCCATCAAATTTAGGAATTCATCGACTATTCACAAAATTAAAATAATCCATTTCTCATAATGTATTTTGGATCTTCATAGGGTACCATGCCTTGGATTACAACACATGTGTCTAGGGATCAATTAGATACCACTGATAGCGTGGGTGAATCAGTGGTCTGATTAAACTCTTGAGCCTTTGTCTTTAATATTTGACCTCACCCTATAAGTAATAATGAACTAAAAATCACAAAACATATGGATTTACAGGGTTTGGTACAAATGCGTACTCTTTTCCGTGTTTTTAGACCCCCCAATATTGAATCTCTACTATAACAGAAGGTGATTACAACAATAAATGGTTAGACCCCCAATTAAAAATATGTTATACCCCCAATTACAATCAGCCTTCTATATTTCGTCAGAACCCCCAATTTAACATTCTTCACCATGATTGGTTAGACCCACAATATAAATCGTCAGAAACTTTTTAGACCCCCCAGTTGAAACATTCAACTTCTTCTCGAATAAGACCTATAGATAAGATGATATATTGATCCTCATCAATGAACTTGCAATATCTAACCAGCTCATATAGAGCTCATGAACATTTCCTCTAAAGCTAGTCATTCTTAGATAATTATGATCACTAAATATAATTAGATGGATTATGAAAAAACTACTTTGGAATGAATTATTTCATCTATAGAAGACCCGACCTCACTAACCACAGAAAATGTGGATACAAAAATATTTTGAAACATTGACTGAAATAATGGCCCATCATTAGTCTCAAACCAATAGACAAAAAATATTAAAATCATATTTCATTTTCACTAGTAAAACATCAAGAATGTATTTAATATAATGCTCGTAAATCTCATGTAATAATTCTTGTTCATGAAAGGACACATATAAAATGTATATTGCTTAAGAAAATATACACTACATTCTTGTTTCATGATGTGATTTAATAATCACAAGTACATAATCATACACATGCATGAACCCATGCACTACCTTGATTTATTTTTAACTTCTCAATCTTATTAAAGGATATACACACTATCTAATTTCTTTTAATTTATACTATATATACCTCAATTACTTCATATATCAAATAATAAATCAGATAAACAAACAATGTTCCCACTCCCTACATGAAATCCATGTGAATATACCTTTGAAAACAATATATAGTGTTACTATCTTCTACATCACAAACCAAAATAGTTTGTAGTGCTTTTATATTCCCCGCATATTATTATTTTCACAACTCTTCAAACATATTTTCAAAACTAGTTCATATGAACTTCTTCTTTGGGTAATTCCCGTATACGGTTCCACAACCTACTTCTTGAACCATTGTAGTTTGTGATTCAAATATTTATATCTTAAATAGAATGCGGTATCTTATTCCAATTAGAAAATCGCTTCACAGTCTACCATATTTTTTTTAAAATTAGTTTTCCAAGAATCAATCATTATTATCATCATGAGATTATATATGTGAAATTCAAATTCATGGTTTCTCCTTTGTTAGAAAATAAAGAACACGTAATTTGATCTATATCTCCCTCTACCCATCTCAAAAATGTATGAACAGATCTCAAAGAAAATTAACCATCCCATAATAAATGACAACTTGGTTAAGGTATTATTAGGTAGCACAAAATGAACCTGGACCTTCTAGAATCACAGAAATAGTATTCTATAGAACAAGATATATTCTTCATACCATCACCATCGCTGAAAAAATATTTATTTTTTTAAACTGAAACTCCTCTATTTGATCATTGATTATTGATGAAAAGACATCAGTAGGTGATATAAAACACATTATAGAATTGTTAGAATTCCCAAGCAGTGATTAGAAGGAACAATTCGAGATTTGGTTGACATTACTTCATGGAGATCTCAGTGCACATATTTCCCCGACAGCCTGAGGTAGAAGATGATGCGGCAAGATGATCGGATGACTCTGATAGATTGATTGGATGTGATTAGATGGTTGTGGTACCATGTGTGTTTTATCAAAATAGATTATACATACCCCTGACCGTGATTATTTTTTATATTTATCAAATGTTCCTAGTTCAATTAGTGGAATCCCACATCGAAATATGTTGCCTCTCGTAACTCCTTTATAACAAAATATACATCAACCTCACCTCATAATACACTTCCTCCCTCCCTAGTACCCCCCATACCAGTTCTATTTCAAGAAAACTCTTATACCCACTTTTTTAGTTGTGCCACCCTATAAGGTGGCACTCTACCACTGATAATCCTATAATAGGAATTCCCATGCACTACCTCTTCTACTCGCAACCTCATGCTTACTGGCTTAGGTTGAGCTCACCAACCCACACAGTGGTGTGGGATGCTCACATTGATGGATGTGTGGTGTTGTCAAATTATTTAATAAGAACGATTAAAAATGTTTTCCAAAAACCTTATATAACTTATCCTATCAACACAAATATAAAATAAAACCTCCCTAAAAAACTCCTCATACAAATTAATCCATTTTTCATGGATTACTACTTATTGATCTTAAAATTTATTTAGAAAACATTGTTCAGTCATATTATCACATGTCATTGGAACTGAAGACTAGCTCTATAAAAATTAGATTTAAAAACCTTAAACACATTTATATCATCCACTAAAAACTCATTGAAAACATGTGCAATTCAGTGAAAGATTCAATTCAATCTGTTATCTATGATATTGTTATAAAGATATGTTGTAGATTTAACAAAAATTCCAGATAGTCCAAAATTATTCAATAAGTTCTCGATGGGATCAACCATTCTTTGTGATGTAGAGAACAAAAAAGTTCCAGTTACACTAAAAACAAACCAAGACTCCTCTAAAACATGTTCCATCCCTGTGTTTTGAATAATATCAGTTGGACTCTTCTCTATGGCATGATTAATTATTATATGGAAAGGTCTATAACACTATGGCATGGTCCCTTGTAATGTAGTGTGGTCGACCACTTATTTCCCTATAATTCACCTTCTATTTTTAATACATCACGAAATTTATTAATCATATAAACACTAAAAACATTTCAATTTATATCATCTAATTTTGATATAGAATATGTATTATATATTGAAAACAAAATCCAACATAGTCATATCTACATTAGAAAAAAATCAATCTAAAAATAACATCAATAATCAAAATAACCTATTGGGATCAGTTGTAAGAGGTCACAATTACAATTCTGTTCCTTGTTCAAAGTGTATGACTTAAATTACAATTATCTATGGAAAACAAACTTTTTAAACACTATATGAATTATGTTGAGATAACCCATTTCATTGATTGGGGAAATATTTTTCCCGTCAATTTACAAATACTAAAATATGATATTATATACATGATTGTCTACAAGATATATTCAAGTATTGTTAACATGTTTAACCAGTGTAAGTAATGATTTAATATGGATATTCAACCACCAATGGATATGTATATTTTAAAATAATTCCAAAATTTAGTGGGATAAAATTTATTTAATTTCGTTTTAAATGTTTATAAAACCTGATAATATTTTATAATATAATTCATTCTGGAAAAAAGAAATCATCATCATCCATATTTACATAGAGATAAATCTTTAAAATAAAAATCCTAATATAGAAAACTTATAAAATAGGTAAAAATAAAAATAATAGTTCTTATGTTTGAAAAATATGTGTCATGAAAACACGACTAGAAGAAATGATTTTTTGAAGTTATTGAACATGTGAATCCAGATGCTTATAAGAGGCAAATTTTTATTCAGTCAACATAAAATTAAGGATTGGTATAGTAATGAAATAAAATATTCAATCTATATTTGTAACGGTTCAACCTTTTTGTGTAATTTAATAAATGTTTACGGGTTATCCTCAAATTTTTTGGGGTAATTATAATACAACATGTGATTTCCATGATCTTTTACATATTTTCAGTAAATATGGGTATATGATTAAATTGAAAGAATTAATATTAATGGTAATGTCATTAAATGTTTCTTCAAGTATCAATTTCATGTCTTTAAAACCTAGAGAATCTATGTTGGATAATTATCCAAAAGTCTGTGTTTTTTATAACATTTAAAGTATTTCGAAAAACTCCATGGAACTTCCACATCCTGTACTAATGTTAGTGAAATAAATTCTTTGGATTCTAAAGCTATATTACACAAAATTTTTACTTTATAAATTTTTTAAGTCAACTAATGTTAAAAATTATGGAATGAATTTTTAAATAGTATAGACTGTATTTAAATTAATTTAACCAAAGGTTACTGAATTGTGGATTTTAATTTAAAGGAATTTTATCTTTATCAGACGGATCATTACTAATGATTTTTGTTTTCGTATTATTTATCTAATATGGTAAGGTTGATGGAGGTCATACTTATGGTTTATTGATGTGGAAATGTTTTAACACTCTTTGCCACATCATTTTTGTATTATCTATTGACTTTTTTATATTAAAATGTATTTTATTAAATAATTTATAATTATTGCGTTTTTGAATTTACTGTGTAAAATAAACATTTTTCATTTTTTAAACATGTATTTTAATGGGAATTAGTGTCATTTTAAATAATTCTAAAATTGTTTTAGTCTTGAGAATTATACTTTTGTTTATTTATTATTTTATTTTTATAATTTTTCATTCTAGTTAGTTTATTAATTCATAAATTAAATTAATCAATTCTTTATTCTTTAAATTGAAAATAAATAACTCATTTTAGTTTTTAGTCTTATAATAACTTAATTAGTATTAACAATTTAACTTAATTAATATTTCTTATTCTTTAAATAACTTTATTAATTGGTTAATTAATTGGTTGAATAATTTAAGTAATAGTTTTATTTTAATTTTTTATTTTATTAAACCCAAATAAATTCATTCATTTTAAAAAAACAATTAATTTTATTATTTAACTCCGTTTTATTTAGTTTTTAATTCCATTATTTTAATTTAATTTACTAATTGATTAATCTATGTTTAGTTTCATTAAATTATTTTATTTATTTAATTTTTTTATTCTGTTTGTTTGGAGGTGTTGTGGTCACACGGTCCTATTCCTTTACGGTGCCAGTGCCACCATTTGTAGCCTAACTGTCTCACCATGAACATCACTCGTGGTGCCACCGTATTGTCTACACACAATCTCACCGTTTCAAGAATGGTGGCACGTTACACTTCATCCCATCCAAAGTTCACTTCACGGTTCCACACTCACACCATTCTACCCTTACTGTTCTACACTCAATTTCATGGTGAGATCGTGAGCAACACTAACGGTGTGACAGAACCACCCATTTACTATCTCACCGTGACAGTCACAGTGCCTCAATCTCCATCTCTCTATTTTTTCTCTACCCACTGTTCCTTTTGAGTGTCTCACCGTTCCTCACGGTGGCACAACAAACCCAACCACTCCTTCTCACCGCACTCCTTCCTCCCACCTATATCACCTCCTCCCATCCAGAAAACGCAACAGAAGAATCATTTTAACAACAGTAATCCCACCCACCATTATTAAAAAAATGGAATGCATAGTTGGATCGCAGCTCAAATATAAATTCAAAAGAACCACAAAACAATTCAATGTATAAAACTCAGTTATAATTGGATAACATCAAATCCAAATACCCCAATATCAAAGCCGCCTCGTCATTCACTTCTCCTTAAAGCTCAATCGATCCGAACAACCACACATTTCCCTACACCTTCATCCTTCACCCCTATCCGCAAGAGACCCTGCTGCCCAGCTCACCAGAGTGAGTATCGCCGCTCGCCGCCCCTCCGTTCCCCTATTGAGGCGACCATGCCATAGTCCCCTCCTGGAACACCCGAAGCTGTCGCACTCTTTCCCCTTTCCCCCGCTGCCCCTCGGATCAAGCCCTAACCCAAACCCGCCTGCGCCGCTTCCTTGCTTACGCCGCGAGCCTCTATCCAGCTCACCTTGAACTAGTCGCAGCACCGTGCTTCACCACCCAAGCCCCATGCAGTACCCCTCCATCTGACACATCCTGAAGCGCCGCACGAACCCCAGCTCCTACCGCAAGCCTGCGCCGCTCACCGACACCCCATTCCCCCTCTCATCCTCACCGCGAATCCTGCACGTGGTGTGCCGCCTTTGGCCAAGAATTAATCGTAAAGGCGGCACACTAGCTACTGCCTTTGCAGAAATATTTTTTAAAATTTTTTATGTTTATTTTTTTTGTTTCGTTTTGTTATTTATATATATATATATATAACAAAAAATTTCAGCAGAATTTTTCTGCTATTTAATATCTAGTTGTTCTGCCATTAAAACAGTCTGGATTCTGACTGATACCCTCACCCAGGAATCCCTTTTATAATGGGGTTTTCCCTGAAAACCATACTGCATTTCCAATGTCGGATTCTGGTTCTCCTTTTCATGCGTAGTACATTCTGCGTTTCTGATGTGTGATTCTGTTTCAAGTACGCGACTTTGAAAGACTATAAAACATAAACTAATAGACCAATATAAATGAAACATTAAACACTGATTAAACTTATAAGAAATAGTTTAAAACCAAAATAATTTCATAAAAAATTTTGATACAAATTAATTTATAAGCTTTCAAAACCACCTACTTGAAACTTAAACATATTTCAAGTACGTGATTTTGAAAGCCTATAAAATATAAACTATAAGACCAATATAAATGAAACTTTAAAAACTGATTAAACATATAAGAAATAGTTAACAAAAACAATTTCATAACAAATGTAGATAAAAAATAATTTACAAGATTTCCAATCCACCTACATGAAACTTAAAAATATTTCAAGTACATGAATTTGAATGAAAATAAAATATAAACTATAAGACCAATATAAATGAAACATTAAACATTGATTAGAAATATATGAAATAGTTGAAAACAATAAATAAATTGTAAAAAATATCCATGAAAAATAATTTATAAGCTTTCAAAACCTCCTACTTGAAACTGAAAAATGTTTCAAGTACATGCCTTTGAAAAACTATAAAATATAAATTATAAGACCAATATAAATGAAACATTAAACAATGATTAAACATTTAAGAAATTGTTGAAAATAAATATAACTTCCTAAAAAAATGTCGATGAAAAATAATTTATAAGATTTCAAAACCATCTACTTGAAACTTAAATTGTTTCAAGTACGCGAATTTGAAAGAATATAAAACATATAAATATATGAGTAATATAATTGAAACCTAAAATATTGATTAAAAATATAATAAATATTTAATAATTAATTAGTTAATTAGTAATGTAATTATTAATTATATAATATTTAATTAGTAATATAATTATTATAAAATATTTTTCATCAACATTTTTTAGGAAATTCATTTTGTTTTCAATTATTTCTTATATGTTTAATAAATATTTAATGTTTCATTTATATTGGTGTTATATTTTATATTTTATAGTCTTTCAAATTCACGTACTTTAAACAGAATCCCACATCGGAAATGCAGAATGCACTACGTTGGAAAGGGAGAACCTGAATCCCACATCGGAAATGCAGAATGATTTCTAGGGCAAGCTATCTTAATTAGTAATATAATTATTAATTATATAACAGTTAATTATTTAATTAGTAATATAATTATTAATTATAATTATTAATTATAATTATTAATTATAATTATTAATTAGTAATTATTAATAATTAATTATATAAAAATTAGTTAGTTAATTTGTAATAATATTATTAATTATATAATAATAAATTACTAAAATAGTATTATAATTTTTAATTAGATTTATTCATTATAATTATTAACTATTAATTAGTTAATTATAAATATAAATATTAATTATAATTAATCATTATAATTATTAATTAGTAATTATTAATAATTAAATATATAATAGTTAGTTAGTTCATTAGTTATATAAATATTAATTATATAACAATTAATTAGTAAATTAGTAATATAATTTTAAATTATATATATTCATTATAATTATTAATTATTAATTAGTAATTATTAAATATTAATGATTAATTAGTAAATTATTAATATAAATATTAATTATAAATATTAATTATTACTTATTAATTATTAATTTTTACTTATTAATTATTACTTATACAATAATTATTTAGTTAATTATTAATATAACTATTAATTTTATAATAATTAATTAGTTAATAAGTAATATAATTATTAATTATATAATAGTTAATTAGTAATATAATAATTAAATATAATTGTTAATAATTAAATATGTCATAATTAATTAGTTAATTAGTAATATTATTATTATTTATATAATAATTAATAAGTAATATAATTATTACATATATAATAATGATTTATTTAATTAGTAAAATAATTAATAATTATAAGTAATTAATTAGTAATTAGTAATTAGTAATTATTAATTAGTTAATTAGTAATATAAATATTCATTATAAATATTAATTATAATTATTAATTAGTAATTAATAATTATTAATAAGTAATTATTAATTATAAATTAGTTAATTAGTAATATAAATATTAATTATAATTATTCATTAAATTATTAATTATTATTTGTTAATTATTAATTATTACTCAATAATTATTACTTATATAATAATTATTTATTTAATTATTAATATAACTATTAATTATATATTAATTAATTATTTAATTAATAATATTATTATAGTCTTTCAAAGTCATGCACTGGAAACATTTTGAAGTTTCAAGTAAACGGTTTTGAAAGCTCATAAATTATTTTTCATCATCATTTTTATGATATTCTATTTGTTTTCAACTATTCATTATTTGTTCAACTAATGTTTAAAGATTCAATTATATTCGTTTTATAGTTTATATTTTATAATATTTCAAATTCACATACTTGAAACTTTCTCAAGTTTCAAGATGATGCTTTTGAAAGCGTATAAATTATTTATAATCAACAATTTTGATGAAATTATTTTTTTCCCACTATTTCTTATATTTTTAATCAATGTTTAATGCTTCAATTATATTGGTCTTATAGTTTATGTTTTATAGTATTTCAAAGTCGCGTACTTGAATCATTTTTAAGTTTTAAGTAGATAGTTTTGAAAACTTATAAATAAAATTTCATCAATATTTTTTAGGAACTTCTTTAGGTTTTCAACTATTCCTTATATGTTTAATCATTTTTTTTGTTTCATTTATATTGGTCTTATATTTCATGTTTTATAGTTTTTCAAATTCGTGTACTTGAAATATTTTTAAGTTTCAAGTAGGCAGTTTTGAAAGATTATAAATTAATTTTTATGGACATTTTTAGGATGTTTTTTTTAACTATTTCTTATATGTTTAATCAATGTTTAAAGTTTCATTTTTATTGGTCTTATAGTTTATGTTTTATAGTCTTTCAAAGTGGGGAACTTGAATCATTTTTACGTTTCAATTTGATGGTTTTGAAAGTATATAAATTGTTTTTGGTCAAATATTTTTTATGAAATTATTTTTGTTTTCAGTTATTTCTTATATGTTTAATAAATGTTTAATGTTTCATTTATATTGGTCTTATAGTTTATCATTTATATGGTTTAAAGACACGAACTTGAAATTTGTTTAAGTTTCAAGTAGGTGGTTTTGAATGCTTATAAATTAATTTGTATCAACATTTTTTATAAAATTATTTTTGTCTTCAACTATTACTTATATACTTAATCATTGTTTAAATTTCATTTATGTTTGTCTTATATTTTATGTTTTAAATTCTTTCAATGTCGCGTACTTGAAACAGAATCCCACATCAGAAACACAGAATAAACTGCGCAGAAAAAAAAGATCCAGAATCCCAAATCGAAAATGCAGTATGATTTCCAAGGAAAGCCCCCATATAAAAGGCAGTCCAGGGTGAGGGTTTTTGTCAGAATCCAGACTGCTATAATGGCAGTGCTATTGGATATTAAATAGCCGAAAAATTTTGCTAAAAAGTTTTGTTATATATATATATATAACAAAAAAACAACAAAAATTAAAAAAAATTAAAATATTTATGTAAAGGCGGCACCTAGTGTGCCGCCATTGCAGTTTATTTTTGGGAAAAGGCGGCACACCATGTGCCGCCTTTCCCTGGGAGAAAAAACCCCCAAAGGCGGCACACCAGTTGCCGCCTTTGAGGGGTAAAAGAATATTTTTTTCCCTATATGTATTTTCAAATTTTTTTAAAAAAAATGTCAAAAAAAATTCCCCCTTTCTATTTGTTTTTTTTATTTAGTTTTAATTCTTGTTTGCTAATATTATATCATATTATCTAATATATATACATATATTCTATATATCACATACAATTCAATCATAATAGTATATAAGATTTTATATATCATAATAATATACGTATTAAAGTAATATAATAGTTATATATATATATTAGTATTATTTAATACCTCTAATATATATATATATATATATATATATATATATATATATATAATAGTAAATATAAATTTGCATTTATTTATAATTATACTATTCACATTTGTCTATTTCTGACGTGTTTTCTGTTTTTCTGTGGTTCTGCACAGGGGTAGTTGGGCGTGCAAAGAAAATTGTGGGCATTTTGTGGGAAGGTGGGAAAACATTAGAATGTTCGTTGCCTTGGAATTGGGTACACTCATAGGGAGTTCAATTGAGAGCTGGTGATGATCACACTCAAAGACGCGCCACATAAATAGACACTGCCTGTTAGTTTAGTATTCTATTTTCGACTCTAAATAAGATGATCTATGCTCCTCTAAAAAAAGAAAGACAGAGGAGGCTGAGGGATAGAACAAGAATGGGGGTGTGGTCATTCAATAATGTAAAGTGGATATTAATCCACCATACATATCCATTCCATCCACTTGTCATGGACAAGGATCATCTTCGACCTAGAGATGGGACCTACTCCTCCATTATTCACCTCACCCCCATTGCTCTGTTCTAGTTTTAATTTAAATTGTGTCTATAAATACTTGTGTCTGTGTTTTGTTAATTGAATTGTGATGTTTGTTTTATTTGTCTTGTGTCGTTCATTCATCCTCATTTCGTTTCGTGATCTCGAATCTCTAGAAATAGAGATCTAATTTGTGGGGCTATATCCAGTTTATGTAGCCCAACATGATCTGGAGATCCACACATGAACGTGACCACGTTCTTTTTATTCACCTTGATAGATCAGGTCTGCGAGTTAGATTAAGCGAGAGCAAGATCTTGCGTAGGATGATTTTCCACTTTCTTGATTAATTCCTTGTATGCTTCCTATCTTGATTTCACGAACTGAGAATCAAGGTAGGTTGTGCAATGTGACAATATTAGTAGAATCTTTCTGAATTTTGAGAAATCCTTTCTAGAATAACCTTGCTGAGTGAATCTTCTTGCAGTTCACAGGAACACTTGAGTATTGATGAAATTCGATGCTTGAGTGTTTAATTTCTTTGGAGGCTGGTGTGTGACCTGAGACATCGATCATACACTGTGTGAATTTTATAATTTTTGATCAATTTATTATGTTGATCTAGAATAGGGAGTAGAGGGTGAATTGACCTAGTTCCGACCTTTGTCTTTCTGACTATTGTCTTGTACTAGTGTCATCTATTTATTCTATGCCTTGTGTTCTGTCTACGCCATCTTCCTTTCTGTGGTTTTTTCCTCTGTTTCTGCATTCTTTATTTTTTTCATCAATGTCTATTTGCCTCTCTACTGTGCTCTTCTGCACTGATTAGTGAATTATTAGGAGTTGGGTTTTTATGTATTCAAAGTATTTAAAAATACAAAAATATATTCGGAATGACCACATAGTCATTCGACACTACTTCCTTGAGAGCGACCCCGAGGCTAGCCACTTTGCTACATCTTAGGTCTTTATAATTGTAAACTTGATTGTCCTCATGACAAGGACCATGGCAAATTTTTGCACCATTTCTAGGGAAGCAATGAGTGTCTTATTGGTTTTTCAAATTTTTATTTTAGTTTCAAACAAGAAAAAAGACCATATAAAAAATAAGAAAAACATCCACACACACAATGGTGGTGAACTCTAACGAAATTGGTATAGTGTTAATGTTTGACCTGGTTCAAGAGCTTGAGGAGGTTATTGCTAAGTTTCAATGATGGATGAATGAAAGAAAACATCGACTACTTACTAATGAGGAGACATCTTATTCTCATGAGATCATGTAGTTAATGCAACATTCCATGGATAAGGTCAAAGGCTACCAAGAAGTAAGTGACGTATCACCACCTCACATTGAAGCCCAACATTCTGGAAAACAGCTGAGAAGGAAAGAGAAAGGAAATAGAAGAATGAAAAAGTTAGAGTTTCCCAAAATTGATATGGATTTTCCCTTGGAGTCAAACCTGGACATTCGACAACCAATTTCCGAGGATGTTTTCAAGGGCTAGCAGGAGATGGAACATTCAATGATTCATGTTGTTGGGTATTTCATTGATGATCATATTTTCTCTGATTTCCATTCTAATGATTTTTATTGAAATAAATGTTTTAATGATTTCTCAATGATTAAACAGGTGGAACCAGCACATGAAATTATATCATTCTCCTTAGAAGACTCAGCAAGTGAGGTGGTGTGTCTCGAATAGAGGCTGGAGGATGTTGACTACCTCACTCTTGCCCCGGACCCACTCCCAGGATCACTATTCAATCATGAGGAGGAACAAGCATCACTGATAAAGGGAGTAGACAATTTTATGGAGGAATATATATTTTTATTCAACATGGACTACATTGAAGCTAATTTTAATTGTGTTGCCCTATGTGAAGGTATTGAAGATGCAATACACTTTTGTGATTTCCTGGAGAGTGAGGAACTAGAGGTTGCATCTGCTGAAGAGTTTATGGAACTTCTAATTCTGGATGGCACATCCAGTTTGGGAGTTATTTTTGAAGAGTAGTTTTTGGAGTTGTGCACTAGAATATAAGTGGATTATGACACATTAATTGCTTTCCAAGAGGAAAAGTTTTATTGGAATGAACCAGAATACAAGTCATATCCATGTTTTCCATCATTACAACTTGTGCACTCTCAACCTCAAGCCGAATAAGTAGAGAAGCACCCATATATCATATTCTTCCCTCCACTATTCAACATGAATATGTTCATTTCCATGGAGGGGAATGTGGTTGAAGCTGCACATGGGGTATGCCAAAGATGGAAAAGCACTGAATTTGGAAGGAATCACACCAGGTGGTTCCTGAGAAGGAAAACAAATCCCCCATCAGACTGGGGGTGATCCAAGGATTGTCCAGCTGTGGATAGTCAAACTACAGCACCCCCTAGGGGGTTATCCCTGGATTATCCCTCTTCATTTCTTGCTTTAGTTTTTTTGGCATGTTGTTTTTAATTTGAGTGTTTTTTTCTTAGGACAATAAAAATGCAGTAGATTCCAAGTGGCTATCATTAAAGTCCCAGAGGAAGAGTACACTGAAGAACATGGATAACACTCCATATCTCATACTCTGTTGTTGATTTTTATTTGAAATTAAAATCTTGAACACTAATGTTAAATTGTTTCATGATTTAGGTAACAAACTTGATCATCCAGAGTTCACACACATGGAAATCAAAGGGAGACATTTGTAAATTTGAGAAGATGCACATTTGGGGGAGTATTGTTTTACGTTGAAATTTTTTACTCTTCACATTTTATTGCATGATGTTGTGAATTAAGTGTGGGGGTCTTTCCACTGATTCTTGAAACTCTTGGACTGTGTTTTTATTTTGGGGTGTTATATTTATAATATCTACTTTGTTGAAAATGTATTTTGAGTTGCATTTTAAAACATGTTGCACCCATTGTTTTTCTTTTCATTGAGAAGCTGCTGCACATCACTTCTAATCATACTACTATTTGAAGTAAATTGATTCAATCTTATGTCTGTTCACAATGATTCATGCATGAATAGTTTAAGAATATATCAGAACTTATTGATGGTGATGGTTGGTGGGGTTGGGCTCTTCTGTTTTCTTTTGTTTTTGTTTTTATTTTATTTCACTTTTTCTGTGGGAAAGAATATTTTTGAACATCATTGATACCCCTCCATATAGTTTTATAGTTGAAATATCCTTCTTTTTTGAACATAAACTCTCTCCCACCTTGAGATTTAACATTGGGGAAATGTTGGATTTTATGTGTAAGGGAGAGGGGTCATTCTAGTGTCATGTTGAATTCCCCCTTCTTGAACCTGTGTTTGTGGTTGTAAAAAAATGGTCAAATTGTTTCAATTTTTTTTCAAAATTCCATTAAAAATTTTCAAATTCATTCATCACTTGATGGTCATTAGAGCTTCAATGGTACTTCATATTTGTCATGTTTAGTGGACAACTATTTGTTGGATGTTGAGAGTAACACTTAGTCAAAAACTGTTAAACATGAATGATTGATGAGTGAAATTGTTCACTGTCTCTATAGATATGTCTATTTAGGATATGAGGATGGGCATGTGACTGGATAGGTTTTGTGGAGTAATGATCATGACTTGGAGTAACTAGAAGTTCTCACTCAAACCTATGGGACTCACATTTTTATAAAATTATATTCAATCACTTTAGGAAGTCAACTTGAATGATTTTTAATTAAGTCCTTTGTAACTGGAGTAAAATAGGAAAATGGGATCCCATGGTGAGTATCTGAGACATGGTGAATTGGGTGAATTTCTGTGAATAAATAAAGCCAATTTCAATCTTAATAAGTGCTATTCATAGTGCTCTGCCCATGGAATATGACTCGGAAAGATTAAAATAAAGTTCCCTAGTCAAAAATGAACTCATTAAGGTGAGGGGAATTTTGAACCTAGATGAAGAATGGGGAATTGGACTTGGTTAATTTTCATTTGAGTTGAGTCAATAATGTGATCAAATTAATGGAATTTAATTTCTGGAACCTGGAGGAAGGTGAGAATGGAATGTGCCCTTGGTTAAGATTTGAGTTCCACGTCATCATACCTATCAACACTCCTTGAATTAGAATTTGAGTTGGAAGGTGAAGTATGCTAGTTAATGAATACACATAGGCGGCATGACATACTTGACTGTGTAGGAGTTTGTGAGGCTTTTGACTTCCAGTGAGTATTTGAAGCTGGATGAGACATTATCATTTTTGAACACCTTTGGAAAGACCGACCTACTTTTGGTCCTTCTCGCCTTGATGTTTTAGTTTAATCATGCACTTTTTGAGCTGAAACTTACAAATATGATTTCTATTTTAATGTTAAAGGCATGTAATTGTTTGAGGGAAAACCAAGTTTTATGTGTGGGGGAGTGTCATATGGTAGTTTTTTAACACTCTTTGCCACATCACTTTATTATTTTCTATTGACTTTATTATATTAAATTTTTTTATTAAATAATTGATAATTATTGTGTTTTTGAATTTGCTGTGTAAAATAATAATTTTTTGGTTTTAAAACATATGATTTAATGTGCATTAGTGTCATTTTAAATAATTCTTAAATTGATTTAGTCTTGCAAAATAGACTTTTCTTTTTTTATTCTTTTTTTTATAATTTTTCATTCTAGTTAGTTTATTAATTCATTAATTAAATTAATAAAATCTTTATTCTTTAAATTATAAATAATTAACTCATTTTAGTTTTTAGTCTTTTAATAATTTAATTAGTTTTAACAATTTAATTCAATTAATATTTATAATTCGTTAATTCACTTTATTAATTGGATAATTAATTGGTTAAATAATTTAACAAGTAACAATTTTATTTTAATTTGTTATTTTATTAAACCTAAATAAATTCATTCATTTCAAAACACAATTAATTTTTTTATTTAACTCTATTTTATTTAGTTTTTAAATAAATTATTTTTAATTTAATTTATTAATTGATTAATCTATTATTAGTTTCAATAAATTATTTTATTTATTTAATTTTCTTTGTTGTGTTTGTTTGCAGGTGTTTCGGTCACACGATCATGTTCCTTCACGGTGCATGTGCCACCATTTCCATCCTAACTGTCTCACCATGAACATCACTTGCAATGCCACCGTATTGTATACAAACTATCTCACCATTTCAAGAATGGTGGCATGCCTCACTTCATCCCACCCACAGTTCACTTCACAGTTCCACACTCACATTGTTCCACCCTTACTGTTCTACACTCACGGTCACGGCGAGACCATGAGCAACACTCAAAGTGCCACATAACCCCTCATTTACTGTCTCACCATGACACTCACATAGCCTCAATCTCTATCTCACTATTTTTTCTCTGCCCACCATTCCACTTGACTTTCTCATCGTTCCTCACGGTGGCACAACAAACCCAGCCACTGTTTCTCACGACACTCCTTCCTACAACCTGTATCACCTCCTCCCATCCAGAAAATGCAACAGAACTATCATTTGAACTACAAAAAACCTAGCCACCATTGTTACACAAATGGAATGCAGAGTTGGAGTGTAGCTCAAATATAAATTCAAACAATAGCATAAAACAATTAAATGTAAAAAATTCAGTTATAATTGGAGAACATCATATAAAAATACCTCAATACCGAAGCCGCCTCTTCTTTCACATCCCCCTAAACCTCAATCGATATGAACAACAACACATTTCCCTAAACCTTTTTCCTTCGCCCCTATCTATAAGAGACCCCGCTGCCCAGCTCATCGGAGCGAGTCTCGCCGCTCGCCGCCCCTCGGTTCCCATGCTGAGCTGACCTCGCTGTAGTCCCCTACTGGAACACCCGAAGCCGCCACACACTTTCCCCTTTGCCGCTCTGCCCCTTAGATCATTCCCTAACTCGAACCTGTCTACGCCGCTGCCTTTCCTATGCTACAAGCCTCCATCCGCATCCCCTTGAACCAGCCGCAGCTCTATGCTTCACCACCCCACCCCCCTGGATACTCCTCCATCTGACACCCCCAGAAGCACCGCACGAACCCCTTCTCCAACCACAAGCCTACCCCGCTCACTGAATCCTCCTTCCCCCTCTCATCCTCACCGCGAATACCCCCCTTTCTATTTGTGTTTTCTTATTTTCTTTTAATTATTGTTCTCTTATATTATATCGTATTATCTTATATATATACATTATATATATATATCACATAAAATACAATCATAATAGTATATAAGATTTTATAAGTCATAATAATATATATATTAAACTAATATAATAGTTATTATATATATATTGGTAATATTCAATACCTCTAATATATATATGTAGCAGTAAATATAAATTTTCATTTATTTATAATTATAGCATTCAAATTTTTCTATTTATGACGTGTTTTGTGTTTTTCAGTGGTTCTGGACAGGGGGAGTTGGTCATGCAACGAAAATTGTGGGCAGTTTACAGGAAGGCGCGACAACATTAGCAAGTTCATTGCAGGGTAATTGGGTACACTCACAAGGTGTCCACTCGAGAGATGGTGACGAGTGCACTCAAAGATGCACCACGTTGATAGACACTACCTGTTGTTTTAGTTTTCAGTTTTCATCTCTAAATAAGATGATCTTGGCTCCTCTCAAAAAAAATCAAGACAGAGGAGGCCGAGGGCTGGAACAAGAATGGGGGGCATCATTCCACAATGGGAGGAGGAGATTTCACCACCATACACATCCATTCCATCCACTTATCACAGGCTGGGATCATCGTCAACCTGTAGTTGGGACCTTCTCCTCCATTCTCCGCATCACCCCCATTGCTCTGTTCTGGTTTTAATTTCAATTGTGTCTATAAATACTTGTGTGTGTGTTTTGTTAATTGAATTGTGATGTTTTGTTTATTTGTCTTGTGTCATTCATTCATCCTCATTTTGTGTTGTGATCTCGAATCTCCAGAAATGGATATCTAATTTGCGGGGATTGATATAGTTTATAAATCCCAACATGATCTGGATATCCACACATCAACACGATCACATTATTTTTATTCACCATGGTAGATCACGTCTACAAGTTAGATTAAGGGAGAGCAAGATATTGTGTAGGGCGATTTGAAACATTATTGTTTAATTCCTTCTCCGCTTCCTATCTTGATTTCATGAACTGAGAATCAATGTTAGTTGTGTGATGTGATGATATTAGTGGAATCATTCTGGATTGTGCGAAATCCTTTCTAGGATGACCTTGTTGAGTGATTCACCTTGTTGTTCGGAGGAACACTTGGGTATTGAACAAATACGATGCTTGAGTGTTTAATATCTAGGCCAGACTAGTGTGTGACCAGAGACATCGATCATACACTGTGTGAATTTTAGAATTGTTGATCAATATATTAAGTTGATACGGGATAGGGAGTAGAGGTTGAATTAACCTGGGTCCGGCCTTTGTCTTTCTAACTATTGTCTTGTGCTGGTGTCATCTGTTTGTTCTGTGCCTTGTGTTATGTCTACACCTACTTTCTTTCCTTGGTTTTGTCCTGTGTTTATATGTTCTTCATTTTTTTCATCACTGTATGTTTCCATCTACACTGTGCTCTTAAACACTGATTAGTGATTTCTTAGGAGTTGTGTTTTTATGTTTTCAATGTATTTAAAAATAAAAAAAGAATTTTGGAATGAACACTTAGTCATTCGACACTACTACCTTGAGAGTGTCCATGAGGTTAGCTACTGTGCAATATCTTGGGTCTTTATAAATGTAAACTTGACTGTCCTCATGAAAAGGACCATGCCATTTATGATACACCAGATTCTATGACATGTTTGTTGAAGAAGTCAATAATAAAAATATTTTATTTTAGGTAAAATAAATTATCATTTTTATTTAAAATATGATAGATATTATATAAAAACCATCTGTGGAACATTTTAATGAACAATCTTCTATTTAATAAAATCATCTAAACCACATACAATACCATATTTTACAGGGAGAAAATCGTTTGTTTGATTAATATTCCCACTGAAGGAAATATGGCCATTTTCTTAATATAAATGAGATTTTAATTCATACGATGATTTTCTATGAAGAATATATTGTCTAATAGGTTGGTGAGAGTATATTTGGAATTTGAAAAATACTATGATAGAAAATAATGGATTATTCTCGTAAAATTGTAATGTAAATATCACATTAAATGATAATACTTTACATAAAGCACTCTAAGAATTATATTTAGGATCTTATGAAGAGATATATATTGAAAGAAAAATATTAAGGAAAAAACGTTTAATGATGTCATGTTATGGAGTTTGAATAATTTTTAATGAATTTTGTTTTAGTAATTTGATTCATAGATCTCATGATTTTTATCACTTTTCAGATTAATAGATGATACTCAATAAATAGTTTAGATGGATTGATTTATTAGTAGGTCTAATAGTGATTCGGTAGTAATTACATTGGTATACAATGAGTTTAACATATCCCTTTAAGGTATAGAAAAATAAGGATAATATATAATTTGATAATATTGGATATTATATAATTAGACTTATGATAAGTTTTTTAAGTATTAGTTAGGAATTATAATGACATAAAATGAATTTTATTATGAAAAAGTATAGTCATACTTTATCATTCTTTAACATTAATTATATATATATATTATAAAGTGAAAAGATAATTGACCACATAACGTATGATTTATTTCTCTAACCAATATAAATAATTGATAATTATATTTTGGTTAAATGATTTGGTTATCATTATTAGGATTCTTCTTTCAAGATATATAATATTCTCCGGAGGTACAAACGTATTTTGGGAATTGGTTGACCCCTGATGTATACCATATGGTGTGTCATACACTATGACATTGTTATAAGAGTGGTGTATTGTTCATATTTCGTGTCCCCAATACCAATGTATAGAATGATACCAATCATGGAAACCTTATTGCATGGATAAAGATCTTACATAATCCCCGAGGCTTATTTAATCACGGGATGGTTGGGTATATTTTTAAACTTGTCATCAGTTGAATCATAACAATGATTTTATTTTTCATCTTAGAGGATGAGTAATACACCTATTCCATTGATAGAGATAGATAGAAGAAGTATTTGGACATACCAAGATAAAACATATGATTTTATAATCTATTCAGTTAGGGGAATGTGATGTGTTCATTTTTAAATGTGAATGACATGTAATTTATTGATTTAAATAGTCAGTCTATACTCACCAAACCGAGAACATACGAGGAGAATATATGGGATTGACATACACTTCTTCACATGGTCACTGAAATAATTAGATAAAGGGATAATATAAAATACATTAACTTGTATGACAAATTTGATGTTAATAATTATATATTTTCACATGATTGATGTAAATCATGAAGGACACATTTTAGCTTTTGTACCATTGATACATCGATAGTGGTTTATCATGGGATATATTTATGAAATAAACAATTCATATTATTTTTAAATGATATAATGGTCTATTGGGTCACACATATTTTTGAAAAAATTGGGATTTAGTTTTACAAAGAGAACTATTCTAAAACTGTTTTATAGGTTATCTATGAGGTGTTTTGGATGTTTATTCATAAGTAATTGAATATGTTGTGATACAAGATGTGGTTAATGATAATTTTTTTAAAAAAACTTCTATGATACGTAATTTATTTATATTCATTCACATGTTACTGTATATGATAAATATAAGGTGAAATGGAACAATGTTTATGTGGATCTTGTTAAATAATAAGATTGAAAGAGATATTACATTATGAAATTTTATGTTAGAAATATAAATTCATAAATCTTATGCTATGAAATAAGTAAAACATTCCATATTATTTATCTTTTTATGGGTTTATTGTAATTTATGACTATAGATTCCCACATTTTGGACAAGGTGGTATTTCCAATGTAATCTGATTTCTTCATTTTATAGAAGAGTCAAATATTATGCTGACATTCAGAATCTATTTAAGGCCTTGGAATAATTGAATGTGTTATTTTTTTATGTATATTAAGGCCCAAAATAATTCATATAAGATTGAATGACTTATATCAGTATTGTTATCAAAACCCCTTTTATGGGAGAGGAATCAATAGGCACCCATGTGTAGAACAATATTTGTTAAATTATGCAGATGACCATGCAGTGATTATCCCTTGTATAGTTTCTATCACATGGGATATGCATGGGTTGTCAAAGTATGTATCATTCTAGGTGAGGCGAGTGTACCGTAGATAGTAGGTGTACATGGATGGTTCATGGTTTTTGAAAAAATGGGGCTAAATCATGTTGATTTTAAAAGAGGTAAAATGATTATTTTATCCTTCCTCCTTTAAATACTCCACCCTATTTTCTTAATCTCTAAATAAATTGTAATGGATATATACTCAAGAACATCCTCTTTTTATCCATCCTTGGAGAGATCTCATTCATCCAGATATCATTTCATGTGTCGTTTATGACGTTGAAAACATATCTATGAGTCTATAACTCCTCCTTCAACATTTCATAGTTTATTTCTACAATATAAGTTCTATATTTCATTCAGATAATTGGAAATATTTTAATTTTAATATGTTTAGTTATTCAATTTATGTCAATATTGATCAAATCAGGTCTTGATATTGGATTATTGGACCATAATAACAATATGGTTGGAGGTATATAACATTTTCCTAAAGTCATGTTAATTTATAATTTAAGAAATTATGACACAAAACAAATTATCCATGAATTTCCATTAAAATAAAAATTAATTATGTCAGAGCTAATTCCTTAAATTATATCAACATTATATTTTAATTTAAACCATTGGAGGTTTCTCAACCAAAACTAAATCACCCCTTGGGGTTAGTTGTTTATATGATTTGACATTAACTCCTCATTAAGTAATGTAACCATCCACTTTGGGTATTTTATTAAATTATCAGGATCCAAATGTCTTTCTTAATCACGATCCAACCCCTTTGGCATGTTCAATATCAGCTATTATAATGGATATATAAATTGAGTTATATGAAATGTATGTGATAGCCACTCCCCCATTTTTAAATAAAACCACAGATATGGTGTTATGTATTCTATAATAAAATGGGGGAACTACATAGAGATAGTTTAATTGAAAAATGAAATGATTTTGGACATGGGATTACTTTTTTATTATTTTAAATTCGTTAGGACATGTTTACTGGCCTGAAATTATCATATTTATAAATTTATTTTATTAAATGAATTATATATTCCTTGATAGATACTTGGGTTCTTTAATATATAATGCCTTGTATAGACTATTAGGATCATTGAGATTATATTTACCATGACAGACACTCGGGTTCATATAAATAATACATTCGATGGGATCATAGGGTATATGAATTCTGTTATGTCATTGGAAATAATCAGTTCCCACATTATCGAATACCATCAGTGGGATCATAGGCTAGATAGCTTCCACATGCTAGGAAAAGGACATGGGGTTCCATTCCATAGAATGGTATAGAAGGGATCATAGAGAAGTTAGATGGTATCTACAAGAAATGGGTTTCCATATTATGAAATCATAAGGGAGGCGACTAAAATTAATGGAATTACATTACTCTATAGGTTTTACCTAGTTTAATGATTGAGAAAAAACCTTGCATGGGATCATAGGATGGGAAAATTGTTTACTACATGTTTAATAGATTTGATTTGTGGTATAAATTTGTAACAATTTATGTTCTAGGAGACGTTGTGTATGTACCTTGGATCCTTTACTAGAAAATGGTCTTATCACATATTAATATAAATTCTCAATGTTTCTTTGTCATTTTAGAGACTCCATTTTTATGGATTCTTGAGTTACGCCTTAGGCCCCAAAATTTACTACTTATCTTAATCTAAATGTTTATATAAGTTATTATGTACATATAAAATATATATTGTCATACTAAATTATAAATATATATATATAAAAATATTTATGTCTATATTAATATGATGATTTCTATTCAGAGACATTCTAATTTAGGTCGATGTATATATGGTCAGCCAAGTTTCCCTAAGGAACATGTGCCTGAATTGTTCTATTTATTAATTTATTTAATTTTTTATTCGTTATAACTCCACAAAACTAGACTTCATATTCATAGAATGGATATATTTCGACACTCTTTTGTAGTGGACTACATAGTATACCTCACACCCTGTTCAAGAAAAGAATTGGACATGGGTACCCAAATAGATCTCATGGTTGCAGGATCAGGTTCAGGTTTTGGAATACTTGTTATCATTTTTTTTCATGATAGTTTCAAAGAAGAGGACTGAGTTAGATCACAAGATAGTCAAGTGGTTATCCCATTTGGGTGTTGTTCATTTTTATTACATTTACTATTTGTATATGCTTTATATTTTTACTAATTGTTTCTATATAATATTTCTAATATGCTTCCATTGTTGTGTATTTTTAATTTTCCAATTACTTAGTTATTATAATTGTTATTATACTATTTTTTCTTTTATTTATACTTATTCCAATATAAATTTAATTATTATCACTAATATAGATGTTATTCTTTAATCTCTTTGGAATATTTTCTCCAACGTACCATGATTGGACCCTCACTGCTTGTCAATATCCTCTAGTGTATGGAGAGGCATGCTTGAGGCCTTGTGACTGAATTGATTGGGCGATGTTAATGTGGATCCGGAGGTGGGATGTTAAAATTTTATATCATAGGACACTCATTTCCTTCCTTTTAATATTTTGGAATTGGTAAAGTGGAGATTAATAATGTTTCAATATTTGGAAAATATGATGGTTTGAGAGTATCAACCCATTCAAAGTGAAAATACTAACTAGAAATGGAAGAGACTACTGTTTCGAATGTTCATTTCTAAAGTGGGTTATTATTTTAACTTTAGTAAATTACACACTTTTACGAATTACTGATTATTGAGATGTACAATTTTTCATTGGCCTATTATAGAAATTATGTAGCATTATAAACTTCATTATAAGATCATATAAATTCCCATTCAAATCATATTCAATGCTATGTATGTTGCATTATTAGTATTCTAGATGTACTATTGTGTTCCTTGAGTTCGATTCCATTTTTCTATGAATTATTTAGCATGGTATCATGTTGACTATGATTCAATTATTATTTCTCAACATTTAACATGGTTACAAGTATACCATCCTTGGGTGGTTCCTACTTTAGAATAAGCATAAAATAATTTCTAATATTTTTATCATATGATAACATGACTAGTTATACACCTTTATATACATTGTTGGTTAGATAAAATGATTGTGCCAACTGAATTTTTTTCTTCTTACGTAGTTTAACGGTGGAATTCAATTTCTAAAACTAATTATGACATGTTTGGGCCATGGACCAAAGTTTACAGTGGATGAAGCATAATGCTTGAGACTAAATAATAACCAATTTATATTCTATATAGTGTATGAAAGCATTATAAATTGTGAAATGGTGACCCTTATAATCGAACCATCATTTTTGAGTTTGATATAAAAATTAAATTATTATATGAATTAAAAAGATGATAGATTTAGTCTCTAAATGAATTGGATTCTTATGGACCTTTTACATGACTCGACCCAAGTATATCTGTCTTGACTTGTAATAGTAATGACATAACATTGACTTATCCAAAGAAGGTTGATCCAAGAGCTAAATTCTTATCAGATGAACCCACATAGGGTGATTCCGAATTTTAATGATGAAAATGTTATCTGTTTAATTTTGATGAACATAATGTGGTTAAAAATAACCATAATTGGTCATATTATCTCTTAAGTGTTACTCCTTAACCCCATGGAGGTATGATTATATTTTATATGGATTATTATTTCATGTTTCATCACCTAATTATATGGGTTTAATATAAACAAATGGTGGAATCTTAATGTACCAATACAACCAATTTAATAATAACTGATTATCAACTTTTGAGTTTTACTTATATGAGGGTTATTTAGTTAAAATTTCAATTAAAACCTGATGGGTGTTTGCCTTTATAGATTTGAATTGAAATTTCCACTATCTATTCCAGCTTTGAAAGTCTATGGAAAAACAAATAATTATTAAAATGGAGTTTATAAGGTGAAATTCAAAAAAATAATAGGATGTTATTAAAATATTAATATTTAAATGGACGTTTCAAATTACATTCCTATATTACCATGTGAAATTATGTTAATAATGTATGAATCATTGTTTCCTTATGACTTGAATTTGATGTCTTTAAATTGAGTAGTAATTTTTTTAAAAATTAATCAAAATTGATGAAAATATTAAAAATGAAAACTAAATGTGGCATCATTATCTTCGAACCCCATGTGAGTATTAGCCATAACTATTTCCTTGATAAAACATCATTAATGAAATGTGGACAGGGCCTCTGCATCTTGGTTTACATTTATTAGTTTGTGTTGAAACCTAATGAATGAATTTAGATCATAGTGAACACTTCAGTGTGACCTAGATATAAGGACGAGACCCTGTTATTTTATATAAGAATATCTTGAGGTAAGTATCACACATATACATTTAAAACAATTTTGAATTTGAGTGAACCATTTCAAACATGTGGAGCCACTTATGTTCAATTTTTTTTGATAAGGACTCCTAGTTTCTAAAAAGGCAGCTTGGTTAGATAGCTTCTCAGGTGATAATTTGAACTTTCTTATAGGTATAAGTTTCATGTTATACTAAGAAAAATAAAGTTAGACAAGCCTTGTGAACGGTCGGCCAAATATGATGTAATGTGACCCTTCTTCATTTCATAATGAATAACATAGTTGTTCATCACCATGTAGCAGTCATGTGAAGTATTATGACTCTGGAATGTTCAGTGATGTTTTTCTATAAAATTAAAGTAGATAAAAATTCATGTCTTAATATAGTGAATCTTGTGGTCGTATGCGTAGATATATATTGTACCCATTAAATTTATTAATGGGTAAAATGAACCATATGAGTTCAGTGATAATCATTTAAGACCTAAGACCCTGTGCTTTGGTCAACATTCAATTTTGAGGTAGAGTAACATGGGAAGTATTGGAAATATGACTATCCCCATGTTCCAGATGACATTATAATACGGATCGGTTGTTTTGAAACATTGGTTAGTTTAATTTTGGGGTTTATTCATGATTCTATGGAGTTCATGGTCATAAACCAGGTAGAGTGTTAACTATAAATCTCAAATGAATTTTCTAAAGCATGCTTGTATGTAGATTATTTTCCTTTAATTTTAAATTAGGACTTTTTAAATGTATATTTCCTGTGTCCACAACCCATTTTTTATGGTGAATATAGATTTTTTCAAATGATGTGTTCTCATCTTCAATTAACTATGACTATGAAAATCCTAAGATGGATTGTGTTCTGTTGAATAAGTTTAATATTTTCTTTCATGTATAGAAAGGACAACCATGAAATGAAAATTTGTAAAATGGTTTCATTTTCTTTGGAATACCAAGGGTGATGGTATGTTTTAAATTATATATGGGATTGTGTGCTAGCATGATGATGATATGGTTGGTTTTGTATGCGACTTTTGAAAACATAATATGATAGTGAATAACTCTAGTGGTTCTCCATGATTAATCATGGAGTTACTCAAAATTTATGGAATTATGATCAGTTAATGATGACACATTATAAAGATTAGCTGAGGTTTTTTAAAGAAAATTGACTAGTGGTGGTTTGATTTATTTTTTTATATAGTTGTATACGGTTGGTTAAGAACCATACCGAGCACTTTTTCTTGGACATGATTGAAGTGCATTAGATCTACTTGGTAATTCATGATATCCTATGAGTGTGATATTTTCTTAGTGATGATCTTGTACCCTATATTTATATCATACATGATGCATGGAGAAAGTTTCATTTATACACATATCTAAAGAATGAAATTAAATGCATCATTACATTAATAAATAAACTATTTAGAATTTGCACTCAAGAAGGATTTTTTTAGAGGCATGGTTATTTAGGAGTGATACATGGGTTCTAGAGTCTGAATGTTGTGGACAAATTCATAGACTCTAGAGGACTCTTTTACTTTACTACCATTATGAACAATTATGGTTTTGTTGCATGGAAATTTCATCTATGTACTGACATCTCAATTGAAAATTCCATAGTACATACTACCTTGGACTATATCTTTATAGACTATTTTTTTTGTTCTTAGATTATAATATAATTATGTAGGGATCAAATAATTATTTTTGAGGATGAAGATCTATGTGTGTTAGATCGTGTATAGAACCATCTTCATGTTATGTGATGAAAACATTAAATGAATGTTTCTCTTGAGAAATCACCATAAGCTGGATACACTCTTATATAGAAAGGATCAACGTTATCTGGAGGTGATTCAGTATAGAAAATCATGTATCATGAAGGAAAATTCCATTAGTCTAAGACCGGAATTCTAAGAATAGTCATCGATGCATGGATCCTCTTGTTTTGGTCTTGTTTGTTATATACTAGTGCTTATGAAAAAATTTATGGAACATAGACCGTATTAGGATAGTGATGTGCAAGTTAATTTAGGATTTTCAATAAATTTTGATTGAATAGGTAGGAGGAGTTCAATTTGGAATCGACCATTTGATCAAATGGGGGATCATGTCGGAAGCCTCATTTGTGAATTAAATGTTTGTTTTAATAGGAAATTCCAATAGTGGAGTAATATGGTATAAAATTGACAATAAAAATTTAAAAACCATAGAGGTAAGTGTCATGACCTAAATCATGAGATAATGATGCAATCATGTGTGAGATAATATGGGATTGGGTAACAGTTGTCTCGATGATTAAATTTTGGGTTCGATCACTTGATTCTATTTTAGAGACATATCTTCCACGCCATAATGTGGTTCCTAATGGGGAATTGGGTATTTGGAAACTAAACATGGTCATTTGAATAAAAATTCATAAAAAATGTAGGTTATATGTTGTTTCTAATGTTTCCCAAGGCTTTTCAGAGAAGATATGATTTAATGTGATTAGATTGTAGTGTCACCCATTTTGGACTAGGTTAATTTAAAAAGGAATTTGATTTTCCCCATTTTTAGATGATTAAAATCCTTTTTTCAGATATAGAATTTATATTTATGATTTAGAACAATTGAAGGTTTTGTTTATATATGTATTTTAAGCCCTAGAAAGTGTATCAAAATCGGAGTTTTGTTTTGGGATACTTGGACTTTGAAAAATCATTTTCATGAGTTGAAATAGTATGAACATGTGTGTAGTGAATGGTTTGTGTAATAGTGTCGCAACATGTGCATGGTCTATCACATGGAAAGCATCCAGCACACCAGCTTCACAATGTTTTTCAAATAGTGAAGCATAAACTTATGGCTAAAAACAATAATGTTTAAAACAGGAAAAAATATCAATTTATCCCTTCATTCTTTAATGCCTTGAACCGTGTTTTCTTTTTCTCCACTAACATCATAGTGGAGAGCCACATAATCTCATCCACCACCACTCCATCCATACAAGTATATCCTTTAATGATTCTCCATTTCAATCATCATTCATCATGTTCAATGCATATCACTGATTCTACAACTCTCACTTCCTCCATTCTTGGTTTTATTCTCCGACTTCAATGTTATATTCATGTGAGTTAATTCACCCTATTTTCATGGGGTTTTTATGTTTCATTGATTTATCTCAAATAGGATAAAATTAGATATTGATTTTGGACTGGTGAGCCTTTCAAATAAGGGTGTAGGTGGTCCATATATTTTTCCTAATGTCTAGTTGATTTATAAATTCCTCCATTGTGCCACATGAGGAATTCTCAATTCATTTCTCGTAAAATGTGAAATTAGTTATGTATGTCCTAATGCCTGAATTATATTGGAATTATTAGTTATTTTATACAATTTTAGGTTATTCTCCTCAACCCAAACCACACCCTTGGGGTGAGTTATTTATAAAATTTGACAACTATTCACCTTTATGTATAATTAAACCAGTCACTTGTGGTGTTGATTTAAATTTACATGATCATAATTCCATACTTACTATTGATATCCATTTTATGCTTGATGTATAATCCCTATTGTAAGGGGTAACTAAATTTAGTTAGTTCTGCATGATGTTATTGGAACACCAACCTTTTTATAATAAAACTACTACTTAGGTGAACTATATTCTGAAATAATATTGTTGAGTTAAGTTGAGATATTTTAATTGATGAATAGCCTAATTAAGGACATGGAATTATTTACTGTTATTACTAAAAATGTGTTATATTATTCTTACCATCATGAAATTATTATATTTATAAATTTAAATTATAAAATTAATTAAATATCCCTTAAGAGTTAATCATCTTCCTTACTATGGAAATCCTTTAATGGGATCTTAGGTTTATGGATATTTATACGTACCATGATTGATACTTAAGTTCATCAAATAGAACAAATTGGATGGCCTCAAAGGATACATGAATTATGTTACAAATTGAGAGATACTTGGGATCCTCATTATAGAAATACTTGGATGGGTTCATTGGATAGATGGTTTCAAAATTCACTAAGTGATAAATGGGTTTAAATTCTACACAATAGACATGTTCATAGAGAATTCAAATGCTACAAATGATACTGGGGTATCCTTATTATGAAAATATAAGGATGTTATTATAAATTAATGACATTACAATGCTCCATTGTCGATAACTAGGTTCTTTATTACAAAACACCATCGATGGCCTAATAAGATATAAGAATTATATAATTCGCATTTATTACATATGAACAGTGGTATCTCTTTATGAATGTTAGTGTTCTTGAATTCCATGGTTATGTACTATGGGTCCTTGGCCAGCTAATGGGGTTATCTGAAATTTTTGTGACTACTCAGAGTTTCTCTTGATTTTAGAGACTTCCTTTTTTGGGAAACCTAAAATACGCATCAGGTCCAAACTTGTACAACATATCAAAATATATATGTATATATATAT
Source organism: Viscum album (assembly GCA_963277665.1). Classification (NCBI taxonomy): domain Eukaryota; kingdom Viridiplantae; phylum Streptophyta; class Magnoliopsida; order Santalales; family Viscaceae; genus Viscum; species Viscum album. Next base: position 108,784,461 of record OY728155.1, on the reverse strand, counting down.
GTTATTACATACCATTAATATATATATATATACATATAAAGACATTCTTATATAGATATATGTATATAAATGTCAATATTCACGTGGTGATTTCTATTCAGAGATATTATAGCATTGGTGAAAGCATTTATTGATGTTTAGGTATCACTTGGTAACATTAACATGACTTGATACATTTATTTATTTATTTCATAAATTATTAATTAAAACTATTCACTAATATATTTTCTATTTATAGACTATATTTCACTATACACCAATGGAGGTGGAATACAAAGTATATCTAACATATTGTTCAGGAATCCATTACATTGGAGGTACCTAAACATATATCATGGTTACATGGTAATGTTTTTGTTTTAACTTGAATGTTTTTATTTATGTTCATGGGATATTAGGAGAACACGACTGAGCCAAATTTTAAGATTCTCATTGAGTTAGCTGTTAGGCATTTTTTAATTTCCATTAAATGTGTTTTTTGGGTTGCATTCTGTATGTTTTCGTATTGTTTATTCAGAATTTTCTAAACATGCATGCATGGTTGTGTATTTGGAGTTTTTTACAAAATCAGTTTTGTTAATATTATCTTCCACTGAGATTCATTTTTTCTTCATCAAATTTTAATTTATTTGTTATCTATTATACCATTGTGCTACAATTACCAAGAGGGTACAATCTCCCCAACTTACTACCATTGGAGCCTTATTTCTTGTTAGTAGCCTATAGAATATGGGAAGGCATGCCTGAACCTATTTGACTAACTTGCTCTAGTAACCATTTCAGTGGCTCCATGGACTAAATGACATAATGATCTAAAAATTAAATTTCTCCATTAATATTACCTAGTTAATATTCAAATATTTCATCAATGTAAGCTTGTATTAGCACATGGAAATTATTTCACTTAATATTTTAGATTATAGATGAATTTTTTTATACCATTAAATCCATATAAAAATTACTCATGTATTACAAAATACATGAGGAAATTGATGGTACTTAAGAGGGTTTTCATGGGGGATTATATAAAGAAGGCTGATGAACATGATTTAGCTATAAAAACATTTCCCAAGATATTTATATATTTGAATCTCTATTTATCCATCACCCTTTTCCGGAGTGAGATACTAGCATATCCTAGGTGTGAGGAGAGTCCCAACAAAAAGTCATTTGATTCATGTTGGCCCACAGATATGCCAAAACATGACATGGTTTTTAATTGTTATTAATTATTTTTAATTATTTTTAATTATTTTTAATTATTATAATATATTTAACAATGTTTATGGGTTTTTGGATGGACCAGTTTTCAAATTTTAGAATTTGGGTTGTTCAGAAAGGACATGTGGTAGGTTCATGATTAGTATAAACTTGGTGCACAACGTTCAAGGATGTCAAAATTATTTTGTAGATGTGATTGTATGATTGCCACACAATTTCTTTAATCATGATCCCAACCCATATTAGGTGTTCATGCTATCTAGGGGAGGAACATTGTCTAGAGAATAGTGTGGTATAACTAGGCACCATTTCTATGATTAGAAATAAATAAAATGAAAAAAAATATAATTACTAAAAAATAATAATAAAACAAAATTTCCACCCCACCCCCTTTATCGTTCTCCCATACCTTTTCTTATCTATGTTATGTGATGAAATATTCCTAGAAGAGATAGTATCCATGAACCATTTCCACTTCTTTTATCTATATCGGATCCAAATTGTGGTATGTTATTCACCAAAAGTTTCTCATCATCTCATCCTCATTCTTTTCCCTTATTTTATAATTTTCTTTTCATTATTGTGGCATGAAAAACCTACAACATATCATAACCCAATTTTCTATATTTATTTTCTAGATTCTTGATGTGCATGAATCTTGAGCATTGATTATGGATGTTTTTTTCAACGACCATTAGAGATAGCAGGTTTTCTATCAATTTCAGGTACGGTTTCTTATGATCATTATCCTTTTCCAGTATTAAATTAAATATTTTTTCATTTTTAGGTTTATCATATTTTTTAATATGCCTTGGAAATCCATGAGGATGTTTCAGGTTGCAGCCATTGATAAAAACTTTCACATGTATACATTTATAAACATATATACATATATATACTATTGGTTCACATTCCACTAAAGGGAAGTGAATATATACATAGGGTGAAATGGTATATATATATATTTGTGTGTGTGTGTGTGAAGATGAATGTACATATATGTTTAATGGGGTCGTTATCAAAGTGAATATGGTTTTTGATAGGTTCCTTATGTTTAATACTTTAAATTACATTCATTAATTTTATGGGTGTTTTCATTATTATATAATGTGTATATTCTATACAAAATTATTATAATTCTTATAAAAAGTTTTTTACCCAGTCCCCTTGATTTATTACTCTTCAAACTTGAGTTTCTTTTGTTCAAGTAGGTTATCAATATTATTTCATAATGTAATGTCTCCTAAATGATTAATTGTTTTTTCCAAATTATTTTTTTAGTATGTTGAGAATGTTCAAATTTTTTGGCCTTTCAAATGGTTTTCTTAAGGTTTTAACTATATATTTCATTTTCTAATGGGATCTAAAATATCATATCAAATAGTAAAATGTTGTTTTCAAAGAAGAGGCATAGTGGGTACCTTTATATGGTTTTAGGAAATTTAGGAACCTATATAGATACCACCATTTTTGGGGAAATCAAAAGGATGTTTTTTAGGAGGTGGGTTAAGCATTTTTGAGGGATTTTCATGAGAGAGATGCTGTAAGTATGATTTCTTCCAGAGCTACTATTTTTTCTAAATGAATGGGATACTAGAAAACATAGTGAGATTAAAGAGATGGTTATTATTTTAACCTAATTAGACATAATATATCCCCCGATAGTAGCCATGTTAGATATTCCATAGATAAGACTAATTGAGGGTCTTTGTGTGGGTTATTGACATTGGATAAAATTGATAGGTGGGAAGATCATTCCAAACCTACTATATATAAGTATTCACTTGTTTTCAAGGTATATCTGATGATAATTATTTCACATTAATTTTAATTTACCTCCATTGTGATATTTTTTAATGAAATCACTCCAAATGTTATGTATCTAACATAATTTCTCATATAAACAATTATATACATGTAATTTTCATCCCACCTCTTGTATTTGCCATAGACATTTATTTCCCTCTATATTTCTTCATTGTAATAATATTTCATAGAAAATAATTAATTATTTATAATATATTTTGTATAAATCATAATAAAATAGTCATTTTTAAATTATTAGTTTTTCCTTCTTTTAAATGGAAATGGAAAAATTATTTTAAATATATGTTTTTTCAAAGTATCTTGATATGGTTTTATTTTTTATGTAACTTCATTGGTCAGGGTTCCTATTTTTTAATCCCTAATTAGAATCATAGATATCATGGATAATCTATCATTTTCAATTTTATGTTTTTCATATTTTGGAACACTCTTAGATAAATAACAGTTTTTTGATTGATGTCGACCCAATAGGTCACATTGAGGTATGTTTATCCATTTTTTTTCATTCTTTTCTACTAGTAGTGTTTATTTTAATCTCTATGTTTGTAATTGTTTATCTATTTATGGGAAATATTATTCCCAATTGACTATTTTTTATTATTAGAAATATTTTCTTTTCCAAAAGGATCTGTAATTCTCCTTAAGCCTTGTCATGTGCTACATTATGTTACTAGTTTGGGGGACAAACATGGTTGGTTCATGAAAAATTTTATTATAGAATTTATCCCTTTATAATTTTGAATGTCTGGAATTATAGAGCAGGGATTTTAACAATTCAAGTTTTCAATCATTTGTAGAAGCTTGATCACCACAAATTTAGAAGGTTTCCAAAATTTCATGGGTGTTATTGGATGGTCATGACTCAAAATCCAGTATTGGCTCTGATGTTTTTTAGATATTTTTTATGGAGTACTTATGGTCTATTTTTAGTGTTTGGTTATTATTTTTGAGGAATTTATAATCATTCCTATTATTTGTGCATGTTATAAAACCCATGTGAATCCCATGAAAGTAACTTTGATAATGTCTAATTTTTTCACCTGGTTGGCACATGACCTTCCAAACCATGCGGCAATGCTATGTGTAGTAGTTGTTTTATAGGTGTTTGGATTTGTTTAGTTTTTTTGTAATAACTATTATCTTTTTTGATCATTTTATAATTTTGAGATGATTTTGGGGGTTTTCCCTTGGATATTTAAATGTGGTTTTCTTTGTAAAAGTTTTATTTTAACAATAAAAACCATAGTCTCTTTTAATATAAAATTGGATTTCTTGAAAATGGATTTTTTTTAAACCGTATTGGGATTATGAATGGATTTGAAAAAATAAAACACGGAATGGTTTCATAAGCTTTTTTAGGTTAGTTATAAATAATTGAAATAATAAATAGTGGATACTTTGGAATTTTAATTTTTGGGTTGGATTCCTTGTTCTATAGAAATAGAAAAATCTTTTTTTGACCCTTGGTATTCCCCATTAACACTAACTAGTATAGATGTGTTTATGTCATAAATATATAGTTGTTGGGATGTTAAGATATGTGTCTGAGCTGTAAGGAAGAAGATATTATATGTAAGGCTTCATGGAATACCAATGGTGGATTATTATTATTTAATTTGTTTTAGGAAATTTTATTAAAGGGGACCTCATAACATTGAGATATGGTGTTGTTTGGTTCTTCCTTTTTTTCAATTATTTCCATTTAGGGCCTTGTGGTTTTTATGTGTTGTAAGTGTGTTAGACTAGTTTTTTTGAGTTTTAGTCTTTAATTTTTTATTATGTTTTGAAATTTTGGGTTGTGATGTGTTTTGAATTTGATTTTTATTTTTTTCCTTGAAATATTCCAATAAAAGTTCAAGTGAGGACTGGGTGGTTAGTCTCTATTATTTATTTATTGTTTTTAGTGTGTTTGATTGGGCCACATGAGGAGGTTCAATCAAAGATTAATAACTTCTAACTATGGGGGAATAAAATATTCAATATATCTAGGAATCATCCATATGCCTTAGAGTGAATCATTTAACATAGTATAAGAGGTACATGTTGTTGTTCATGTTAACCCAACAAGTTATATTTGATGTTATAATGGAAACTGTTTATGTTTTACTTTATTTTGGGTTTCAATTTAGGGAATACCCCCATTTTATATATCACAGGGGATTAAAATTTTGTGTTTTGATATTATGAAGTTTTAGTAGGTTGGAATCTATTAGGAAATTCTAAATAAGTGTTTGTCTTGGTATCAAATTTTTCAAGTCATTAGGGAGTATTGATTGTTTCAGGGACTGAAATTTATTATGAGGTTCTTGCCTTAGTGTTGGTATCAATTATCTTGATGAAAAATTCTTGGGCGAGTGATTGGGATAAATAGAGAAGATTCTTTGATTCTTTTTATCAATTGGGATCTTTGAGGGTCGATATTCTAAGAGAATATCTCAAGTTGTCCACCCATGACATTAGATTGTAGCCATGTTGATGATTTTCAAGAAGGTTTGTTCGGAGAAATTTTAACTGTGACCTATATAAATAATATACTCAATTTCCCCTAGTTGTTTAATATAAAGATAATACTTTTAGTTTTTGGGGTTTTATATGTATTTATGTTCATGGTTGGGTGTTAGTGATGTCACAATGGAGTCCAATTTCATGCTTCTCTTCCTTTAAGAGTTTTAATAACCTCACTCTTAAAACTCTATATCATGGTAACATTTATATCATTCTTGTTTCAATTCATTTTAATTTCAACATCTTGGGAACTCCATTGAAATGGGATTTCCATCTTGGGAGGTTTTGAATCTTATTTTTATGGATGATGAAATTTTTTGTTCTATGCATCATGTATTTTATGTTTTTTCTTTTATCTTGTTTTTGTTATTTTCTTAAATTCAGGAAAATAGTGTTTAACTATAATTATAAAATGATGGGGTGACCAACAATGTAAAATAATTTAGTGAAATCCATTTCCATGTTCCCTTAAGGAAATATCATGTCCCTTCAATACATGACCTTGTTTATCGTGAGAGTTATGTATTAATGACATTGGATAGTGTAATAAATGTACATGGAGATACCAAATAGAACAATATACTTGTCATGGATAATTTCATTGTTTGGGGTCTAGGTGTTCCATGCAATTTTGTTATGTTCAGAGAGTTGAGGATCTTCTTTTGAATAATATGCGGGGTGGTTCAAGCTCTTTGGCCTCCCTAATTCTCCCTTCAAATGTGGGTTCATTTCCTTGTGGATAAATTATTTACTATTATTTTACGATTTTTTGAGGACATTGAGTTTAAAATTATCATTCAACGAGTAGAATATACTTCATTTTGGTAGGTGTTTCAAATTTATAAGATGTCTTAATTAACTGAATATGTAGTTATATCTAGGTAAATAATGTTTTCATGCTGGGGAAAATTGTCACACCCAAATATTGAATTTTTAATTAATTTGAAATTTTCATAATTATTTTTAATTATTACATTGTATTTTTACCTTTTTCAGAGTTTTGAGACTAATTGGTGTTTAAAGTTTAATATTCGGGTTTTTCAATAAAGCCACTCAATTGGGATGTGGTTTGTAGAAATTTTGCGTAGTCCTTGTTATAGTGTTTATAAATTTTAGGAGAGTCGAAATCATGGAATTTATATGGTTTCCCTATCTATATGATATTCCCTTGAGAGGTGTCTGGAAAATCCGAGGATGTTTCACAGTTAGAACATAGTTTTTCCATCCATTCGGCCAAACCATACACAGTGTCCATACTTTAGAAAAAAACAAAAAAAAGTTGAATAAATTTAATTAATAATAATAATTATTAACTATTTCTAACCCGAAACATTATTCTCTTATCCCCATCCTTTTTACATTATTCATCACCTAACACACCATGCCAAAAAGGGATCCCAAACATGTCCATATTCACCCTACCCTACATTAATTAGGCTGATTCATCATTAAATTTATGGTTCAATCATCGCTGATAAGTTTCTCCACCAATCATTCTTTTTATTCTCTCGTATTTCTTTTTTTATTTTCCATCCTTGTTTATCATGTGACCTAGGAGATCCAAAACCAAATTTTGGGTACTTATTTTGTGAATTCATAATTTATTTTGTGTTGTTGAACCCTAATTAATGTCAATTTTTTCACTTTCATTTGAGTTTTGGGGTTTTCCATCATTTTTCTAGTATGGTTTCTTCAATTATTCACCTTTTTCAGCTTTTAATTATAAATTTTCTAATTTTTTGGTTTCATGAATTTTCTAGTGTTCCTTGGACCTCTTTGAGGTGGTTTCGATCAATTTTTATTGAAGGTGGCATGTATATGTATACATAGGTAAGAACACATGAATATCGTATTTGTTTATATTCATTACCAATAATGGAAATATGTACGTTGTCTTAAAAGTGTATGTATTTATATATTTGAAGGTGTATATGAGTGTATGTGTTAAGTGGTCCTCATTAAAAGTAGCATAGTTTGAGGTAGGTTCCCTATGTCCAATTATTTTAATTAAAATTATTGATTTCTTACATTAATGAAGTCTGTTATTGTTATATAATTTATAGATTCTATCAGTTTTTTTGTTCTTGGAAATGGGTTTTCACCAGCTCCAAATATTTTCCAAATCTTATAACATGCGTTTCTTTTTAAATGATGGTTTTATAGAATATTTCAAAATTAAAAGTTTAATAAATGTTTAATTGGTTTTCCCTAATTGTTTTTACAGTGCGAGTTAGGAATTTTAAAATATGTTTTGTTCTTTTAGAATGGTTTTCTATGAAGGTTTAATGAAATGATGGATTTTCCAAAGGGATTCAAAATGTGTTTTCAAATGGAAAAATGTTTTTTCAAAATGGAGAGTCATGGTTAGTACAAATAAATGTTTTTATCCAAAAATAAAAATTATGTAGATGATCATTTTTTTGGGAAACTCTCATATATGGTTTTAGGTGTTGGGATAATAATTTATGTTGTATTTTAATGAGAATATGTTCAAATTTTACTTCCTTCCTCTCCTCTGAGTTTTTAAAAACATAGATCCTAGGAATCATAGTGTGATTCGAGAGGTAGTTCCTTTTTAGTTCCAATTATAGGGACTAGATCCCAATAGTCTATCCATGTTGAATGTTCCACCGATGAAGCTAGATGAGTGGATCCGATTTGGATATTATCTTAGGATCTCATGAATAGGCCAAACAATGGTTAAAAATGAGTAATTATCATATCTCTTCACATTGTGTTTATGTATATAAAATGATAACTATATAACATGGATTATACATTCCCATTTTTTATGTTTTTATAAAATAATTTTAACTATTATATTTCTACAAAAAATTCCCATTTCATTATTATATAACAGTAATATATTTTTACCTACTATTTTCTTATTGATATTTTTCCTTCACCACATGTTTTTTATATGTAGAATGATATACTTGAAAATATTTAATTCATTGAGAAATAATTTGAAAAATTGATAGAAAAATTGTACTTATGAAAATAAAAGAATGTTAATTATTTTAAGAGTACATAAAAACCGTGTTTAAAATGTACATATTCTAAATAGGCATGATATTTTTTTCTTTTAAAGGTAATGTCTCGCGGTGTGGTTCTTCTTATTTCATCCCAACTGAGCATCTGAGTTCCCACGACAACACTGTCATATTTTTTTCGGTTTCATCTAGATTTGGATATTCCTTAGATTGAGTGTGGTTATGGGATTGGTGGTGACCCATGAGGTATCATAGTGGTATGTTTAAGAATTTATATTTATTTCATTCCCACTATCTGTGTTTAATTTATTCATGTTACTAATATTAATTTATATTTTTAGAGGATAAATCATTACCAAATGAATATTCTTGATCCCAAAAACGTTTTTCCTATCTAGGATGATTGGGAACACTTCTATGACCTTGTCACAACCCTCCTTGGGTGCCTGGTTTGAGTGTCGATCCATGGATGAATGAGAGAGGATACATTTGAGAAGATGGAGTCCTTCATATGCCTCTAAGTTATATTAACAATTCATGGGGATTAAAGATAAAATAAATGATTATCATTGATATATAATAAAAAATGTTGTCTTTATTTATTATTTTATTGATTTATGATTTATGAATGATATAATTTGTGAATTTTTCTATCTTTTTATTTTTATTGTATCAATTAAGTGTCCATCGATCCTAAGAAACCCATATTACACATATATTGTAAAATTACTATTATGATTTTATAATATATTAAAATTTTATTATAGTACATGATTTAGTTTAGGATTATTTTTAGACAATTATTGGATAATAAAATAAGAGAAGATGATAAATGAAAGGATAATAGAGAAACATAAACCTCTTCACTAATATTTGATCATTTTACAAGGTCTTAATGTCGTGGATACAAGATTGGTTTGGAATAAGAAAATAAATTTGAATATAAGAAAAATATAAGAGGGTAATTGGTTATATCTTGGGAAATCGGTATAATTTAAGAATTGATTTGAAAATAGGAGGAGAGGGGTATTTATTTTTTAAGAGAGGGTTATTTTAGGAAAAAATAATATATGAAATATTATTTATAAATTCAAACATGAAAGGATGGAATACCTTGATATGATGATTTATTTTTTATTATAATTAAATGATTTCATGACTTTTAATCCATTACACAACCTAATTTTATTAGATTATATAAATAAATAAAGAAAATTAGAAAATTGATTTGTTAATTGTATATAATTTATTCTCAATTTTAGGAAAGTTATTACTTGGTTTATAAATTTATATTAATTATTTAGATGATTAATTTATCTTATTATATTAATTTTTATTGATATAATTTTTTTAGAATTTATTACATCATTATTACATCATCAACTTATAGTAGAACTATAATGTCCCGATTCTAGGTGCCGCCCATAGGCCCCCCACCCAGTTGGTCACATGGTCCCAAGCGCATTTCCCCAAATGCCAGAGGTTACTGACTAAAAGTGGGGGCCTTGCGTGTGATAGAGGGGAAACTCTTTTTTCATTGTAAGAGTAAAATAGCAGATGTAAAGTATATAACAATAGATGAAGCAGTAATAACACCACACAAAAGTAAACAGAAAAAACACTAAAGGTAATAAACAACGAGATCACATATATAAATGATTCATGATATATATGTCTAGGAAAGTATCCAAATAAGCCACAATGATAGAATATAGTAATATAAAAAGTACAAAATAAAACAGATAATGTCCCGTAGCATCATAATCCTTATCATGGTCCCATGCTCAACACCTCCACAAAAATCATGTACCTGAAGTAGAAGGGTGCTTTCCCTTATCTATACCTACATCCATATAATTTGTTTGGGCCCAAAAGCATGAACCAAATAGGGTGTGACACTAATCCCATTAGGAAACCGCCCAAAGATCTTTTCCTAAGAGTAAATGATTATATATGGCAGGAAATAAGAAAAAAGAAGTAGCAAATAAGGAATTAATCAATGTAAACAATCCCAAAGTTCTATTGCATTCAAATTGACTTATCAAGTGAGATGATAATAAAAAACAGGTAACCCTCTAGGATGTAATCACAGACTAACCCCTCTGGTTCAACCAAACAACACGAGATACCCTCTAGGAAGTACACACAGTCTAACCCCTCTAGTTCAGTTTTAACAAAGACTCTCTTAGGAATCACTCACCATCAATTCACCATGTATTCTAATATCTATAACTATAGACACTCTAAAGAAGCACTCAACTTCCAATTCCCCATGTGGTCTCGCATCGTGGAACTACAGACACTCTGAGGGAGAACATACATCCATCACCCCTTTATTCTCAGAACATAAAATTAAACAGACACTCTAGAGAATCCCTCACGTCCATTCTCTATATGGTCTTCTACACTAGGTTCCCACAACCCTATGTGTGTCAATAGTGCCCCAATGATATGATGAGACAAAGTAAACCTCAATAACTACTTGTCAAAATAGTCTACATCATATCACATCATGTTAGATAATAATCACTCTACCCTAACAATATTAGGAATTGGAAACAAAGCTTCCTAACATGCAAGCTAAACAAAAATGTTTAAAACAAGAAAACATGGGAAAACATCCATAGCATGGAAAAGTTAACACTATTCACAAACAATTAACATATATCCAAACAATCAAGGAATTGAAAGCAATAACAGGTCTAAAAACTATAAACATGCAATACCTTGTTCTTTGGTATAGGACAGTTTTGCACATAAAATTTGAAGACTATATATGGAAAGGAACAAAGCATCTAACTTGGCCTCGCGATATCAATATACATGAAGCTCAGGCCTAGAATTTCTTAGAACTCCGTATATCTATAAAAATTATAAAAGCGTTCAACCAAGGATATCTCGTGAAAGAGGAGAAATCATTGGATGATGTTGTAGAAGAAGGAAGAACTAACTAATACGATTCTAACACAACCGATGATGTTCGAATCAAAGAAAAGATGACGAGTCATGAAATCAGTGATGATCTGTAGGTCTCAATCGCTCCCAAAAAATATAGGTCAAGAATAAAATGGTTCTTTCTATAAAATGTGACCTTGATCCATTTTATAAAATAAAATGAAAGTAAATGGTGTTTTCTTTAAAAATACATAGCATGTAATTTCCTTACCCGCACTCCACTTTAGGTGGTCTCTAATTCACCACACGTGACCATGTACTTGGATGTTACACGGTCTGTACATTGTGACCCACAATAATTATGTACACGGTGTGTACATATCAGTACACAACGTGTACTCCTGATATTTCTAGAAACACATCTTTTTTTTCTAAAACACAAGTAAACTAGATTCATACCTGAAAATAAGATACATGTTCTTAGAAACATCCCCCCTTAATGAAATTCATCGAAAAATTTCCCTAGTAAGGTGGTGTAGACGAAGAAACCTCAAACGGCTTTCGCCACTCCTATGATACATCGACCTACCTCTCCCAAGTCTCATCCTATACTCACTCATGCTATGATAGCACTCATACTAGAGGTACATACCGACCATTGAGAACCTTCGCATTGTGATCAACAATTCGAATATGATGCTTTTTGAATGATGAATCCTCCTCTAGTTAAAACTCCTCATGTTTAAAGACATGAGATGTGTCTGAGAAGTAACTTTGTAGCTGAGAAACCTGAAAGACGTAGTGAATAGACCAGTACCTATGAGGTAACTAAAACCGATAGGCAACCGTCCAGACCCTTTCCAAAACCTCAAAAGGCCTGATGTATATCAGTGAATGTTGACACTGTCTCCAAATCCACCTGTGTTATATCCTTAGTATGACACATAGGAAAACCTTATCCCCAAACTCAAACTCTAGAGGTCATCTCTACCGATCAAAATAAGACTTCTATCGTGACTGTGCAATATCCATCCTCTTTTGAATCAAATATATATTCTCTATGGTCTCCTGGATAAGACAAGGTCCCAACATAGTTGCCTATCCTGCCTCCAGCCAACATAAGGGTGATCAACATGTCCTACCGTACGAAAACCCATATGGTTCCATCTGAATAAATTCATGAAAACTATTATTGTAGGAAAAATCCACAACAGGTATGTGCTTCTCCAAAGAACCTCCAAAATCCAGGATGAATGCTCAAAGCATGTAGGCAAGAACCTGAATTGTACACTCAGATTGTCCATCATACTGGGGATGATAAGTTGTACTCAGAAGTACTTGGGTACCCAACGCCCTCTGTAGTCCCTGTCAGACCCAAGAAGTAAAAAATTCATCCCTATCTAGAATAATAAAGCGTGGAACTCCATATAAGTATACAATCTCTCAGATGTACAGCCTTCCCAGCTCATCAAAACTGAATGTCTCATTAATTGGTAATAAGTGAGGAACCTTTGTGAGTCTGTCAATGAAAACCCATACCACATAATTTCACTGAGGTGACCTCAGAAAAACTGTCACGATATCGATCACGACAGCATTCCATTTCCACTCGGGAATGGGTAACTACTGTAATATCCATGTTGGTAGCTGGTGCTCCACCATCACCTACTGACAGGTGGAACACCTCATGAAAAAACCAGCAACATCTCCCTTCATCACTAGGCACCAATACTGAAGGTGCAGATCTTGGTACATCTTGGCGACACCAGGATAAATTTACCAAAATGAGGAATAAAAGTCCCACATTAGCCTCTCACATATGTCTACTAGCACCCACACATTCCCATAAAAATGCAATATCTCATCCTCTCCTACTATCCATATTGGAATGGGGTCCTCACATTACACACTCTCCCGTAGGACTAGGCCTTCAAAATATGATAGTTTACTTATTGACACACAATCAAGTAGAGTATAGGTAACCGCTATCGAAGAATGAAACGCCTGCCCCTGTTTTTCATGCACCTACAAATTAATCTAAAAGAACAGATCCACAATATTCCACTCACTACTGGACTCCTAAACTTTTTGAATATGATTCCTCCTACTCATTGCATTAGCCACTATGTTTCCTTTCCAAGGAATGTAGGCAAGTTCAAAGTCAAAGGACAGAAGGTAATCTACCCACCTTCGCTATCTCAAATTTTGATCATGTGGTGTAAAGATATACTTGAGAAGTTTTGGGTCAGTGAAAACCACAAAATTCTCTTCCAATATGTAATGTGTCTAAGAGATTAAAGCATTAACAATTGTATCCAACTCGAGATTGTGTATTGGGTAATTCCTCTCTTGGGGCCTCAACTGCTGAGACCCGTACGCAGTGACTCCTTCTCCCTGTATAAGCACAGCTCCCAACCCGATAAATGAAGAATCATAGTGAAAAAGCATACCTCTTTCCTGGCACTGGAAAAACTAGTATCGGTGCTGAATTCAACCTCCCTTTCAACTCCTAAATGTATAACTCAAAAGATTCTTACCACAGGAAATTCACACCCTTCTAAGTAAGGCCTGTCAGTGGCGCTGCTAAGCGTAAGAAGTTGAGTATGAAACGTCTATAGTAAAAAGCTATCCTTAGAAATATTATTACCTCAATGATGTTATTCAACTTCTCCTAGGATACTACTACCCTCACTTTCCCACTTTCTACTGATACTCTTGTCTCTGAGATAACATGACCCAAAAATTGAATTTGGTACATCAAAAAGTGACATTTTGAGAGCATATCATATAACTGATTCTTTTTTAGTGTACTCAAAATGTTCTCATGATGGGTAATATGGTCGTGTTGAGTGTGAGAGTACACCATGATATCACCCATGAAGACTGCCATAGAAGAATCCATGTATGGATAGAACCCTCGGTTCATGAGTTGCATGAAAATTGCAGGTGCCTTCGTGAGACTGAATGGTATAACCACATACTCGTATAGACCATACCTTATCTGAAAGGCTATAATAGGTATATCTGATGGTCTAATGTGCAACTGATGATAACCAGATCTCAATACAATCATCAAGAAAACCCGATCTCCTTGAATATGATAATAGAGATCGTTAATCCTCGAAAAAGGATATCAGTTCTTTCCCTTAAAATGGTTCACTTTCTGATAATCCACACAAAGTTATAGGGTACCATCCACCTTCTAGTAAAATAGGACAGGAAAACCCCAAAGAGATGTACTAGGTTGAATGAACCCCTTATCCCTTAACTCCTATAGCTGCTCCTTGTACTCTTGTAACTCTAGTGTATCCATCCTATAAGGAGGAATGGACAATGGTGTCGCTCCTGGCTCAAGCTCAATAGAAAATTCCACCTATCACTTTGGACGCAAACCAGAAAATTACACTATAAAGACATTCCTAAATTAATCCACCACTGGAAGAATGTCCATCTGTGAAGTCCCCTTGTCATCCATATATAGACTAGCAATCTGGGCTATAACTCCTCCTAACACATGATGCTCGGGTCCTGCTCTCCTCACCTAGACATCCCATTCTTGCTTATGAAGAATCGATCCACCCTATGGTGATGTGAAACTCACCTTCAATGATAGCAATAAACAACTACATTAAAGGGAACTAACTAGTACATTCTACAAATAACATCATAACCTATCATCTCTAAGACATATAGGTACCATAAGAAGTGACACCCACCAATCTCAAGAGAGAACTCCTTGAACTGTCATATACTAGTTGTTCTTGTCCCCAACATAGTGTTTAGCAGTAAGACATCATCAAAAGAAAAGATACATAGACCAATGATCTCCACAACAACAATGGATATAAGGATGTGGGAAGCCCCTACATAAAAAAGCACAAAATCTAAAACTGAGGCAACTATGATTGTACCTCAATCTATAGAGGGGTTGGGATCCTTCTCATGATGGGTCTACATAACTGTAAAATCTTGTCTAACACCGTGGCCCTGTGAAATTGACTGATATAACAAATCCGAACCACCATGTTGATGCCAAAAACTCTACATATGACCACCAAATCCATGTCCACCACCTCATCCTAAACATCCAAAATAACTCCAGTTCCTTGACTGATAAGAAACTGGTGTTGCTTCTCCTGAACATGGAGTCATAGTAGAACGTCTTTCACAACTTATGGTGAGAAGAACCGATAGAAGTCCTGAATATGATGCATTTTTTCACAATATCGGCACTCCATTGGGTCTCTTAGGAAATGTGGCCTTGTATGCCCTCTCTTTCCACACTAGTATCACACTACCTGGAAACCAAAATATGCCTCTCACCTTATTGGATCTCTTCACGTAGACTCCCTGCAGCACATCCTACTATTAGTAGGAGCGATACCAACCTAGGATGTTGAGCCTCCTTAGATCAAAAATCTAGAATAACTTAGATTTTGCTCAGTTATCATCTCCTCATTGATTATAGAAGTGAGGGAAGTCCACCTGAAGATGTTCATTTCAGATCAGATGATGTGTCTGAGACCATCATCAAGCCTCCTTTCCAGGAATAACTCATCACCTCCTGGGATGGGCATGATACAATGCAGCTCTATGAAGCGAGAAGAATACTCCATAACATAAAGAGTACCCTGATCTAGACTCATGAACTATCAGGCTTGATCGACCCTCAATGTATTTGAGTAAAATTAGTAATAGTAGGCACGCTGGAAGTCATCCCAGACCATAACCTTCTGGCATCCCACATGTGAGATCACATCCCACCATCTCTTGGAGGAATTTCGTAGCATGTATCTAGAAAGATTCACCCCCCTCTCTGGAGGAATATCCATATTCGTGGAAATATAAAGCACGACTTCTAACCATTACTATGCAGCATAATGTCCTCTGTCCTAAATGAAGGTGGGAGGATGTTGCTGTTTGAAAACCCATGTCAGTTCTTCCATAGATGGGGTAGGATACAATGCTCCCAGGAAGGTCTGTATAAACCTCATAAATCCATCTCGGAACTGTGTGTCAACACCCGTGTCTGGTATGATAGTTGGTGCCAAGACTGGAACAACAAAAGGATCTGCTTGTATTCCCTAATCAGCTATATTCATTGTCTGATCACTACCCTGTAACTGGCGTATAATAGGAGGACGTCTCTGCGGTATGACTCTACAATGTCAAGAGCACAACTTAGATCAAGATTATCAATGAATAAAACGTAGAAGTGTAAGAATGTAAATGGAGAAAGAAACAATTCATGTTTTTTCAAGAATGGATACACTATGTGTGTTACCACTACATGACGTGTTCCCTTTAGCCTTCCCATGGGAATGTAATTTTGCAAACCCTAGTCATGTAACACCCCCAAACACACGGCGTGTTGTCCTAACACACTATGTGTACTTGAATACTCTTCCCTTTATTGAGTTCCCTTACATGGCTGAGCCACACAGTTCCCCTAAAACAAGTCTACACAGTGTGTTAGTTCTAGTCATGGCATGTACTAGACGAACTTCACCGAATCGTGTTGTTTGTCAGGTGGCTAGATACATGGCTCACTCTACATGGTGTGTTTCAAATAGAAACGATGTGTACTTGAAGGGTTTCATGGACCCTTGTTGTTTTTTACACAGCCGTATAAAAGGTTTATACTACATGACATGTTCAAGCTTGACACAGTTTGTATAACCTAAGTTTTATCCATCTGTGTCCTTAGTCACATGGGTGGAAACATGGTCTACACAACACGACATGTATATCGGGTACACGACATGTCCCACCAGGATTTCCCAACCCCGTGTCTCTCCCCACACAGCTAGTAACATAGTTTGAGACTACAAGACATGTACAAACATTACATGGAATGTACTAAAGAAAAAAACTTCATTCCCAAATATAAGGACACATGACCTGTATTCATCATTACACGCCATGTATTCTGGTGTTTTCCAAATAGTAAGCCTCAGAAACTACTCCAGAACCCATAAAACACTAAAACTAATAGTAAAGTGCAAATTATGATTCACGGGGCCCCATAATCCTCGCGAATCAAATCATGGAATCTTATACATGTCAAATAAAAGGAATAAAAATGAAATGATCCAACAAATTATGGTCCATGAGAGCCCATAACACCTTAAGAACCATTGTTTTGCATTCATTCAAAAAAACTTACACAATCCAATACCCTGTCAAATAACATGTATTCAATCGAGGCATGTATTATAATATAATGTACATATAACAAAACATCTATCACAACAACATGTTATCTCTAATGCACCCTAAATGGCATGGAAAGAATGCATGACTTGTGGTTTCTAGCAAGTTACTGTATAATGCATGAGATAGCACAACCTTATCTCATCAGGTTGAAACAAAAATAAATCCTCAATAATATCAATGATAACAGCAGAAAACATTTGAATCACCCAATGGTAAAATCAAATCACCTGTAAAATTGCAAAAACTGAAAATTGAAATAACTGAGGTAAATTTGCTTTTTCTTATACATGGGTTAGCTACTCCTGAGCAAAACATATTACCAACTACCTAATAATTCCTATCCCTGGAAATAGGCTCCAAATAGTATGTCAAAAAGAAAATAATTCCTTTGATACCTCTTTGAAACATCCTGGTTTCTGGTGCCGCCCAAAAGGACCCCATACCCAGTTTGTCACATTGTATAAAGAACATTTCCCTGAACGCTAGAGGCTGCTGACTAGTAGTGAGGACCTTTGGTGTGATTGTGGGGAAACTATTCCCTCATTGGAAGCGTAACCCAGTCGAAGTAAAATAGATAACAATACCAGAAGTATAAATAATACCATACAAATGTAAACAGTAGGAGACTACAAGTAATAACCCACTGGAGCACATATATTAATGTTGCATGATACATATGTTTAGGAAATTATCCAATCAGGCCACAATGCAGGAATATAGTAATAAACCAAATTACAAAAGAAAATCATTAAAATCCAATGGAATCACAAGCCTCATATTAGTCTCATTCTCTCCAGCTCCATAGCAATCAAGTACTTTAGGTAGAAAGGTGCTTCCCCTTATCTATACCCGCAACAATATAATATGTTTGGTCTGAAAATCATGACCCAAACTTGGTATAAGACTAATCCTAGTAGGAAACCACCAAAATATTTCTGCCTAATAGTTAGTGAATGTATATGGCAGGCAATAAGAAAAAATAGGGTGTAAACAAGGAAGTATTCAATGTAAACAATCCCACAGTTCAATTGAATTCATTTTGACATCTCAATTAAGCATCTAATAACAAAAAGGAAACCCTCTGGGTTGTACTCAGAGCCTAAACCCTCTGGTTTAACCAAACAACATAAGCAACCCTCTAGGAATTACACACAGTCTTACCCCTCTGGTTCAGCTTTAGCATAGACTGTCTTAAGAAAGCACGCATTGTCAATTCTCCCTATAGTCTCGTGTTGGTAACTATATAAACTCTGAGGATGCACTCAATGTTCAATTCCCCATGTGGTCTCATATATTGCAACTATAGACACTATGAGGAGGCATTACATATGTCCCCCCAATGGCCCTATGATATAAAAGTAAACAGACACTCTGGAGAAGCACCCAATGTCCATTCTCCCTATGGTCAACTACACTAGGTTCCCACAACCATGTGGGAGTCAATCGTGCACAAACGATATTTTTATGCCAATGTAAATCTCATGAAATACTTTTCATAATAGTATACATAATATCACAACATTTCTGATAATAATAACACCACCCTAACAATACTTGGCATGGAAAACTAACCAGTCTAATAAGAAATCTAGATCAAATGGTCAAAACAAACATACATGGGAATAACATAAATAGAATGAAAATGTTAACCCGATTCAAAAAAAATTAACCTCAATCCAATCAAATAAGGAATATCTAAAAATAATAGGTCTATAAGCCATAAACAGAGAATACACCATTCATGGGTATTGGGAAGTATTGCACATTACTTTCAATGTTAATCTATGAAAAGGCACAAACCACCTACCTCAGCGTCATGAGATAAATATACATGAGCCTCATGCCTTGAATCACCCTAGAATGTTGTAGATCTATAAAAATGATAAAAAAATACAAAAAAGGATATCTTTTTATTGTAGATAAATCAAGAGATGATGTTCTAAAAGAAGGAATAACTCCCCGATGCAATTCTAACGCAACCGACTGAGTTTGGATCGGAGAACAGACATCATGTCGGGGGTTCAGTGAAGATCTGATGGTCTTGTTTGCTCATGGATGAGAAAGGTTGAGAAGAAGATGGTTCTGTCCATCAGAGGTGACCCCGATTTTTTAATTAAATAAAAAGAAATTCCACAATGTGTTCTTTAAAAATAGACGACATGTACGTTCCTTATTCGGCCTCTACTTTAGACGATCTCTAGTTCACCACGCACGACCATGTACTTGACCGTTACATGGATAGTACATAGTCACCCGCGACAACCGGGTACACGACGTATATGTAAATGTGTTCAGCATGTACTCCTGAAATTTCTAGAAACTCTTCTTTTTCACGAGAACACCAGAAAAAAGATTCATACCTAAAAAGAATATTTGGGTTCTTACAAGGACAAATAGTATTTGAAAAATGTATTTTGACTATTCACCTAAAAATTAATTTTTTTCATAAAATTACAAAACCGTCACTCTTTGAAATATTCAATTTAATGATTAAAAAAATAAATATAATTTTCTAAAATAAATTTTTGCAATTATTTAATTTAAATATTTAATTATAATTCCAATTGTTTTTAAAATATACACTTTATTAAAAATATACACATATAATTTTTTATTTTCCTAATTTAAATTAAAATATAATATTATATTTAAATAAATGTTTCTTTTGAAATGAAATGTCCCGAACATATATAAAATATTTTATCATTGTGATTAAATTAAATTTCAAAATATATAATGTTGTTATAAACACTAGAAGCACTACATGGACTATTTTGTACATTTATGTTGTCTGTAAAATTTAAAAGACCATAATCATCATAAAAATTGATAATATAAAAATTTCACAATTATTATACGATGAATATATATTTAATTGAAATTATAAAGTACAATTAAATCTGATGAAATAACTGATGGCCTCCACAGGTTGGATTGTACCCTTTAAATCCTATTTTTTAGAGATTCTAGTGGATATTGCATCACTGGGATTTGACCTTGTCAATGACAATATGAGATTAAATAAATCATGAATTAATATGTTATAGTATAATTTCATGGTTGTTTAGATCATAAACCAAACCAGGTTAGCTGAACTAACCCATTAATGTCTAACCATCACAAACCATACTCTTAGGGTATCCACTAGTGTAATAAACGAATATATATTAGTAAAATAACATAATTAATATGAATACTTTATTTTAAATAAGAAATTTATTTATCCCTTTTCAATATTAATTTTTAAATTATAAAATAATGTGTTTTATAAATTTTTTTTGACATGATGAAACTGAATGTGTAGTTTAAAAAAAATATAATTTCAAGAAGGACATTAATTTTAATGAAATTATTTTTTTTGGGATTGATGATATTTCAAAATAAATATTATTATTAAATAATATTTATTAAATATACATAATAATATTATATTACAATGTAGGAATTAATTTTTATAGGGGATCAATAATAATTATTCTAAAAATACCCAGTAATTATCAATAAATTTACTTTTTTGACTTAGAAGTGTAAATTCACATACATAGTGAATTATTTGAAAAAAAATAAATATTATTTTTGTTATCAAAAAATGAAAATCAAATTTTTTTAGTTTTCTTATAAATTTTTAAGAACTTCTATTCTTGGGGTCAATATTAAAAATGGTATACATATATCCTATGTATTATGACATCATAATGAACCAAAAGTTATATAATATATTACGTAAAATTCATAAAAATCAAAATATGTATTTCTAATTTAAAATATTTTTTTATTAATTTTTTAATAAACCCTTAATGAATCCTCCAAAATAGATTTTAAATTTCAAGGTTCTAAAATCAAATGTTGGTAAATGCTACTCAATTCCATATAATAAAGTGTATTATTTTAATGATAATAGTTCCTAAAATTATAAAATAAAGAAAAATAATTCACTTTCATTAAAAAATGTGAATAAACCATTATGATGGTTTTTATTACATTATCATATAGAGTTTAAAACCTATATTTGAAAATTTATAAAAATAATTATCCACTCTTTCTATATATAAATGCACAAAAATTCCCATTCCTCTTCACTGAAAACATTGAATAATGAAAATAATATTTCCATACCATTCAAGAGACCACCTAAGGTTTCACATTGTCTAATAAAGATCATCCTGGTCATTTAGAAGCACACTCTTGAGTTAATGGATCTTATCCTTATTCTCTTTATTCATGCACCCCCTTTATATTATGCCTTTTTTCAAATTGTTTATGTCCTGATATTATTTCAATCATCTGTATTAATAAAAATATGATTTCCATGGGAAAAAAATTAACTTTAATTAGGCACTCTCATTTAACTTTACGTACACCCACTTTTCACCTTGGATTATCCTATAATTTTCCCATCGAATAATTTTTTTTCGGGATACCCATCCTTTTTTGAACTCAATAGTATTCACATATATGTGTTATTACTTCATGGTTTGTCAAATTCAAAGAATATAAAACACATTCATTTTTTATGAGATTTAAATTTTTGAATGTTATCATTATGTCGTATGATTCATATGGAACACTTATGAATTTACCTGATATTAAGATGATGGATGCACTTAAATAACGCTATAATGCAATAGGTAATATTTTAGTCTCATGATATTTCATGTATGGGATAAATGTGAAATACAAATGAATTATTATAATTTTTTCTACCATGTTATTATGTCTTGGTTATAACAGCCCAAGCATCTACAGAACGCTTCATACTGAATATTTCAATAGGCACACAATATCTTGTTTGAGCTCACCATGACCTATCAAACTTGCCATTTGAAAAAGTAGTTATGAATAGTGTTAACCAAATTATGGAATTTAAATATTTTTTTAGAAAATAGACTTCATTTTTGAATTAGGAACACAAAAATTTTCTTAGGAGGATTTTTTGGTATTTTTAAGAAAAGCTTCAACTTTTGATGAATAGTGAAAAATACTGCATTGTTGTTAAAAACTGACTTTTTCATTTAAATAAGTATTTAAATATAAATTTATTTTAATGTCACAATTGATAAATAATACATATATTAATCCAATATAGTTCATTTAAATCATTTTATACTAAAATTAGATATAAAAGTTTATAATACTTTTGAACGTCTCTTTTACCCACTTTCTAGCCACATTTACTGGATTTGCATTAAACATAATTTTACCGCTTCTATGACTTGAATTTATAAAACATTTTATATATGGTTGTAATCAGTATAAAAAATTTCCTCTAATATGATGAAAATAATTTTTTTTCAATAGTATCTTTTGGATACAGTTAAACTTAAATAAAGAAATTAATGGTTAAAATAATATTATAATATTATAATATTACTCTAACACTTGTACTAATTTCATTAGATATTTTTTGACCAAATTAAACCTTAGGTTGAAAATATGATTATTTTTATTCCACTTGTGTTAGATTATGATATTTGTTATATTTTATTTAAAGAAGAGATAAAAATGTCATATTCAAATTTTAATAACTTTATTATTTTTAATTTGAGATAATATAAGTGATATGGTCAACTATAAATAGTATTTAGAAATATGAAATTATTATATAGATAATGGTAATTTATTTATAATTTTATGAAATAAATAATTATATAAAATGGTGACACAATAATGATGCATTAATTGAATTATTAAAAGAATAATCAATTAAATAGAATTAAAAATATTAATAAAAAACAAATTGTAATTAATTAATTACATCCACGAATTATATAGATAACTTAAAATTTTTGGTTACATATATAATGTACTTGTTGGATGTTATCATTTAATTCCGATATTTTTAAAATTGTATATATTGAATAATATCAAAATTGATATAAATGATACTATAATATAAATAATATATTATGAAATGTCATAAAATTTATAAAAATATCAGTATAATCCAAGTAACTAGGATAATGATAATTATTTCATAAATTATCTAATTGGGGTTTATTTTGGATTTTATAGTAACTATATTAACCCTATAGTATAAAAATTCATTTAGATGCACTAAGAGTAAAATTGTTTAACTAAGCGTTAATCCAAAATGGTAAGGTTAATTTTCAAACCTAAACATGTATAAAAATCATTGGTTGTGATTATTTCGACCTATACTCATATTGGACTCTAAATAACTCACTTTGGAGCTATTTTAAAATGAAAATAAGTTTATGATAATTTAATAGTTTCAGAGTTCCCAAAACTACCCCTATCCCCTCCTATAAAATAACAACTTCCCTTCACTTTTATTAAAACCTTGAAATAATTTTTCAATGCAAAAAACTAAAATAATATTCTCCCAAAATCCATTAATTTGTTTAAGAGTCCATATTTTGGACAAAAATTAATCATAAGTGGTCCTTTTGTGTAAATCAAAAGGAGACTCTCAAAGAAGAGGTAATTGTTTTACCAATTCAACTCAAGTTCTTGAATTATTCTACTTCCTCTTCCTATGTTTTGTACATATATCAGTAATAAATCCAGTATCATATTATTTATTATATGTTTTTATAATTATGTAAAAATAATTTTCCTCCATTTATCTGTCCTATGAATAACAATATCACTATGTGTGCGTACGTACGGTTTACTATCTCCACCTCATAATGTAATTTATTATTCAACACTAAATTAATTGTATGGGAATAATGATGAGTATAATGGATATATATAATGAATATAACATGATAATAATTCTTTATAATTAATATTAAATCCTATTCTATACCATTTAACCATTAAGGGAATGATATCTTTGCTCATTCGTATGTAAAGACTATCGTATTCACAACATGATGTGACTCATTCTCCACGTTAACCATAAAAGGATGACTGAAAAATTCATATGATTAAAAACTATAATCGTTAATAACTCAATTTAATCTTCAATATGGATAAAATATATATTCTGCATAGGAAACATGACTTATATAACAAAACATGTGTAAAAAATGATGCAGTTAAAACCTAAAACAATGGTAATACTGAAATATTTTAAAAAAATGATATAAGATGATCACATATGATTTCATAAATATTCCTATCTCCCTGTTATAATTTAATAACATGATTTATCAATTATGAAAGAGGTTAGTTCACCCTATACTAAAGGAAAGTACTAGGTAAGGAATAATTTTGAAATCTCATTAATATATAAGGTTGTTTATATGTAATTATATAGTGGGACCCATTTATCATACATATCCAGTTTTCTTAAAAATGTATCTAAAAATATTATAAAAAATTTATTAAAGTCATTTTACCCATTCTTGAATTTTTATAAAATATTTTGAAGGTAATATTTCTATCTTTTTCCAAACATGGTACCTTATGATGTACTTAAGAAATTAAGGAAAGAATGTTTTTAACTTATACAGTGCGAGTGGTTATTTTCAATCATTAGTAAGCATTTAGATTTTGAATATTTACATTCCATATTACATGGTTATTTTCATTAGAAATGTTTTATTTTATAATTTTGTGGCTTTTATGTAATTTTAATGTAAAAAATTGCTATTACATTCAATGTGTTTGACTAAATTTATCAAATTATCTTCATTTATATGAACATCATTTGTTTACTTTTATTCTTGATTGTGGTTGATTTATTTTGATTTAATCGTCCATATGGTATTGATTGTTTTTATTATATGATTGAAAGTGTATGATCTATTTTTATTTAATTAATGGTTTATGGTGAAATTATTAACATTTTATATTCTTTTTTAACACGAATATTTATGTAACATTTCACCCTTTTTATGAGGAATTAATTGGACTTAATAAGTTATTGGTAGGGCCCACTATAGCCCCTCTATTCATCTATAGTTCTCATTAGACAAACTACTATCATAGGATGAAGCTATAATTGTATGGTTATATATGATCTTGGGACGAGGCCTCAATGGTATGGTTATGATGTCTGACATTATGAATTTCCTCATAATGTGATTAGTTATTAATATTACATGTGATTATTCGACTAGTATAATATCCATGTCAATTTTAAAATATAATTATTTGAGTTATTCAAATCATATTACACATATGAGTATGTTTAAAAGTCAAGTGTTTCAGTTTTTATCTTCTCCTTAAAAGTATACACTTATTTATTATAGCTTCCATTATATTGTTCATCCATTCCTTGCATATATGATCAACAAATTTTTATTTTTCCCCATTATGTTAAGAATTATATTATGAATGAAAATCCATGATAATTTAAGGGATATGATTGTTTTCCAAGAAGACACTAATTTTGGGTTTCAGTTAATGATGTATTGTAAAACTTATGTTTATATTTAGATTTTCCTTGATTACTAATCCAATTGGTACTTCGGGGTTTGATTTATTGTGATCATTCTAATTAAATAAAATATTTCACCAAATCTGGGAAAATGGGGTTGGGGGGTTCCAATTGGAATCAATGGAAATTTATTAAAATCCTAGGAAAGTAGATTTAGAAAAACCATGATTAGAAGACAATACCCTATGATGGAAAAGGAAGTTAATTGCAGAATAACATAAAAAATAGGTAAAATAGATACTTTGTGGTTATTCATAGAAAATACAAAACCATCGAGATATTAGATGTGTATGTGATTCTTTCATAGATGTACCTAGGAGTAATTACTCTGACATGGTGTTTCAGGCATGACTCAGGGGAACTTGCTACACGACAACGAGCCTTATTGCGCACCTAGTTTGACACTCCTTCGGGATATGTTTAGGATAACTAAACTTTTATATAAAATCCATTATGATTGATTGATAATTAAATATATCCCCAATGTGACAATTTCTATGAATATGTATTAAATAAGCATAATGTTTTTACTTTATTTTAAGTATTTTACTAGTTTGGAATTATGCATTATGTTCCATAACCTAATATTATGAATGAAATTGTTTATAAATGGAACCTATTGGAAGGAATGGAAACTATACTAGTACATTTAATCCATGTAGGTATTTATCTCATATGTAGGATAATGATAGTATAGATGGTGATACAACTTGCGCTAAAAAGATTGTAACCATACTAGGGCTACTGATGCAGGTTGTGAATAAAAAACATACTCGTATGGAGAAGCCTGATCCACAACATGGAATATCAATGTAAGAACGCATTAGGAGAATAAGACATCAAACACTAAATTGTAAAAATTCCATTTTGAAATGATCAATGGATTTGTTCCTTTGAGAAAATATTTCATTCTTTGTGGAGTAAGGAATGGGAAAAAGTTGCTATGGTATCCTATCATCTATTAAAAGATACATATCAATGGTGAAAATTAATTGAAAAAATTAAAGAGTATAAAGAGGATGAATATATGTAATATAGGGAATTTGAAGAACTCTTCAGATAAAAATACTTTCCTCATGATCTACGAGTGGATATGGCTATGCTATTTTAGAGCCTAAGGAAGAAGGAGTATAATAATGTTGAAATGTATGGAACAAACTTCAAAAGGATAAAAAGTCATTATGAAAACTATATATGTAACCCACATAAGTAATATTGATCAATTAATTAATAGATTAAAACTATTCCTCTAACTGTAATTGGTCTCACTTTCTTTGTCACCATAGGATGATATTGTCGTATGTGCAATCAAGAAAAAAAATTATTTTCTATATCTTATGACTATAAAAGAATGTAAGAGAAGAAGAGAGCTTCTGAATACTATGGAAAAGGAAATATGTTATTGAAGGGAATTTGGACATTCAACCCTTTAGTAATTGTTGGACGAAACACCCTTGTAGTTTCTTAAAGAGAATGGTAGTTTGTTATAAGTGTGGAGAAAAAGGCCATTATGCTCATGATTCCAATGGGAAAAATGAATCTACCTATGTTCACAGCTAGAATTGTAATGATATGGGACATTATAAATGTTTTTTTCTTATGTGCTAAGGAATCATTCCCCCGAAATGGACATGGGAGGTAGGCCAAGATTTCACAACTAGAACTATTGAGGTTGAAGCGCCTAATGTTCTGATGGCATGTAATTTAATCATTTACTCCAATTTATCCAAATAATTATTGGATTATGGATCCTCACATTCCTATATATCTTCATATTTTTCATTAAAAAATATATATATGTAATTCTCATTAATAAGGTTGTTGTCAATAAAAACACATAAGGGATGTGCCATTGCAACAATTATGTGTTAGGTAGTTCCCATTATGTCATAAAAATGCGCTTTATCTGCAGAATATTTCGTTATAACTATGGTCGAAATTGATGTAATCCTCAATATATACTTAGAATCAAAATAATATGTGAATATATATTTCAATAAGAAGGATATATTTGTTTTTTAAGAATATGTATAATTCATTATGTACAGAGTAGAAACATCATCACCTGATTCTTATCAAAATCCATCGTAGTAGCATTATTGAATGATACTATTGGGGAAGAATATGAAATAACATATAGGGATGAAGAAATAAATATTCAAATAAAGGATGTAATTTTTGTATGATAATATATTTATGTATTTTTATAGGATTTACACTAATATCTTCTAGAGTGGTAAGTTGAGTTATCTATTGATTTAAACCCTAATGAAAAGACAATATGGAACACTCTATAACATAGCCACTTTGGAATTAGTATAGCTGACGAAAAAAACTATAGGACTGAGTAATGGAGGATTTATTCATCCAAATGTTTCTATATGCTGATCCTTAGTTCATTATATTAACAATATATAATGATCCACGAGGCTATTCTTTGACTATAAAGAAATCAATGCTATTAAAATAAAGAATAAATATTATTTTCCATACATTGATGATTTGTTTGATCAACTTCATAGAGCTCATTAATTTTATAAGTTTGAAATTCATTCTAGATATCATCAATTATGTGTAAAAAAGAAAGATATTCGATATACAATAATATGAATGAGGTATAGTCATTTGAAATTTATAGTAATGCCATTTGGATTGACTAATTTACCCTATGTTTTCATAGATCTAATGAACAGAGTGTCCAAGGATTATAATGATGACTATGTCGTATCACATATTGAACATATTAGAATATAATCCAAATTATACTAATACCATTCAAACCAATATTGGATTGCTATAATGACCTTGTAATAAATGAACAATATATGATGTTTAGTAAGTGTGAGTTATAGCTTGGGGAAAATTCTTTTCTTGGAAGTAATGTCTCTATGGATGGAATCTCTGTTGATCCTACAATGTCAAAATTTTTCTAAGAATGGACATCACCGACGATTATAAACGAGGTACACTGTTTAATTGATTTCATAGGTTACTATTTATGCTTCCCAATAATTTTTCTTGATTGGAAAACCTGTTAAACAAGATCAACTATAAAGGAGTTAAATTAGTTTGGAAATAAGTGTGTAAAGAATGTTTTGAAGAATTTAAGGGAATATTATTCAATTCCACATCCCTAACATTACCATCTAAGAGTGATGTGTTTTTTATTTATAGTGCTACATAAAATAAATGACATGGTTGTTTCCTTATAATGAATGATAGGGTTACTTCTTATGCATTTAAGAAAGTAAAAATTTATGAAAAAAAATATCCAACTGATGATATTTAATTTTATACAGCATTATTTTATCTAAATATATGGAGTCAACATTTCTACGGTAAAATATGTGAGATATATACTAATCAAAAGAGTTTGAAATATATTTTCTCATAGAAATAACTCAACATGAGACAAAGGATATGGCTTTAGCTACTCAAGAATTATGGTTTCGCAATACACTACCACCCATGGAAGGTGTAAGGTGTAACATGCTTTAAGTAGAAAATACCCTAGATTTATAAACAAAATGAGAGTTGAAAGGGATCCTATACCAATTGATCTAGTAAAGATGTACATGCGAATTATCATAGAAGGTGAAACATCCTTACTTTTTCTAATGGTTTCGAAACTATCTTTAATGGAAAGTATAAAAAGTTCTGAGACTGATGATGAAGAGTTTCAAAATAAAATTAATGTTGTGAATGATTTGAGACTGATTAAGAATGTATTTGATGATGGTATTATGATATTTTGATTGAGTCTTTGTGTAATGGATATACCTGAGCTAAAAGGGTATTTTTTTAATGATTCTCATATTTCCTTTTTCTATATATACCATGGAGGTAGTAAGATGTACAAAGATTTGAAGGAACATTTTTGGTGGGACAACATGAAGAGGGAGATTTATGATTATGTTTCATGATGTTTGGTTTTTCAACAAGTGAAGGATGGAATATAAAATATAGAAGGAGTCATGAAATATCTTCCTATACCTATGTGGAAATGGGATGATATTGAAATTGAATTTTTCATGGGTCTACCAAAGACTCCAAGAATAAATGATTCCATATGGATTATTGTTGACCATACTACCAAATAAACATGTTTTCCTAATGTAAGAGAAGATTTACCAATTGAACATTTAACAAGACTATATATTAATTAAGTTGTTAGACTTTTTGTTATACCCCTATGGATTGTTTCTGATCATGATCCCCATTTTACAACATAATTTTGGGAAAGTATTCAAAATGACCTACATATTGTGCTTCATTTAAAGAATGACTACCACCTAGAAACTAATGGACAATTAGAAAATAATATTAAACATTAGAAGAAATGTTGAGATCTTTCACACATTAATTTTAATCTATGTGGGATTAATATTTACATAAAGTTGAATATTCTTAAAACAATAACTTTCATTAAAGTATTCAGATGGAACCATGTGGATCGTTATATAGAAAGAGAAGTCATACACAAACAATTTGGGATGGTGTTGTTGAAATAAAACTCTTAGGCCCATATAATGCTCAGGAATCAATGGAAAATATAATGACTATTCATACACATATCAAAATATATCAATTTAGGCCAATGATCTATGCCGATAACCGAATAAAGGACTTAGAATCTCATGTGGTAGATCAAGTTTTATTGAAGGTATCTCCATGGAAGGTTGTTAAATAGTTTAGTAAGAAGTGTTAATTATATCCCACTGATATTTTAGATTTCTAAATTCAAGAAAAATTTTGAGTTGTAGCATAACATTTTTTAATTCTGCTATGTCTCTCCCAAATATATGATGTGCTCCACGTATTGCTGTTTTGGAAATACATTCGAGACCCAATGCATGTACTCACCTATAATGAAATAGAACTAGAACCCATGTTGTCATACTGTGAAGTTCCTATCATGATTCTTATCACTAGAAAACAAGTGTCGAGAAATGTAATAACTCGTCTTGTAAATTTTGTTTGGAGAAACCCTAAAATGGAAGAGGCGGTGTGGTAGCGTGAGGAACTTATGATGGAGAGCAACAAATATAACTTTTATGAAGTGATATTTTATAAAATTCAAGGAAAAATTATTTGAATGAGGAAATAATATAACAACCAAATCTTCTATGATAATCTTCTTTTTAAATAATTCAATAGCTAACCCTAAAAGAAGCATCATGATCGAGCGCACCATGACCCCTCAAACTAGTCTTTTAAAAAAGTGGTTTTGAATTTTATTAACCATTTTATGAAATCTATAAATTTAATTTTTTAAAATGTAATTTTTTATTTAATTCGGAATAATGAATTTAACTTAGGGTGAATTGATTATATTTTTTTGAAAAGATTCAATTTTGATGAATAGTGAAAAATTCTGTAATTTCATTAAAAACAGATTTTTTCATTTAAAAATAATTTTACTATAAATTTATTTTAAATTCTCAATAATTTAATAATAAATATATTAATCCAATTTAGTTTGATGGAATCATTTTACAAAAAAATTAGATAAAAAATTTATTAAACTTCTGAACGTCTCTTTTACAATCCCTACGTTGACATCTATAAGAATTGTATTAAACGTAATTTTACCACTTCTATGAATTGAATTTCGATAAGTAGGCAGACATGGTAGTAATTAGTATGAAAAATGTGGTCTAAAAAAATTAAAATAATTCTCATTGAATTGTTATTTTTGGATTTTATTTACCATGATTGAATCTAAATAGGGCGATTAAGGGTAAAACAATAATTATAATATTATAATATTATCATAAAACATATATTAATTTCATTGGATAAGTTTTTTTAAAAAAACCTTATGTAAAAAATATGTTTCTATTTAAGACACTTTTTTTAGATTAGTAAATTTATTATATTTATTTAAATAAGAGTTAAAATTTTCATATTTAAATTGTGGTAACTATATCATTTTTAATATGATATTATATAAGTGATATTTTTTACTATAAATATCATTCATATTGATAAAATGATTTTCAAAATAATTTTTATTTATATATAATTTTTTGAAGTAAATAATGAAATTAAAGGGTGACACAATAATGAGTTTGAATTGAATTATTAAAAGAAGAATCAATTAAATGATATTATAAATATTAAAATAAATATAATTTGACTTATTTAATTACATAAAATAATGATATATGTACCATATATATTTTATTGACTTATTTTCATTATTTTTTAAAATTTATCATTTTGTTTTATATTTTTAAAAATGAAAATATTTAATTGTATTAAAATTGACATAAATGATACATTAAAATAAATAATATTTTATTAAATGATTAAAATTTATAAAAATATCATTTTCATCCAAATCAGTATTATATTGTTAAATATGCCATAATTTTCAAATTAGGGTTTTTATTTAATTTTATAGTCACTAAATTAACATTATAGTATGGAAAGATAAGTAGAGACGATAGGAGTTAAACTATTTAACAAAGGGTTAATCCCAAAACATAAGGATAATTTTGTGACACAAACATTTATAAAAATAATTAGCTGTGAGGATTTAGACCCATCCTCAAATTTTACTTGAAATAAATCACTTTGGAGATATTTGAAAATGAAAATAAATTTATTATAATTTCATATTTCTGTATTTTTAACAATCACACCAACCCTCTCGTATAAAAGTGCACATATCCTTATATTTTATTCACACCTCTAAATCTATTTGGATCATCCAAAAACTTCCCAAATATTATCCCAACTTATCCCAAATCATTATATATGGCTTATATTTGGATTCAATCAATCGTAAATAGTACCTTTGTTCATATAAAAATGGGATGCTCAAAGAAGAGGTAATTGTTTTACCAATTCCAATAAATTTATTTTTTTCTAATACTTCCTCTTACTGTGTTTTTTCAAAAAAAAGTAATAAATTCAGTATCGTAAACATGATGAGATGTTATTATAACAATTTAACATCCATATTACTCCATTTATCCATCATATGAATAATAATATCACCATGCATGCATACATACAGCTTACCATCTCCACATTGTGGTATAATTTTTTATATAACACTAAATTATTCGGATGGGTATAATGATAAGTATAATGAATATAAATACAGTATATAACATTATAATAATTCTGTATAATTAATATACCCTCCAATTCCAAACCATTTAATCATCAAGGGAATATTATCCTCGCTTGTGCGTACGTACGCCCTACCGTCTCCCCGACACTTTCAGATTCAATATCAACGTTAACAATTCAAGAATTATTATAAAATTCATATGATGATGAAATATAATGTTTGTGAACTGAATATAAATCTGAATATGAGTAATATATATCCTATTCATAATAAATATGACTTATATAAAAAAATATGTGTATGAAAATGAAGTAATTAATACCCAAAACAACTGCAATAAAGAAATATTATTATCAAAATTTTATAAGAGGATCATATATGAAATCATAAAAATGGACCCAGTACCGGTATAATTAAATTTCAATATTTAAAAATTATGCATGATTTTAAATCACCCTTGACTAAAGGAAAGTCAAGGTGAAGTTTAATTTCTCAATCATATTAATATCCAAGGTTGTTTACATATAAGTATCCACAAGGACCCATTTATCATATATGTCCATGTTTTATAAAAATATGTTTCAAAATGATATTAAAAATTTATTAAAGTCATTTTTCCCTTGTGTGACTTTTTATAAAATGTTTTTAAAAGAATATTTAAGTTATTTTCCAAACAAGGTATATTATGACCTTTTCGACAAATTATGGAACAAATTTTTTTAAGATATACGGTGTGAGCAGCTATTTTCCACCATTATGACGGGTTAAAATATTGAATATTTACATACAATAATATGATTTTATTTTTTTAATATATGTTTTCTTTTATAATTTTGAGTCTATTATATAATTTCATTGTAAAAAGGGTTATTTCCCTTACAGAGTTTTATTGAATTTATTTGATTATTTTCATATGTGGCAACATTATTTATTGTATTTTATGCTTCATTGAATTTTATTTATTATGATACAATAATACATAATTTACTGATGGTTTTATGATATGTTCGACTATGGATGTGTTATTTTTTATACCATTCATGGTTTGTGGTTAAAGTAGTATCATTAAGTATGCAAGTTTTAATACATATGATTATGTTATGTTTCACTATTTTTTTATGTGGAATGCATTAGTCATAAAAAATAATTGGTGGGGCCCGCTATATCCCCTCGATTCATTGGTAGGTCTCATGCGATAAATTAGTGTCTTTTCATGAGGACTTGATGGTATTGTTATTTGTGGTCTTGGAATGAGGCATTGATGATATGGTTATGATGTACATTATTATGCATTTCCTCATTATGTAATTAGTAATAAATATTACATGTGATTATTCGACTAGTAGAATATACATGTGATTGTTTAAAGTGAAATATTAGATTTATTCTTACCATAATACGAAGAAGATTATGTTTAAAAGGAATGTGTTTTAGTTTTATTCATTACCTTAAAATATGATGGTTATTTATTATAGCTTCTACTATATTTGTTATCATTACTAAACATATGAGATAACCCCTTTATTTTTTTAAATTGTTCCCCAAAATGTGAAGAAGTATATTATTACTGATATTTTGGGATAATATAAGGGATAAAAAAATTTCAATAAAGACACTATGTATTTTTCATTTCATGATGTAATGTAAATCTTATGTTTGTATATATTTTTGCAAAGGCTACTAAACTAATCAGTCCATCAGGATTTATTTTCTTGTGATCTTTCAAATTTTAAAAAATAATGAACCAAATCTATGAAACTCGGTTCGAGGTATTACATTGGTGGCAAGAATTGAATAATAATTATGAATTCTTGTTTAATGTCCTTTCCACATTCCCATGTTTCCTTTATTATATCATTTTATATCATGCCTTATTGATTCACGATTATTATTCTCACCCATAGTCTGTTACCTTGATATTCTACTTGGATCCAATGTACTACTTTACATTATTTTGTTCCTTTTTTATTTCCTAACATGGATTTTATCCCACCCATCTCTTATATATTTATTCATGTCACAAAATGCATATTTATTAGAACCATATAAAATAAGAGCATGTTTTTTGGATTTTAAATAATTTTTTTCATTTTTGTAAAGTGGAAATTTTATGTATCTAATTTACTAAAGACACTAGGCCATGTGATCTTTTAATATTGTATAATCTGTACCATTATATAATAAATCATTAAATAATTAATATTTAAGATGTGGGTTTTGAAAGTTTGTATCAGAGAAAATTATATTTATTATTTGGGATTAGGATTAGAAAACCCTAGTAAATGAAAAATAAAAAGGCTAAACATTAGAAAAAGTCCCAAAAATTTTGGTTTTGGTTTGATTAAATAGTTTCCAATAAAATATATACCTATATGAATACTACATGTTGATGTTTCTTAAGAATAGATATACATAGGTATAATAACCACAAAATGGGTGTAGTGAGCTGGACTTGATCATTACCATGTTCACCACAATGGCAGTTGCTACATACCTAATTTGACACACCCATGGATATGATTTGGTAAATTCACAACCTCCTTATAAACCATTTTTAAGAGAAAAATAGAAAAATATTTTATATTAGGAACTTGATCAGGGATAAAATAGATTGAAACCTAGGAATTCATGGGATAAAGGATATATTTCATTTATATGTTATCTATTTAATATTAATATATTCCCATTTATGTTTATAATGGTATAAAAATAATCTTTGGTAATTTCACCTTTATTATTTTTCAATGGATATAAATATGAGACACTGTGTTAACTACCTATATGAGGGGAAATGCGATGATTGAAAAAAAAATGATATTTTTAACATGATGGGAGCTATTGAAAGTTGTATTATAATTACTAAAAAATATATATCAAAAATTAAAATTAATAGTTGTCACACAGTTGAATTTATTAAAATTATAATGAAATTGAGGGTGATGTCTTAAGGAATTTCATATGATAATATTGATAAATGAAATAAAATTCATCTTTATATGATTAAAAAATATAGAAGGAGAAACCATGTGAAATTTCAAAAATGAACTCAAGAAACTATTATTTGATAAAAACAAGGCATACATTATCCAATTTACACGGAAAAATAAAGATTTTTTGTTAACATAATGGATCAAAATAAATTTAAATATAAGGTACCATTTATTATTATCAATCATTACTATGGATATGTTCGTATTTATCCAAGCCATTACTATATTACAATGTTTGGAAAAAATTATGGGAACCCACAGAATATAAGACCAAGGGAGTAAGGAATGTCCTATGTTGAGATGGATCATAATGAGTGAATTACACGTAACCTTTTCTCAAGATATTTTTTTATCTTTTTTTTATTTCAATTGATTCCATTTTATAAAATATATTATGTTTTATAATATAATAAAGCTTCCATTCCAAATTATTTTATATCATCTTGGAAACACTTCTATGATTATTATATCAAAAATTTATTTTTGTGGGGGTGTTCTTGAAAATATTATCATTCCCCCATTACTATAATTCAAATATTTTTTCAATATTTATTACCAAAAATTATATATATTAATTATAATTTATTAGAAGAATTAATTAATACCCTATATGGTGAATTACCATCTGATTCTACACACGTTAAAAGAGGAGGATGAATATATTTTAAGATAATAAACTTACGTATGGGTATCATTTCCTTATATGCAGTGATATCTAGATCAAATGATTAAGATTATGGAAAATATTGTCCTTGATTAAATGACTATTGTAAGTGAATATGTTTATGTGTTTCTAAAATAATTGCCTAGTTTCCCTTCAAAATGAGTGGTTGAGTTCTAAATCAAACCCAAACCTCGACCACGTAACAATAATTGGGAATAATATCAACAAATATTGATATTTGTAGACCATTAAAAAATGGATACAATTGGTTGATATCCCTGATCAACATATGTGATATAAATGTGAAGTTTCTTTATCTTAGCTAGGTGCCATTGTATAATTATTAAAATCATAAAATTAATGTCAATGAAACTTTTCATGATTACTTGAAGGGGAGTTATGTTTGTATGGAATAATGAATATGTGAAAATAATTAAAGAGTAGATGTAATAAACTATAACAGCACTTGTGCTTAAATTAATCACTAGGGGGTGAAGGATTTGCGATCTATATTTATGTACCCCATTAGGGCGTGTGTTTTATATTAATGAAATGTGATAAAATGATAGCCTATTACTCCAAAAAACTAAATATTAATGATTATAACAATAAAAATTAGGATATATATATATTTTTATGATCTTCTTATTATATATTTGGGGGAATTATCATTATGGGTAGAAGTATGATATATATTCACATCAAAAAAATATCAAGTAAGTATTCACATAAAAGAATCTTTAGATGTGGCAATGAAAGGGTTAAGGTTGTTAAATTCATTACCATCCTTGGAAGGAAAATAAAAGATTCACAAAGTAGAAAGGATCCCACTAATCTATCCTTGATGAGGATTGCAAGGTATCTATTTTTATTAGACATAAAAATGATGGATATGTGAATAATAAAAGGATTGTATCTTCCATTGATAAAATATGTGCACAACCATCCATTCATGAGTGGGTAAATGAGGACTTTAAAGATGATTAATCAGTAAAAATAAGGTAGTGGTTATTATGGAGTTCAACTTAGATGAAGATGGAGCTATAAGTCTTTGAAAATATATATGTATCCCATAAAAATATATCTAGAGACAAAACATCATGATGATGTTCATAGCCCATCCTTATATATTCATCTATGATGCACTAGGTTGTGTAGATATTTGCAAAAATAATTTTGGTAGGATAACATGATGAGGGAGATTTCATAGTTTTTTCTCTATTCTCAGTAAGCCAATAAGTCAAGGAATAATGAGAAAATTCTGAGGGAACGATGAAACCAGTACCCATACCAGTATATAAATAGGATAGGATTACTGTGTATTTCATAGTAGGACACCCTAGGAAACATAAAGGAAATAATTCCATCTGGGTGGTAGTTAATCACCATAAAATGATGGAAAATT
The DNA here is from genome assembly GCA_963277665.1 of Viscum album. Taxonomy (NCBI): domain Eukaryota; kingdom Viridiplantae; phylum Streptophyta; class Magnoliopsida; order Santalales; family Viscaceae; genus Viscum; species Viscum album. Next base: position 108,746,311 of record OY728155.1, on the reverse strand, counting down.
TTATTACAGTCACAAAACATTTTAATCTTTAAAAACTCACTAAGAAATACATAAGTGAATCGGTAAGAATACATGTAGTTCCACTATCTTCTATATCTGATCGAAAATAAAGGTTTACCTCGAGGTTTTAGAGAATAAATAGAAATCATTAGATAGAGAGTTGCGACTCAACACTACCTATGACCCTCAAATGGATGAGCAATCTAAAAGGATCTTTTAAACTCTAAAGGATATACTAAGATCATTTTCAATATACTACAAATGATTTTTGGTTGAAGAAATTCCCCTAGCGGTGTCCTCAGATAACTATATTTTCCATTCTAGAACTCAAATGGAAGCTTTTGAGGCTCTTTACGGGAAGAGGTATTGAACTCCAACAAGATGGATGTTGTTGGATAGAAGAATCTCATGGGACCTTATCATATCCAATAAATTATAGAGAAGGTTCAATACATTCAATGGTATATGTTATCCACCCAAATGTGATATAGAATCTTTTTATCCATCAAACATTAATTTTTTATTATGGAAAATACTTTTAACGGGAAAGTTGGAACACTCACAACAAAATAGTTTTAGTACCAAAGGATATGATAGATCTATTAATGAAAAGAGTGATTTGTTTTGGAATCATTTTCCTTGAACAAAATCCATGGAGTAGTGTTTATATTTGTGTCGGGGAAATCATTCAAGATTCCCTCGAAAAGAAGTTCCATGTTGTCCTAAGATTTCTTGTATTCCTCCTTGTTAATCTTTCCCATGTCGAAGCCTCTAGGAATAATGCGAACCTGGTTATTAACCTACTCACCATGCTACTTTGTAGTGGCCACTTTGATCAGTCTCTTCTTTTTCAAATCCTTAATATCCAAAGTATCCTCAACCATTTCCACATCCAAGTGCATTAGTAGATCCATATGTTCCATCATAGAGGCCATCTGGTACATGGAGTTAGCTTTGGAACCTAATTCGCACTATTTACCCTAACCACTCATCTCCACACCACCTGTAGAATAAGATGGATAAACATACTCACATCCTACCACAACCAGATCCTTTGTGTTAGAGACTTCCTCCTGTTGGACAAGGTCTTTGGACTTGTTTAGGGTTGAGATGCCAAACTTAGAAGAGGCCTGAAGGGACAAATTTTCCTTACATGAAGATCTATTGATAGTTGGAATAGGGATTTTGGAGTAATAATTCCTTCTACACACCCTTCGATTGTTTGAAATGAATCCATATGAATCTAGGATTTTGTTCTTGCACTTTCCTTCGAGGATCTAATTTAGTCCTCCTCTATGTCCAGTTCCTTGGGCTCATTGAGGTCTGAAGCATCGACCATTTCCTCATGTAATGTTGCAGCATCAACCAATGGGTCCTGATCGTGATCCACCCCTGCAACTTCCTCACTGTTAAGGTAGTGTTCTTTAATTAGTACTACAAACCGTTTTGAGAGGTCCCAATTGGCCCCCCTACTATATGCTTCTCTGCATAAGAGGATGTCTGTGGGGCCTACATTGGCTTTTCCAGAACTCCTATCTTCTCAAGACCATGACCCTTATATTGGAAATGGTTGTGGATGTCTTCCAAAGAATTGAGATGTGAGGCATTATTTGAAAATTGACCCTTGCTGTCAACCATCAGGACATCATATGTGGTTGTTGTTGGAGAAACCACCCAAGATACCTATGGAGAATCCCAAAGAACCTCCCTATCTTCATGCCCCACCGTTTGGCCGGCATGATCCTAAAAGGAATGTAAGGGCCTCTCCCCATGCCAAACCTCACACACCTGTATGTCCTTGCCCGAACTTCTTTCCCCAAGATCACGATGCAACCGACCAAACACATCTAAAAACAAGTGGCCTCCAAATATCTGGACCACTTTTCATAACATTATCCGAAGAGCACCCTTGGCCAGCACATAATGGATCCTACATGGAATGGTCTTCAAACAAGGAGATAGTTTCCACCTATCCTGGACATCCAAAGATCCCTCTATGAATGCATCCCCTGAAGCATCTGTCTGAGAATCGGGCCCAACAAACATGCGAGTTGGGTCAACCTCATTAGAACTTGTAGCCTTATTACGACATTCAACAAGACTATGACCCTATCTATTGCAGTAGGAATAAAGCTTAGTCTATGATTAGCAAACAATTGGTTGATAGTAACTATACTCCCCCTAAAAAACAATACACACAACTTCAGGAGGGGGATGAGAGAGATCCATTTCAACACAAAACCATGCCACAATCGTGTTCTTTAGAGATAAATTCTGCTGATCAGCACATCGAAAATTTCCAATGTAGTTACCTATTGAAGGGAGTAATGTCAGATTCTGGAAAAGAAGAGGGAGGTTGGGATGTTGATTCCAAATTATCGTGGTAGAAGAGTCTTGCAGCATGTGGAGATCAAATGACCAGTAGTTCAGATGAAAATGGATTCCATGAACAGATCTTCTAGCTTGAGACCATGCCCACGCAAGATCCTCCTCACTCGAGAAGCTGAGAAGAATCTATCACGAACCTAGCAACCTGAAAACCACACACTGTGCTAAAACCCATTTTTCATTCACTGTCATGTTGAGAAAATCAACCAGGGGTTTTTGCCGAATGAACTGAGCCACTCGAGACAAAGAGAAAAGCACAATGGCTACATTTAACTCATGCAGAGAGATCATAACCATGGTTTTTCCATGAAGGACCCCTAGAACCCTAAAACCTAAATAACTATAGGCGATTCAACTAGAGAAAGATCATTCATATGAGGTGAATCCCGTGATTATCATAGATCATATGGATATTGTACTATGAAATAAGACAACTCACCTTGTCAAAGTGATGTGGAACAACCATCTATTTGAAGATGAATAATGGGAACTAGAAGATATCATGATATATATATATATAACCTCATCTATTTTATTGTATGAAATGAAAAATTTGATTGAGAGATTTCTGATGGGGGGAAGGATGTAATGAAGAAAACATTTTTAAATGAATTTTAGTATGTACTTAAATATTATTACTTATTTTGTACAGTGGTTATAGAATGTGCACACACTAATTTTGCTATTTTGAATAATTAAATGGTCTAAAAAATTTAAACGGTGAGTAATAATCATAACCATTTGTAACATAGTCATTGTTCCATTATCATATGATTAATATATATTTAATGGTTATGATAAAGTTCTATTGAAAATGTAAAAAGAAGTGATGGACTCATCATGTGGGATTGTACCCAATGAGGACAATTTATTGAAGATTCCACGTGATATAGAATTTCTAGGATTTATCCATGATCATGTCCATGATGAGATTTGAAAACTAAATAATGAAATAAAAAAGCACAAGAAATGTTCCATCTAATCAAGATTATCGGCCAAAACTTGTCAGGATAACCACCCAACAAAAATCTAACAATCATCCAACTTACCCTTATGTAATAACCTTGTGTAATAAATCGATATATTTATATATATATATATATAACCTAATAGTATAATTTTTTTTGTTTTATTTTGATAAAAATAATTTTATTATCCCTTTTCAAAATTAGTTTCAAAATGACTGCATATTTATTTTGATAAAAATAAAATTTTGATACACTATAATTGAAGTTTATTTTTGAAAATTCATAGTCTCAAACCCAAAACAATTAATTAATTAAATATTATTTTAAATAAATGATATTTTAATAAATTTTATTTGTTAAATAATATTTATTTACAATAAATTATTATATAATTTTAAGAAGCCAAAAAATATTTTTTTATGGGTACTATATTTCAACAAATGTTGATTTTAGATTTACAATTATGAATTTCTATTATCATAAATTTTTTGTATAAAGTAAACATTATTTTGGAAATCAATACTCCAAAATTAGTAAATGGTTATTTTTTTTAACTTTTGAAGATATTTGTCTTTTATATCATCATTAAATATGAGAAAAATATAATGTCTGTGTTATCTCGTGATAATGAGGAAAAAATGTTGTCATATAATCCATAATTGGTATAAATGGAAATATATATATTTAACATTTAAAATAATATTTTTTTCTTATTTTATTAATTTTAATAATCCTTAATGAATCCCCCAAAACTTATATTATAATTTCTATTTTTAGAATACATTATTTATAAATATGACTCAATTATACATTAAAAAGTGGATTATATTAGTTATAATGATTATAAAATATGTAAGATAATTAAGAACCATAAAATTTTATTGAAACCATGGATTAAATCCAGTTGTAGTTTATTTATAATTACTTTATCATATAGAGTCCAAAACCAATGTTTGAAAATTTGTAAAAATGCCTCCTCTATTTTTCTTTCTAAACCCAGATAAACACCATGTCCTCTTCATTAAAAACAATTAGATCATGAAATTAATCATTACATACCTATTTGTATCCTTACTAAGGTGCCTAAATGCTCTCAAGAATCTCCTCCCAAGACATTATAAGAACCCTCTCATTGTAAGGTAACATCTGCTTATCCACTTAATGCAAGAATCTCTATTATATTATGACCCATTGTTTTCCAATTTTTCTTATTTGGATATGATATAAATAACACCTATTAGGGATTATATGATTTTAAAGTGATGAGATACCCCCATTCAATATTACTAATCCCTATACAAAATAATTGTGTTACCTCATTATACTGCCAGAATTATATTGTGACTTTTATTGCTAATTTGTTTTGTGAAAAACTATTATAGTTTCATCTCAAGTGTGTTCACTTAGATCAATATATCATTAATTTAATGAGTAATTTTATTAATATAACCCACATTTATTGATCATGTTATTAAAATTGTTTAAAGGAATAATCATGTTGAATGATTTATATCATGAAGTTATGCATGTACATGATTTGAAAATGATGGGTCCGCCGAGATTAATGACCAATGCACTAGCTAATGTTTTTGTATCATGATAATTGATGTATGGGATTATGGTGTAATCATATTCTATTATGATAGATTTTCGTCCAATGTAATATTTCTTGTTAGTTATCCATGAATTATGTTTATGATTTTATGCTTAATGTTGTTTCCAAATTTACATGTTTCCTTTATGATGTCATTTTATATTATGAATTACTATTAAAAAATTATGATCATCACACTTCTTATTTTACCTTGACATTCCTCTAATATAACATGTACTACATTACATTTTGATATTAATTTTTATTCGATCTTTTTATAGCTCACCCCTTTCTTATGTACATCCCCAGGTTATCCCATGTAGTATTAGAAGATTAAAGGAAAACAATGTAATGTTTTGGTTGTATGGTGTAATCATAATATATTTTCTATCCACCTAAAATATATAGAATACTTCCTGGTGATGTCCCATACTCCCAAAAAAATATTATCATTAAATTCTATTGGTCCATCCAGATTGTCGGATACAAATTATAACAGTGAAATGAGTTCATAATTAAAGTATACTTATATGGAATCACTTATATCTATATTTCATTAAAAATGTTGAATATCTACCGCTTTCTCTAGTTTGAGCTACACTATACTAGGAACTTCACAAAAAGAATCCCTTAATTGATAATAAATTCTTCTCCATATTATCTATTTCCAATATATCTATAGAGGATCATGATGAAATTATCCACAACTCTCTCTGTATCTCAATCATCGAAGATCTTAAAAATGTTTAGATATAAACTTCTTTTAATCCATAAATTTTGGATAAGCTCACCTAAAATCTATAAAAAATTCCCCAATGACCTACAATTAATAATTTCTCAATTTCAACAGTAAAATACCCCACCCCCACTAGAATCTAAGGGTATATAATAGTAAATACATCTAGTATAACACTCATAACTGACTGCAACGGGTCATATTTACATCATGGTTTCATAAAAAACATTCTACTATTGAGGATTTGAAACATAATTGATTAAATTTTAATATTATATTATATATTCCTTTCAATACTTATGGTAGGGTAATATATTCAATGTATTTAAATAAAATTTAGGCCAAAAATTAATTTTAATGTGTTTAACCAAACATCTTTTGTGCTCTTTAAATCATAAAAGAACCTAGAATTTTTTTAAGAATATTTTATGAAGAACTTGGAATTATTTGAATCATTATATGTTTTATTGAGATGATTCAATCTGGATATGTTTTACATAAATGACTTATGATGGATATAGATAAATTTTATTGGTTTTGGGGGTACAATTTATAAACAATTGAGAATTTTCTATGTATGTAAGAGTAATTATAAATATTCAGTCTCTATATATGATTTGATGGATAATTATATATGGAAATTTGAATACATAAGGGTTTTCTAAATCATTCATAATGTAATTTGAAAAATTACCAAATCAACATTGTGATAAATAATGGTTATAAAAACCTAAATAAGTACAATAAAATCATATAAATGGGTTTTGAAACAATACAAAAGGGTTCATTTGGAATGCAAAATTACACAAAAGGGTTATTAATAATTTTTTTCGAATATTTGAGTCTCCAAAGAATAATTAAATTCCAACATCCAATGTACAAAAATCATCTTCTCGTCAATAAGGGTGAATGAAATAGTGAAATAGATATGTAAGGGTTGATGGGACATTCAATATGACTCGTATTAGTTTTCCAGATTGACATTTATTAGGATTATATAGTCTTAAATGTGATTATCATGATTTATTATTTAGTAATTGGAATATCATGATTAGTTTTATCATCTTTTTTTTGAAATTTGGTAATTAAATATGAAGAATAAGAGTAATCCATTTCCATGAGAATATAATTCATAGTGAATTTGTGTTGTTATATCTTTTCATGCACACAACCAGAGAATAATATAAGTTTTCTATTAATAATTTTTCTTTGATAATTTTGGAAGTCCCATAGTGAATAATTATTGAGTCATATAGGAATATTTTATGTCATTATTTGAAATGAGTTTTAAATGTCATAAATGATGAAAACGTTTACCATTTATATTGAAGGATTTACTTATTTCCTATATCAGAAAAATCCATATGGGAGAAAATTTATATAAGAAAAAAGAATGATATTAAGTGTTCGGTTATACAACACTAATTTCAATGAAAATATTTATGAGGAGAACTGCATATAAGTATTAATACACAATTTATGAAGGAATAAGATCACACATGTTTTATCCTTTTTGAAACATGGTTTTAATGGTGATTATACTTAAAAAATGTTTTTGTTTTTATTGTAGTATGTTGGGGAATTTTGTGAACTAGTTAGTTATATCTAGTTAAACAATATATAAATTCCTATAGTTTTTTCATGATAATAATTAAGCCTATGTGAATGAGTGTGATAAAAAATGACCATGCAACGGGAAAGTATTCATCCAAATAGAAGGAATGCCTCATTAAGTAATCCAATCTAACATTTTCTAAATACTTCTTCATTGATATAATGGAAGATTGCTACTGAAAAACCAGTTTGGAGTTGATTATTTTCTGAAAATATCTATCAATATATATTCACCCCTTTAATATTTGGTCGCATCTCTTTTTGATCATAAAAATTGGTTTGATAGAATGGGTATTCTCTCAAATATCTCTCTTTTTATTTATGTATGTCACCATAAATCAATAAACATTAATGGTATTTCTATCATTGATTAGAATAATTTTCACATTTTAAAAGAGTTATTGTTACCCTTCCATTTAGGATATTGTCATTATGTTAAATAATTAAATATTCTTAGTTTTACTAATCATGGATAAAATTAAACATAATCTCTAATTGATAATAAAAATGATTAGAATGTTGGAAAACATTGTAATTCATTTTCACCATCATTTATAGAAGAGTATTTTATAAAATTTCTGGGTTAAAAATAATAACTTTTTATAGGAAAAACATAATAACATCTATGAAGGACACATGAATGTAGAAAAATATTTCTTACACCATTATACATGATAATTTGATTATATAAGAATATGTGAGGTCAAATATATTAATGAAATTTGTTCTAGGGAAAATATGATTTTCCAAAAAAATGAGGTTATGGAAAAAACATTGAAGGCTCTATGGTGGTTAATAAACATATGATAATTAATCCATAAAAAATGGATCATATATTTTAGGACATGAAGATTCATATCATGATTAATTTACAATTTATCGACTATAGAGAACTCTGAACAATATTATGCAAGAATATGAATTTCTATCAAAAAATACAACAGAGAGGAGGAAGTTGATTTTAATTCCATCATGTGTATGTATAATATTGATAAGAATAATGATTATGATAAAGAGTAATATTTTTAGTGTATTTTTTAAACCCTCTACCTATGGTGAATAAGATCAAAAAAAATTAAAAGGTAATTATCATTGGAATAAATACATTAAATGTTATTACAATGGAATTGATTTTCATTTATTTACCATGTATCCTATAAAAATAAAATTGGAAATTTAATCAATGATGGTGTTGAGAATTATTCAAAAAAAGAATCATTTTTCATGATAAACATGTCTTTATCAAAAGATATGAATTAAATTGAATCCAAACTAATTATAATGAATTATATGTTTATTGGTGAAGGTAATTTGGATACTGATTAGAGTTATGATGGATTGGATATACCTATAGAATCTTCCAAAATAGTATTCCATGGCTCAATAGTAATAATATATTGATTCATTATTGGATGACTCAAAAATTAATAATATTTTTTTGTAAAATAAAGAGAATAATACAATTATTAGATCATGATAATGGAGAAAAACATATGTTGAATGGATATTGGATGGATAAGTGATGAAAAATTACATCTCATAAAAAATATAAAATGAATAATAAAATTAATATTTTCAGGGGAAGTATATTCAATAATTTAAGAGGTAAAAATATGATAATATTGAGAAAAATAATATTATTTATTGTATGACCTCCACTAAAAGCCTTCATGGATAATTTCGTGGACATGCGTAAAAGAAATATTATTAATGATAATAAATAAATATCAAAATTCATATATGATTATAATAGATCATTTTCTGGAATATTTGCATTTTTAATTAAACCCAAATTAAGAAACACTGATGAAAACGATGTTAGATTTTATGAATGGAGTTATAAAAGTGCATTACCTTAAAAGAGAATAGTGTTTGATAATAGTCCTGTGAAACAAATAAATCTATATTATTAATAAATTATAAATAAAAGTTAAAAAGTATAGATCTAGAATAAAAATATTCTAGGAATGTTTCAACATTTTCCCCAAATTCTCAATTATTAGATCCATATATGGGTTTATTTATGTAAATATAGTGGATGATTTAAAATTGATCTGAAAATAAACCACACCAAAATATATGTTTTAATTAATATGATGGTTCTATAAAAATTACTGGTTTCATGGTTTATCTGAATATAAATATTTTATTATTAGGTATAATAATAATTTACTAAATAAAATAGAGAGGATGAACCATGGGGGATATAATAATAATATAAGAGAAATCATCACCTAAAATAGGATTAGATTAAAATTGGAATAAAAATGTTTTTGGATTTCGGAAGAAGATTATGGAAGGTGAGATCAATCAAGACACATCAGAGTGTATTATGTATCTACTAACTCAATTAATTCCATGTTTAAAAATTTAAAATGTTTATAATCTTAGGAATTTCAAAGAGTTGTAATTATTTTTTAAATTTAATTCAGGAAATTACAATATAATATTCCATGGATTATGAATAGAATCAACTCTTCCCTTATGATTTCTAATTAAAATTACCAAAAAAATATTTATAAATATAAAGTAAGAGTTATTTTATATTTATTTATAACACATTGATGATCAAAGGTGTTTGAGTACCTCAATATAAGAAACATTATATAAACATAAATAACTTTTTATTTTTATGGGGTGACAAATAATTAATAGATGATATCATATATATTGATAATGAATGAAATTGAGAAATTTATCTTTGATAGATATATTATAGTGGAACCATGAAAATTTATCACAGGTCGGGGAGTCCAAAAAATGTTGTTACATGAGTATAAAAGTATAGAATAATTTATAACATAAAATAATGGTCATTATTTGTTGAATATAATAATAAAATTTATATATTATTAAGCTATGACTAAAAATCCTATATTTAAATAAGATACTATCACTACTTGTAAAATATCTCAATAAAATAATATAGTGAACATGAATTATAAGGGTGTTGAAATAAAACATGAAATATATTTTAGTTGCATAAATTTTATGTTTGTGGATCCCAGAAAAAGATGTTATCAGGATGAAATTATTATTTCATTACATTCATTAATGAATTTTCTATAATAGAATGAATTTTTTATATCTCTAAAATCATAAGTCTTGATCATGTTTATGATCTTCATGAGACCCCTACTCTATTAAGGGGATGGAGTCGAAGGAAGACCCCCCCCCCCACATGATGTGGGGTTCTATGGTTATGTGGTTGAGACCCGAGCATGTTTAATCAACATCATTAGTGTGGGGACATGCAGTGCATGAATTATGGTAAATGGGGGTGACATACTCGGTAAATAGAAACCTCAAATAGGTATTACAATATTGTTACTATAGAAATGAGTGGTGGTGATCTCGCTAGCATCATAGGGTATCCATTGGAGCCATGATTTTATGATTTCAGTTCTAAAATTAAATCGGAATATGGTATATTTACTTGAATCTATTTATGAGATTTTTCACTATTATAATTATTATGTTTTCTATGTATTTGTATCATTCATTTGGAATCTTTGAAATTTAATAGGATTCATCGTAATGAGGTCAAATTGAATGTATTGAGTTTTTGTTTTTTTATAAAGGGGTTTGGCCCAAAATTATTTCAAAATTGAAGTGAGTATTACCAAAAACAAATTACATAATGTCTTGAAATTCACGACATAATATATTATTATATTTCACATTAAATTCCATAAAAAATAATTTTTTTGAATGAAATAATGGATGTATTGTTGATATTGGGAAATTTAGGATAGTATAACATCAAAATTTAAGATACATGTTGTTTTATGTTATCACTACATGTATATTTATTAAAAACTAGTCCTTATTAAGTCAAAATTAATATATGAATTCATATGAAATTTTGTAAATGAGGAATAAAAATACATAACAATTAATAGTTTTTGGGACTCTATGGTTGATCGAGAAGAGAAGAATATGTGTTAGAATGTTTCATTAAAGGGCTGAAGATGGAATATTCACATGTTGTACACCAAATAATAGTTAAAATAAAACCTATAATAAAAAAAACAATAGGATTGTTCACTATAGTGAAGTAATATTTATTGAAAATGACAATAGACTAAAGAAGTCAATCATGAAGGATGATGGGAATAATTTTTTCACTATTAGACCTACATCACAATTTAAATAAAATATTTAAATTTCATATAATTGTTAGCATTTATATTATTCAAGGCATGGATATATAAATTTTAGAATCATAGGAATAAATTAAAGACATAAAATGGATATACTGATACTTGTAATATCATTAGGTGTTAGATTCAATGGGTAAAAACAAGAAGAGAATTTATAAAAACTAGACACACTTGTATTATTTCAATTATAGAACCATAAAATATTGATGAATGTTTTGAAAAATATATATTCATGCAATGAATTAAGGGTTGGATCAAATTGAAATTAATTATACGTGATATTTTTAGGCATTGTGTGAAGATAAGATCAATTATATCAAAAAATGTGTATTCGTGATCAAGATAAATTAGAAATGTGGATTTGTATGAAATAAATCAGGACATGGGTATATGGGGAATTAAACATTAAATAAATTCATTTTTATGAAATGTTTTCTCGTACTTATATGAATAATACAGTCAATTTTTTCCGTGAGAGTAAAGCTAAAATAATATTCAATGTTTTCCAAATGGATGTGAAATATTTGTTTTTGAATAATCCAATAAATTAAGAATTAAATAATGATGAATATAGGGGTTTTATATTTTATATATTTGAAATAATGGTGTGAATATTTGTGAAGAATATATATGAATTAAATAAATCCATATGTAATTTGTATTTTAAACAATATGGGTAACCAAAAAGTATGAATTTCTGAAAACATCATGTAGAAAAAATCAATATATAAAGATGATGAACACCATAACACTCATTATGAGTGTGTATATTGATAATGTGATTATTGAATGTATATAAGAAAATTTATTTGAAAAAATTTCCAAAATTTATGAAAATTTTTGTGAACTATTTTATTAGGGAGATGAAATGTTTTTTGTTATGCATGTTACTCAAATTAGTGATCGTATTTTCATTCTACAATAAAAATATTCCAAGGCATTAGTGAAGATGATAAGTATATATCGATTAGTATGACTGTAAAAATTAGTCCATATTGGAACTATGATATTTAATGGTGATGAATAGAATATAGTGAATGAGAAGGATTTTATATAATTTATTAGTAGTCCTCTATACTTAACTAACTCAAAGATAGATATTGTCGAATATATTATTTATTTTTCTAGATATCAATCAAATCCTAAGGGACCCATATAATTGCAGAAAAGAGTACTTTTATTTATATTTTAATCATATTTTATTGTAATCTATTATATAAAAAGAAAACATTAATTTACTTACAAGGTTGTAGTGATGTCGACCAGGCTGGTAAACATTATGATAAAATTTCCCATTAGGTAGAGTAATCATTTTTTGTGGATGTGTGTGTCATAGAATTCCACGATGGAATCAACTATCATATTATGTTCTGCTGAGTTTGAATATATTTCTACATCCAATGTAATTATATAGATAATATTTATGAACACTCAACTAGAGGATATGTATATTATTACTAAATATCAACTGGTAATTTTCTCTAATAAATAATGTTTTACTAATTGTCTAAAAATTGACACACCATTCATGGTAAAAATAAAATGAAATTAATAATCATTTAATGACATAAAAATTGGATGATTCTATAATAATGATATAATATATTCCATTTAAGAAAATAATTGATTAAATTCGTCTAAAACTACTCCCAATTGAATATTTTGAGTTTTTTAGATAGAAAATGTGCATTCAACCTATTCCCAAATAAAATTGTGGTGGATTTTTGTTTCTTAACCTATTTAAGTGGAGTTTTATTTAATAAAAATGTTCATATATAATTGAGAATAGGATAAAACAACCTTTTCGTGAATGATATTATATGTTTGTTATATTATATTAGTAAATTGAATTAAAATCATTTTATTTATTAATTGATCGAAGACAATGAGTTCATATCACTTTTTAATTTTTTTTTCAATAACATTGATTTATGATTTATTCACTTCTATTATCTATATGTAGATAGTTTTTGTAAGCCTTAGTCCGATTGATTTATAGATCATTTCATTCAATTAATTAATATACCTCTTTTACTGAATAAAATTACATTTGTTGGAAATATATGGGAGAAAATAGGTGTCATATTTCAATTTCATTGAAATAATTGAGGGGAATAAGACATAATATTACAAATTGAATTTTATGGAATTATATTGATATCAAATCAAAAGAAGGATATTATTAAACCAATTTGAGTTTAATATTTCATTAATTATCCATACTTATGGATACAGATACGATTTGTTTATTTTAAGTTGAAATAGGTTCATTAATAATTGGAATACGATGAGAGTACCTTCTTTTATGTTCACTCATGCTACAATGTTCATTGTATTTTTGTTAAATATGTTATTATGATGGTCGTATAATTTAATTAAACATTTCATGTAATTTCATAAAGAAATTTTTTAGATGATAATGTTTTGAAATTATTTTATTTGGATGGATTTTAATTCTTAAGGTTTTGGAGTTACATATTACTAGAAAATGGAAAATGAAATATGTACATAAAAGTCATATTGAATTTGAACTCTTTACTTAATATTTGATGGAGATGTATATATGAAAAAGGAAATATAAAACTAGTGTCTAGACCTTCCATATTATTAATTGATAATGCGACATAGACACACAAATATAATTAAGGGTTATCTAACATAAGAATAATGGTACTGAACTCATACATGTTGGTTCTGAAACCATATTTATGGTTTGATCTAGATCAGTAGAGAGTATATTAGGGACCTCTAAAAGGTTTGATGAATATGTAAGTGTCTCTAAAGAATTCATAAAATAGAAAATACAATATATATGATTCATATACTCATATTTAAGGATAAATTCCTTGATGAACGAGATATTTAAAGGTTTATATAAGATTAAATATGACTCAAAAAATTTTCTGAATAAAATATGGTAATTAGTGTGTTTCAAATGTGATGATCCTAAGATGTTCTAATATTATTGAAATATTATTATTAATTTTATAATAATGAATCAATATATATTTTTTTATAATGTTTGAGGAATAATAATAAAATTGTATCATAAGAATAACCGTCATAGAAAAACTATATTATTTATTAGGTTAATGAACACACGGAGGGAATAAAATAGTTTTTGTGGAAGGAGAAATTTTTGACAATTCATTATATTTAATGGAGGTTAAATACAATTTCTTATAGATATATTTTAAATTTTTTTAAATAAATTTTGAATACCATGAATTATGGAATATTTTCAAACCATTATTGTAGGGATTTAAAATTACATGTATACCTATAATCTAATTGATATTATATGTTTCTATGAAAAAATAGAATTAGAATAAGTGTATAAATATGTTATAACATGTTAGAAGGAAAATGTGAGAACAGAACAACCCATAAGAATTTCTATAGAATTTATATGTAAAGAAGATATTATATTTTCTATCCTTGGTGAGACACACATATGATGGAAATTAGTCTTTAATGAAGTGTTAATGCTTTGGTTGTCAAAATATAGATCTTATTTTTAATTTTTTTGCTAGTAATTTTTGTAAGTTCAAATATATTCCTTTACATACCACATAATCCGGATAATAAAATATTATATTTTTTTAAGTGGGATAAAAATTACCCTGTGTTAGGGACAAAGTCATATTTATTTGAGGCAATCCTTGTAAAAATAATTTCTAGTATAATATTAGATTTACAACACTATGGTGAGATTGAATGATTTTTACAGAATAAGAAAATGGAATTAGAGAAACTATAGAAAATATATCAAAATTTATTCAAACCCACTCTCAGTGTTCATTTCATCATAGAGTTATTCTAAGAACATAAAAAAAATACAAATATGGAACATTATATCAAACTCTCTACTAAATGAGAAAAATACTTATCGTCTATCAGGGACAACTAAAAAGTGATCTCAAAATCCATAAACTCAATAATCAACATGAGTATACATACATAGATTATAAATATCTAAAATATGATTAAATATATGACACATATAATTAATTCATCACATTATCCACAAGTATAACCAATTATCCACTTCATTAACTCCCAAATGGATAATATCCCTAAGAACTATTTAAAAATAATCAGCATGATCATGAATCAAATTACACATGAACCCACCACTATTAGGATTCCTGAATTTATACATACTATTTTATACGCATTGAACTATATGTTACAAATTCCTTTTATAGATTATTGTGGCCTTTATATATCATTTTGGTTTCATTCGTCCAATTCACATACAAGGTTAATGTAATACTTATACCTTAGCACCCACATAATCCTTAATAATTCTTACTATAAAATGCATATTATAACACATACATTGATATTATTTTATCCTGAACATCCCCTAAGTGGAATTCAATTTAGTCTAAAATTTGTTGTTGTGTAACCCTCAAATCCCACCCTCAATAAATCATTGCTTGGGAACAATCTCTAAGGTTTCATATGAATGGTGTTACCCGATATAATAAGAAAACTATATTAGACTATTAATATTGAAATGAATTTCCAAATCACATTAGATGAATAATGTATATAAATACATGTCATGTCAAATAAGGTTATACGAATAATAGAAAGACAATTACAATGTCTAATTACTCTTATAAAACTCATGAAAGGTATAGTGTAATATCAATTCATTGAAAAATATCACTATAATAGAGAAATGGTTTTCTTATAATTGCACTAAATATAACTATTAAACCAAAAAAATAGATTTATTAGTCTAGAGGGAGAATTTAAATATTTTGTGTAGGTTCTCAACTATAAAACCCATGTGTCTATGTGAATTAATAATACTAAAGAATCCTTTTATGGAATGAATTTAAGAATTAATCAATGAATTTTATTTCAAAAGATAAACATCCAATATCATATTTTATAAAAAGTAGAACAATCCCACTTCAAATCCATAGTACTATTCCAATCAGATATCATCATGAAACCACCATTGTACAACTACCATCACTAATTATTATACAAGAACTATGAAATTATCCACCCTTGGGGATGTCACTATAACACACATAAATAGTTTTCCACCAATGAGGATTTAATGTGGGACCACCACCATTCTTTAGCTATACTGTCATTGAAACATATAATACCATCACTATAAATTATTATTTATCTACTCACATGAAACTCACTATAATTTCATCACCTATAATATGTATATATCCACCAAAAGTGAACCCACTAATCATATCATCATATGTTGGATGGGATGATGTCCACCCATAGGGATTCATTTTGGTAATTCAGGAGTCCACCCATAATAAACATCCCCACTATAACATATAAAACTATTATGGAATAACCCATTCATACGATACATTGCTTTCAATGTTTTCAATTCATAGGGACTCTTATTTTTCTTTTTGTTTCCACACTAAACAACTCACGCCACCATAACTTGTATTCGTTGGGAAAATTTACTCACATGGTCAGTCAAGATATATTATTGGGTGTCTACCAATATGTAATCACCCATTATCAACTATCATAATAACTATAACATAATATATCATCAACTAGTATATTCCCGATCAACCAATATATAAACTATATCTAGATATTTAAATTATACAAAAAAATCACAATCATCATCATTATGTATGTCACAACAATATCACTAATAGAAACATTCAGATAGATGTCAAATAACAAAATCTGATTCAAAACCGCACCATCGACATATTCTTTGGCCCATACCACAATATATACAAATGTTATCAGATATATAATGTCACTTAATAGATATACAATCTTCCCTTTCTATGTCATTCACATTAATATCCATGGTATTTAATCAAATAACATTATTGATAGAGTTTGTGTCATAAGATCAATTTTTTGGTACGTTGAACGCACGTATATTTGATCATATTCAAAATAATAAAAAAATTATTAAATAGTTTTCATCGATCTACATTAATTTATTGTAACAATTTCCTTTGATATCTATCTCATTTATAAGGTTATAGAGGACCCCCACTATGATGAGACCATTGAAATTCTATTTCGATATTATTTAATATAGTTCATTGGGTGGATAAAATTCTATGACCAAACACATCAAATGTGACTATTTTGTGAATGAATTTGTAAGGTTATGATGCTTATCCTCATTAATATATCACTTACTAATCTCAATGACATGAAATTATAAAAATATACACACTTGTAGGAATTTATAATGTTTTTTTGTCATTAAAAATTATTATCTGTTGGCGTGTGTGATAGTCCTCAGACATTATGATTATTATGAATTAATATTATGACTCCAACACAAATATTTATTTCCTAAAACAATATGATAAACATTCATTAAGAAGTGGATATATGTGGTGAATCAGGGGTGATGTGTTATTCGTTAATAATTTAAGGGATTATTTTTCCCTTCCATCATTATGGATGTTGACATCTTAGACCTTTTTTAGAATAGAACTATCAAATTAAATTCGAGGGCCATGGAACATTGATGTGTTTATTTTTTAGATTATAATTTTGAAATATTGTTCATATATTTTGATTAAAATAATGTTCAACCATCTAGATGATATATTGTGATAATGGTAATATATTAATTACCAAGTGGTCATATTTGGTTGTCGATGTTATGAATTATGTTCTTTCTTGAGGGTTTTATGAGTCTCTCCTAGACAGTAATACTGGTTTTTAAAAAAACCAATATAATATTAAAAAGAAATAATCCTATAGAGTCACACATCGCGTATTTTTGTTGATATCAATTAAATTCTATTTTAATTTAATTAATTGATTAAATAATATTCAGAAGACTGAGGAAAATTTAATTGATATTGTGCTGGCCACTAATATTCAAAATGTATTAAAAAAATTATTCATTTTATTACATGAAATTTTGAAAAATATTTATTCATTGGATTTTTAATAAATTATTTATTTTATTTAACAAAGAATAAAATATTTAATTAAATATTTATTATAGTATTCAATATATGTCAAGGAATTGAAAGATACCAAATACATTTCCTATGATGAATAAGTATTTTAAATATGGTAAATGAATTTATCACTACTCAAGTATGAACACATTATAATATAATAACAATAATAACAATTACAATATAATATAGTATGGGACTTAATAGTGTCAACTATATTATTGATGGGTTGGTATGATATTTAAAAATATTTTAACCAGAACCCTATGTCTATAAATATATGGACATGTCTATTAAGTTTGGTCAATAGATAGTTGTGAATAATCACATGAAAAATTTATAGCTCTCTGTATTCCTCCTACTCTCTTACTCTCAAGAATGAGAAGTGTTAAATAAATTACATCAAGCATGAAGGTGTTTCATGTGATCAACCTGGAGAAATCATGTAAATTCATTTTGTACTCTAGCACCAAAATAATAATTGCTGCCTTTTATATATTGAAGGATTAAATTTGGATAATTGTTAAAGGGTTTGTAAACTGAGATTCTATAAGCAAAATGAATGAAATCCGAACAGGTTATTTGAAAAAATCAATATATTCATGATAAAGATAACCTAATATGAGGTAATATTACTTCTAGTAATGAATTAATTAATAATGAATTTAATGTGAAAAATACGCTCTTCAGGTTTTGGTGATCTCTATGTTAAATGAAATATTAATATAACACCCACCATTGGTTATTACACTACAACTCAGAACTTCAAGTGGTATTATAGACGTATCATTTTAAAATGAAAATTATTTATTTTATTATTGATCTATATGTTAAAAAGTATTTAGATAATAATTTTCAATACTATTTTCTCTTTATTAAGAGTTTTCAATTAGCATACCTTCGATATTTTAATTTCTTCATTCAAGATTCACAATTTCAAAATATTTAAAAAAGATGGAGAATATATAATGGACCCATTGTGATTTTTTTAGGACTATAGATGGATATAATTTGATTACGTGGAGTGTAGATGGAGTACACCCCACGTACAAAATTTTGTTGCACCTATTCTGGTCACTGGATACTCAATGCAGTGAGAAATAATAGAATGTGGTGAATTTATTTCAAACCATGTGTATATTGGGCCATACTAGAACATCTTATGTTAGATTATAGAACATGTATTTGTAATGAACACTATGTAGTCTAACAATTTTATAGGTGAAACTCATGAAAAATTTATCATCAAATAAATAATCAAAACCATATGAAAATTTCAACCTTAAACATTAATGAAGTACATGATTTGTAGTTGGTGTAAAAAACATGTATCTCATTAATACCCAAGTCTAAAACATAATCTTAGTTCCACTAAGAGTTATATAGATACACAAATAGTGGAATTCATAGTGTGCGACAATTAATAAAAATATTGTACTCTGGACTATGAACATTCCGAATCCCTTGGCATGTACCCTTGATACATAAAAAACGAGGTACACTAAGTGTTTTTGGATTGTATATATCATGTAATGTCTCAAAAAAGTACATAATCAATATTATATTCAATTAATAATTAAATAATTAAAACTTATTTATATTTATTACCACTTCTTTTGTTTGACAATTTGATAATGTTTTTAAAGAATTTCAAATAATTAATTAATTTTTTAAGAATATCAAAATATTGGGGTTTCTATTTATTTGACATAAATTAAATTATGATGGTTATTTCCAAAAGTAATTAATATTTCCATTAATATGGAAGAAAGTAATTTATTTAAGCATGCATGTTTTTCTTAGTAATAAATAACGAAATAGACATAATTATTAATCAATTTTAATTTTAAATATTCAATACATATATTATATTTAATGATCTCGAATAATTCCTATTTATATGTTGGTTTATTTAATGAAATTTATTGCATGAGCTTTTAATTATTTAATTCTAAATTATATTTGATGGCATGTGAATCATCCCTCAATCCATTATTATGTAGGACCTATGTGTCCAAGGTTTTTTTATCTAATTATCCTTTACCAATACTTTATTTACCCTCCTCTACATGTGAGTTATAATTATATGTAATTAATGGTGTTTCCTAAGGTGTGTGGAGATTGTCCAAGACGGATCCCAAATGATGCCAACCCCAGTGATGCACATATGGATAAGTGGAATGTTATAACTCATGCCAAGACCGACATGAAGATTTATTACCATATGCCAAAGGATTATTTTGTATAATCTTAAAAAATAAACCATTAGATAAGGTCACCATAAATATATTTATGCATCATTTTATTCATTTATTTCTATCTACTAAATATTTAATTTATGTATATAAGACATCAATCAAATTACTAAATGAATGAATATGGAATGATCATATTTCAATAAATGGTATATATATAATTTATTTTATCCAATATAGTTAACTAATTATGTAAAATCTAATTATTAAAAAAAATCTTATTAAGGATAAAATATGTTATTTTTTATTAATAAAACAAAATCCCTCAAGTAGAAATTATTTCATTAAGTATTCCATAATATTAATTAAGGTGAACCATTAGTTTAAGTGTTAGTTCAGCCTCAACGGGGGTAATATTTAATTATTCTAATGAATTAACTATGATAGTGGGTGGACTTAACCAAATATGTATTTGGTTTGATATACTTTTTTGGTCCAATACAAATATGGAGTAATGTATTGGGGAAATTTGCATAGGGTTTTTAGATTGGGGAGTCCTCCAAATGAATCATGGTTCTACTATCCCCTAGTGAGTAAGAATGAGTATCTAAATAAGTTTTAGTAATTTTTATGACCTCTATATGGATTATAAGAATGAAAGAATGAATCATTTCCACTATAATATCCAATAAAAAATGAATTTCAAGTATACTAGTGCGGGCTATTAATAAATGATAATATAGTAGGAAATTTAACAACATAAATCTTATTATCTCTTAAAAAAATATAATCATGAAAAATAGAAATAATATACCCATTAAATTGTAGAATAAATTGAACATTCGTCATGAAAACTATCCATGTTATCTATATAGGATAAATACAATCTCCTAAAAAGAAGTAACTTCCAAGAGTGGTTCATTTGAATTTGGGTTTTTCTATTTCATGAAAGGAAATATTATGATCTATAATCCTATATACATAATACCTCTTCGAAGGAGGAAAGGGATGAATATTATCATACCGATGAAAAAAATACTATTGATGTGTTCAAAATTCAATGTTCTATTTACCCATCTATGTATTGTGAACTCATCATGTTCCAAGAAAACATCAATGTATATGCCATGCTCGAGAATCATCATGGTTTATACCTAGAGAGAGATAAATGAGAATTATTTGACATTTTTAAAGATTATTTAAAGTATCATTCAGTAGAAATGTTGGACAAGTCTCGTGTTTTCAATATCATCAGCTATATTGAGTTTCAAGAGGATCTCATTGATAAACTCACTATTGAACTATGCTCTAATATCATTCTTACAACACTCCATCATATCTTCTCTAATATTATTGTTAATTTTAATTTGAACAACATATAATAGTCTCTCCAAGATCAATATTACCTTATTTTCAATGAAGATAAAGAGAAGGAGTAAGGAAATACATCCATTATTATTGTTAAAAAATTCAAATATATAGATTTAAAAGGAAAAATATTCTTTACATACTTCTAGGAATAGAAATATATATGGGTAAGAAAGAGAACATGATGTTGCCTATTTTACATGAGGTAACACTATCCATTTGATGAAAACATTTACCCAACCGAAGAATAAAGGGGAAAGATCATGATTATTTTTTATCAAGTGAAATCAATATATTTGTACAAATTTTCAATTACATATACCTTTTAGTGATAACATTTTTATTCAAATATAATAAACAAGTTGAATAAAAAATTATTTAATGAATGGAGATAGATATTCGATCATCCATTAAAGTTATAATTAAATCTCTAGCTATTAGTGACTACCACCTCATGTTTCCAAGGGTAATTATCCTAGATTTGATAGTTTTTATTATGGTTTATTTATAACTGGAAACATTATTTCTATATCAAAATTTGATATGTAGGTATTTATTTAAAAATTTGGTAATAAATGCCTAATCTTTTATAAGGGTAGAATTCGTTATGGTAAATAAAATTTATCTAATGGTCATTATGTGTTGGGATACACAAAAAAAGAATAAAATTTGATAATGAAACTAATTCACATGATTCACAACACATACAAATTTGGACTCATCTATTTCTTTTGGTAAATGAAAAATGTTTAACAATATTTCTATGAAATTGATATTTAAATTTTTTTGAACTAAAACCCATCAGTGTGTGTCATGGTTTTTTATATGGAATAAGGCGAAAACATATATAGTGGGAATGGTTAAAGGGGAAAAAAATTCAAGGATTACATTATAATGATATATTTGGACTACTTTTTTTATGTAATGGGAGGATACTCATACTTTATAATTTTTTATAACGATTTTAGTTGAAACTAAAATGTCTACATAATGAGGTATATGTCAGATTCATTATAATAATTTAAGTAATACTAGAAATAATTTGAGAACTATCATGATATTATTATTATGAAAACATTCCCACACCACAATAGAGAATATTTTAATCAATACATTATCGACTATTTATGAGATTTTGTGATCATATCTCAATTCACTCGTCCTTATAAACCTTCATTGAATGGTGTAATTGAAGGAGGAACCACACCCTACTAGACATGGTGAGATAAATGACGATTCATTTGATTATTCCATGATAATTTTGGGGAAAATTGTTATAAACAAAAACATACACACTAATGTATGTTCCAACTAATGTAGAAGACAATATTCTTTTAAAATTATGGAATAGATAGAAAAAATGTATTCTTATTCTTTCATGTGTGGTCTTGTGAAGCTTTTTGTAATGTGTCATTAGATAATTATCATTCCCTCTAAGGAACAAAGGGTATCTTTATAGTACATCCTAATGAAAAAGTGGTTACTTCATATTCAATCCATTAGACAAAAATATTGTCCTTTAAAGGCATACTATATATCATGATATAGATCATATATCTAAAATAGATTGAAGGAGTGAGATAGAATTCCATGATTCCCAAGATCATGATCCACAAGTTTCAGAATAGGAAAAAATTCCATATATCCGTATGGAAGAAAATGTTCTAGAGACATAAGTACTTCATAGGAGTACAAGAGAGGTTAGAGAACCAGAATGTTTTGGTTTTACAATCACAAAGGGTGGTAACTCATTATTAGTTTATAATAATTATACAATAACCTAAAATGATATATTAAGTGTCATAGATTTTTCCAAATGGAAATAATACATAAATTATAATGTATTTTCTTTATACCAAGACTAATAATATATTTTGGTTTATCCCTATGTAATGATCGTTGCGTGTAAATGAATAATCAAGATGAAAATGGACCTGTATGGGTATGTTAGTACATAAAAATCATGATTCGATGAAAAATATTTTAAAAAAAACACAGAATTATCTATATAAGAAATAACTTCAATTGTTTCAATTATAAAATCTACCATAATTAGAAGTTCCATTATAGCCTTCTATGACCTTGATATTTGGAAAATGGATGTACAAAAACATTACATGGCGGGAGGTTTCCGGGAGATAAGTTTATGACACATCCTAAATATTTTGTAACTCTAAAGGACTGGAATAATATTTATAAATTTAAAAGATATGTTTATGGATTAATGATAACATACAAGTCATTGAAATATCATTCTTATGAGAACATAACTAATTTTTTCCATAAATAATAAATTTAATCATTTCATTTATAAGCAGTTTATTGGGAGTTATATGGTTTTCATAATATTTTATGTTGATGAAATGTTAATTATTGGAAAGAATATACCAGTCTTATAGTCTATTAAGGCATGGATCAATAAATTCTTATACATGATGTTCTTAGAAAAGGAGACATAAGTTATTTGGATGAACATCTATCATTATGGATCGATGATATTTATCATCCTATGTAATTGTTCATATATTAACTAGATACTAAAGAGACTCATAATGGAATAATTGAAATGGGGAATGTTTCCAATGTGACCAGAATTTCATATTCCCATGAAAATGTTTCCTATGACACATGAAGAATTCAAAAGAGTAAAAATAATTCGTTATGCATTAGTGATTTTATAGGTCATATACGTTATGTTATGTACTAGGCCAAATGTCTCTTATATCATAAGTGTGGTTGGTATATATCAAGATGACCTAGGTTACCACCATTTGATGATTTCCATGAATGTCCTTATGTATCTAAGGTATATTATGGTTACGTTTTTGATCTATTGTGAAGATGAGGAATTATTCATCCTATGATACAAAAAACCGAGTTTCCAAATGGATCAACAACATATAGAATCACAAACTGGGTATTTATTCTCACTAAATAGATTTATAATCTATTAGGAGATCTCAATTTAGGATATGGATTCATATTATAGAATAGATTGTGATTATATCTAATATTATGATATAGATAAATAAGTAATTTGGATATGGAACTTCTTTCAAGAGATTGAAGTTGTACCTAGAAGTAATGATACAGTCACACTCTTTTGTGAAATCAATATTGTGGTGGACCATTATACGGATACATGGTCACGTCAGTTGATAAAATATATTCTTTTTATGTATCATCTAACAATTTCCAAGGGTATCAATCACATTGATAAGTTCATAAAAATTATATAATATGATGATAACCTTAAAATTATATGATGATATTCATAAATATAGATCTATTGTTAGATATTACTCTAATATAGGAAACATGTATTCTTATTGTTAGGTGAAAGTACTCATAAGAGGATGAGAGTTATTCACATGACGATTTCAATTGGTAATCTCCATGATATATGATTATCAAAAAATACCTACTAGTTGGAATTATTCTTATTTTTGTGTTATTATATATTTCACTATGTAATCTTGTGTGATGGTCCAAAGTGATTGTAATTAAAATTAATGTACTTTATGACTCCAAATTATAGATCAATTTTATAAACCATGAAAATAATAATAGAAGGAATATATGTATCTGTTGGGTGAGTCATGAGTGATTTGTTATTAATTAATATGTATACAATGGATTCTCCCCTTCTATCTTTATGAAATTTTATATCAAACCCCTTTTGTTTTAATTAAACAATTTCAATAAATTCAATGTTATTGATTCATAAATGTTTTTATTTTAGCATGTTAATGAATCAAGTATCAAGAATAAAGGTTGATGACACATATCTATAACCTACTATATATGATATGGAAACAAAGGGATTTTAGTACACAAAGAGAGTATGTATGTGGTTTTCGATATGGAATATAACATCCCATTTACTAGTTTTTGTACATTTCAACCCTGATTTTATTATTCGTTGTGTCCGGTTTAGGGTTTCCTTGGGTGAAAGTTTTGGATATTTTTAAGGGATCATGGGATATGCACTTTAGGTGCGTAATTTTATCAAAAGTTGCACCATATGAGTGAAAAATGTTAAAACCCAATAAGTGGGGGTTTTTAAGGTTGGTTTTGGGTTTGAGAAACAATAAACCCACCAAAGAGAAACTATGATACCACACCAACATTGGTGCATAGCTAGGGAGAATCATATTACTTACTTGGTATCCCTGCCCACCTAACTGTGTGTGTGGGATTTAATAATTTCAAAAAAAATTAAACAAATTCATTGAACCATTTTTTAACCTCCCGCATGGTTTTAAATCAACCTAGAATAATTTATATGGTATTGGAAGATTGCAAGGTCCAATATTGTCTCCTCTAAACCCCTTAAAAGGATAATAAAAGTGTGGATATCACCATTCAATACTTTCCCAGTAAGAGTTATTCTCTGGATCCTTCTATCCGACTATCCTATCCCCTCCTCCTTTGGATTTTTTAGCTCTCAATGTTGTTGGATGATCTAATCTGGTTTTTTAGATCTTGAATCTATGTTTGCAAATTAGATCTTTTTTGTTATTTTTTGTTGGAGTTTCCAATTATAAGTGTTTTGTCTTATGATCCAATGATCCCATGGTTTCTTGTTCCATTTATGATTATTCAATTGATTTAACCCTAAATTCCTTGTTTGAAATTTAATTAATTGATTTAAATTTAATTTATTTCTATTAGTTTGTTAAAAACCCAATCACAATGAATTGGGTATTTGAATTTTATTTATAATAAATTTGGGAAACCCTAAAATGTAAATGAATTGGGTCATGTTTATTGAGTTTGATGAAATATTGTTGAAAAAATATGTGGAACTTAAATTATGGAATTTAACTTCTGAAATTGAGTTGTGAAATTGATTTTTCAAATTGACATCCAATTATTATTTGGGAACATGGATGATATTGTTTTGATAGAGGCCGAGTAGTTATATATTGGAAAA
Source organism: Viscum album (assembly GCA_963277665.1). Lineage (NCBI taxonomy): Eukaryota > Viridiplantae > Streptophyta > Magnoliopsida > Santalales > Viscaceae > Viscum > Viscum album. The sequence continues at coordinate 108,719,396 of OY728155.1, read as the reverse complement.
TGGAATGATTTGATTAGATCCTAATTTTGGTTTTTAAATGGAAATTACCTTATTGATAAGTTATATTAGTTAATTATATTTTGAGGATTTTTATTTAAATTAACTATTACTAAATAATTTTAGAGCACATTGAAGCCTAGATAGTGAGTTTGTTATTTTGAGCATCTCACTATTCATGCTTGAAAAGTCTTACCAAACATATGAAGTAGGTCACATTCTAGATGGGGTGGTGATGGGTCCTATTCAACTATTTTCATAGAGACGTGGGTACACCTATTTCCATGATCAGGTATTTGAGAGAGTGAGGATACCATTTCCCCGAAATATCATACCTCTTGTTAGTGGACCACGTTCTCATTTTTAAGTATTCGATATGTATTATAATGTTAGTAAATTATTTTAAAAAGTAATTATGTATTTATATAAACTATTTTATATAAAATGTTTATTAATACATTTGTTTAAATAATTTCCATCAATTTAAATGTAATGCTTGATTTGTTTTAAATATTCTATTAAAATTCCATGATAGTTTATTTATTATTGTATTCTTTATTCAATTAATAATTTTAGAATATTTTTATGGAATACACGGAGATTCCATATCAGGATTTTAGATCTTACCCTACCTGTCCATTTGGGAATTTTTATATTTATTATTTCCAGTTATAAGTATGGTGAAAGCACCCCTTGGAGGTGGTAGTTCATGTTGATAATTGGTCTTTGAGCTATTGTGTTCATTGTAACATTATTTTATTATCTTATTTTCAAGTTCATTATGGTTATAAAATGGGTTTCCATACCTATTTCAATTAGGGTACATTTCTCCTTGTGAAGTTATCTTTTGATCATAATGACATGTTACGGTTTATTGAACTATTTATGTGGGAAAACCATTACATGCTTTATCTTGTATGATGTTGGGTGCTAGTTTAAAACCCATATGGATTTGGAATTCCCATAGGGATATGTATGGACCATCTGGGTTATCAGGGTACCACAGTATCAGGGATGGTTCAAGAAAATTTTGTATCAAAGGTCTAGGTTTAGAATCTTTACTTGATTCTAGAATGTACATTAGGTTTTCTTGTCATTACTTAGGAGGTATTTTTTATTTATTTCCGAGCCAGATCTCACTGCAAACAAATCTTATGTCACTACAGATTTTTTGGGAATGATATAATGAAGATTTGTTCTTGTATTTTCCCTACGTTTTATTTTGATTGATTTAAATCCAAATGTTATCTGTGTATATGGGGGTAATAATTTCCATTCTTTCTCAATTTGAGTGTTAATATAATGTCTTATATATTGTCTTATGATTTTTAATGGCATCATGTATATAAGGAGACATAAGAATGAGATTCGAGAGGAAGCTACTAATGAACTATAGTGGGGATATCCTTTTGTGGACTAGAATCTTGATGATGATATAGAGCGTGCTATCCAAGATCATGGACTATCACCTAAACCTATTAATGTTTGGGCTCTAACTTTCGAACCTCAAAGGGGAGTTTTATAGACTCATGATCAAGAGTTCCTTCCCAAAATTTCATTAGTGTTCCGTAGATCTAATAATCATCAACTGTATGAGTATTTATTGAGAGTTATCAAGGTACTATTTGACATATTGGAGATTCTAGATGAAATAAAATAAGAATATTCCACCTTGATTCTAGTGGGACAATACATGAGATGGTGGGATAATATGGTAATGATAAAATATCATGATAGTTTAGAGGGGAAATAATTTGAATTTATTTTCACCGACTATTTATATCTATATTCAATGGGGTTGTCCACGGTGTTAGATTTTTCTGATCATGAATAAGATTATAGGATGATGAAACAATATGAAAATTAATTTTCTAAAAATTTGTAGTTTTTAGATGAGATTTTTATTAATGAGAATATGAAGACACAAAACATAATGATGGTAATTGGTTATGATATTTGTTCTCCGATTTAAATATTTAATACAACTGATTATGATGATGTGATAGATAGATAATTAATTGTTGAAATGGATCGGGATGGAAGTCAGGGTTGATGGGAATTCCTTCAATCCCATTGGCAGTCTAAGTTCCTTTAATGAAAAAAGGAACTGTGATGATTCTCTTGATGGTTTTGGATATTAGGGTCCTTCTAGACCTACTATTGTTCCTGGTATAAGATCGTGGATTTGTCACAAATTTGGAAAGTCATGGATCCTGAAAATGGTTTGCACTGATGCACCAATAAGATTTGTTTCCTATGGATACTCAGGTCACCCACATAATTTCTTCCATGTCTATTACACCTCAGACAGTAAAATGGGATCATTAGTTCATACTAAAACTATGGTCAAGTTAGATTCTTCATGAAAAAAGGGTTCTAAACACATGCATCTGAAACGAAGCTTATTAACGTAGTTGAAGAGTCTCTAGAGGAATCAGATACAAGTCTAGTGAATATGAGAGGTTCCATCAATATAGCTTCTTCATTAATTACCTCTTTAGTTGATATCCGTGTATGAAATTAATTTATTTGAACCCATATTTTAATATTATTAATATTCCTTTGTATATTTTTTCTTATCTGAGTAATGTTACTATGACCCTAAGAACAAAGAGAGAAAAATGTATCTAAAGTCCTACTTGTGTATTCTCTTTATTCGATATCTAGTTTTACTTGGGATTTTTTGGTTTTGACCATGAAAATTCATGACGTTATATTCCTGATGGATTGGATCATTGAAAATAAAGAATGTTGATTGTTATCTTCGACAAGAATCATTTTCCACATATGATGGGATGTGCCATATCTTTTAGGGAGAATGGTACCCATAGTTATGTATAGCCATAACATCTAATCTGGACTTAGGAAAATTAATAACTATGTTATATTTTTGATCTAGAGAAGGAATCCTTCTATACTGATCTCTCTCCAGTTGCCTTAGACTCCATTGATCCCTTTTGACTTCTCTATTTTTTCACCTGTAAGAGAGGTAGATTGTTTTATCAATTTAGAGCATGGAACTCAACCATTGTCTATCCCTTCATACAACATGGATCTAGAAGTGATGTAATAGTTGAATAATCAGTTATATGATATTCTAAAGAATTTATTTATACACCTGAGTGTGTCACAATGGGTAGCACAAATTCTATTTTCTATGAATGAAAATGGGACACATTGCCTTTGGGTTGACTAGAGGAATATATGTCGAGTAATGGTAATGAAAAAAACCATGTCCACGTATTGATCTTTTGGTTGACCAATTGAAAGGTTTGTACTGGTTCTTATAGATTGATCTCTGATATGGTAACCATCAATTGAGAATTAAAGAATATAACATTTAAAAAACCACCATTTAGAGTTGTTATGGACATTATGAGTACCCTATTAGGTATTTTAGTCTAACAAATTATCCTTTATTATATATGGATGTAATGAAAAAGGTTTTCTGTGAGTTTCTTGATGCATTCATAATGATATTTTTAGGTGACATACTTATTTACTCTATGTTCGAGAAGGATCATTTTACTTATTTGATAAAAGTTCTAAAATTTTTGAGAAATCACTAACATTATGCCGAGCTAAAAAATCATATTTATGTATTCCAGAAGTGAATTTATTGGGACATGTGGTTTTGGAACATGGTATTTTATTTTATCCTTATAAGGTGAATTCCTTAATTACATGGGAATAACAAATATTTTTTTTCAAGATTCGGAGTTTTTTTTGTTTTAGCTAGATATGTTCACTGACATGTTAAGGATGTCACAATGTTTTCTTATCAATGAATTCTATAACTAGAATGGGAGTAATTTTATCTTAGGATGAAAAATACCAGAGTTATATTTTTCACCTGAAATGTATATTGACTAATATTCATTTTTGTGTCTCTTCTAAATGATCGGTAGGGTTATGTGATACTTTTTTGATGCATTAGGTTCAGGTTTGTGCTGAATTTTTAGACATGATGACCAGGTTCTTGATTAGGACTATCAATATCTTAGTCCACAAGATAGGTTTTCACCATCCGATGACTTTGAACTCATAGCTACGACACATTCATTTATGATTTTGATTCATTACCTTTTAAGAAAAATTTAATCCATGTATTGTGACAATAATATATTGGGATATATATTCTCTAAAAAATATTTTAATTTTCACTAGATGCATTAGGTGGAGTACCTAAATTATTTTGACATTGACATTAGTTATACCCTGGGGAAAGGGATTGTCATCACAAACAGTAAGAGTACGAAACCTCCATCCAAGGCCATGAAAAAACATTAGAAGATTGAATCATGATGGATCTTTTTTCAATATTTCATATTGAAATATAGTAATATTGGGTTTATGTTTCCTTGGCTAGTGTTTAGTTGACATGAAATATTTTTTAGACGATTCTTAAAAACAACGTCATTAGGATTAGTTCTTCTTCCATAGAGACTCACTTTTTGGTGGAGAGACCATTACTGAATGGTCTTTATCTGTGGATGATATTGTATTTTCCTGAGACTCGTATGGTTTACCTTTACCTATGAGAAAATATGTTATGGGGATTTTGATAATTACCAATGGATAGTGATCCTGAATGAAAAGTATGTTCTAAGACATACAATAACTATTTTGCTTCAGAGTATGAGGTGAGGAATTTATGATTTTTTCTCTCAATGTTATAATATCAAAATGGTCAAGGCATAGTACCTAGAGATATTTAGTTTTGATTCATAAACATCTAGTACCTCCTAGGTTTTGGGATGATATATCTATAGAATTTTTTGTTCAATTTCCATGTTTATAGAGAACAAGTGATGTTATATGGGTTTTGATTGATATTATGACAAAATTGTATCACACTATAAACATTCATGATATAACCAAATTTGAGGAGTTGATAAATCTCTATGTAAATAATATTGATAATTTTTACAAAGTTACATATTCTTTACTAACTGTTGTGGATCCTTAGTTCACTTATTTATTTAGAGAGGCCATTAAAAGGCACATGGATCTCAAATCTATTTGAGTACATAAGAATATCCTTGGGCGGATGAACATGCAGAAATAATTATACATACTATTGTGGATATGCTTCATTCCAACATTCTCAACTTTAATGGGGATTGGGATTACCATTTTGGGATGTTTGGGTTTTCTTATAATGTTAGATTCCATTCAACAATCAGGATGATTGATTTTTATGACTTGTATATATGACCCTGTAAATATTAATTATGTTGGTCCAATATTGGTGAAATTTATTTGGTTGGACAAGTTTGGTTCAAGATATGAAAAAAATTCATTTGAATCATCAGAGAATGAGGATTACCCAGAGCCAGAACACATCTTATGTGGACCTTCATTGTGGTCTGTTGTAAATTTTTATGGGTAACGATTCATTCTTAAATGTTTCACCTCAGTTGGGTAATTGATGTTTTGGGAGGAAATGGAGCATTGCTCCCCATTTAAAGGTAACTTTTGAGGTTGTTGATAAGGAAGATAAATTTTCTCACCAATTACCAATTTATCCATAGTTTACAATGATACACAACATGTTCCATGTATCACAACAGTGAAAATTTCTTCTTGATCAATCTCACGATATGAGATTGAGTGATCTTGATGTCAAACCTGATTTATCAATGATTTAGAATCTATTCATTATATTTGACATTGAATCCATGGTACCTCATTAAAGTAATATATCTATGTTTTGAGTGTTATAGTCACACCAAGACCAAATTATTTATTTTATTTTATTATTTCTCTGGCCTCAAATAAATTTTCTTGGGGTTCAAGATGATTCTCAGAAGAAAAAAATTTGAGTTATATTAAAAAGTGCATGTTTTTCAGTTGAAGTTATTAGGCGCATGGGCAGAGCATGTTCTATAATCCCCATGCGGCTCCTCTTAGGCATCAACACGATTTCCATGCCTTTGGAAAATATAAAATGAGTGGAGTTTGGGATTTATTGTGGTGTTTAAAATTTTTATGTTTTATAATAATAATAATATTATTATTACTATTCATATTATTATTATTATTTATTTTTTTATTATTACTAGGTGTATTAATAATATTACTTTTATTAATGTTATTATTATTATTATCAGAGATTAAGGTTATTATTATTATTGTTATTATTATTATTGGTATTATTCTTAATAATATTTTTATGAGTTATTTTCATAGATCAATGTTTATTTTATTCTATTTATTAGTTTTTTTTTTAATTTTTTTAGTTTTTTTCTTTTCTATTATATCTTCTCTTAACCCTAATCATGAACCTCCCTTATTTGTTTTTTATCACAATACTTCCCCCCTAACTACCTCCTCCATCGTTGTAGTGTTCTCTGCACCCAGCCAACACGCTGCACCTCCCTCAGCCATCAGCCCTCCCTTGAAGCGCTACTTTCCTTCTCGCTCTGCCCCAGATCCCGACCTCCCCTCTCTTCATTCCCATCGCAAAGGACCCCCTTTTTCCCGTTCCCTACAGTGCCCCTGCCCCCTGCCTACTCCCCTCGCGATGCCCCTGACTACCTCCGGCCCTCCTTCCCTACACTGGTCGTGCAGCCTGCCATCCTCCTTCGAATGTCCTCCACACTCTTCATTCGACTACTCCCCTGTCCTCTGAATCCCATCACAAAAACCTACAATGTGCCTCTAGCTGGTGTTGGGACCCCCCCATTCCCTGCTTCATCCGGCCAGTGGGGACGGACCTCTGCCCTCTAGCCTACCCTGGCCTGCACCGTCTCCCTTTGAAACCTACCTCTGCCTCTCGCCATTATAGCCCCGACCAGACCCACTTACGATCTTGCGCATGCCACCCTCCGACTCCATTCAGCTATTCTACCTCTCGCCTCCCTGTTTCGGGTGCCCAACTTTGGATTTTCTTGCCCCTACCTCTCCAACGCATCCTTATAGGATCCCTTTCACCCTCCTACTATGCCTACACTACGTTGCATGCCCCCTTCCCTTAGAAGATGCCGTAAAGAACCCCTACACCCGAACCTCACTCCATAGAAGCCCCCACTTATGGTATGTTTTTTTTATTTTGGTGTTCTTCATGGTTTAGGGTTTGTTACTTGTGGATTAAATCATAACTTTGGTGTATCAAACATATTCTGTACGGTGCTTTTCAATTATCATTAGTGTGGTTCCGGTGAGAATGAGGTTTCACACTGGCATCACGAGGTCCATCTACAGTTGAGGTAGGAACCACCTTTCACTCTCCTACAGTATTAAAATACATTGTTTTCATGTGTGTTTCCAGTGCTTAAATTTTAATTAATTAAATTTAGTATATGATCTAATTAATTTTTTTAGAGTAAATTGAGTTTTTAATATAATTAATTGTGTTTGATATTATGCACCCTATTTATCTTAATTGATATTGTGAAAAAAATTATTTTCTTTAATCTTATGGTATGAATTTGATGGGTTTTTCATGCAAAGGCCTAACTAGTTCTGCTGACCCTTGATCATAGTTTAATATTTTTAAAATTTATTAAATGATTCTTGAGTTGGTTTCATGTATTTATAGCCATGATATAATTTTTAATTATTTTTATAAATTTTTTAATGATTTATTAAATAATATGGGTTGTGCGATACTTGTTTTGAAATGTTTTTTAGGCGCACTGGTTTTTAAATATTGATCTCATCGTGTCATGTGCTTTTGTCAGGTTGTGCCGTCTTATTGTTTTCTTAAAATGGTCTATTGTCTCTTTAATATGTTTAGTGAGTTATTTTGGAATTATGTGGTTTTTGTAAATAAATTGTGGATTTTTAAGGGATTTAGTAAATAGTGTTGACAGTTCGAGTTGTGTTTTGAAAACATGCAGAGGTAGTTTTTTTACGGTAGTTGTTCATTTGGATTTTTTTAGGTCTTGGTTTATGTACCTTTGTTGTTGTGTGTTTATTGCAACGCCTTGGTGGGGTAACCCTGTGTTACCATAATCATCGGCTTGTGTGTGCTTGTGTGAGGTACATCACATTGTCATGTTCGAGCTGCGATTTGAGGTAGGTTCTCAATGCGCTTGCCTTTATATTTAGAATTTATAAATTTCTTGTTGTTTCCGTAAATTTTTTATTAGTGGCAAATAATAATAAATAATTAGTTTTAGAATAAATGTTGATTGTAAAGGATAGTGCTTCCCTCTTGTTTTTAATTACCTGAATGTGTTTTCTTTAAAATGTTCACCATTAGTGTTGATAAAATTATAGGTTTGCCTTTATAAGTAAATTGGGTTTATGTTAAAGAACGACATTGGTTGCAAGGTTGTTTGGATTTCTAAAATGTATTTCTTAAATGAGGTTTCAAATGGTTTTGAGATTGAAAGAGGTGTTCCTTTTATTCTTTGTAGATGATTTGGAATGTGTGGGTTCTTCTTAAAATAGGTTGGTATTGAGTGGTTGGTTAAGGCCCATTTGGAATTTTTAATAAATAATATATTTTGAAAACTCTCTTTGGGGTGACTAAGGGGTGGTCTTATGGTGTACCTTGATTCTTGTGAGTTGCGTGTGATGTTTGCGCATCATGACTGGTCACATGATTTAAATTTTTGACTCACCCTTTTTTAAATTATACTTATTGACATGGGAACCTGGAATAGTGAGTGAATCTTTTGAGAATGTTTTCTTCATTAGTTTAGATTATGCACTGGCTAGTGGCCCATAACAAAGAGGTGTTTTGTTATTATTTCTATGGTTTTGGTCCCGTCAACCAGGATAGGTAGGGAGATGGTTAGAAATTAGGTAATTATGACGTCATTTAGAGTAGGCATGCCTTCTGGATGAGTCACATGTATAGTACGTTCTAGTTTGTTCACGAGCTCCAAGGTTCAACCTATGTTTTATTTAGTGCTTATTTGTATGTGGTCGACGATTCAGGGGCTTAGTTCGATTGTTGGTCCATATTTTCTAGGTTACAATTTCCCTTATTATGTGGTGTGTGTTGTGTGTGATTTTTTACTCTTGTATAACAACTAAAATATGGATTTCTAAATCTTTCGTGAAAATGTTTTAAAATGTAATGCAACTTTCCCCTTCAAATATTAAACTTGTTTTTAAATTAAAAAGGGAAACAAATTGTTATTTTTTTTAGAAATGAACATGTGTGTGGAAACCAATATTTTATATAATTTAGTTCAAACATGAAATTGGTAAATCCATTATTTAAATGTATTGCATTGGTAACAGTTTGTTGGGCGTGCCTACTGAGTTTTAATACTCATGCCTATAGTTTTTCATTTTTTAGTTTCTATTGCGGGTTCGACCCGAGCTTTCTCACCATGGCCTAGGGTTAGTTGTGGATTGGTGAGTGAATCTGGGGGTCACGAGGAGTTTTGGTCATGTTCAGGTTAGTTTTTTGTTATTGGTATTATTTTTTTTGTGTGTTTTAATTACATTGAATTTTTCTATTTCCTTTCGATTTTTTTATTTATTTTCATTAGAAATTTTTTTCCCTCTTGTCCTCTATTGATGCCCCGGTGCTTGTCTCCAACCCAGGAGGATCAAGAATGCCTCTCGAGCCTTTCTGTGGATCAAATCGGGTGACTGGTTTAGGGTCGACCTAGAGTGGTTTGTGATAATTATGGTAAAACAGTTCTGATACACATAAAACATGGAAGAGAGACTCACTAATTAGATTGAAGTAGCCTCAATGTATTGTAATTGAAGCCTTCTAATAAGCATTTAGTGAATAAAAATTTTATATGGTGGTGAGGTTGTAGCATATTGTTTCAATATTTAGTTACTCATCAAATGTTGTTTTTATCATTATTTGTTTTGATTTCATTTATGGTTTATTGGGGTGCAAATAATTCGAAATTTTGAATGGATCTTTGGTTTTGCATGAATAACGCATGATTTTCCAAAACCATGCACTATGCTAGTGAAAAATGGGAAAATCGGGTAGTGATGTTTTTCACGGCCATTGAAAGGTTTTAAAAACTATGAACTCACCAAAAAGAATCCATGACACCCCACCAGTAGGGGGTCATGGCTAGTGCACATGGTTTGACTAACCCTGTGACCGTAACTAGGTAATTGTGTGTACAAGATTAAATAATTTTGTAAATTTTGAAAAAAATTGAAATCCTTGTTTATACCTCTCACTCATTACTAACTCAACCAAGATTAATTTTCTAGGTCTTACTAGATTTCATGACCAATTTTGTCACCTCAAAACCCATTCAAAATAGAATCAAAGTGTGGTGACTAGCATTTTATCGATCCCTAATCAGAGTTCTTGTCCTTCTCCTTCCCTCTTGGTCTCATCTGCTCTCTTCCTTATGGGTTGTTAGATATATATGTTTTTGAGGATCTAATTACCATTTTTATATCTTTAATATAGGTTTGATAACTGTATCAGCTTTTTTGACTTTCTTTATTGGAGTTTCCCATTGAATGTACTATGTTTCGTGATTCCATGATCCTAAGGTTGGTGGTTCTATTTATGATTGGCCAGTTGATTTAACCCTAAATTTATTTATTAAATTTAATTGGTTGATTTAAATATGAATTTAGTTTAATTAGATTTTTAAAAAAAAATCTAGATAATTGGTTATTTTAATTTTATTTTGAATAAAATTAGATAAAACCCCCAATTTTAATAAGGTTTGATGTGTTTGTAGAATTTGATATAATAAATAAGAAAATTAAATTATAGGATTTAAATTGTGGAATTTTGATTTTCTAATTGAATTGTGAAATTTATTTCAATTGTCTATTTAGAAAACATGGCTTAAATTATTTTAATAGAAACACATTGATTTTATCCTGTAAAAAATGAATTATTTGATGGAAAACTTATTTTGGGTTTTAGATGGATTTTGGAATATTGATATCTAAAATGATTTAATTGTATTTTGAAAAGTTTTGAAGTAAATTTCCTCCTATTTATTGTTTTTATATAACATACAAGACCCAGTAGATTGTGGGTAATTAAATAAAACACTCTGTTAATGCTTTTCAACTCTAATAAATCAAATCCATCAAGTCACTACCCTGATGGGATTGCTATGGGTCTACATTAACTAGTTTTAGAGTAACATGTGTACACATGATATCATGATCACCTATTAGATTTCATGATTATAGTATAAAATAGAACAATCGTACCTCTTGGAAGATGACCATGTTGCTCATTTATGGTTGTTTGACATATAAACCATTGTATATTAACTATTTTAGAAATTCCATGGGAATTTATATAAACTATTTTATATAAAATTTTCGTAAAACAATATTTTAAAGTATGTACATCAATTGAAACATAAAACATGATTTGTTTAAATATTATTTTCAAATTCCATGTGTATTTATTTAAAAATTTATACATTATTTGGTTCATCAAATTGTCATCATTTTTTGGAATCCTTTTTGAGAACCTACTTGGATTTTATCTCACACCGTAACTGTGACTTCGATAATTTTTAAATTTCAATATTTTTGGTTTGAGAACGGTTAAATAAAAAATAATAGGTGCTATATAATATTGTTCATTGGGATCTGAGATGCTATGCCCATTCAGAATTGGGGTTTTTATCTTTTTTTCTCGTAATTTATAGTTGTAAATTGTGTTTTTAATACATATTTGGATGCTAGAACAGTTATACCTATGTATTTTTATGCTGAGAATACTAAATTTTAACTATTTCTTCCATAGTTTATGTGAAAAAACTGTTCACATATATATCTTTTATGATTCGTTGTTAGAGTCACCATCCCATGGTGATCTAGATTGCCCTTCGGGCTATGTGATGACCGATTTGTTTATTAGGATACCAGGGTATCCAAACTAGTTCATTTCATTACAAAATGAAGTTATTTCTCTTGGGTTCCTTGACACATTTCTAGAAATAATTCATTTTCGTTAACAAAGATTTTATAATTCCAACGATAAAGAATCGTTCTAGGTTATAAACAATGTATTTCCATTAATCATGATTCAATTATATCTATATTTCATTAATTGAATAAGTATTTTTCTCTAGAAAAAGGAATAATTTTATTCATGTTTTATTGATTTCTAATATTCATAAGGTAATAAATAATTTATTTATTATATTTGATATATATTTAATATCTAGATTGTAGATAAAATATGTATTTTATTTATAGATGAATAAAATATTAAATTAAATGTTTTTTGGGTATTTAATAATTTTTGAGGAGTTTGAGTAGACCAAGATCATTTTTGGAGATTAATATTTATTTTTATGATGGTAAAAAATCTGTATCACAACACAATATAATGAAAAATTGAAATAATAATAAATATGTTATTTTTATGTTTCATGGGTTTTAATAATGATTACTATATTAGTTAAAATATCAAACCCAATTAAATAATAATTTAGCCTAAACACTAGATCTATAAATGGATGAGATCAATTATTGTCCTAGTCTTTCATATATAGATATTTTATTTTTCATTAAGGATATACAATAAAAAGAAAAAAATTATTCACAAGGATCGTAATTGTTTAGTGTCTTTGAAAACATTGAATTATAACCAACTTGTTCATAATTTTAAAACATCATCTCCCATGAAAGTTCTTCATAAATAGAACCTTTATTATACATATCATACATTATAGGATTAAAATATTGATAACATGTTTAAATAGAGATATGTTCTCTCATAAAGATAAGGACATGAAATAATCCTCTCTAATATACATATAAACAAGAAAGAATGTCCACATATGATATTATATACATGAAAGAAGGTCTTTGAAAATACTTATAGAAATATAATTAGGCCAACATGAAACCTTATTAACAAGAAAGGAGGTCTACAAATAAAATTTTGAAAATTAAATGAGGTTCACACATTACATAAATTACACATGAGTTATAAATAATTACCCTATGAATTGGAAGTAGATATAGGCCCACCGCACTATATAATTAAATTCACATATATTATTTCCATAATAACAAAAAACAATCAACATATCAAAATCTAGGAAAATAAATGGGTTTTATAAAGATTTTTTCATATCACAATAAGTTTAAAAGAAATTAATTTCATAAACATTTCCCCATAAAAATACTAAAACAATATAAGAGTGAATAAGAATTGTATCTGTGGATCACATCTGAAAGAAATAATGATTAACATCAAAGGATTTCATCTTATCTGGAAAATGATTTTGAATTATAACATAGATTATTTATAAATGAAAATATCCTTTCCACATTGAAAATAACTTTTTCAACTAAACATTTGAAAAACATATTCAAAAACCTTTTACATGTAATTAAATATTGAATCATAAAATTTTATCTTTAATTAAATTATTGGTCATGATGGTTTAAAATTTATTTCATTCTGTATGAAATAAAATTAGTATTACTTTCACCTTTTTGTTAAAATTTTAAAGAAACTTGTTGGAAAAAAATACAATTAGTTTTAAAATAAATTATATAAAATTATAAATTGGATAAAATTTCATATAATCAATAATAGCTGAGTTATAAAAATGTTCTGAAAATTATTTATAGAGAACATCGATCTGGAATAAAAATGTCTTTTCACTAAATGGAGAAATAAAGTCAATTTCTGCATAAAAACATTTTGACGATCTCGTGAGTACAAAAATAGAGTAAAATGGAAGGAAGAAATATATTCGAATGAAATATCTCTAAGAGAATAAAATTATTGGGTTTCATGGGTGATATATCATAAGATATCATCTTCAAAAATATATTCACAAACAATCACGATAAACAATTAGAATGTAACATAAAATTAATACAACTTTTGTAAAATTTGAATCGTAAGACCCCTAGAATAATTACATAAAAAATATTAGATATAATGAGAGAAAATTAATTCATTATATAGCATGTCAAAAGATCACATAATATATTTCTTGAAATAATATAGGAACATAACATAAATAATGTCTTAAATAAGGAAATTTTAGAAAAATCCTAATTCAGTATTTCTTTACATCATTCGTAAACAGTAAAATATTAAATATAAAAAATATTTTTTTTAAAAAAAATTTATTACAGAATAATAATTATACATATCAAACCATATATTATTTTCTTGTTACCTTTCATTCCCCATTTATTAACAATTCCTTGTTAAAATCACGTTTCAGGTAATAACTGGTTTGTTTTCCTTATATTTATTAATTTTTTATTTTCATCCCATTCAATCTGATCACATTCAGAACATCACCATAATTTTAAAAATTATAAAAATATCATATATATTTAGTATAAAATTATTTATATTAATCCATAAATGTTATATATTGAAAATTAAATAGTAGGCCATACATATGGATGAATATTGTTTCCATTTTCCTGAATGTTGGGAAAAAGAATGGTTAATATTATATAAAAATTTACGATTCATTATTACATCATATATAAAAGATAAATTAGATAAATTTATTTTTATTACCTTCCCTATAAATCATAATGGAAAAACAAATTACTTGATTTCGCGTGGCAGTAGCCCTATATACACATCAGATATTGTATCTTATTCCCATAGAATGGAAAAATTGTATATGTGATATTTTAATTCAATAATAATAATAATAACAATATCATAAAAATATCAAATGTAAAAACTTAATCCATCATTATATCCAGAGGTGAGAGGTGATGATGGAAAATTAATTATAATAGTTCACAAGGCGGTTGGCTATTGTACACATTATCGATAGTTTCATTTCCAATTTTATGGAAGATGAGATGGATATAAATTATTAAATCAACATAATAACATACCAATATATTTTATATTATTATATATATTAAATTTTTTTATTATGTCATGAATGATTTTGGTAAGAGAAGAAGTAAAAAGAAATATCTAATTATAAAAAATTATGTTGGCTTAAAACAACCAAATTTTTGTCTCTTACTAATGACGAATAGGACTTTTGGAAAACAATATATCAAAAAAATGGATACGGATTTTTGGGAGATATTTCTATAGGGCCTGGTTAAGAAAAAGTTATTAAAATTTTTGAATAAGTAAGGAGAATAAGTTTCTTTTTATAATTTAAGAAGAGTGGATTTCTTGTAAATACCCAAAACTATTTGACAATAAGAATTAAATATCACCCCATGTCCAAAAAATTTATAATAAATTTGATGGATATATTAAATGTTAAATCAACACCTCAACAAATTTTTTTTAATAATGTTATTTCGTAGCCTTTATGTTTACTTACATTCACTATTTTCATTATCACCACAAAAACATGTTTATTTTAATTTACTTATGTAATTTATCATTTAATAATACAATTTAAAATTAGATAAATTAAAGAATTTGGAGACATTTAATTTAAATATTTTATAAAAATTCTCAATTAATAGTATTGTGTGTGTGAGAAATTAATTTTTATACAAGAGCATATAACTTGAAAATCCATATTTACCATTAATTGTGGTTATTAATTTTTATTTTATTTACTAAAATTTATAAAAAAAATTATTTTTATATTCTTATATAATTAAATTTATTTTTATTAGATATATTGAAACTATTTTAAAATTTTCAAATCATAGCTGATTCATAACTTGAATTAAGATTACACGTAAAGACTTAATAAAAAATATGTTCTCCAAAGTGAAAATTTTAAAAAGTATAGAAGGTGTTAATATAAAAATTAAATATGAAATTGATTGAAATAGATTAAATTGTATTAATAAATGTATATTTTATTTTATTTTATTTTTAATTCCATATGAAAAAAATATTTATGTTTTAGATACATTATATAAAAAAGACAATTCATAACAAAAAAAAACTAGTATTTTCACTATTCATAGAAACAATATCATTTCTAATGATAATAAAAAACTAAATCTAATAGAATATTAATATTAAGATTTCAAAACTGGGGTTCATTTTATCAATTTTTTTCTCAATTTTTCAAAAATTAATTTTAAAATAATTTCCCAAAATACGAGAAAACTATTTTTTGGAGCAAATTTGTTTTTGAGCATAAAATTGGATTTAGTCTTATCTTATACCTAAAAAACACATTAGTTGAATGTTATGTTTTTTAAAGAATAGTTAATATATAAATATAATTAAAATAATTCCCCAATAATATATTCATTTTATTTATTAATATAAAACAAATTTTTATGCACAAAAAATAGTTTTTCAGAAAAACATTCATTCATTTTTATGTGAGGTTTTTTTTAATTTTTATATAATTAGTTACCATGGAATTAATTTTTTATTTATATGAAGCAATATATTTCATAATTTAGGTAATCCTATTCAAAAATGTCATTCCTATGGCTATGAGATAACATTCATATTAAGTTATAATATTTTGTTAATATGTCTCTTTTTGTTTTCACTCGGTGTTACGTGTAACACAAGTTATCGAAGAATAGTTTTTTTTTGAAATTTTTTTTCATAAAATAATTGGGTTTTACATTTATCCTCCTTAAAATTTATTTTCAAAATTGAAATTCTATAATTCTAATATTGAAAACTATTGATACTTCTTGTTCATCATATCCACAAGTACTTATATAGCTTCTTTAAATTGGTGGTTCACAAAACACTACTGACTATGTAAGCAATATTATTTTAAAACAATTATCTCAATGTTCATAAATCATAACTTATTATTCATCATAAGAGAGATCCTGCATCATTGGTGTCACATATGACTTTAGTACATATGAATGATCAGGAATGTTCTTCATCGCGAAAGATATATTGAAGACTTCGTGGACCTGATATGGTTCAATGGAAACTCCATGTGACATGAATATATCCCTACATGATCTATAATATTTAATGGGTAAATATTAATAGGGATCATTTGTTATTTTATCCTTAATTTCATCACCTTCTTCCATGGGGAAAATCATAGAAGCATATTGTCACCGATATCAAATTTTAGATTACGTTGGTGATTATTAGTAGGAATTTTGTTTTCGACATTATGATTCAATTATGTGATACATAGTCGAAATGACATTATATATTATTTCTTTATTCATATCAGGTCCTAATTGCATCATTTCTCCAACTTATTTCTATCATTTTGGAGAGAAACACTTATTTATATAAAAGGATTTTAAATGAACCTTATTAATACTTGGCATAATGTTATTGTTGTATAAAAATACACTTAGTGGGATGTTTTGATCCCAAAAACATTAGAAAGATAAGGAAAATGATATTATCATATCCCCTAGTTTTTAATTCTTCTCTTAGATTTACCATCTATATGAGGATGATAAAGTGGTGAGGCTTAAATTTGTATCTAGTGTTTGTTTAAGTCTTCACGGAACATTTTATATAATACTCATATTCCAATTAGACACAATAGAATGTGATACTACATGAAACCTTATTATAGCATTAATTTATATCATATTGAGATGATTTTTAGGTAAATTGTATCTAATAAAAATTAAGTGTGTGGAATTTTTAATCTATTTGACTACAACCAATTTAACATTATTTCATTTAGACATTTTGGGGAGTATTATGAAAAATACCTAGTGATATATTTTTATTTCCATTATAGTATGGTTAATGTTTCTAACATCTGAATATAAATTTTTATCTCATAATTAACATGTTGATATATCACACACTAGGATATACACTCAACAATATAACATTTATTTTCATCCAACCAAAAATAAACATTCAAATAACAAATTATATATATACTTGTTTGATGAATATAAAATAAAAAATTGTGTGATTAATCTAATATCTCATTCTTAAAATTGTGTATTTATGGAAACATTCATGAATACTAAACCTTATCATACCATAACATTCGAGTTTAAACTCAAGATCTTTTCTAACCTTAATTTTTAGCTTTATATAATCCTTCTGTGCCTCTTTAATTTGTATGTGGACATATGGATGAAAATTCATTTGGGAAAGCTAAAATTTCCCCATATATCCTAAATTATAGATATATATTATTTGTTATATCAATAGTTTATCTTTGGGATACTTATTATAGATAAGGTAGCATGATGTTTACGACTCATTTTATTATCCACCATCTTCACTTTCATAGCATGGTAATATATTGATAAGTAATAATATTTAATTAGTTCCAACCATATTCACTAATTAATAATTGAATCTTTCTATGTGAATATATACTTAAAACTATTATGGTCTATATATATCACACATTTATCTATAAATATTATAACCCAATATTTTTAATTAAAAAATTACCCTAAATAACACTAAATAATGAGTTTGCTAATTTTTTCACCAAACCTTAATTTTCATGATACATGTGACACTACCATATCATTCTTCATCAGAAAACATCTCATTCCCCTTTAAAACACAGAAGTATCGGTTAAAAACACTTATCCACTACAGGGTAATGTAATAATAAGGGCACTGATGGTCCTTCCCTTTATTTCTTTAATATATTCTTCACATTCATTATTTTATGGGAATTGTGATCCCATTTAAGTTAACTTTGTGAGTTTATTGGATGAAAATGAGAAATTATCCACAAAGCATTGAAAATATCAAGCTAAACCACAAAACATCAGATCTAAGTCACAGTGGTTGCTCTTAGAAAATGATCAATAGCCTCTATCTTTGATGTATCCATATATATACCCTTTATTATGATTATTGGATCCAAACATGAAACATTCTATCGAAAAAATTTTACAATTTCTAAAATTTTCATACATATTATCTTTATTAAGGGGTATTAAAATAATTATCAAGTGATCCTTATACTCTTCCTTACTCATTAAAAATATAAGAATATTTTATATTAATACTAACAAAAAATATCAATGTAATCTATAAATACTCTATTTGTAATCTTTATGGAGAAATTAGTGGAATATGTTAGTCTGGATGACATCACAATATATTCATAGTGTTCATAACGTTTAAAAAATGATGTGTTGGATATGTTTTCCTTTTTGAACCTCAATTGATGAAATGTAAAAAAAAAGTAAATCTATGAAAAGTATTGATCTATATGTAGTTTATCATGATATTCATTAATATGGTACAAATGATATTTTTTATAGTGATATTTTTATGTTCTCTATAATCAATATAGAGTTTCAGTAATCCATATTTACTCTTAAAAAGAATATCCAAGAAACCCTATGGTCACACACAAGGGTGTTTATATCCTTTATCAATATTATCTTTGAGTTTTATCTTATCTTATTATAATTCCATAATGGCTATTCAATATGGAGTCTTCAATATAGGTGAGGTTCCAGCTTTCAATTCTATTGAGAACTTGACCTTAAAATTACGTTGTAATGCCCCAACCCTAGTTACCCAGAATAGGTGAATTATTACATAACATTGGCATGATACAAGGAATAATGTCCCAAATGGCCGATTAGTTTAGTAGCCATGGAAGTACTAGAACCATACATAAGTTTTAAATTACATCAGGAAATAAAAAAACATCATTTTGACCCCTTTGAACAATATTATATACCTTAGACTATTCTTGCAAGTTATTTTTAAAATACTTCTTTGCATCCTAGGAAAATAATACATAAGAAGGAGGTGAGATCAGATGCTCAGTAAGGATAACAATATAGCTGAAACTCTCATTAATAAGAATTAACATTTAAGGCAATATGTTCCACTTGAACACAAGACTTTTAATCTTAAACTTCAACATAATATGGAAAATATAAATCAAATAATTCCATTTACATATTCACATGGATATTATACTAGTAGAATAATATCATTTAATATCAATAGCCAATTTCATAATGATGGAATG
This sequence comes from Viscum album, assembly GCA_963277665.1. Taxonomy (NCBI): domain Eukaryota; kingdom Viridiplantae; phylum Streptophyta; class Magnoliopsida; order Santalales; family Viscaceae; genus Viscum; species Viscum album. The sequence goes on along the minus strand of OY728155.1, from coordinate 108,699,621 downwards.
CATAATTCCAGACTTCATAACCACATAATCAAGGCCTTGTGCCATCACTAAAAATAATATTTTTTATGGCCTTGTTATAAGACACTAGTTTGTCTCATTAGACCTACCGATGCATCGAGGAGCAATAGAGGGATCCACCAGTCACTTACTAAGTCGAATGACTTCCTCATAAGAAATGGTGAAACATAATATAAACATTCGTATTAAAACTAGCATACAAAATGTCAATATTTTAACCATAAACCTTGAATGACATAAAAATAGCACATCCACAATCAAACATAACTTATTAAATACAATATGGATGACTGTATTATAATAAATTAACCTCAATCAAGAATAAAATACACTGAAGGATATTTACTTAGATGAAATTAGTCATTATAACTATCTGAGATAAATTTCCCCTTTTTCTTGAAAACATTTTAATATCGCATTATTTATGAAAGAATCCATTTAAAACATATTTTTGAATCAAAGTGTGCAATACCACATTGAAACATTTAAAAGGAATTTTAATTTCAAAACATTCATGTCTATAAAAATAAATACTTCAAACCATTTGTAAAACAAGGACATTAATGAGAAATATTTTTGAAAAATAAATATTTAAAACATTTAAAATGATATTTTAGTGAATGAGTTCCTAAACAAATAAATGACGCTTGAATTCAAGTAATTTCGGGATAAAATTAATGAAAACGTTATAATATCATGAAAATAAAGGGATTCATGATATAATTTGTCAAAGGACAGTATATACACCATAAAAATTTGAATTGGTGCACAACGAAAAAGTGGTCTCAAAGGAATTTAAATTGAGACGAAATACCTTATAAAGACCATATCTTTAGATCAAGGATAAATAAATGAAATAATTAATTGTGAAAAATATAAATACACTCAATATAAATGGATATTTAGTGTAAATAAATCCAATTAAATTCACATATATTCTTTTAAAAACAAAACCAATGACTTGGATGTTTAACTCAATGAATGGCAATTGAGTTAAGATTAACCTTAAAAGTTCATATCAATGGAATGTGAATTTATCAATGGAGAGATTCTGTGTATCAAAGTCATATCCATATAAAGGGTAGTGGAAATTACTACATAAATAATAAATATTGATACCACACATAATCTTGGAGTAATACAATCAATGATGTATGTGTAAATCCCAATGAGTAGAAATTGATATTTGAAATTCTCTTACCGATTTGGAAACTTACGAAACATACACATCATGAAAGAAGTATAATAACATGAATATTTAAATACCCTTAAATTAAATTATATTACCTAAATAATACAATCATGGGTAGTACATACAACTCAAAAAAATAAATAGAGGCAATATTGCATGAATCCCACGGGAATAAGAAATGCGATGAAAACCCCATACCACGTTGTAATCAATCAAGTCATATGAAAAAAAAATTTATAACCACCAAATTAATCATATAATATCATGAATATAAATAGAATAATGATATTATATATCAAATCGTAGTACAAAATACACCATATTCCATAAATAAGTGGCGAATAGTGGAAATCTAATGAAATTAAAAGTGAGATAAGAAACTCTTTACCGTGTACTTTTCCATAGTATAGGGTAGGTTAGCATCCATTATAATGGTGGCTAATTTTTACTAAATTATAAGTGAACCAGATACATAAATATGATATCATTTATGATTCTCTAATATTGCATTGTTAATGATATTTTAGTAATATCGTTGTTTTTGTTATTAAGTGATTCATTTTCCTTTAAATGTTTTCTTACGTAAGTCATGTTTATTATAGATAGGATTTATTTTATTCGTATCCATAATTATATTAACTTCTTAAAAATTATTTTTAATCATAAAATAGAAATTATATTTGAATGATTATGATGGGGAATGAATCTCATCGTGTTCCTGGAGACGGTATGTCGTACGTACGCACAACCAACAATATCCCTATATTAATGTTGAATTCATATGTAATTGGATTATATATCATATATACAGAATTATTAACATGTTATATTTATTATTTAAATTTGTTATACTTATTATTATACCCATCCAAAAAAACGATGTTTTTGAATAAAAAACTACACCACGATGTGGAGACTATAAGCCGTACGTACACACGTATAGTGACTTTGTCATTTATAGTATGGATAGAATAACGAATATGGTTGTACCATATTTATAATAACATCAATGCCTGTAAGAGGTACATGATTTATTATTTTTGTATGTAATCAACAATGATAGTGAAAGTGGAATAAGAAATGAACTTGAAAGAGGGTAGTGAAATTATTACCTCTTCTTCGGGTGATTTCTTTTGATTTGATCAAAAGGGATCCATAAGTTCGAATTATGATCAATGTAAGGACTCTATGTTTAAGTGATGTTAGTTGGGAGGATATTTTGGTAGGCTTTGGCCGAGGCAAAAGGATTTGGAGGTGTTAAATTAAGAGAATGGGATATACCCTTTTATAAGAGACGTGCAGGTCCCTTTAGGAAAAGCTTGAAATATTATTTTATAATAAAATTAAATTCTTTTTATAACGGCGATTAAAGGATTTATTTTTAATCCAAGGTGGGTATTGGTCTAAAACCTCTCAACAAATATGTTTTATACATGTTTGGGTTTCCATTTTAACGTTATCTTTTAGATTTAAATCATAGATAAATAGTGTAACTTTTACCATGTCTTCTTGTATTCTTACACTATATGGTTAATAAACACACTATAAACTTCCAAGTGAACCTCATGTTGTTCATTAATGACATATATAATTTTAATTACACCCTTTTTCAAAAACATAGATTTTTAGGAATATATTTATTTTAATAATATAATATATGATTTAAAAAGTAATTTATGTATATTTTGACACTATTTAGTATTTGGATTTTGTGAAAGTCATTAAAATTTGATTAATTGTAACAAGATAAATTTAATAAGCCCAAACATATCATATTCCCATAGAAAATTCGTGGATGTCATAAAAAATTAGAAATTATATTTATTTTAATATTTATAATACCATTTATTTGATTATTTCATCAATAAGGTAATTACGACATCATCATTGTGTCATAAATAAATTTAATTATTTAATTTCTATAAATTATAAATAAAATACCATGATGTTTTAGAAATTTTTACCTTCTAAAAAAAATTTATAGTCGAATTTATCTTCGGTATAACCCTATATTAAAATTGGTTTAGTTCATAAACATTGATTTTAAAACTTTTAACTCTTCTTTAAATAAAATAATAATAAATTTCCTTATCCAATCCATGTGTACCTAAAAGATCATATTTTATTCCTAAGGTTTTTTCAGTTGAATTACCATTTTCTAATATAATTAGGACATGTGTTAGAGTAATTATAATAACATTTTTACCTTTAATTACATTATTTTCTTTTAATCGTGGTAATTAAAAGTCAAAAGTAACTATTTTCCAAAAATTATTTTCTTCATAATAAACCACATTTTACATACTAATATTAACCTCATATCTTAGTGTTTTTAAATTCAATTCACAGAAGCTGTAAAATTAAGTATTATGAAAAGTGGAAAATGCCCTAGAAGGTGGGTAAATGACTGTAAAAAGTTCAATAAAATTTTATATATCTAAACATATTATAAAATTTCACTAACGAATAACATTAAAAATATATAGTTATTATTAATTTTTTTGACCTAAAATAAATTAAATAAAAAATTAACTAATTATTTGATTAAATAGTCATTTTTAAACAATAACACAGTGTTTTTCACTATTCATCAAAATTTGAAATTTATATAAAAATACCAAAAATTCACCATAAAATATTTTTGATATTATGAATGAATAACTAAATTTCATTTTACCAAATTAAAAACATAGAGGTAGCATTAATTAATTTAATATTAATTTCCATTGTCAAAACAAAAATGTGAGTTTTTAAGAAGTAAAAACTATCACAAGATTGACATGTGTTCATGTCAAAATTAAATGTGAAATTATTTATAATGACCTAAATTGTATTAAATTATAAAAATATAATCATATTATACTTCCAGACCATTAATATTCAAAATTTAAACTATAAATTATTCTGATTTAAAAAGTTATATTCAATTAAAATTATGTATTTTTCACTATTCATCAAAATATGAAAGTTATCAGAAAAGTGCCAAAAATTTATCCAGAATAAATTTTTATGTTTCTATTCTAGAGAATAAATTAATTTCATTTAATTGATTATATAAAAAGGTCAAATATTGTTTTTAAAAAGGGTTTTCTATTAAAAGGTTGTAAAATTGAATTTTTGGAAGAATACATCTTTTATCTGAAAAAATGAATTTGTTCTTATATTATGTCTATGAAACACATAATATTAATTCTAAAATTATATGGAGTATATAAACATCCAAATTTAGTTAATACTATTCATAAAGGCTTTTTGAACGACTTGTTTGGTAAGTCTTTGTGCGCTCAAACTCAGTGATGCATGTAGCACAAGCTATTGAATTACTTTAAAGAAAATAACATACTATGAAATCTTGGGGTGTTATATTCTTCACCCCTTTTGAAAATTGAATCCTTGTAATTTTAAAATTAGGCTTTGGAACCTCATTTAATGTCCTACATTATAAAAAGAGTCAATAAAACAATCAATGTATAAGAAAGAACGACAAGTACAAAGGTCACCGGAGATAACCCATACTTGGATTCCATGTAGGAAAACACGGATATGGAAGATAATCTAAGTGTCATATTCTGATGGAGAGTGATAGAAAACATGATCCAGAGAAAGATAAAAACAGGAAAACCACAAACTTGTGATGGGATAAACAGTCATTAGTTTCCTAGTAGGAAAAGTAAATGGACAATGATATTTGTTTTTAGTTCCATTTCATTAAGTGGAGGAATTTATTTATGAGACTGACTAAGAACATAAAAAGATTTACTCAATTTTTAAGTAGAGTTTCATCCTTTAATAAATTTCTACCACTTACCCATCTTTTTTTTCAAACGATAAGTATTTAGGATGACTTGGTCACACTTACTGTGCTATAATCAACTTCTAGATATTCAAATAATCCACAATGGTTGAACTATACATTTCTCTTGTCTTTAGAGATTAACAAAAAACAAATGGTTAGTACATGATCAGATGATCCCCAAAAAGGATAATCCTTTTGAGAAATAAATACTAACTTTATTTTGAGAAATTAAACAAACAATACACAAAGATCAATAAATACCATTCAATAAACAATTTTCCATAAAATCCTTCAATATAATCCAAACTAATATGGAAACCCAAAACTTAAAAGAATTTGATTATGTAGTCTTCCATGTTAAATTTTATCTCCAAATAACATCAAAAACTCATAAAGTCACATACTTAAATGTAATTAACCTAATAACATATTCTCTATGATAGGTTAATCATTTCATAAATAACCCAAATCTCTATAAATCCACAATAAAATCATAGATAAAAATACACTATTACTCCTCAAATGAAATGACATATTATTCTATTTTACTTAGGCATATAGTGTTCCCAATAGTGTGAACGTCGACCAAAATAACATTTATCACATAATCACCAAATCATTTTCCTATACTAAGGATATCTATTTGAAAATAAATCAGATACCAAATCAAATTATTATTGATCAATAAAATCAATTAAATAAAAAGAAGTAGTCACATTAACAAGGGACTTCATGTAGACTAGTGGTAGGCGATAAATCTCAACAACAATCGTGTTGTGGGTTCGATTCCTGTAGCTTTGTTCGACGCGACAAGTTGTCACATGGTCTGCGTGTTGTCCTTTTTCAAAAAACAATATTTTATAACATTCCCAAAATGTGATAAATTTATAAAAATTACTATAAAATAATTTAACCACAAATTTTATCTCATACCTCTCATTTTTCATCCTAAAAATTAATAAACTGTAATTGCCTCAAATTCAAGGATCTTATAAACAAAAATGGTTCTTTATAACTATATCTACAAAATAAAAGATAATTCCACTTCAAATATCATTTTCACATAAAAAACTACATGGTTACATATACAATAGAATGGTCTTCCAATTTAATCCCATACTTTTTAACATTTCTCCATCCATTTATTTCCACATAGGTATTTCATCGACTTAGAGGTTATCCTATAGACTAATGCATTCACTCGGGTAATGCCTAAGTCCCCTACATTTATAAAAAATGACTGTAAATGGATTCTTGGGATCATTTTTATTTTCTTCCATAGTAAACATCATATTTCTTTAGTAATTATTTACATTATGTCCTTCTTTGAAACAAACAAATCATTTCTTTGTCCTATTGAAACACTTTCCTAGGTGTCCCCTTCCACATTTCCTACAAGGTGGAAATTGAGCTTTCCTTTCTGCATAGTCTCCACTACTGGAGCTCTTATCATCCCCTGCCTTTCTCTTCTTTGTTGTGTCTGGCAGTTAGTTAATATATATTTTGTTGATCATATTTTTGGAAAACTGATTTGGCATGATCACGACATCTGTTACTCCTATCATAATTCCTTTTCATTGCTCATTTCCACCACTATTCCCACCATGTACATCATGTTCAATGTTACTATGACTTCCTTGGAATCTAGCCATTGACTAACATATGAAAGCATAGTGTGAGTCATAAAATAATTTTGAGAATATCATAGCACTTTTTTTTCAATAAAAAACACCTTAGGATTAACCAAGGTAATTTATTCTCATATTATATTAAAATAATTCAAATTGGTTTGTAAATAAAATGTGAATTATCCAAAGAATATCCCTTGGGAGTGTTAAAACCATGAATGCAGCAATGACCATTTTCGTGTACTAGGATACCTCGGTTCATGCACAAAACTCCTTGTTAGAGTTTTCACTCTTAGGTACATCTATTCCAGAGCCTCCTCTACCTACTTGTATCCAAACAGGGATGTATCACTTGGAAGACAAATATAATATTTACATTAGCCAATTTTTTTGATGTTTTTATATACTAATCTTCAATGTCTATCTTAGGGTAGAGTTTCTTAATCAGAGTTTTTTCTAAATCTAGCTTCCATGGTTTCTAATAAACTTTCTCAAATACCAACAGTAATTCCCTGACCCCATTTACCTCGAATCTGTCCATTATTACAAAACCATGGCATGATAAAAGGAATCATTCCCTGAAAGACTGATAAGTTTAGTAGCCTTGTAAGTACTAATAACATACATATGTTTTACATTAAATCATGAAATAATAAAACAACATTGTGACCCCTTTGAACACTGTTATATCCCATAGCCTATTCCTACAGGTTAATCATAAAATAATTATTTGCATCATGGGAAAATAAAACATAAGAAAGGGGTGAGCTTAGATGCTCCATAAGGATAACAATATAGAATAAACTATCATAAATAAGAATAAACAATTAAAGCAATGTATAGGAATAGAAGATAAGAATTTTAAACTTGAACTTCAGCATAATATGGAATTGATATATAAAATAATTCCATTTACTTATTCACATGATTATTATACTAGTAAAATAATCACATGTAATATCAATATCCAATTTCATAATGATGGAATTCATAATGCTAGACTTCATAACCACATAGTCAAGGCCTTGTTCCAAGACTACAAATAAGATTTTTTCAAGGCCTTGTGCCAAGAAACTTGTTTATCTTATGAGACCTATCGATGCATCGAGGAGCTATAGCTGGCTCCACCCATCACTTAATAAGTCCAATCCATTACTCATATGAAAGGGTGAAACATAATCAAAAAATTAGTATTTAAATTAGTAAGGAAAATGTCAATATTTTAACCACAAACCATGAATGAAATAAAAATAGCACATCCACATTCTAACATAACTCATTCAATACAATATGGATGATTATATTATAATAAATCAACCTCAATCATGAATAAAATACACTGAAGGATATTGACATAGATGAAAATAGTCATTAAAACTATTTGAGAGAAATACCCTTTTTTGTTGAGAACATTTCAATGTCGCACTATTTATCCAATAAGTCATTTAATAGTTATTATTGAATCAAAGGGTTCCATACCACTTTGAAACTTTTAAAAGGAATTTTGATTTAAAAACTGTCATTTCCATATAAGTTAAGACATAAAACCTTTTTTAAAACCCGGACATTAATGAGATGGATTTAGAAGAATAAATTTTTAAAACATTTAAAACTATATTTTAGTTGAAGAGTTCCTAACCATATATGGGATGCTTCAATACATATAATTGAGGGATAAAATTAATCAAAATATTATAATATCATGAAAATAAATGGATTCCTGATATAATATTTCAAATGATAGTATATACACCATATAAGATGAATTGGTGCTAAACGACAAATAGGTATCAAAGGAATGTACATTGAGACAAAATACCTTATAGAGACCGTATGCTTAGATTAAGGATAATTCAATGAAATAATTATGTGTCAAAAATATTAATACACTAAATATAATTGGATATTCAGTGTAAATCAATCATATTATATTCACACATATTCTTATAGAAACAAAACCAATGACTTGTATGCTTAACTCAGTGAATGGAAATTGAGTTAAGATTACCCTTAAAAGATCACATCAATGGAATTTGAATTTATCAATGGAGTGATTATGTGTATCAAATTTTTATCCATAGAAATCGGAGTGGAAATTACTATATAAATAATAAATAGTTATTCCATACATAATCTTGGAATAAAATAATAAAATACGTATGCGTAAAGCCCAATGAGTGGAAATTGAAATTTGAAATTCCCTTACTGATTTGGTAACATATGAAACATAAACTCATGAATGAAGTTTCATAAAATTATGATTTAAATAACCATAAATTAAATTATATTACACAAATAATACAATCATGGGTAGTAAATACTCCATAAAAAAGGAAATAGTGGCAATAGGCCATGAATCTCACGGGAATAAGAAGTGAGATGAAAATCCCATACCAAGTTGTAATCAATCGAGTCATATGACCAAAAGTTAATAACCACTAAATAAATCACATAATATCATGAATATTAATAGAATCATGATAGTATATATTAAATGGAAGTACACAATACACCACATTCAATAAATAAGTGATGAACAATGGAAATCTCAAGGAATTAAAAGTGAGATAAGAAACTTCTTACCTTGTACTTTTCCATAGTATAGGGTAGGTCAACCTCCTGAAATATGGTAAAATCATGGTTATTAAAATATAAAATAAATAAATACTTAAATATGAAATCATAAATTATTTTATAATGTTTCTTTCTTAATGATATTTTCATAGTGTCATTGTTTTAGTTGTTAACTAATTTGTTTTCCTTTATATGTTTTGTTACGTAAGACATTTTTTTATGGATTGGATGTATTTTATTCATATCTATAATTATATTAAGTCCTTGAACAATATTTTTAATCATAAAATGAAAATTATTCTTGAATGATTATGATGGGGATGGAATATCATCGCGTTCATGGAGACTGTAAGCCGTACGCACGCACGAGAAACAATATCATTATATTGATAGTGAAATCATATGTAATTGGATGGTATATCATATATAAATAATCAATAAAATGTTATATTTATTATTTAAATCAGTTATAATCATTAGTATAACCATCCAAATTATTTTTTTTAATAACGAACTACACCACGATGTGGAGACGGTAAGCTGTACGTACGCACATATGGTGATTTGTCATTGATAGGATGGATAGAATAACAAATTTGGTTGTACCATATTTATAATAACATCATAGTATGTTGGAGGTACTGTTGATATTATTTTGGTATGGAATCAACAATGAAATAGGAAGTGGAAGATGAAAACAACTTGAAAGAGGGTGGTGAAATTATTACCTCTTCTTTAGGGGCTTCCTTTGGAGTTTATCAAAAGGGCTCCATAAGTTGGCTTTCTGATCATTGTATGGACTATATTTTTAAGCGTGGGAATTTGGGAGGATATTTGGGCAGGGTTTGCTCATGCCAAATGGATGTGGAGGAGTAAAAATAAGAGAATGGGATGTACCCTTTTATAAGAGAGGTGAGGGTCACTTTAGGAAAAGCCTGAAATACTATTTTATAATAAAATAATTTTCGGTTTCAAATGGCTAAAAAATGATTTATTTCTATGATAAGGTGGTTATGGGCCTAAAACCTCTCAACCAATAAGTTTTAGATAAGTTTAGGTTACCATTTTATCCTTATCGTTTAGATTTAACTCTTAGTTAAATAGTTTACCTTTTACTGTGTCTTATTGTATTCTTACACTCTATGGTTAATAATCATACTATAAACATCCAAGTGAACCTAAAGTGTTTCATTAATGAAATATATCATATTATTTTATCCCTTTCACAGAACCTTAGATTTTTATACATATTATATAATTTAATAATATAATATTTTTCTTAAAAACTCATTTATGTCAATTTTGACACTATTTAGTATTTGGTTTTTGCGAATGTCATAAAATATTTATTGCTTAGAATATGATACATTTAATAAACCCTAACATATCATATTACCCTAAAAAATTTGGGAATGTCATAAAAAATTTGACATTATATTTATTTTAATATTTATAGTACCATTTCTTTGATTGTTTCATTAATAAGGTAATTATTGCATCATCATTGTTTCACAAATAAATGTAATTATATAATGTATAAAAATTATTAATAAAATACAATGATTTATTAAATAATTTTATCTTTCTAATGAATATTTATAGATAAATTTATCTTATGTATAAGCTTATAAGAAAAATGGTTTAGTTAATAAATTTGAGTACAACACTTTTAACTCTTCTTTAAATAAAGCAATAATAAATGACCTAGTCTAATCCAAGTGGACCTAATGGATAATATTTTATTCTTAAAGATTTTCTGTTTGAATAAAACTTATCCAGTAGAATTAATACATGTGTTAGGGTAATTAAAATATCATTTTTACCTTCAATTACCCTATTTTCTTTTAACCGTGGGAAATAAATATCTAAAGTTACAATCCAAAAAAAAATTATTTTCATCTTATTGAACCATATATTACATAATGATATTAACTTTATTCCTCATATTTTTGAAATTCAATTCACAGAAGCGGTAAAATAATGTTTTATGAAAATTTGGAAATGCTTCTTGAAGGTGGGTAAAAGATAGTAAAAAGTTCAATAAAATTTTATATATCTAAACATATTATAAAATGACTTGAATAAATCACATTGAAAATATATAGTTATTATGTATTTATTCTGACCTAAAATAAATTTAAATAAAATAACTAATTATTGAAATAAAATGTTGGCTTTAAACAATAACGTAGCATTATTCATTATTCATCAAAAATTGAAAGTTTTCAAAAAAATACAATAAATTAACCCTAACATAATTTTGATATTCAAAATCCAAAAATAAATTATATTTTTTTAAATTCAAAACATAGAAATAGAAATAATTAATTTAAAATTAATTCTCATTGTCAAAACCAAAAAGTGGGTTTTTAAGAATAAAAACCCATCAAAAGATTGGCATGTGTTTTTGTCAAATTTAAATGTAAAATTACATATAATGGCCTAAATTGTATAAAATGATAAATAATTAATCTGATTATACTTACAAACCATTCAAATCAAAAATTTAACACTATAAATTATTTCTATTAAGAATGTTATTTTCAATTAAAATTTATTATTTGTCACTATTCATCAAAATATTAATGTTTTCAAAAAAGTAGAAAAAAATATTCCAAAATAAATATTTATGTACTGATTATAATGTTGAATTTATTTCCATTAAATTTAATATATATAAGTGTCAAATATTGGTTAAAAAAGGCTTCTCCATTAAAAGGTGGTAATATAGATTTTTTTAAAAATACTTCTTTTGTCTCAAAAAATGAATTTTTTCTTATATTATGTCTTTAAAACAAAAAAAAATGGATTCTAAAATTATATAAAGTATAAAAAATTCAAATTTAAATTATTATTAATCATAAATTCCTTTGAACGGTAAGTTTGGAAAGTCGTGGTGCGCTCAAACTCGGTGTTGCGTGTAGCGTAAGCTATTGAATTGCATAAAAGAAAATAACTTACTATGAAATATTGAGGTGTTACAAAAATGCATGAATATGAAACTCTTCATGAAATACATCAAAAAATCCACGTATGAAAGAAATTACTTCGATCTTGAGTTTATCCCCAACCATATAAGAAATGTAGGCTTCATGTATGGTTATTAAGAACCCAAAAAATAAATGTTATTTATATTTGAAATTTTTATTCATCATCAAACTTATAATTGGTCATGTGTTCACTAGGAGTATTACATCTGACATCCCTTCATTGAAAATTGATATGGTCTCCATGTATGGAAATCATATCAATGTTAAACTCATATCAAATTAAACTACATAGATAATCACATGACTTATTTGAATAATGTTCTAACAAATATCAATCAAAGAGGAACAATAGAATTCAAAATTAACCATCTTTCCATTAAAAGTTTTACAAGTAGCCCAACATCTAACCGTTGTGATGGTCATTCAATACGCTTTGTGATTTCCTTCGATATATAAATCATAGGTTGATCCAAAATAAAATAAAAAATTAGTATCCATAGAGTGGATGATATTTTCACCATTTCCCGTATAGTTATTCTTCTCCACACAAACAATAGTGACCACCTAATATTTCAATTTACCTATAGGATTAACAATTTAATTGCATTGATCATCATGTCTTCATAGGTTAGTAAAATTCCCATATAGATTTCATTTTTAAAACATGATTATGGGTGATGTACTCTATTGATCTCTCTATCCATTCATTTTATTGACAAGATTCTTTATAGAACTTCTACCTTAATTTTATTGATAAATAATATTCTAACACATGTAACGCCTTTTTATTCCGTTAATGAATTCACATTGTTTATCCTACCCATATTTTAATTCGGTAGGAAGTTGAAATTTGTTCTTCACTACATGTGAGATATCATTGGAACTCTATTGGAACTCTATCTTCATTTTTTATCCTCATAACCAAGAGGGGTTTCATCTTTTATTTCTGTTTTTATTAAACATTGAATGATTTCTTAATATATTCTAATGTTCCAAATGAAAAATATAAATGAAAATGTTAGTTTTATCTGACTAAATAATTTTTCAACATTTCCTTCATGATAAGTTCTAATACTAGAAGTGTACCTCTCAAGTCTTGTATAATTTTCGTCACATGTACCAACATATTCACTATCATTCTTAAAAACATTAAGGATTTATTTCCCATTTCTGTATGAAAAAATTGAGTAATATCTTTATTAAAAAATTATCCCATAAAATAATTCAACTCCAAGATATTAATTTCATCTCATTGATTCATGTTGTTATTAATATCCTTCTATTTATCCACCTCACCATCAAAATGATAGTCATCCAAAATGACTTTTTAATGCTTCAAATTATAGAGAATGAAAAATAACATTTCAATGGTAATGATCCAATGTTATGAAACTCCTAGAGCAATGAGACCACTATAATAATGTATAAATTTCATCAAAAATTAAATAACATTACAAAATTCCCCCATTTTATCATTTTTAATATTGATATTATTTATAGCTTGGAAAAGTTATATTAGAAAAAAAATTAAATTTGGCATTATAACTCCCACATAATTGGGTTCTTCAGGAGGAAAGACATTTCAATTTCTATCATATTCCACATTATGATGATTAATTTGGGTTCTATCCATCGAAAATATCCGAAAATAACAGTTTGATAAAAAAATTCATAGTGGAAAATATAGTCATTAAAATTCAATTATAGGATATTTGTATCACAAATCCTCCTATTCAATATAAGAAACCATATTTTTGAAATTATACACCTATGATCATAATATATTCAAATCCTTTATTATGTTTGGTAAATAAATTACGTATTAACCAAGACCTATCCCCCAGAAATGTTAAATTGGGAGTGCAATATAGCCAGTTTCCTTGTACTTGGTATCACTCATGTCGATACCGACATGACGTTATAGATGTAATAAACCCTTGGTAAATCTACTCTACAACCACATAAACTATTAGTATATATACTTTTTTTATTTCTAGTAAAACCATAGAATTGATTTCCTGTAAATACGTTCAGATGTTTTCTTATAATTAAAGCCATCTTAAGGGTTCATACTAATGTTTTCTCATCATAAATTCCCAAGGATACATAAACTTATCCTTTAATAAACAAAAATAGTAACCCCATATTTCATAAATATATATTACATATTTTCAAATGAATATACTCTAGATTAAAAAAATACAAGCATGAAGATCATAACTGTTATGTGTCTTTGGAATCATGGAAACATTAACATATAGTATATAAGTGAACTACTTCAACTCAAACTAAATTATTTATAATGAGCACCATTCGTAGACATATCATACATAATACAATTATTCATAACATGGAGAAAGGAATTATAATAAAGGATTAAAACAGACTTTCAATAATTATAATTAAGTGACATATCAATAAAATATTTTCATAATTGTTTAGGAACAAGATAATAACATCATAAAACCATAAAATATACATCATATATCATAAAAAAATTTCATGTAATAAATAATGGAAGTTTATAAGAAATAAATCCCCAAGGAATCATATAACATAATACATGAGAGAATAACATTTTAATAAAACATAGAATTATGGAATACAAATAAGCTTATAACAATGTGGGTTTTTTTAAATAGAGATAGGTTCACTCATTTTGTTAATGACATGAAAAAATACAAATAAATATACTTATCGACATGATTCTAATTCAAATAATTTCATTATGGACATGAAATAATGTCTATTCACAACTTTATGGCCATTAATGCAGGCCCATACCTAACATTATGGACATGGAAGATGGCCCATGCATAACATTATGAACATGAAAAAAGTTTCAAGAATTATATAATTATCTCATGAGTTATCCATCACAACCTAATTAAATGGAGGGAGATATAGGTCCCATCAAACACATAATTAAATTCATAAATGTGTATTTCATAAGATTGTAAATCATTCATCATATCATAAACATTGAAATTAAATGGCTTTCATAAACATTTTACCATATCATTACTGATTGGAATGAATGGGGTATGATAAACACATAGTCATCATAATCATGAAACATTAAAATAAATAACAAGAATTTAATTATTATATTATATAAAATATAGATCATAATAAATATAAAAGTAGTTCTTACTGGGTAGATAATTATTTTTAAATATATCATATAAAATTTCTAAAGTAAAATAGCCTTTCCAGTTCAAAAATTCCACTATAAAATAGAAACTTTATTAAAAAAATAAATTTTTTTGAATTTATTATTGAAAAAATATAATGTATGATTCAAAGAAATTATTTTTCATGAAGACCTACAATTCTGTTTATGTAGTATAATTTGAAATATTTACACCTTTCATATATTTTGTAGATGTAAAATAATCCTTCTTAAAAAAATGACAGGATAACTTATTATTAAATGATTTTTAGAACTAAAACAATTGGTAAAAATTTCTATAAAAAATAATTAGGTAATTGTATAATCTTTCTTTTGTAAAATTATAGAAATAATGGATATTAAAAAAAACATTTTTAATTAATGAGAGAACTAAAGACTATATTTTTGTAAAATTATATTTATGATCTCTTGATTTCCTAAAGATATAAAAATAAAAGGAAATAATTAATTCTATATCAATTAAATAAGGATAATAAGATCCATTATTATCATGATATAAATGTAAATGGATATCATCATCAAAAACATAATCATAAATAATCCTGATAAACAATGAAATTGTACCATAAAAATATTACCTCATTGGTAACATTTTAATTTTAGTACACATAAAATAATAAATTTATTCAATACATTATATATTCTGAGAAAATTAATTCATGATATATCTTATAAATGGGGAATTATATAACTTCATTAAAAAATATAGATTCATAATAATACTTAATTCCCAATAACGGTAATTTGATATAATAATCTCATACCTTAAGTCTCCCTAGCCTTCATACATGTTCATAACTCATATATAATAAAAATCTGAAAATTATATGTCTATTATAAAATAATTAATATTTATAAAATACCACATATGACTCACTTATGACATTTTATTACCATTTTATTTATAATTAATGGTAATAATCCTATTTTTGGTAATAACGGCTTTGTTTTCATGAATTTCCTGATTTAGTATTATTGATCCTTTTACATTGATCATTGTTTGATCATATATATAATATTAAACCTGATATAAATGACATATATATACATTGAATATATTCATTTACTATAACCCATAAAATATAGAGATAGAAAATGAAATGAAGTTCACACATTACAAAAATAACACATGAGTTATAAATAATTACTCAATGAATTGGACATAGATATAGGTCCACCCCATTACATAATTAAATTCACACATATTATTTCTATAAATACATAAAACTTTTTTCATATCAGAATCAATGAAAATAAATGGGTTTCATAGTCATTATATAATATCATAATACATGTAAAAGAAATTAGTTTCATAAAAATTTCCGCCTAATAATCATAAACCATTATAATAGTGAATAAGAATTGTATTTGTGGATCATATTCCCAAGAAAGAATAATTAACATAAAAGGATATCATTTTTTGGAAAAAGTTTTTTAATGATAACATAGATCATTTATTGAGGAAAATAACCATTCCACTTTGAAAATAACCTTTTCAAAATAAAGATTTAGAAACCATATTCAAAAAGCATTTACTTGGAATTAAATGGTAATTTATAAATTTTTTTTGTGAATGAAATTATTAGTCTTGATCGTTAATAGTTTGGTTCCTTCCGTATGAGTTAAAATAAGTATTCCTTTCACATTTTTTGTTAAAATTTAAAATATACATGTTTGAAAAAATAATTCAATTACTTTTTAGATAAATTATATAAAAATAAAAAATGGGTAAAATAAATTTTAATCGATAATAATTGAGTATTAAAAACATTCCAAAAAAATTATAGAAAACATCAATCAGGAATGAAAATATGTTTTCACCAAATGGATAAATAATGTCTATTTTTATTTAAAAACATTTTTTCAATCTCTTGATTACATAAAGAGAGTAAAATGAAATGAAAAATTGTATTATAATGAAATATCTCTAAGAGAACAAAATTATTGGGTTTCATGGGGGATATCTCATAAGATATCATCTTCAAAAACATAAACATAAATAATCCTGTTTAACATTGATATTATAAAATAAAATTACTACCACTTTGGTAAAATTTGAATCATAATAACCCTATAATAATTACATAAAAAACATTAGATATCATGATAAAAAATCAATTCATTATATAAAATGTCAGAGGCTCACTGTATATATCTCTTAAAAAAAATAGGAGCATAACATATCTAATGTCTTAAAGAAGAAAATTTTAGAAAAAGCCACATACATTATGAGTTAACATCATTTGTAAACATTAAAATATAAAATATAATAAATATTTTATTATTAAAAATTTATTACATAATAATAATTACACATATCACACCATATATTAATTTTGTGTTACCTTTTATTAACCGTTTATTAACAACTCCTTGTCAAAATTACATTTCGGGTAATAAATGTGTAGTTTTTATGATATTTATTAATTTTTTATTTTCTTCCTTTTCAACATGATCAATTTTAGATAAATACCATAATTTTAAAAATTATAAAAATATCATATATATTTGTTATAAATTTATAAATATTAACCCAATAATGTTATATATTATAAATTAATTAGTATGCCATAAATATGAATGAATGCTTTTTCTATTTTCCCAAATTATGGAAAAAAGAAAGATAAATAATATATAAAAATTTATGATTCATTATTATATCATATATACAGATAAATTAATTAAATTTGACCTTATTACCTTCGCTATAAAGTGTGACGGAAAAACAAATTACATTGTTTCATGAGGCATTTACCCGCTATACACGTGAGATATGGTATCTTATTACTATAGAATAAAAATGGTATATATGATATTATAATTCAGTAATAATAATAATAATAATAATAATAATAATATCATATATTAAAATTCAATCCATTATAATATATATAGGTGAGAGGTGGTGATGGAAAATTAATTATGACGGTTCGGAAGGCGGTTGTCTATTGTACATATGATCGACCGGTTAATTTACAATTCGATGGAAGATGAGATAGATATAAATGATTAAATCATCAAAATAGAATATCAATTTATTGTATATTTCCTATTTCTGTTACATTTGTATTATTACGACATGAATAATGTTGGTAAGAGAAAAATTAATAAAAAATAGCTAATTATAGATAATTATGTTGGCTTAGTACAACAACATTTCTTTCTCTTAGTAAGGATGAATATGTATTTTGGAAATAAAAAAATATCAATAACATGGATACAAAATTTTGGGAGATATTTCGGTAGGGTTTGGTTAAGAAAAAATTATTAATATTATTGAATAAGTGAGGGGAGGAAGTCCCCATTTGTAAATAAATAGGTGTGGATTTATGGTAAATACCCAAAACTATTTAATAATAAGAATTAAATCTCACCCCATGTCCCAAAAAAATTATAAAAAATTTATTATATAGAATAAATGGTAAATCAACCCCTACAAAAAACATTTTTATGCATGTTATTTTGTAGCCTTTATGTTTACTTACATTCTCTATTTTTCATTGTCACCATGGTTACATGTATCCTAGAACATGTGCCTCAACCTAGTTCGCGAGGACTCAATATGTGCGTCAAGGAGACTCGGGATAAAATCCAGGCAGAGGCTAATTTTCTTGGGTATTCTAGCAGAAATGAAGCAGGAACTACACAGAACAGTAGCAGGTACTGTAGTAGGCCCTATAGATGCCAGAAATATTCCCCTTTTTGGGCCTTCGAACCACCGATTTGGACCTCGAGTCCTTTAAGGCCTTTGGGATACTCAGTCCTAGGGGTCAGTAAGGCCTTAGGGCCACCTCAAGGCCTTTAGGCCTCCTTAATTAAATATGAAAACCAGACAACCTACACGGAACAAGATTTAGAAGGAGGTTCAAAGAGCTTTCACCATAGCAGAAGCTAAACATATTGTAAGAATGAGAGGTTATGGCACATTCCAATGGGACAATACTGTGCATGCATGGAAGGCCTAGCTGAATAGAAATGCAAAGGTGGATAGTTGATTTTATAATGAAGATGTTGGAGAGGAGCAGTTCCATGTAGTCGGTCTAGGTTTTATGTATTGATTGAAGCCTACAAGAAATGATTTCCTCTATAGCCTACGGTTCATGTAATATTTTCACCTACGGGCCTTGTAAGGGTTCCACCTCACCCCTTGAAAGGTATATTATCAAAAATCAATAAAAAATGAAGGTCTTCAGGCCATTGGAGGAGGAGGTAGCATGTATCTTTTAATTTACCAATGTAATATATCATATACTAATATAAATAAAGGTATAAAAATTACATAATTTGGAAAAAATTAATTTAAATGTTTAATAAAAAATTTCAATTAATAATATTTTCTGTGTGGGTAATTAGTTTTTATAAAATAGTTATAACATGAAAACCCATATTCATCTTTATTTGTGCCAATTAATGTTTATTTTATTTATTAAAATTTATGAAAAAATGATTTTTTTAATATTATATATTAAAATTTATGTTTTTTAGAAATATGGTAACTATTTTATAAATTTCAAATCATACATTATTCAGAATTCAAATTAATATTACACCTACATACATAATGACAAAGCTATTTTCCAAAGTGAAAATTTTAAAAAGTATAGAAAGTGTTAATATAAAAAATAAACGAGAAATTTATTCACATGAAATAAATTATATTAATAAATATATAATTTTTTTTATTATATTTTTAATAACATATGAAAAAAAATTTATGTTTTAGATGCTTTAAAATAAAAAGGCAATTCATAACAAAAAAACTAGTATTTTCAATATTCATTGAAAAAATATCATTTATGAAGATAATAAAAAATTAAATCTAAGATAATATTAATATTATGAATTCAAACATGGGGTCTATTTTATCAATTTTTTCCAAAATTTTCAATAATTAATTTTAAAATAATCTCACAAAATGTGAGAGAACTATTTTTTCGAGTTAATTTTTTTTGAGTGTAAAATTGGATTTAGTCTTATCTCATACCTAGAAATCACATTAGATGAATATGATATTTTTTAAAGAATAATTAATATATAAATATAATTAAATCAATTCCCAATAATATATTAAATTTATTTATTAATATAAAATACATTCGTACAAAAAAAATAATTTTTTCAGAATAACATTCCTTCAATTTTAAAGGTTTTTTTTCATTTATAAATAAATACTTACTGAAGAATTTATTTTTCATTTATATGAAAACCATATATTTAATAATTTAGTTAGTACTATTAAAATAATCCATTCTAATGGGTATGATACACTAATCATATTGAATTATAATATGTTGATAATATGTCTCTTTTTTCTTTCACTCAGTGTTACGTGTAACACAAGATATCGAAGAATAATTTTTTTAAAAAAAATTCATAAAATCACTGGGTTTACCTTCATCCCCCTTAAAAGAAAATTTCAACATTGAAATTATATCATTATGATATTAAAAACTCAAGATACTTCATGTTCATCATATCCATAGGTTCCTATATAACCTCTTCAAATTAGTGGTTTCAAAAAACTCAATTGACTAGGTAAGCAGTACTATTTTTATGAAAGTTATCTCAATGTTCAAAAATCACCATTTATTATTCATCATAAGAGAGATACTACTTCATTGGTGTGACCTATGAGTTTAGTACATATGAAGTATTAACAATTTTCTTTATCTAGAGACATGTATATAAGACTTCATGGAGTTAATAATGGGATAGTGGAAACTCCATGTGATAAGAAAATATCCATTCATTATCAATAATGTTGAATGGGTAAATATACATCGGGATCATTTTTTCATCCATAATCTCATCACCTTCTTCCATGGGGGAATTCATAGAAGCATATTATCACAACCATCAAATTTTAGATTACGTCGATGATTTTTAGTATGACTTTATTTGTCAACATTATGATTCCCTTATGTGCTAATAATTTGATATGACATTATATGTTAATTTTTTAATCATATTAGGTCCTAATAGATTTATTTCTCCAAAATCTTTCTATCATTTTGGAGAGAAACAATTATTTATATAAAATGATTTCAAATGTTCCATATCAATACTTGGATGAATGTTATTGTTGTATAAAAACACACATAGTGGGAGGTGTTGATCCCAAAAACATTAGAATGATAAGGAAAGTTATATTAACATATCCCTAATTTTTTTAACTTTTCTTTTAAATTTACAATCTATCTGAGGATTACACAAAGTGGTGAAGCTTAAATCTATATACAGTGTTTTTTTAGTCTTCGCTGAAACGTTTATGTAAACCTCATATCCCAATTAGACAAAATATAATGTGAAACTCCATGAAACATTACTATATAATTAATGTAAATCATATTGATAAGATTGATAGGTAAATTATATCTAATATGAATTATATGTGCTGAATTATTAATTTGTTCAACTACAACCCATGTAACATTACTTCATTTAGACATTTTGGTGATTCTTGTGAAAAAATACATAAAGATATTTTCATATTTCCATTATGGTAAGGGTAATGGTTGTAACATCCCCACATAACTTTTTAGCTCATACTTAACTTGTTGATATATCATGCACTGGGATACACACTCAACAATATCACATTTTTTGTCATCCCACCAAAAATAAACATTAAAATAACAATACATATTTTTACTTCTAGGATGAATATAAAATAAAAATGTATGCGATTAATCTAATAGAACATTATTAAAATTTGTTATTTAGGGAAACATTAATGATTCCTAAACCTTATCATTCCATAACATTCGATTTTAAACTCAGGAACTTTTCTAACCTTAATTTTTAGCTCTACACAATCCTTATGTTCCTCTTTAATCTGTATGTGGATATATGGATGAACATTCATTTGGGAAAGATAAAATTTCCTCCTTGCTTCCTAACTTCTGGATACATATTATCTGGTATATAAATATTTTATCTTTTGGATACTTATTATAGATAAGGTAGCATGATGTTAACGACTCATATTATTATCCACCATATTCACTTTCATTGTGTGGTAATGTATTGATAAGTAATATTCCTTAATTAGTTCCAACTATATTCTATGATTCATATTAGACTCCTTCTATGTGAATATATACTTAAAACTATTATGTTCAACATATATATCACATATTTATCTATAAATATAATAACCCTATTTTTTTAATTATATCATTACCCCATATAACTCTTAATATTGAGTTGTGTAATTCTTTTCATTGACCCTTAATATCCATGATGCATGTGATACTACCGTATCATTATTCATCAGAAAATATCCCATTCCCCTTTAATACTCATCGTATTGGTTAAAAACAATTATCCACTATAGGGTAATGTAATAATAGGTGAATTGATGGCCCTTACCTTTATTTTATTATAATATTCTTCACATTCATCTGTCTAGTGGAATTAGTATCGCATTCATGTTAACATGGGGATTTTATTGGATGAAAATGGGAAATTATCCACTAAGAATTGATAATATCAAGCTAAACCACAAAAACGTCATATATCAGTCTTATTGGTTGGTATTAGAAAATGGTCAATAGCCTATGTCTTTCATGGATCCACATATATACCCTTTTTATGATTATTTTATCTAGACATTAAATGTTCTATTGAAAAAATTTATAATTTGTAATTTTTTCATACATATTACCCTTCATAATAGTTTTTAGTAGAATTCTCAAGTGATATTTATGCCCTTCTTTACTAATTAAAAATATGTGAATATTTTCTATTAATAATACAAAAAAAATAATTATTGTAATCTATAAATACTCTATTTGTAATATTTATGGAGAAAATAGGGGAATATGTTAGACCGAATGACATTACAATATATTCATAGTGTCCATATCTTTAAAAAATGATGTGTTGGATATGTTGTCCATTTTGAAACTCAATTTATGATATCTAGAACAAAATTCAACCTTGGAAAAGAATTGATCAATATGTAGTTGATAAATATATTCAACAATATGGTAAAAATGATATTTTTTATAGTGATATTTTTATGTTCTCTATAATCAATAAAGTTTTGCACTGATCCATATTTATTGATAAAAAAAGAAATTCAGAAAACCATATGGTGACACACAAGGGTGTATAAATACTTTATCAATATTATCTTTGAGTTTCATCTTAAGTTCTTGTAATTCAATCATATACATTCAATATGGAGTCTTCGATATAGGTGTAGTGCGAGATTTCAGTTCTATTGAGAATATAACTTCATAATTAAGTGGATGAATATTCAAATTTTTGTAAAATACATAAAAAAACCATAAATGAAATAAATTACATTGATGATGAGTTTATCAAGAACCATATAAGACATTTAGGCTTAATTTATGGGTATTAATAACCAAAATATAAATTCTATTTATATTTGAAATTTTTCTTCATCTCCAAACTGATAAATGTGTGTGTATTCATTAGGAGTATTATATGTGACATCCCATCATTGTAAATTAACATGTTCTCCATGTACAGAAATCCTATCAATGTATAGACACAAATCAAATTAAACTACATGGAGAATCATAGGACTTATATGAATACTATTCCAAAAAACTTCAATCAGATAGGAAAAATAGACTTCTGAAGTGACCATCATTACATTATGAGTTTTACATGTATCCCAACATCTAACCATTTTGAAGGTCATTCAATACGTTTTTTTATTTTTATAGATATAAAATAATAGGTTTATTCAAAATGAAAAAATAGTTTCCATAATGTGTATGATAAGTTCACCATTTCCCACATAGTTATTCTTATCCACACCAACAATAGTGATCACCTAATATTTCTATTTACCTCTAGGATTAACAGTTTAATGGCATTGATCATCATGTCTTCACGGGATAGTATAATTACCATATAACTTTCATTTTTAAAACTCTTTTATGAGTGATTTAATCTATTGATATTTCTTTCCATTTATTTAATTGACTATATTCTTCACAGAACCTCTATTTTAATTTTCTTAATAAATAATAGTCTGACACATGTAACGGCTTCTTATTTTGTTATGAAATTCCCATAATTTATCCTACCCATATTTTTATTTGGTAAGAGGCTTAAATTTTTTCTTCACTACCTGTAAGATATAATTGGAACTCCCAGGGAACCCTGCCTTCCTTTTTTATCCCCATAACAAAGAGGGTTTTCATCTTTTATTTCAGTTTTTTGTGCACATTGAATTATTTTTTAATATATCCCAATGTTACAAATGGAAACTATACATGGAATAGTTTGTATTAGGTGACTAAATAATTTTTCAACATTAACTTCATGATATATGTTAATACAAGAAGTGTACCTCTCAAGCCTTGTATAATTTTCGTCACTGATAACAATATATTCACTATCCTTCTTGATGATCTTAATGAATTTCTTCCTAGATTATTAATGAAAAAAATGAGGAATATACCTATTAAAAAATTATCCCATAAAATCATTCATCTCGAAGAATTTAATTTATTCTCATTAATTCATATTATTATTAAGATCCTTATATTTATCCACCTCACCATCAAAATGATAGTCAACCAAAACTACTTTTTAATTCATTGAACTATAGAGAATGAAAAATAACATTTCTGTGGTAAAGATCCAATTCTATGCATGTTGTTGATCAATGAATCAACTATAATAATGTTTTAATTACATTATAAATTAATTAACATAACAATATTCCCTCATTTTATCATTTTTAATTTAAATATTATTTATATCATGGAAAAGTTATGTGAGAATAAAAATGACATTTGGAATTCCAACTCCCATATAATGGGGTTCCTTGGGAGGAAACTCATTTCATTTTCCATCATATTTCGCATTATCTTGATTAATTTGGGTTCTAGCCATCAAAAATTATGAAAATAATAGTTTGATAAAAAATTTCACAATGGAAAAACATAGTCATTAAAATTCAATAACAGGATAACTGTATCATGACTCCTCTTTTTCAATACTAGAAACCTTTTTTTGACATTATACATCTCTGATCATCAGTTATTAAAATCCTACATTAGGTTTTTTAAATAAAAAATGTATTAACCAAGACATATCCCCTAGAAATGTAAATTTATGTGTGCAATATGGCTAGTTTTCATGTACTTGGTAACTCTCAAGTCAATACTGACATGACTTTATAGATATTATTACCCCTAGGTACATATATTGTATAACCACATAATCATTTATTATATATATATGATTTTATTTCTAGTAAAAGCATATAATATCTTCCCTACCAATACTTTTTGATGTTATCTATATTTAGGGTCATCCTAAGGGTTCTGACTAATGTGTTCTCACCCTAAATTCCAAAGGTTACATGATCCTATCCTTTGATAAAAAAAATAGTAACCCATGATTTCAAATATAAATATATTACATCTTTTCAATTGAATATTCACTAAATTTCACAAATACTAGCATGAAGATCATAATTTTTTAGTGTCTTTTGAAACATGGAAACATTAATATCTAGTTCATAAGTGAACTACATCAACTCAAACTAAATTATTTATAACAATAACCATATATATACATATCATACTTTATAAAATTATTCATAACATGGAGAAAGGAATCATAATAAAGGATGATCACAAACCCTTAGTAATGATAAATAAGAGACATATCAATATAACAGAAGCATAATTGTATAAGAACAAGATAATAACATCATAAAACCATAGAATCATCGTAATAGATCATAAAAAAGTTTCATGGAATAAATAATGGAAGTTCATAAGAAATAAATACCAAAGGAATTATAGAACATAATTCATGAGAGTATAATATTTTAATTAAACATAGACTTAGGGAATGCAAACAAGCATATAATAATGTGAATTTTTTAAATTGAGATAGGTTCACTCAATATGTTAATGACATGAAAACATTCCATAAAATAAACCAATCGACATGATTCTGATTCAAACAGTTTCATTATGAAAATGAAATAATGCCTATGCCCAACTTTACATCCATTAGTGCAAGACCATACCTAGGATTATGGACATGGAAGATGGTACATGCATAACATTATGAACATGAAAATTGTTTCAAGAATTACGTAATTGTCTCACAAGTTATCCATCACAACCAAATTAAATGGAGGGAGATATAGGTCCCACCCAATACATAAATAAAATCATATATGTGTCTTCCATAAGATTATAAATCATTCATCATATCAGAAACCATGAAAATAAACAGGTTTCATAAACATTTAATCATATCAAACCCCATGGAAATGGATGGAGTATCATAAACATTTTATCATCATAATCATGAAAATTTAAAATAAACAATAAAAATGGATTTATTATATTATATAAAAAATAGATCCTAATTAATATAATTTTTTTTTATTCAAGATAGATAATGATTTCGAAATATATCATGGAACATTTATTAAGGAAAATAGCTTTTCCAATACAAAAATTTCATTATAAAAGTAGAAATTTATAAAATAAATAAAAAACACTACAATTGAATATATTCTTGAAAAAATATGCATTATGATTCAAAGAAATTATTTGTTATGAATACCTACATTTTCATTCATGTAAAATAATTTAAAATAATAACACCTTTTATATCTTTGGTAGAAGTAAAATATTCCTTCTTCAATAAATGATTGGAAGATTTATTTTTAAATGATTTTTAGTACTAAAAACATTGGTAATAATATATATAAACCACAAATAGGTAATAGTAAAATCATTCTTAAGAAGAATTATAGAAATAGTGGATATTGAAGAAAAAACAATTTCATTCAATGAGATAAATAAATATGATTTTTCTTAAAATTATATTTCTAATATCTTTATTACATAAAGATATGAAAATAAAAGAAAATAATGTAATCTATTTAAATGGAATATGTCTAATAAGGTTCATTATTTTTTTGATATAAAGGTAAAGGATATCAACTTCGAAAACATAATTATAAACAATCCAAATAAACAATGAGATTATAACATAAAAATATTTCCTCATTGGTAAAGTTTTAATTTTAGTACACATAAAAAATAAAATTTATACAATTAATTATATATAATGAGAAAAAATAAATTCATGATAGAACCTATAAATGGTGGAATATATATAATTCATTAAAAAATATAGATTAATACTAAAACTTATGTCCCAAAGATGGTAATTTGAGACAAGAATCGCATACCTTAAGCCTTGATATCCTTCATATGTGTTCACAACTCCTATATAATAAGCATCAAATATTTATATTTTTATTATGGAACAATAATTATATATATAATACCATATATGATTCACTTATGACATTATATTACCATTTTATTTAGAATTTATGGTTAAAATCATGTTTTTGGTAATAACTGCTTTGTTTTCCTAAATGTTCTAATTTAGTATTATTGATCCTTTTACATTAATCAAGGATTGATCATATATATAATATTAAACAATATATAAATGTCATATATATACACTGTATATATTTATTTAACATAATACATAAAATATAGAGATAGAAAATGAAATACACTACTCATGGCCATGGTAGGAAATACGTACGCATGAACATTGTTTCATTTTCCTGAAAGATGGAAAAAAATATCAGTAAATAATATATCACCTTTATTGCGTAATTGCGATTTCATATAAATAACACATTTTTAAATAGTTTATCTATATCAGCATTTATAAAAATCATAAGTGAGAAAGGATTCAAGTCACTTTGCAAAGCAGTCGTGCAATGCAAAAAATGAGCAACATTATCATATTCTATAGGATATAAGGTTAGAAATTAAATGTGATAATATAATTCCAGAAATATAATAACATCCTGAATATCATATATAAAAATTAAATCTATCATTATATCCAGTTGTGAGAGGTGGCACTGGAAAAATATAACATCGGTTGGCGATCTAGTTGTCGGATGTATGTAAGATCGACATTTTCATTTCCTATTTAATGGAAAGGATATTAATATTGTTTTTAAAATAAACAGAATAAAATTTATTTATATTTTATATTTTTATTTTTATTATATTGTAATTTTTAGGACATGGTTGAATGTGGTTATTGCAGAATAAAAAAGAAAGAGCTCATTGAATAGAATTTCCTTCCTTTAAAAGAATCTCATTTGGATATCTTATTAAGGACAATATGAGTAGTCTTTTGGAATAACAATAGATCTATAAATTATATATGGATGATGTGTAAAAATTTTGGTAATGGTTTTTTATTCAAAGGACTTAATAGGTGTTAAGTAGTGAGGGTTTGATGTTCCCTTTTATAATTGAGGATGAGTATCATTTTTGTAAATAACCAACAATATTCAATAATGGATAGTCATTATCACCCCGTGAACCGCCATAATTGATAAATAATGGAGTGTAAATTTAATATGGTCAATACAAACCTCTAATAACAAATACAAATATTTTTTAATATTTCATATCTTAAACAATAATTTTACTTAATTAAACCATTTTACTTTTCACAATAGTAACCTGTATCTTTTAATTTACCTTGGTAATTTATCCATTATTAATAAATTAAAATTATAATTTTTATATAATTTGAAAAACAATTATAAATAATAAATATATTTTATTAAATAAAAATCCTATCTACAAGGAAAATTACATTTAACAAAAGCACATGCAACGTGTAGAACCTCGTTTTGACCTTAATCGGGGAAATATATTAGTATAATCTTTATTATTGTTAATAATTGGGAGAAAAATAAATTTTAACATATTATATAATATAAATTATATAAATTATAAATATTGAATGTATTTCATAGAATTCAAATCAAAAAATTTGCTGAATTTAGTTTTATATTAACCCTCCAAAAATGTTTAAAAAGTGTTTTTTTAAGAGAAAAGTTTAAAATGTATAAAATGTTTTAAAAAAATCAACAATAGATAGATTCGAATTAAGGAAATTGTATTAATAAAATTATAATTAATCTAATTTTACTTTAAAAATAGTATTTAAATATTTGGTAATTTTTAAAAACTTTAAATGAAATGAAAATTGTTAATAAAACCGATAATCTTCACTATACATTGAAAAAATTATCCTTCTAAAAAATTATCCAAACATCAAACTAAGATAATTTAGAAATAAATATTTCAAAATTTGGGTTAATTTTATAGAATTATATTTTAAAAATATTCCAAATATAACTTTTTAAATAAGTTCACAAATTGAGACATAATTTTTTAGAACAATACTATTTCTAATAGTGATATTGGATTTATTCTTATTAAATATCTCGAAAGTTGATAAAATTAATTTTAAAATATTTTATTGGATATTAAATATAGAAATTTAAATAACATTATTAAAAAAGTGATTTATTTAATTTACTGATATAAAAAACATTCAAATAAAATATTGTTTTCCAGAAAAATAATTCCTTTATTTTAAAATAGAATATAATTTAATTTCTAAATAATTAGTAATGAAATAATAAATTTTTTATAAGTGTGTAGACTATATATATGATAATTTACATAGTTCGATACATACCTTGTATTCCAAGAGCTAAAATATAAGTATCATGTTAAATAATAATATTTTTATAGTATGTAATGTTTTGTTAAAATCATTATTTTGTTTAATGAATACTATAGAATAATGACAATATTTAAATAATATTTCATAAAATATTAGGTTGTAACATTATGTCTATTTTTTAGGTTAATTACAGTTTGTTATTTTTTACAATAGACTTCTTCTCTCCATTCCTCCTTTAATTCACTTGGTACTGTCATGCACTATATAGATTCCATAAAAGCTAAATGAACTACACGTGATTAATAAGAAAAACGAGTGACAATTGAATCACCACTCTGAAACCCAAAAATAATTTAGTTTCATATAGATATCAAATGTGCACATGTGATTCATCACTAGGGGGACTCTAAACATGAATATTCTAAGTGTAATGAAGGTAATATGAATAGGGTTTTAATAAAGAAAAAAATCAATATCAGAGGACTCTTAGAATAGGTAGGACTTATTCTTATCATAAATGAATTAATTATAAATTTAACATGATAAAAATATCTCTTTAGATATGAATAATCTATATATTAAATCTAATTTTATGTAACCCTCACCATTGGTGCTTCTTCAACAACCAAAACCATTAACTATAACATTCATCATATCTTGGTTGTACTTAAGAACCAAAAACTCCTCACACATTCAACACATAATCATTCATTACTCTCAATAAATTTAGCCATGATACCATCAATTCCATATTTAAGCCTTCATCTATCCACATTAATGGTGTTATGTAATTATTAATGCGTTATTTTGGTTCCCTAATCATTATCATATCATCCAAATATGAAAAATTATCAAAATAATAATGATGTCTTACTCATAATATAAATGGTACATTATTATGATAATGTTGAACGACCTCTGTAGAAAGCCCACTACCCAATGTAACTCAATACCAAAATAAGAATTCAACTCGAAAATTTGGAATGTTCCAATGCATATATGTTACAACACTGTTTAAGTGACTGAAACATCTTCCATAAGCACTCACCACTATTTTTATACATTTTATCATTATTTTTAATATTCCAAAAGACATATATGGATGATGCTTTTAAATGTTTATATAGTTAGTCATCTTGGAACCAATTTCACTTCTAGTATATTTCAGTACTCTGGTCCCAATTTCATATTAAAGACTTTTCCAAATATTTTATAAAAAATAAAAAATAAAAATCAATATAAATTTCTCTAAAAATAACTCAGTAGTTATTTCTTCTATGATTTATATATATTAATCAAAAAATACCCAATTTAATATATCATGATATTTTTCATTAGAGTAAATATTTTCACAATTTTTTATCATGATATAATTCCACTACTATTTTAAAATAAATAAATAAAATTCAAATTCCATTAGCATTGAATTACACTTTTCAGTAATATATAAATTTAAACACCACAATTCTCAACAATTTTATAAATATTAATAGTTTAATAATTTTTAATTTTAATTATTCATCATGAGTATTATACCTACCAACTCATGACTTTTTATCATTCCCAATTATACAAATTAATAATCCTGTTATTAAAATTAAAAATTAAATAACCATATCAGACATTCAAAAAGAATATTTATTTAGTTACTTTTAATATTTGAATACTGCATTATATATCTTTTAAACATAATTCATTCTTTATAAAAATATTCATTTTTATCCCAACCAAAGTCAATTTTACTACAAGACTAATTAACCTAATAATTTCTTATTCACCATACATCATCAATTAATTTGGAGAATAAAAATCAACCATTCTATAATCTTATTCAAAACCCCATTAAAAATTAATAATCAAATTTTCTTATTATACTATTTGGAATAATTTATCGTATATAAAAAATAACAACCTTTTAAATTTGTAAAGATGAATAATTATATGATAATTTGGACTCATTAGCCTCATTACAATGATGAATGATATCTTTGAATATTTCTTTGGACAACACTAACCATTCATTAACATATTATCCATATTTTATCTCAATTAATTCACATGAAACATGGTATTAATTTTCTAGGAGTTCTCTTCCACAGTAGATAATATAGAATATATAATGTTCCAATAAAATGACATATGTGACCAGTACAATCCCTTTATTCATTTTAATTTAATTTCCTTGAAAATATATAATTAATATCATTCTATAACAACAATTTTTGTATCATATAAGGTCACTTTAATTCACACCATTCCAAAATACTCTATTTATACTAAGTATCCATTTCAATGATATAAATAAATATTTACCACCCCCATATTATCTAAAATTTCCATGTAATCTGACAAAAATATATCTCAACTACATAATTATTTTATTGATAAAGGTAACTAATTTGAAAATGAATTATTAAATAATATAAATATTTTATAATATTCCACATATTATACAAATATTAGAGAAAAAAAACACTCTGAAGAATTAACAAATCACTGGCCAATGTTAAACACCAATTCTTAAATCCAATGTTACGCTTGAAATTCCAATCTAGAAAAAATATCTATTTTACCTATCTTCTGTAAAAAAAATAACAAAAGATAAAAAACACACAAAATTATTATTTCAAGGTCTATAATTGAGGTAGAAACATAATGTATTTTATGTTACAAGTAGGATGAAAGTAACTCCTCCAATAACAAGAAGAATATATCACGATGTCACTATTTTTATAAAATAATAACGGTTGACTAGTTATATGAGAAGTTATGTTTACTATATTATTCATGAAAATAAATCCAAATATGATAGTTAAATATAAAAAAATGTAGATTTACAAATTTAACATTATTCATGAAATTATACGACAAAAATAAGTGAAATATGAATATTATTATTTTATGAGTAATATTTTATTTATGTTAAATTTCACTAGAAAGCATCCAGATGTTTGAGAATATTGATTGATGAAAATTTAAAAATAAAAAAATAAATAAAAATGTCATATTAGATAAAAAATACTAAAAATGAATCTTTAAGAACAATTTTTTTTCTTATAAATAAATAGGATAATATTTATGATTTTGAATCCATGGTGAATTCAAGGGAAACTATAAGCTCATATAAGATAACATGGAAGGAGAGAAAATGTAAGTAGAAATTTGATCTATCTGAATTCATACATGAAAGTAGATTCTTATTACTAATGAATACAAATATATTACAATAGTATTGAATAATAATTTTACTCTTATAGTCAATGATCGAGGAGAACCCAATTTTAGAAGATTAAAAATATGGAATACAGAATTATTTTTTGTTAATGTAATGAGATATAATCTACAAATTTTTAGGTAGCTATGTGATTCAATGAAGGAAAAAAAATTTCTATGAAAGTATGCGTAATCTAAGTGGGTATATACCACTTGTTATGATGGAATTTCCCCTAGTGAAATGTTCTATCCCCAAATGAAATCTAAAAATTATGATTTATAATATTAGAGAATGATATTGATCTATGTAATTATTTACTCTCGTTTATCATTAAAATAATCACAAATAATAGAGTAATAATAATTTTTGTAAATTGGGTTCTATAATTGAATAAAGATGGTAAAATTAAAGTGTTTTTTCATAGAAGGGGTAGATAACTATGAAAATATAGATGAATAAAATAAAAAAACATCATGATGAATATATGGAATAGCTCACCATGTTTCATGTGGACTTATGAGGAAAAAATTAAAAAGGGATAATTGTACAATGTGTTTCTTTTTGATAACTACAACATGTTATGTTACTGGATATAAATCTGTCAAAAGTATGAGGTAATGGGATATATGATGATATTTATTAGAGTATATCTAAATCATAATGAATATATTATTAAGATTATTATGTCAAGAAATTTCAATTAATATATAATCCTTGAAGATGAAATGAACTTAAATAATCCTGGGATCATCAATCAGGATTCACAAATTAGGACACCTAAATAAAATGAATTAATTTAGTGGGAGAAAATAATAAATAATATGATCAAAAATATATATATATATATATATATATAAATTAATTCCAAGTATATTTTAGATATATTCTATAAAAACAATATTTTATGATAAAAATAGGTAATTTTTTATACTAAAAAAGGTTTAACACTATATAAAATTTAGTTTCAAAGGATGTCAAGAATTACACATTTGCAAATACATGAGAGTGTAAATTAAAATATAAATAAAAAACTATGGAAAATATTAGAGAAATAGTGATGAATTTACTTTCTTAATATAAAAACATAAAATAAATACTTATAGTTGGTTTCAATAATGAATGAATAAGGGGGTTTAAATTCATGATATGATTGTAAGAGAACGAATATATGAAAGAGTAAGCATAAATATGAAACTATTAAAGGTGTTTGATGATATTAAATGTTCTCTATAAATTACAACACATTAACTGGCAGATGAAAGTTATGATTCTATGGCCAAATAAGATGAGTAGGTGATTAGTTCTTAACAAGTTACAAAATAAATGAAACTAATTCTTTTAATATAATTCATATTATAGATTATATTTTTTAACATATATGACATTATATTATAATAAATGTGTTTACATTTTTTATTTTAACAAAAAACAATTAATTAATTTTTCTTTAACAATGATAATATTATTTTATAATAATAATTTTTAATATAGTTTCTCTATTAATATTTTAGAATTTTTATATTCTATCATTTTTTCGATATCATTTGGATTGTGTATCATTATAAATAAATAATAAACCACATTCATGGGACTAAATTACATGATTGGCCAAGAGAGTATAATATTAGAAGAAATGGGTGAATTAATATTGTGAATTATATAAATATCCTCACTCAAAGTTGAAGAAAATTAATTTTTCATTGGTAGTGATAGAACCACCATGGACTGAAGAAACAAAAAAACTCATGGTTATAATTTTCATGGTTTAAATACTTGTATTGTGTTTAGGGATATTTTCCATGGAAGAAATCAACTAAATTTTTCAAATCACATAGATAATTTATGCTCGTCGTAGAATACAATTTACATTTAGATGGAATAATAACCCTACATTGTTGAACATAATAAATAATGTAAATAAAATTATGTTGGTAAATTATATCATTTCATTCCAGGTATCAATCATTATTTGTCCTAGAGTTTCATAATGGAATAATGAAAAATAAAAATTTCAGGAAGCATTAAAATATGGTTTTGATTAAAAATAAATTTTAATAGTGTGACAATGGAATATATATTTATCATAATACACTTTTTGTTCAAAAACATGATGGATGGGGATGAATACATGGTCTTTTTGATGGGATGTTTTAATGTAATAATTATTCATAATGAATAAAATAACTTTGAATTCTAATTAAATTAGTTTTGATAAAATAAGAGAATTATATGGAGAAAAAGGGCATGATTATGTTCATGTGTATTGACTAAAATAAAATTATATAAGATTTTGATAGAATAAATTAATTGGTTTGATGTATAATGAGTATTTGAAGTATACTATGATGATTTATTTAGTTTTCAATGATTTAATTGATGATTTAAAATCAAGATGTTTATGATTCCCAAGTAATAATAATTTGAATATTGCAAATAGTCAACCATTAAATTGCACATACGAGATTAAAATCAGCATTTAATTTATTTAGTGTCATTTTTTGTCCACATAAAAAATAAAAAAAATAAATGGAAAAATAATCATTTATTTCTAATTTAAATGATTTTCAAAGTTAAATATATGATCTAAAATAAATGGATCTTAAGTAGAAATTGAACTCAACGAAGATAGGAAGAAGAAATACCAATGTTTCATTACCTACCTCGTGATTTTAGAAAAATAAAAATAAAATGAAATTTTATTGGTTTCATTACTCAAGATAGGATATTAGGGTTTATTATTTTGTGTTTTTTTCTGGTTATTTATTTTTTTGGGAACCCCACTTGTATATTTTTGTAAAAAAAAATTATGTTACACTTTTTTAATCACTATTACTTCATTAATTCATGTCAATATACTATTTTCATTTACCATTCTATAAGCATTAATCTTTTTATTATTGATATAAAATCAATTATGTGTGGCTAAATTAAAATATGGGAGGTAATTAATTGATAATTATGACTTGAAAATAGTCTATAGGCCTTTAAGGTCATAAACTAGGACTAAGTGCATATGGAATTATAATGCATGAAAGACTCTCCATCAACCATTCTATAAAATTGAAAAATGAAAAAAATTAATTCATTCGGGATTGGGTAAAAAAATCTTGATTATAGCATAACATTTTATAATTTGTTTATTAACTCGTTATTTTCTTAAAGATTGATAATAATAATTTAATGAATGATGAATTTTATTATAATAAAAGGGATTTAATTATGATTAATGATTTGGATGCATTTTTTGTGACATGATTCAAAAAAAATAAATATTAATGTATTTTTATTTCATAGAAAATATGGAGTTGTGATAATTCTGTTTATATTTATAAAACATTCTATTACACATTTGAGATAGATTAGAAATATTGTAATTACTATAATATTAAAAATGAAAATTTATTTTTTAAACCATATTTATGACTTGATTATGTTAATTATTTAATTTAATTAATTAATTACTTTTAATAGTATATATAAACAACATTTTTAATTTTTTTTTATTATCTAATAACTGGTTATGTGAAGAAATTATTATTTATTGTTCAATATAGAATCAACACCAAAAATTACCTTTTCTAAACCTATATAGTATAGTGTTAGAATGTGTAAATAAAATTTTTTAAGTTATTATAGATTAATAGGTGTTAATAATCCCAATATATACTTTATGGTTATAGATTTTTATAGCGTAATGAAAAATATTTATGGAAAAAATTTCTTTCTATAGTTCAATAGTTCTTTGAAACCTTTTATATTTTTATATTTCAATTATTCCTTGTATGAATAATTTTTTTTCATTCTATGTCATAGGTGGATCTGGATAATACCCATCACGTAGTCAATTATAGAAAAATATAAACACTACGAGAATTTCAATTTAAGATCGAATGATATTTTTTACTCATGAGTAATTAGTGATAGTATAATGTAATATTCCCAAAAAAAATTCCACTATTTATCAGATATAATTATATTCAAAATAATATTTTTGTAAATAACATGTAGATTAGAACTATTAATATAATGAAATATATCTTTCATTCCATTGATTGGGAAGCTCATGAAATCATATGACATCCATTCAAAGAAAAATTGTTTAGGACAATGATTCGTTTACGATATAAGATCAAAATAGGAGAAATTTTTTTGGTTTGATATAAAAATCTTCAGATGCCAGTTTGTCCAATTTTAGTGAAATATATGATACATTTAATCACCATAATGTTTAAAATTATGAAATAATTTTATTGACCTATCCATTTTAAATTAAGAACCAAAAAAATATTTATTGTGGAGAATACTAGTATGATACATATCTATATTTTACATACTACCAATGAAATTTATGTAAATTGTTTTATACTCAATAATACTTAATCTCTAAAAATAATAATTAATTTTCTCCCACTTGATGTATAATCATATTTTGATTTATAGAAATATTTTAATTCGTTTCTAAAAAAGACTATAAACCATACGTTGAATTGATGGATTAAAATAAAGACATTTTCTAATATTTAAATAATAAATAAATGGTTTTGAATAATGATTTTTTCAATAGAGTGATTAAACTAAGGAAACATGATATCGAATTGGATACTCAGAGTGAGATATAAATTAAAATTAGATAATAGTAATATTTTTAAGGCTCACTAAGGAGAGGAATAAATAGAGTAGAGGAGACCACTCAATTGACAGTTTAATGGGATGCCCTCAAAATATCATTTTAGTCATTATAAGTAGCTTATCTAACAATATCGACACATATAATATGAAAACAATCATGTGAGATGTATATATGGCTTTAGGTATTCCATGACTGTCAGTTATGTTTTAA
The DNA here is from genome assembly GCA_963277665.1 of Viscum album. Classification (NCBI taxonomy): domain Eukaryota; kingdom Viridiplantae; phylum Streptophyta; class Magnoliopsida; order Santalales; family Viscaceae; genus Viscum; species Viscum album. The sequence continues at coordinate 108,661,629 of OY728155.1, read as the reverse complement.
ATGAAGCTAGTAGAATAATTAAGTATTATTGTATATAACAGACCTACAACTCCATTATGCTTTTCCAATATTCCACTGTAGATACATCATAAAAAATATAATATTGAATAAATAATAGAGGATACAAATTAGCATAAATCATATTCGAACCAAATATAAATTAGTAAAATAATAAACAAATCCATTCTAGTAGTTATAAAACCCTCATAAGAACTAATTATAATTAATCTAAATATTATTTTCCACAAGATAATTAATCAATAAAGAGTACACATGAGGATTTGCTAAAAAATATAAAATAAATAATAATGAAATGATATATAATGATAACAATATATTATATACCAGTAAGATTAAATTTAATATATCAAACACCAAGTAGGTTAATTATAATTAAAATTATGAGTATGATTACTTGGAATACATAAGAAATCCATATTTTATAACACCTTAATTAATGATTTATTACATAAATATACACATAACATAGAAATTGAAGATCATGTGACCATGTTGGTTTGGGTAATTATGTACGTATCATGAAAATTTTCAAAATATATATAAAAACATTACTTAAAACTCTAAAACATGTTCTTGTATTCTAGTGACCTTTTAAAACTGTATGGGTTAACCTTGGGATATATATAATCAAGGGATGACCTCTAAATTCTTGTAAGGCAATAAAAAAAACTAATAAATGTTAAAGTATCTCAATTTAACTAATAGGAACATAATGGTAATAGAATTGATATGGGAATAATAATATTGCACAAGGAGTAATGATAATTCCTGATTTCATAAAGACAATAAGGGGAAGTGGAAACAACATATAAAATAAAATAATAAACACAACTCAAGATTAATATATAATAAATCATAACATATTGTTCTTTGGATAACATACCATTAATCATAAATGATGTATATTTAGATAAAAATAATATCTAATGCATTGGACAAATATATATTTTTATCCCTACCCATCACAATCATATTTGACAAAGATAAGCATGCCACAAAAATCATATAACTGAATTATTATTCTCATCGTTTTGAACCCAAATATTCAGTATTGTGGGTTAAATAATTAAAAAACACAAATAAATGAATCCTATTTACATAACATTAAATTTTTTATAGTAGAAATGAGGATGGGTATTCACTACACACATTTTGTCTTGAAACATCCTAGGAAACTTTCTTCATAATATCAGTGGTTCATAAGGAATTACTGAAGAGAATAATGTGTGTGAAAGGGTTATTTAATAACTTATAAATCATAAGTAAAATAATATTGATATATAAGAACATAACATGATATGTAAAATTTGAAATTATATGCCATAATACAAATAAGGCACTTGGATAAATAGAAGATAGAAAACATACCATACATTGAGAGGGTATTTGAAAATATTGGGAGGTGATTCTTAAAACATTGGGGGTACCTTGTAATGGATCAATAGATGTATTAAATGAGTTAATTTATTCTCTAATGGGTTTTAGTAATGTGTAATGGGTGGATGCGGGGGTTTATAAAGAAAATTAATAGTTAATTATCTATTAATTGCTAATCATTTTTTTGGGCACAACATCATAAATTAATCATATCCACAAACCATCCATTAGGGGTTTCCCTAAATTTTTGACAAAGCAGATATTATTTCATTATTATATAGTTCTATGAATTAAAATAATAAAAATAATACCCATAGTTATGTGGATGTGAGTCAAGATTATAATGAATTAGATTTAAAACAATAAAATGTAATATTTGTTTTGGTAGATTAGTTATGGGATTATAAAAATAATCAAATAACCTCAAAATTACATTATTTTTACAGGAAATATAATTTTTTAGTTTTTGATACACTTATATCATTTTTCAAATCAATTTTTTTATTTTTTTTTTATTTTATAATACACATCATATTTTAACATCATATTTTCTTTTCACAAAAAAAATCACTTGTCTCTAAAAATAAAAAAACTGTTGTAAAATTAAAACATTATGATTTTTAAAATAAAATGTTTATTTCCAAATAAATCTCTATGTATGATAATATAGACCATTAAATTGAAAACAAACATTTATTGATAAATAATGGTTTTTGATAATAACATTTTTTAAGGGTTAACAATATTTTTTCACTTAGCTATATATAATTATAATTTGTAGTTATTAGATATTATTTGATAATTGTATTTTATTAAAATAATTTTTTTATAAAATTCATGAATTCATAATAAGAATTCTTTATTAAAGCTGTCAATTTCCTAAAAATACCATTTTTGTTAAATCATATCAATATATACTTTTTTATTAATTTTAATTGATGATAATTATAAATTAGTAAAATAAAAATGAGATAATTTATTTATTTAAAATATAAATATAAAAATTTATAATATTAGGGTTTAGATAAGTATCCTTTTATTAAAATAGAAAATTCCTTATGGGTAATATTTGTTATAGGGTGATTTTTATGGGGTGGTTCAGTGAACATGTTTTGGGATGTGATATACATGATCTTGAAATCCTCTCATAAATTTTTAAATAATTATTTAGTTTTTGAATAATGGCTTGGGATTTCTCAAGGGAATGTCTTATTTATTTGATCTCCACTATAATCTCTAATAAATGGTATTCATAAGGTACATTCATATTGGTCTAGGTGATTTCTTATTTTCTCTAGGTCATTTGAACATTATCATAACCCTTAATAGACAAATCATAATGTCTATTAAAACGTTAATATTTTATAAATGGTTTTTTGAAAAATATTATTTTTAATTGTATAAATAATATATTAGTAAAAATTACCAAATTAGTGTATGTATTTTCTATTACTACATTACTTAATAATTTCTTTTTCATTTAAATGAAAATATTATATATTAAATTTCATGTCATTACATTCTTCCCCCATTAAAAAATATGACCCTAAATATTTATATTTCATAAAATAAAGTAGATAATGGTATATCTATTTCATCACCATTTCTAGTTAACATGTTTCATCCTCAAACATGTTGTTTTACCATTGTAATTTGGCCAGGTGAGTTGTCTAGTTTCAAAACATCATTTCTATGTGATCTAAGATATCCACCGACAACTCCTTGTATGAAATATAATCCACCAATTATAAGAACTATAGATTGAGTACATGTTATGAGCCTAGTATGTAAATACATAAGAGTTATAAATAAAACATATCATGTAATTGAGATAGGTTAGGTTTCAATTCTAGTTGATAGGCTAGTGCTCTAATGCGATCAAAGATATTAAATGGGACAATGTATTTAGGACTATGTTTTTCCATGTTCTCTAACATCATGCCATTCTTAATTGTTGATATAAGAATGAATAAATTATCTATAATATAAAACTCTAGGTCTCATTGATTTTTTCATTTATAAAAAGTCTAGTAATTGTTTTTGTAATTTCATATAAGGATTAATGTATTGATCCATTTTTTCATTTCGTGGATAAGATCAGGTCTCTTTATCATCTTCTCTCCAATATCCTACCAATATGTCAGAGTCTAACACCTTTTCCCATAAAGTGCACTATTTGGTTCCACTTGAATGAGAGTACGGAAACTATTGTAATACATGAGATCAAATATTGGGAAGCGATGGTCTAAAAATCCCTAGAAATACATTGAACAAAATCTCATTGTATCCTCCAAAGTATCAATGGTACTTTTAGACTAAATATCATTATGAGGTTGTTTTTTAGTTTCTAATATCAGTTTTATATCCAAAACATACTTAAGGATTCTCCAAAACCTCAAGGGAAAACCCATACCATGATTAGATACAGTAGAGAGTGGAACTCTATGAAGTATTAATACATCACATGTGAATATCATGGTGAGATAGTAAAGAGAAAAATCATCCTTGATAATAATGAAATGTTTCAAATTATTAAGGTGATTGATTAAAACTCGGAGAGAGCTGTTGACATTAGGTGTCTAGGGGAGTCCAAGGAAGAAATCCTTGGTTATGGTTTCCCATTCCAATACTGGTATGGGAAATTTCATTCATCGTAACCGTATATTTCTATTATTCAACCATAAATTTTTAGTATACCAAGAATCAATATACCAACACTGCAATCACCCTAATCATGTTATCCAACCAAATTTGTTTCAAAAAATATAGATACGTCTTATTAATTCCATTATGTATAGAGAATCACGAGCTTTCAAATCATCTATAAGGTACCTTATTAGTTCTTGATTTTATAGGACCGGTATTTTGATTTCAAAAAGTATAACTCAATCTTCAACAATGTTTAACTCCATGTAATTTGATACATTATTCTATAGAAATTAGTCATCCTTCAACTCCTCCTTGATCTGTATATATGTCACTATTTTTTCTATAAAGATTATATCACCAAATATTTAATTTGAATATCTTATATACCAATTATGGAACATATATTGGGTATTATTTCACAATGATCATTAATTGGTGAGTGGAATAGGAACTCACATTTTTATCATCCATGACTAAAAACCCAAATCCATTTTTCGATGCATCACTATAGATAATAATTTTTTACCCAGTGGTTAGTAATGTGTGCACATGTGCATTTATTATCCTCTTTTTCATCACATTAAAAATTTATACACAACATTCAGTCCAAAAAACATGACTCCCATATATTAATACTTCATTATTTGGATTTAAAATCATGAGAAGTTTTTATAAAATATACAATAGTACCCATACAATCTGATGAAACTATAGATCTATATCATAGATTTTTGTATAGGCCATCGTTCTATTTTTTCTTTTTTTAATGCATTTTCTAATATTTCAATTTTACTAATAAAATTTCCAAACAATCACAAATAAAATGAATTAATATCATTTTTTTGCATCATTTCTAATAACAAAATATAAATAATCTTTATTAAATATAATTTATAATTTGAAATGTTTTTAAAAAAACCTCCGCTAAATGTTTTATAATATTTTGGTGTTGTTTTTTTATCTACAACTAGTATTTAAAAACAAACCCATATACAACCCACTCCCATACCTGATGCCCTATCCCCCTCCCTGATCCCATAATGACCACCATTTAAACGTGCCTCTCCCCCACACTACTAACCACCCCTCACCATAGATGCACCTCATCACAATGTTGGAATCCACACCACTCCATCAACTACAACTCTCACCAAAACTTGCGAATATCACTCCCACACTCATTCATTACTCTCCCCTACACTAACAAAAACCTCTACCATTTATTTGTGCCTCCTCTCAACACTAGCGATCACTGATCCCCCTAAACTCGCCGCTCTATGGAAGTGATCGTTATTCCCTCTAACATCTTTTCCCTACCCCCTATCTCACTTCTCCCTAATGGATCACCCCTCAACCATATTTGAAAAGGCTCATCTATCCACCCTCACATCTGATCATCATGACCACAAGCCCACTATCTACCTAATGATGAACTCATAAACAGCCCTTTACCTTTGACTATGATCCCCAATGACAAAACATCTTCCACTTTTCCTAGTGAATGTGATCCCAAATCATAAAGTATAATTTTTAATATGGTATGATTAGTATGGATATATCATTATGAATCATATCATATTGTTTAATCAAATGATAAGTTCTATCAATCAGTAATATAACAAAAATAAATGTCGTTAATGATTGTTACAAATGAGGATTGTGATTCATTTATATGATGAATTAATATTCATCTGTTGGGTTTTAAATTGATTGTAACTACATGATTTATTTTTCACTCATGTATTCTTAATGTGTAACCTTAGAGATTTTGGGATAATGGATGACCTAAGGATAGTTAAAAAGATTATTATAATTTTTTCATTAATATTTTAGTACACTTTTTCCACACTCACATGAGAGTTTCTAAATGAAAACAAACTAAGTAAACATTTATGTTCACCATGATTTTATATACAATATTTATATATTTATAGGATATAGTTTTTGATCACTATAGAAAAAAATTTTGTTTCTTAATTTTCATTGTACTTTTTTGATAAACCATATATGTGTTTAACACCTAACGTACAAGTAAGAGAGTTAAAAAACAATATATATGATAAAAATTAGATTAATTTACTTCTAAACAAATAATTATATGGAAGGGGTTTAAAATATAGTTTAGATGAAGAAATTGAAAACTGTTTAGTGGATGGTAGAATAAAATGTCCACATCTAGATTGAAAAATAAAGAAATATTTGAATTGAAAAAGTATTTGAGTATTTGTTAATGAAACATTTTTCATATTTAGATGTATGTTGGATTCATCATGGTTAATTGACTATTAGGGAATGTAAAAATAATGAAATTAATTTCACCGAAATATAAGGTGACCAACATGAGGATATTTTAGTTAAAAATTTGATAAATGAAGCATCTGGATTTATAGGACAAAATGTCCAATAATTTAATAGAATAACAGAAACTTCGATTGATCTTGAGTTGGATCATCATGACTTAATGATTTCATGCTTTACTAGGGGGGACAATATGATAAAGAATAATATATAATTTTCAATACAAGCATATGTAGGTCAATGAAAAAAATGATAATATAAATAAATACAACCCAATAAAGAAAATAATAAGAAAACTTCTAAAAATGTAGTACATTTCATTCCTTTGATACCACGATTCAAAATATTATTCATGTCATATAATATATTATATGAAAAAAAGTGGCATGTTTAGGATAGTAACAATGGCTTGATGAGACATCCAAAAGATTCAATATCATGGTAGATATGTTATTTATTAATATCCATTTTTTTTATCTAGATCCTAGGTATATATGTTTGGGATTTGATTCTTACGGTTTTAACCCTTTTGTACTTGATTTAATAAATATAGAATTTTTCTTGTTGCTTTTATCCCCTATAATCTACCTCCATGGATGTGTATGAATAATACTTATTTAATTATTTTGATTACTATTCCTAGAAATAAAATTCCTGGAAATGAAACTGATGCATACCATTGAAATATAATCAAATAATTCTGATATTTATGATATGATGGTGTTGAAATAATGATACTTCAATGAGAAAACTATTTTAAAACATTCTTCTTTAATTTGATCAATTTTAGAATTTACTGGATTAGGAAATTTATATAATTGAAACACTCATACAGGTTTGTCTTGCCTAGTTTGTAATTTTTATTATGATCCTCCAACACTAAATCATAAAAGGAAAAAGTGTTTAGGTTTCATCATATATTTCATGATGGCTCTCATAAATTCAGGTTCAATAAGACACAATTCAATAATGATGTTAAATTGAGAGATCCACAGAATCTGTTTTATAGTTCATAAATCGTGGGATAATTAATGAATTTCACTGGAAAACAAGGAAACTGTAATTAGATTAAAGAAGGGGAAATGGTATGATGAATATTATCTAATGTAGGCAGAACACAATAATTAAAGAAAAAGAATATGTTTTCAAAACATCATTATTGGGATTTTTAATTTGATAAAACAATATATTGAAGTAATTCGTTCTGAGAACGAGATCCTTGACAATATAAATTTCAAAATTCTTAATGATCTTACTAAATCTAGGGATCTCCTTAATTCTTATAAGGATTTGGAGATAATTAATATAAAAAATATTTTGTTGGAAAATTCCAATGTAAAGTATCCTTCAACTATTTTTACAATGAATAATCATTAGAAAGACACATGTCATTGAACTTTAATGAATGCAAAAGTTCAAAATGGATGTTCATGTAACATTTTATGGTCTGTTGAAATAAAAAATCAAAATATAAATGGATTTAATAGTCATGACTCACAAATTTGGATTGATAAGATGCTTCTATTTTCATTTGTTAATTCATTACCTGAAAACGTAGTTTCATTACATGTTTAGTTTTTTATCTTTTTTATACAGCTTTTTGGAAAAACTCTAAATCTACATGAGATTGATAAACATCATGAATAAATTATTATTGAAACTTTTAAATTTTGATATGTTATTTCCCCCTTCATTATGCATATAAAAGATTAAATGTACTGTTCATTTGGTTGATTAATATACTAGTAAAATTTTATTGATGTATCTAATCAAGAGACACATTTATATTATTCTTATATTAATTGGTGAATTCAATTTTTTCAAACAATTATCTAAATTGTTTTAATATGATTCCAATTTTTTTTCATCAGGTACATAGGTCACATGAAATAATTTCTGAGAAATAAAGCCCAACCAATAGGATATATTGTTAAAAGTTATATGGACAAAGAGGGCTTGAACATACTTTCTAGATATTTTTGTAATATTGAGACTATATTCAACCTTGTCTTATGTTTTGAAAAATTTCCAGTGATTATTATTCTGATAATAAATCATCTGTATTTAAAACTATAAGGAAACCAAAAGGAATAGTATCAAATATAACACTTACTTAATTTATATTGCTTCATGAACAAAGATGTGTAAAACTAAAAAGTCTTTTTGATGAAAAAGTTACTGAACAATTGAAACTGCAAACAATGTGGTGACTAGTTGGTCAAGAAATAAATGACATAAAATTAACAAAATCTAATAATAAGGATATTGTTGAATAGTTATCCCATTATTTATGTATATTCTCATATTCATATTCTTGATGTGTAGTTTCTTATCTATATTAAATTTAACAACTTATAACTTGTTTTCTAGAGAAATTGATTTCACAATTTAGATGAAATATCAATTGATTTGATATTTTTGGCTCATGGTCCATTAAGGAGAGCTAAAAAAATCCCTACCTACAATATGGAAATATGAATGATATAATGGAATTAAGCTATCAGATTCTATTTTTGGTTTTTATATTCAAATTTATTTCGGTCAACAATGATAGGGGTATAGTTAAAGATTCTTCACATTTTACTTCTATAACCTACTCTCACAGGATCCATACTGTTGAGTATGTAGTGGATGATTCATTTATCTTTCATTCATAATGAATGATATTTTATTATGTGGATGATGAAATAAATGTTGGTTACAATGTAATTTTACTCTTAAATAATAAAGACTTATATGATATGGGTGAGGAAGATCAGTTAGTAATTTGTAATACAGAACCTTATCATCCATAAAACATTGAAATGTTTTTTCACAAATAAAATCAAAAAAATAAAAATTAAAAGAGAGGGAGAAAATTAATAAGTCCTTGCAATGGTGGATGATACTAATGAAGATAATGAAAATAATGATTATTTATTTTATAAATTGGTTATTGATTATTTTTTCAATTTATCCTTGATAAGTTTTTCCAAAATATATAATATTTCCTTATTTTTCCTTACTTTTTATGTAATTTTTTTAGTTTTTTAATTTTAATAATATTAATTTATCTAAAACATTATAATTTAAGGAATTTTGAGGACAAAAATATTTCAATATCCCAGCCGATCGTCATCTCAGAGAACACCAAAAATACCGTTAACTGCAATAGACCCAAGAGATTCTATTATACCCTATAATAGTATAGAGAAATCCATTTCCTTTAATTGTTTTTCTAGCCCACCATTATATTAACCTATTGATATAGGTTTGTTGGCCACCCCTTTGTCTAATGGATATTAGTGAGTTACCATTTCTATTATGTATATCTTTTTATTAAATATAAAAATAAATTTTATTAGTTGTTTTTTGTTTTTATTAAATAAATAATGATAAAAAATAGAGGGGTTATAAATATGAACACAAAATATATATGGAAAATTATGGAATTCAATATTATCATTCCATCTAATGAGTTCAGGGTGCCTACTGGTGACAAATATGGAATCTATGGGTAGATTCTTCATCATCCTTAATGTGAGATGAGGACCTTTCTAATTAATTATACTGATAAGATTCATATTCCTATAGCTCGTAAAAGTGATTTATTGGAAACTCAAGTAATTTTAATATTAATCTAACATTCCTTAATTACAAATTTAATATACTAGACTAAAGTTTTATAATGTACATATAATGTTTTATTAATTTAATTTCAATATGTTTTTTAATTTTTAGGTCCCTCACTATGTATCATAGCCAAGAACCCTAAAATATTGGGAATTAAATAATGATATTTTTAATGGATATTTTAGAATTATTTTAATGATACATCTCGAAGCTCTAAATATATTTATGACAATGTTCCTAAAGGATTTAGTCATGAGAAGTTGAATTATTTTTGTCTATATTAATGGTGATTCATCTCATTAGTAAATTATATTAGAGAAGTGTATTGGTGATGGGTTTTGGAATTTATCCATCAGCTATTTTTGGTATGGAGTTTTCATTAGTAACAAATACACTTTGTGGGGGTTCGAGTTGTACTAATAAGTTATAATAACAAAGTGAAATTTAAAAATTGGATAAAACATTCATAAACAAAAATATTAAAGAAAAATATATGATAAGTAGTAGTAGTCAATGGAAAATTCATTAGTTTTAGTATTATAGAGGATAACAGGCGTGGTCCTTGAGGAAATTTCCAACCATACAGATCATCCTACTAAGTTGAATTCTAGATTTCATAGATCATTTACACATTTACAAAAAAAACATACATCATTCATAAATAAAACTTAAAATATATTTTTATATTGAAAAAATTCACGTTGATTTATTCTTATTACATAATGTTCCATATTGATTTGTTTTTGATTAATACACATCAAAAATGAATTACATATCATTATCCTTTAGTTTTTTAAAAAATAGTGCTTATTTTCTTCGATTTGAATCATGAAATAGTTTTTAAATGTACCAAATACTTTAAAAAAATTAGGGGATCAAATATAATAAAAATACATTTTATTCCAATGTATTTAAGTGAAAACTATTTTGAATTGATTTTTGAATGATACTAACTAAATGATTTCCATTCCATGAAATGGTTGGTCTGAGAATCCCGTAAACACTTTTATACAATTTTAAAAAACAATGTGTGTGTAAATGTCAAGACCCTATAATATGATACTAAATTGACTTAAATCCTGGTAAAACAACCATTGAGTTATTTCTGATGTGTTCACTTCGAAAAAAATCAATTAGGAAAGTGTTGTGGTTGGAATGAGATGGTAAATAGTGTTTTATTTCACCAACGCGGTCCAAAGCATTTTCTGGTGGGTAAAACCCATGAAAAAGATTTAATTTTTCCATGAAATATTACAAACTTGTCCTTTGATTTAATTTTGAAATGTAGGAATAGATAGTATGTCATTCTGAGGTATGGTTATCCTAGAAAGACTATAAATTCATATTTAGTCTTATAAAACACTAAAACATGTGTGTAATGGTCCAAAACATAGAAAACAACCTCATATTGATGTGAAATAATTGGAAAATAACTTATAAGTTATTTTTTAATTGTAATCATAGACAACATGATAATGGGAGATCTTTTGAGGTCAAAATGACATGATGAATAGTTTTTAAAGGTACCAAAACCTTTAAATATTTCTGTTTGTCAAAACTAGGAAAATGGAGTATGATTTTTCTAAAGGTAGTCAAAAATAACCATAAATTGATTTTTAAAATATGAGAACATATATTATAACATTATGAGTTATGGTTTTCCCAGGAAACCCATAAATTCATTTTTAGTGTTTTAAAACACATCATCATGTTAGTAATGCTCCAAACCATAGAAAAAGACCTCATATTTATTTGAAATCAAGGAATAAACTCCATTTAGTTATTTTTTGACATGTACACATAGAAAAAATTTCAATATATTATATTTATTAAGTGGTCAAAAATAGAAAATTGAAATATGATTTCCATGAATTACGGGAAAAATTACCATCGATTGATTTTCAAATTGTAGAAACTGATGGAATAACATTATAAGGTGATATTTTATCTGAATGAACAAAAAAGTGTTTTATGTGTTTTAAAATTATGGGAGAACTAACTTTTAGATATTTCATGATGTGTACATGGGGAAAACATGTCAATATGACATGTTGTGTGGTCAAAATGACTCAATAAGAAACTTTTAATTGTATCAAATCATTTAGAAACACTTGACAGGGTCTTAAAACAAGTAATGTGTTTTATTATTTCCTTGAAATTATTGATAAATTAACAGTGACTGATTTTTTAAATTTATGAACTGATAGTATGCCATTATGTGTTATGGTTTTTCTAAGATGCCTATAAATGAGTTTATAGTGTTTTAAACCACTAAAATGTGAATGTAATGGACTAAAACATTAAAAGAAACCTCATGTTGACATAAAATATGGGTAAAACAGCCTTTTAGTTATTTTTATGTATATATATTGAATAATCGTTAATTTGATGTGCGTTATGGTCAGAATGAATCACTAAATACGATTAAAAAGTTTTGAAGATTTTGTTAACATGTGTCGGAGGATAAAAACCTATAAAACATCACCATATTACCATAAAATCATATCAAAATGAATTTATATTGATATTTGAAATATTGTAACTAAAGGAACATCATTCTGAGTTACAGTTTGTCTAATATTTCTATAAACGTATTTTTAGTGTTTTAAAACACTAAATCATGCATGTTGTGGTCAAAAATAGATAAAAAACCCTCATATTGATGTGAACTGATGGTAAACCCACCGTTGAGTAATTTTTTAAATATAATATTTTATTTCATATAAAATTATTTAATGATGTTCTATTATGTAAATTTCAAGAACACAACACAATGATTTTAAATGTAAATAGAATTTTATATAATTATTCTATCATGGTATGATGTTTTGAATAATATATTAATTATGTATGTTTATATTTCAGAAATTTTTTAAAATGATATTTTTTATGGAAATTTTACATATTTTTATTTAAATAATTTTTAAGTTTTATATTCCATATTCTTAATATATTATGAGCCTTTTTTCATTCAAATATATTTTTTTAAATGTTTTTATTTTTATTACAGGTGGTTGATTTTAGTAGTAGTTAGGAGGTTTACTATTACAATCCATGAAATTATTTATATGTTATTTTTTATGGTTCATAGATTTCATGGTCTGCATATATTTATTCAATGAATTTACAATAATTATGATTTATTATTTTTATTTATTATTTCAATTTTTTCTTATTGATTATAAGATGATGTTGTCATTTTCCATTGATCAGATGATATATAGGTACAAAAATATAGTGGTGTCAATGTGGTGGACGTATATTGGGCATGGGATTCATTGGACATATTTTATATGTGTATATTAATGGCTAATGTTTGTGTTGACTGAGATTATGATGAAAAAGAATAGGATAAATATGGATGTATATATATGTGATTATGGATATATGATGGGTTCATGTAGACTTTATGTTTTAGTTTATTACATGTCATAGTTTTTTATTTATATTTTTTATTAATTATCATTTAAAAATAATATTAAAAAGAAATATTTAGATGAGCTTTCTTAAATATTCCCTTAAAGAAATTAATGGAAATTCTAATTCATGGTGATTAGTATTAGTATATCTATTACATTTTTGGTTTATATTCTTTGAAATCGCTACTAAATAAAACTGAAACCGTGACAAAATTCTCAAAAAATGAAACATAAATATACCCCTGTAAAATGACAAAAACTACCTCAAAATAATTGTATTCTATTAATTATGTACTAGTTTTAATAAACTCCAGTAAAAAATTAGGCAAACGTGTAAACTGTAAACAATTAATGAAAAAACTATTAATAATTCATGCATTTCATTTATTGAATGTTACATTATCAAAACAAAAAACGCATTTACTGAACTTTTCATAAAAATTTTTCTTATGAATAGTCTTTGGAATATTATTTTAATTTATCTCATGTTCATAATTTCATTTAGAGTATATAATAATACAATATGTAAATACAACAAAAAATATACTGACATAATCCCTAAAACTATATCCATTATATCCATTCAAATTTATGAAGAAAAAAATTTAAAAAAATGGATTCACTGTGAACTCATAGTGCTCATACAATGTATGAAAATAATTCTCGGGGATATTATCTTTCTTCAACATTACATGATAATATTCTAATCCAAAATCCACAATAGAAAAGTATGAGTGTACACATTGATGACTGAACATGTCGTCAATCCATATAATAGAAACGTCTTACTTCCCATGATCTTGTTGAGTTAATGATAATAAATGCTTAAGTGAATTGAATGATCCTTCTTGATTAATAGGACTGGTGATCCCCCTGCCAAAACAAATGGCAATATAAATCCTTTACCAAGATTCTTTAGTAATTATATATTCAAAAGCATAATTTGAACAATGACCTTTCTTGACAGAGTCTCAATTATTTTAAAAGTTATAGGAATGAGATCAATTGAGAATTAAACTACACTAATAAGGGAAGGACTAAAAAATATTTAGGAAACACATCATTGAATTCCCATAAAACTTTCATGTTATCTAGGATGATGTTTTCTTTAGTCTCAATCACTTGAGCTAGATAGAACTAGTCACGCCGATATAATATACATGCTTGATAATTTTGTACTGAAGATGATCCAACCTGATCCATATAGTTGTAATCAATTAGAGGGTGATTTGTGAGACAGTGGGTTTATCCTTCTCTCAACATTAAATGATTCCTCTATTCATGAATATCCAATCCATTGTCATAATATCATCAAATTTTTATAAGGGGAGTTCAATAAGGTTTTATGGAAAATTGATCCCACAAATTTCGATGGAGGATGAGTTATATTCATGGTATCTTCGAATTGACATACTCACCGTTGTCACCAAAAATTTTCCTTCCATTCTTGGAGGTGGTATTGCAATAGTTCTACTAAACATGCATGAAATAAAAGAATGACTATGACAAAAATAAAAATGACTGATTCCTATTGTTTAATTAACATCGAGCATACCTACCAACACACTATTTTCAATATCCACCCCCAAAGTTGTAATGTAATAATCTCACCCCTACTCTCAAGACTTGAGAGGTTATTTTCATTTGTTATATTCCATAAACCATCGATTAGGGAATTGATTCACATGGTGTCCTGATACCTTGCAGTTGAAATATTGAATGACATGATGAGGGTTTACTAGAGAATTAATTTCTCTCAACACACTGGTGGGTTTCTCCCATCAGTAATCAATAGCTTTCTACCTTTTCTTCCCACTCAAGAAAAATTTCCTTTTCCCCTTCATGAAATTTACAAGTTGCTTCTTCCCACACTTTTGACAAGTGCGATGTTGGAATTTTTTAACCCGAAGAGATTTTTCCATCACACATCCAGAATTTAAATCCATTCTATTTATCTTGTGTCGAGTTCTAAAAGACCATTGAGATTCCCCAATATCTATTTCAATATTGAGGTCACATCGAAAAATAATTCTTAGCTTTCAGCGTCGTGAATTTCTAGGTCATTTCCTTAATTGAGATTTATCCCTCTATAGAAGTGGCCAAATTTAATTTCTAGGAAATGTAAAAACATAGAGTCATACTATGAAATTATTATGATCATTTACTCATATTATATAATGGATTCTGTATACTTTTTCAGGATCCTAAGGAAGTAATTCACTATTTTCAGCCGGAGAGTGGGAGCAAAGAATTTATTAATTATTTTGGAATTTATTCAATTCCACCACTTTGATCACCTCCTCAAGCATCATACTTTGTACTAGTATCCATTATTTAATAGCATCTCCTCTATACGATAAATCACATGCATGAACATCTCATTCTATGATCATTGATGTATGGAATATATCTCTTTCAGTTTAATTGATCCTTTTATCCAAGATTAATGGATCATAAGATTCACTAATATTCAGAGCCCTTTGTCACATAACGGTCTCAATACTAACATTATCATTCTTTTTTTGATTTTGGAGTTCCTCTTGATTCATTATTCCATTAAAATAATTTTTTAATTTAGAATGTATTTTCATGAGTTTTTTAATTCCATTTCTAATTATGTTAGTCATTTCATTTTGGAAGTAATTACATTGCCCAACACATTGGTTATTAACTATGTTTCTCCAATTTCCATCCATTATCTAAAAATTAAAGGAAAAATATGGATTTTAATCTTCTATCTATAATAGAAAAATATTGGAAACCCTAAATATTATTTGGTAATTCATCAAAGATATATATTCTCTATCTTATGAATTTTGAGATTTCAATATTAGTTATCCATGATATATTTTCTTATATAAAATTATGTAAATTGTTCTCCCATATTCATGGTTTTAATAAATGATTTTAATATTAATAGAGTATATCCCTGGTAATTTTTAAACAAAGTGTGTATCAAGGACCATTTTCATTTCCCATGTGACAATAAAGTCTATCTTAATGAACCCTCTTCATGGTTATTAAACTAAGGTACAACTATTCCAGAACCACATCTACATATATTATAAAAGAAGTGGAATATTTTCATTGAAAACGCATACTCTATACCTAATAAAATATTGGGTTTCCTTCATAGGTTTAGTATTATACCTGAGGCTTTCATTATGGTTTTATAATCCTAATCCAAAATAATAACAAGACATTACATTGATACCGACTATAAAAACCATTATTTTAATACAATCAAATTAACTATATATTACATAAAGATAAACCTAATATTACCCTAAAAGATAATGAGGCCCGATGTCTTTGGGTAATTAGCTACATATCATAAAGTTGTGAAAATTAAATACAACAAAATTATTTCAAAACTCTATAGAAGGTGCTGAAATTGCATAGATATTCTAAAACTACAGAGGATAACCTTGGAACATATATAAGAAGTAGTTAATATATACACCCCAGTAATGGAATAAATAATGTGCAGTGTCAATTGAAGAAAAAATTTGATCTAGGAAGCATATAATTGTAACATAAGAGGGGTAGTAGTCACAATCTTGAACAATGTGGAATGGTATAAAATGATAACATAATGGTAACATGGGAATGTAGAAATGATATAAAACATAACATCATAAACATAATTCAAGGCTAATTGAAAAACAATAATATCATTGTGTGCTTAAGATAAAAACATAATAACCATTCATGGAATCTCGTGAGATAAAAACATAACCAAATTCATTAGAGGACTATAGAATTCGGGGACCACCCATCATATTTAAATCATATACATGAATAAGTGTGACTTGTATATCATACAATATAATGATTTATTTCATAATGTTTCCCCATGTTCTTAAGGGGTTAATGTTAAATTTCTGTGATTATCCAATCAATGAAAAATGTGTATAAATTAGTGAATAACCATGTATAGAAATAGTGGTGGGTATTCATTATATAATTGATTTTTATGATAAATTGCATGATACATTCAGCAATATAACAAGAGAACATAAACAATCATTGAAGGAAAAAATGAGGAACAAATGGGTCTATCATCACATATAAATCATAAGGATTGATTGAGGGAAATGTGAGAGTATAAAACAACATTATTAATTGAAAGATAATGTGCATATACAAATAAGGTTCTTTGATAAAGATGTGTAGTAGATGATCCCTTACCTTGAGAGGGGACTTCTAAATGAATGAGAGGATATATTTAATAGTTTTGGGGACATTAAAAGGCCTTTAGAGATTTAAAGAAAAAAATATTTGATATAATGGTTTTTAGTGAAGATTAATTTGATGTTAGGTTGGTTTAAATAGAAAAAGTGAAGGGAATTCACTATTGATTTCTAAATATTGGTTTTGGATTATATTGACGAAATTAATCAAAAACACAAATAAATATAAAGATTTTGATTGTGGTTTTTAAAATGTAAGAGTGTATTTAATTATTTGATAAGGCCACTCACTAATATATTTAAAATTTACCCATTGGTTATATCGATGTGTGTAACGTTTATAAATAATAAATTTTGAAACATTAAAATATAATATAGATTTTTGATGATTCAATAGGTGTTTATAAAATTAATAAAATAACCAAAAATATATTTTAAAGCTAAAACGTATTTTTGATCATGTATTCTCCTTATTGTATTTATTTCATCCCTTTTGGGATTTTTTAATTTCAAAATACACACTATATATTTATATAATAGTTAATTTTTTACTATGAATTCCAATACCATTAAATATTATGAAAAAGCCACTATTGGATAATTTTAATATGGAGGTTTAAAATATGATGATTATTTTATCCAAATAATTATTGATTTGGTAGAACTAACAGTTTTTTTAAAATAAATCCACATTTATTAAGAAATACTTGGCTTTTTTAACAATTTTTTTCTTATGCTTATAATTTTTTTTTATCATAGAAATATTTTAAATTTTATATTTAATAAATATTATATAATAGAAACATTTTATTAAAAAGATTTACTTAAGAAATTATTGTATTCATTAAAATAAAGTGTCTAAATTGAAACAATACATTTTTCAAAAATTAGGTTTCTATTTTGTCATATAAAAAATTAATTTTATATCAATGTATTTGTTTAGTAATTATGAAGTAAACAAATATAATCCTATTATTTATTTTTTTATAAATAAAAATATAAAACATTCATTCTATAAGGTTATATATACATTACCACTTATTATATAAGTGATTTCCCTATATCAGTTGTATGTTATGGTGATATTTTAATTAGGTAGTTGATGAATATTGTTTTGGACATGATCTCAATGAGCTTGAAATTATCAGATAAATAGGTTCACTAATTTCTTAGTTTTCAAATATTAGCTCGGTTTTTGTTACTGAAAATTCTAAATGATTCTATAGACCTTAGTAGCTTGGATAAATGGGGTTTATATAGTATGATCCTATTGGTTGAGGACATTTCTTCCATTTTTTATTATAATTAGACTTTATCATGAACCAAAAAATAATAATCAGAATTCTCATTGTACAATTACTATATTATGGATGGTTTTGATTCATAATGGTCTTTTAAATATGGAATTATATATAATGGTAAAAAATAACCAAATTAGTACATGATTTTTCTATAACAAAGTTAGTTAATAATTTATTTTTTAATTTAAAAAGGGAATATCATTAATAAATGATGGGTTATAACAGTACTACAGTGTTACCAAAATAATAATATGAGATAAAGGTTTATTGTAGTGAATGTAAAATGAAAAGAAAAATAGATAGTATTTCTTCTCAAATTGTTCAAGAGAATGTTGATGTTGTAATAAAAGGAGTTATTGAACCATATAAAAGGATTAGACCAAGGCATAATGTAACTAGTTTTGTAGTCATATAAAGAAGTACTATATTCTAATAACAGATAAGATAGAGAAATTATGAGAAAAAATATTTAATATTCTTAGAGATATTACTAAATAATAACTAAATTTATCAATTTAACAAATTTAATATTTTAATGCAAATTTATAAAAAAAATCAGTGGTATTTATATATATAAACCATTATATGTAATAAATATATATCATATTACTAGATTAATAATACTCATTTTCCTCTGAAATCATAATTAGTATTTTATAATGTTAACAAAATTATTCACTCATTTTCACTATTATCTCTCGTATACATTGGAAAGTTTAATTTTACATAGAGTAAAAATACTAACATTTTTAACCAAATTTTTTTTTGAATTATATTTATTGATAAATTAATTAATGGTGTTAAGGAAATTCAAATTACATTAATATATTGATGTTTAATTAATTGGATGTCCTTTTAAATTAGTAATAATGTTAAGAATTTTTTGAATGATTTATGTGTATTTTTTAAGTACACAATAACATTGAGAATGGACATAATGTTTCTAATCACGAAAATGATCCATTATATAATATACAGTTTATTTAAAGTGAAGATTGTTTTCAATAATGTAAAACGCCTCTTTATATCTTCCTTGAATATATTTCTTAAGAAATTAATTTTTTTTAAAGATTTAGAGTTCCAAATTTGTACTTTTACTTGGATACATAAATACCTAATACTAAGAATATTATATTTAAAATAAAATGGTTGATGGAGAGTTATATCTTTTTACTAATAAAAATTTATTTTCTAGGGATTAATATATGTACTTTGTGGAAAATTATGTCTTGTTCACTAAGCTATCACCACACCTGAGAAGCCATGCATAGATGAGAGAGTATCCGAGACTAATGTATATGTGGAAGAAGACACTTTCAAGTGTGAAGAATGATAATATTAGTGTGATTTAGAACTGGTGCTAAGGTTGTGAGGAGTTTCATAGACTATCTTATGGGTCCAAAATGTTGGGTGCTAGAGAGAAACAACTTCTATAAACTTCTTTGATATTTTGGGCTTCTTATATTTCGTATAAAAAAACACCTTCTCAAATGAGTCTTTTATGTGGAATCAATGATTCAAGACCACTATTAATCCATTTAAAATATATACATGCATTGAATCATAATAAAAAGGACACATCTTCAAATCATATTCATCCGTAGGAACCAACATATATAATTTAACTTATAATTTATATAGCTTCTATAAATAGATCGATCACCATTCATGATCACAAATATCATTCCACACCTAAGTTTCATGTCAAAAGATTACTGATTTAATCATTAAATTTGTTTTAATATCAATGGACTATCACATTTCATTTATTGAAGTCATCAAATGATAATTATTTATTGAGTTCATTGAAAGAATATTAATTAAATCAATCCAAAAATATTATGAGTTGATAACAAATAGAATAATTTTACAGGTAATATGATTTTAAGAAACAAATAGAACCCATCTAAAGATGGAGTGAACATTTAGAATTGAATATGATGGGTCCTCACAATTTTTTTAGTGAATAATCATAACATTTTCTGAAGCCAAAGTTCAAAGATTGAATTAAACATCGCAAATTGAAAATCCAAATAAGATTTCATTTTTTCAGAAATTATCATATGGTGTATAATATTTGTCATAAAAAAGTAGTTTAATATATATTTTAGTGGAATATCATATATATGAATATTCACAGAAGTGTATTACTATTGTGAAATTTGGATCATAATTTATTCATAAGAAAAATTATCTAACATGTATAAATTTTTATGTATTTTGGAAAATTGTGTTCTATGTTATAAATTTCCCATTAATGAAATTTTATAGAAAATAGTTTTGTTCATCGATTATTTCTCATATGATATATGGGGGTTTTTACAATGGGATTTAAATATTTTTTGGCCATGATAATGAAAATCCCGTGATTATAATGCCTAAAATATCATAAATCAATGAATCGTGATTCTAGTAATGACTAAAGATAAATCTTATAATTCCAGAAGATTCAAGTCATAAATAAAATATAAACACTAATTTTAATTTTTATATATTAACCCACACATGGAATTACTAAAATAACTATTTTTTGGATGTTTTAAATAATTGTGAAGCGATTATAATTTCATGATGGAATTATGAGTTCTAGGGACTCAAGTATATTATAATGGATGTTTGAATATAAAATAGGAGTGAATTATAAAATTCTATGTTTTTATAAGTTATTGGATCATTTCGTAATATTAAAACTGAATTCATAGTCTATACCAAAGAAAAAATAAACATAAGTGATGTAGAAGACTAGTGATTTTTATAGATAGGAAATCCATTTTTTGTGAATTTTGAATGATAAAATTTATATAATATAATAAAAGATAATGTGTGTATATATATTATTGTCAAATAGATGATGTGATTATAATACCGCAATATAGGAATTCAAAATATATTGAAGATGAAGAATCGAATGCACACATAGTAATTATTATACAACATAATGATTATAGGAAGAAATAATACTGCACATAAAATATTCATTTTGTTCATTAAATAATAAGGAAAATATGTTTAGTTACATCTAATATACATTATCATATTAACTTTACATAGAGATAATGAGTGATACACACTTCATGTTACACATAAAGAGTGAGGTATGAATCAGATAGAGGATAACCATTAATTACTGCATTATAGATACAACCCTTTCATTGTTATGGAGATTAATGCATCCAGTCTCAAATTATATGATTATAAAATTAGACTATTAATTTTTTCTTTTAGGGATAATTTTTCTCTCTGCTAGTTTACATTAGGGTGTTAAAAGAAACATATTGTATTCAAATTAATATAACTTGTTAGTTCATGTTTTTATGGGGTGTTGGCCATATAATTTACTATGACTCTATAGATAAAAATGATGTTATATATGTGTTAAAAATCAAAATGAATTAGGGATTTAGATATTAAAAGTAGATGTAAACCTCATTATTAAAATTTGGTTTTTTATTGCGTTCATTAACTGTTTTACTTAAATGATACCAATTAACTGAATAATTGAGGATATAAAATACTTGGAAAATTTGATTTTCATAAATAGATTCCAACATTAATTCACCCATTCAACTTATAGTATTAGAATAATACTATAAATTGGTATCAAATAAAAAACACCCTTCTTTTATTTACTCATATATTAAATGATTGAATCTTTTGAGGTTTTATTCTAATGGAAATAAGGTTTTAAAACATGGAAGTCATTTAAACTATTAATCATATAGTTGTTTATTCAAGAATCAATATAATAGATGGAATAAGGTGTTGATAAATTTTATGATTGTGTCCCTATTATCCAAATAGTAAGAGAAATATTATTTCTCTAACTATGAAAATGATGAAGATAATTCAATGATGAGGTGTTTAATCACATAGTAAAGAGATTCTTATCCCTTCAATATGTGAAGATAAAACACGGTTAGGTGATAAGGAGGTATCAATACAAAATTTATAAGAAATCCCAATAAAAAATCAAGAATAGGTGTGAAATATCACATTTCTTTGAATTTTAGAGATGAGTTAATTGTTAATCCAAATGAAATTGTGAATTACATTCCAATAAAGATATTTAATTTAATATTTTAAATGTATAGATGTATTTAAAAAGTTATCACCTTTCATTGAAGGTAATATTAAAAAATGGAAAGGTCTACAAAAAAAGAGTGCAAACTAGTGTGAATCACTCCAAGGAATGTAAATCCAATGAATAAACGAAAATAAAAATAAAGAAAGATTATATAGTTTTGATAACTGCTAATTTAATATAATCAATGAAATATAAAAATCCATGAAATATCATGAGGAAAATATCCTTGAATTTTAAAATGTAACTACATCCAATAATTAACAATTAATGGGAAAAGAAAATAATAATTAAGATCATGATAGTCAACTTCAATGGAAAATATAAATGCATGAAGGTAAATTTCAATATATGAGAATGTATAATGAAAAAGTGGAAATTAATAGAATATGTGAAAATTATTATTAATCTGAAAATTATATAGCATGGAATTTAATTTATGTATATTTAAGCTGGTAAAAGAATGGTTTCATACCAATTTTATATGTTTTTTACAACCACATATAATTTAGAGATGATTATATTGAAAAAAAACATCTAACTAGTTGTAAAAACAACCATATATCACATAATGACAAATTATATCAACTTAGGAAGAAAAGAAACCATCATATTCTATGAATAATGATTTTAATAAATATAATGTTATTCATAGGCCATGATCAAAAATTATAAGTACACTTATGGGTGAGAAAACATATTTAAAGGCAACCACTACATTCATGGTTTTTGTAGGAAACATTATGAGTAGTTTTACACAAGTAAATCTCAATTTTTGGAAAAACAATTGACAAAAAATAACATGTATTATAATCTTGATAATGTACTGATCAGAAATGAAAATTGATTTTGGGCCACTATATATCCTATAACATGATTAGAAATTATGAATTTGATTATTGATAAATTCGATAATCCATTGGGATTAATTATAGGTAAAAATTGAGGGAGAGAAAATAAAAAAATATAGTTGAAAGTGAAAAATTTTAATGTTGAAAAAATATCCATGATGATTTAAAAAAATTATGGGTGTTGAAACAAAGATGTTAATAGTAATAATAAAGGGATGTTAAAACAACCTAGAGTGTGAAGAAAATTTTAAAGAATATTGTAAAGGTAAAAAAGATATTTTGGGTCATAATTGTGAAATAAAAAAAAAGAAAAAATTGATACCAAATTGATCCAAGAATCCAAGAGGAGTGTAACACAAAACAAGTGATCATATTCTTTTGGGAAAAAATTTAAAGATCAATATTTTTTATAAAAAAATACATGAATGTGAGTATTCACGTAAGAAATCGTCAATGTATTGGAGGAAAAATACAATAAGAACATAAATGGATTAATGTAATGAGAAGTAATTATGGTAAGCCATATTAAAGAAATAATAATGATGAGCACTAAATTATATAAATTTTAATCATTTTTCCATCTCAATTGGAAAAAGAATGAATATTTAAAGAAGGATATGAAATTAATAGTGAAAAGGGATATAAAATTATTCCAGATGATTATTCTCGATTTTAGGAGAGGTTGTCAAAAAATGGAAACCAATGATGTTTAGAATAACTGTGTGGGAGTCATTAGAAAGCCTTGAAGAACTCAAATAACTGTTTATCAATTACACCATACCATGAATAAATACTAAATAACATAAACAATGAAAAAAGTAACATGTTTTCCACTATTACTCATATAAAAAATAATATCCCAAAAAGGACATAAGAGATTAATCAATGATACCAAGGAGTTCAATATTGAAAATAATGATACTCAACTTAAATAGTTCATCGATAGATGGATCTAAAATAGAAATTGTAAATAGATTGAGATGAACTTTTCAAAATAGTTTCTCACATTGATATGAATCTAATGTTTTAAAATATTACAATTTTATTTTATTTTTAATAGTGTTTTACATTGATTTAGTTGAAGTTAATGCTAGTTTTTAATTTGAGAAGTAATGAAGATAATTATGTTTGAATTACTATTATATATTTAAAGCATACCACACCATTGTATGAAATATAAAATGATATTCCAAATTACATATTGAGAAAAAATAATCCATGATAAATTTAAGGAGGTCATCCTTTTTGGGGGAGTTTCTTGGTAATATTCTAGATTTGATAAATAATATAAATTTAATTCCCTGAAGGGATTATATAAATTATTTATTGAAATAGATCCCATGATATTCATATGAAACCTAAAAGCTGTAAATTAGAAGCATTTAGTTATTTTAGGACTAATGAATAACTCTTAAAAGAGTAACTAAAATTTATCCCATTTTTTATTATTATAAATTGATCAATGGATAGTTTTTTTCTATACCCTGAATGTTTCTACACCAATCATGATTTACTTATACATTAAGTGGGATTAATGATGGAAAATTTAAAAATTTGAATTGATATAATCCTATTCAACATAAATTATACATTTTATAAATAAGAAAATTTTTATAAAATGTGTTATATTAATGGGAAAAAAGGGATATAAGAAAAATAAAGAACATATAGACATTTATCAAATTTTATATTATTGTTACTTCTAACATATAAAAAGGGGGAGATTGTTAAACATTATTTTTCTTTGTGTTTTAGCTATTTTTAGTAAGGATAATTTGTACTATTTGAGGTTTCATGATGTTAACATATTTATGTTGATCTTATTTGAAAAGGCTTGAAGTTTCAAATAATTTTTTGATGATGATGATAGGATTGGACGTATTTTATAAATTTTAAATTTGAATAAGAAGGATTAAAAAATTTATATGTTATAAAAAGATACATTCTCTTATAGAGTTGTTGCTTTAAGTTATAAGTACATTAAAAATATAATAAAGCATATCTATATCAATTATGATTTAACATAATAAGACATTAAATAATATGTTTTAACGATTTTGAGTTATATCCTTTTCGTTTTAATTAACAAATGAAATATTCAATATATTTATGGGGATATTTGAAATAAAATGGATTTTATAGACTTAAATGATATAATTACATTAATTATATTCTTTATATATGGATATATATTTATGAAAAAAAATATAGTTGAGTATCTAGCCTAAAAAACAAAAATGAAAACCCACACATTAAGGAGAAAATGGAAAATCTCAATGTATAGGCACCAATAAAGACATGAATTTAAGAATATAGATATTAACCACATGGAAAAAGTTTTTTGTAGGTTATGTGGTGGTGCATAGATTACTATATTAGATAGAACAACATTCTATTAGAGTAAACTAGATATAAAATAATTCATGCATATTTTAAGGGAGAAGGATTCATTATTATTAAGTATTATCCTAAATGAAAATTCAATGGGGGATCAATGATCCAACACCATTGTTCAACCATTATAAATATAGATATGTTTTAAATCAAAATCAAAATGAATCTTCTTCTCATCATAATTATTATATGGTAGAAACATATATAATTAATCTTGAAAGATCCAATAAATCAGAAACCAATATCTTCACATAAGAGGTCACAAATCTCATTCTACATTATAGTTTCAGGTTATAGGTTTAATTTTTTCAAAAATAGAAGTGTTTTTGTATTAAAATATCCTCAAAATATATTCTTTTTATGTTTTCAAACAATAATTCTCAAATGCTCTCATTAGAACGATATTGTAAATAGAACTATAAAATGTTTATAAATTTATAAAAAATTGAATACTCCAGATGGAGATAAGCCCGTGAGGATATATAGAAAATTAATTGGTTGGTTTAAGGATCTTATACAACAAATTGTGATGTTTCTTTAATATTATGTTGCATACATGGATTATATATTCTAGATCCAATGATCAATCTACAGTTTCAAATTAATAATTAAAATTACATGTATGATATTTTTAGGAAAACTATCAAATGTGTAAGAATATTTAGTATAATAAAATTTTTGAAAGATATTTTTTAGAATAGTATCATACATTTAAGAAGATTTACATAATATGATTTTTTAGATATTTTCCATGTATATGATTTGGAAGAATAAAAATTATCTTATGCATATTGATTTTTGATGTTCAAAAGAACCTTTTCTTATAGTTGAGACATTTATCTCAATTGAAATTCTTTATAAAAGTAGCTTTTCAGCAATGTTTATTTCTCTTATGATATGTTCATTTGTTAAGACGAGTTCCATAATTTTTTGAATAAGATAATGGTAATGTTTATAAATCAAAATGTAAAATATAATGAAGATTTTCACTAAGAGTTTATAAATCATCCTGGATGGTGGAAGAAGATCTACAGGCTCTACACTACAATGCGCGGTGAAACCACCATCCTCATTTTCCTAAATTTATGCGTACATGGATTTTTACAAGAATATTTCTTGGTAGTAGTAAATGAGTACATGATAATTAATATATCATAATTTAATTATGTGTTCTTATCCATTATCCACATTGAATATAATGGTTTAATAAAAATAAGATGAATAGATAAAAATGATGATATTTTAGGGATTAATGGATCACTAAGTTGAATATAAAATGAAAATAAAATATATATAAAAAATTAAACTCGAGTGATGAAAAGGAATTAATATGTTTATAGTGTAGGTAGTATTAGATTTGATGATTTTTTATGTGGTGCATGAGGGAGATAAATCATTTCAATTGCATAATATGTGTATATATAATATTACAGGTAGAATTGGGGAGGTGATTCTGATATATAAAATAATGCATTATTAAAATATCATATATGTAAAAATTACTACATGAAAACATATTTTTTGTAAATGTTTAAAGAAGATAAGTTGAAGTAGTGATATGCAAGAGTGATTTATCTTATGTACTAAATATGAAGGATAACAAAATTTTATAGTACAACTGTGTTTCTCTATATTACTTGTACAAATACAGTGGGTGATATATCATGTAAATTACACATAAATTATATGGTGTGGTGGAGATAGAGGAAACCCTTATATTACTAAATTATTGAGATAACATTTTCATTGATTTAGATATTGAGGCAGTTGTTCATGATTATTGTAAATCCATGATATAATACTTCATTCTACCCAAGAGTGATAAAGATTCACATTTATAATCTAATTATTGGAGTTAAAAGGCACATATTAGATTTTTATTTCTATAACTGGTTGGATGCAGTTCATACTAATTGAATGAAATAACATTTTTTATTCTCCAAATAATAATAAGAAGGAATATATGAATGTGGGATAATAAACATGACACATTAGAGATGTAGTCAATCAGTTGTACAAGAGGCCCTTATTATGAAATACCTTTTTCCTATAGTTTTATTTAAATTTTATCATATATATATAAATAATCAACTAATAAATGATGTGGTAAAAAATAGATAATGTAGGATTCAAATAAATAAAAACCATCTCAAATCCCCCCAAATAGAAAAATTATAAAAATAATTGAATATATTTAATGATCCTTAAAATGAAAATTTTAATAGTTTTGAAAACATTTAAATGTTATTATATATATTTTTAAATTATAACCTCATTAATATAAATCACCATATTATGATTAATAGGTGAAATGTTTCACCTTGAAAAACATATTTAAATTCCCCTAAAAAAATAAATATCATAAAAAATATAATTCATAAATGATTGAAAATTATTTTAATATATTCAATTTCTCCCATTCCATTAATAATTGATTTTGTGATTTAATTATCTTTCACATTTGACATTGATAAAAAATGGATGAAAATAATTTCTTTAGGTATGGTGGTTGTGTCTGTGAAAAAATACAATAAATATTTTCATAGAATAATGGATATAAGAGATATGATCACCTAGGAATATAATGTTTTCTTCATAAAAAAGAAAAAAATTAATATAATTAATAATTGATTTGTTTTGGTTAATAATATACAGATTTTATTCAAAAAATAATACATATGTAGATTGGGATGATTGTGAAATTTAGAAGATAAATTCCAATTTTCATTTTTCATTTTTTATAACAAGAATTTCACGAATTAGTTTATTGTTTAGAAAAAATAATTATTTTTTGATTTATCCATTAGAACACATGGGTTATAAAAATAAAATAGGCGTCAAAATAAAAAAAATTACCTTATATTGACATATGACACCTCTAACTTCCTACATTTTGAATATAAATATAATAATATACACATGGGTAAAGTAACATTGAGGATTAAATGTTAATGTTTATTTTACTTCTAGTTATATTATGGACATTGTAATGATCATATATATTTTTCCTTCATTCTTGAATTCTCCAATAATCATATTGATAAGTTTTTATCAATCCAGAATAATTTAGGATTTTGAAAAATCATTCTTTTATAATATTTATTTGAAAATAAATTTATTTTTATGAATAAGTTAAAACGGACATATATGATAATATAATTTCAAATTAATAAATGGAATTTTATTTGTCAATAAAACCATTCTATTAATGATATTACACTTTATTAAAATGTATAATTATATTAATTACATGAAAATTTGTATATTTTATGTCTTTTTGATGCTGTTTAAAATATTTTCACTTGAAAATCATTGACTGTTTTTATAATTAATTACCATTTCACATTCTATATTTCATTTTGATAAGATATTTATTGCATTTTTAATAAATAGTATTTATATTATTAATTGTGGAGGTATTTTTAAATTAAGAAATATGTTCAAAAAATTATTTTTTGTTATATGTTTTTAGAATTTGTTTTTACATTTTATTATATATTTTTAAATTTTATAATAAATTTAATTATAACATTTGATTAAATAAATATGTTATAATTAATTTTTTTTAAAAACACATATATATATATAGTAATACTTTATAACACTTTGATAATATAATTTTCTTTCATTTTACTTGAGACTATAGTTTTATTTTGAATTTATTGTAATTGAGGATTACGTGGAGAAAATAATCGGCCTTTTCTATATAAAAATAAAAAGGGAGAGGGGCCACAAAGGGTCATATTAGAGGAACCATGCGAATTTCAACTGAAAATTGAAAATTGATCATCACACACATGTAGATAATAAAATAGAGTGAATCAAATATATAACAAATCATCTCGAAGAGAACATTTATGGGATTTATGCAAAACATGGCATTCATGGAAAGGTGGTAATGAATATATCCGTCACATGTTTTAGAAAATATGAATAATAGATGAATTCCCAATGTATATAGTGAATAATGATTTTGTAGAAGGTCAAAAATCTATGAAACTAGAGAAACAACAAGTTAAATGAAAATGTATAAATGAAACCATTATTATTTTAATATGGATGTGTGTGTTTTTTATGATTAACAATAGAGTAATGTAACTACAGATTCATTTTCTTTAAATGATTTATTCAAGGTCATATTTTAGATACATTTCAATACAATCATTCATTTAGATACACATATATGAAGTTTATTGGTTACCTTTTTATCAATCATAATATCTGAATCAATTGTTATGGTGAGGTGATTTTGAGCTATTTTATTTTTGGAACATCATGATGTAATTTCTAACATTTTTTTGAAATATTATGTTTTACCATTTGATTTTGTTAATGGTGACAATAATGGTCAAATAACTCAGACATAACTATTGGGGGGTTTTTTATATCGACAGTCTTAAATAGAGACCAAAACATTGAAGAATAGATGATGATTAATAGATGATAAAAATATATTCATAATATTTTCATTATATCAGTTCTTCAAGAGATACAATTTTATTTATTGTTTATTGTCTTTATATAGATTATTTATTTTAGGAATTTTTTTTAAAATATATATGATTTTATTGATTTATACTTTTTCTATGTATCTTGTGTGATTGAGGAGATTCTTGGGACAATAATCCATGATTACAAAATTCTAGTTCAATGATGTTTGTGGAAAATACATTCTATTAGTCACATGATAGAAGATAAACTTCAAGAAATATAATAATATTTTACTCATTTTTCAAATATGTTCGGGTTATCAATTGTATCATATAATCATCTAGACTTATGATTTTATAGGGTTTACAGACTTTTATCCTTGGGATTTTAGTATTAATTTTCTTACTAGTTTTAATAAAAATAAAATACATCCATTGAATTGAAATATATATATATAACAAATATATGATTTAATGTTTTTACATATTTTCATCTAGAACTCAATATCATTGTTACATTTTTTTAGTATTTATTCTTAGTGGTTTTTTCTATGATTAATTGGTATATTCAAATTTGATTAATTTCAACTACATTTTTTACTATTACATTGTGACCAATAAAAACATATAAATTCGGAATTATATAATATTTTGAGTGAGAAAAGTATTATGTTTTTCAACTTTAATTTGGCCCTATTGATTCTTTTATATTTGGGAGAACATTAGATGTCATGGTTAGTCTATTTATTCTATGTACTAACTTTTATAATAGAAAAGTTCAATTTAAATAAGGTAAGTACTCATTTTGGAACATTAGATAAATTTAATCGTTGTCAGCCACCAATTTTTTATGGTGCTGATTATGAATATTTGGAAGATTGAATTGATATGTTTTTTCTTAATAGAGGTTCTCATGACATTCATATGATGTCTTCAAATGATAAAATCACAAAGATTGAATATTTCAAAATTACACATAGAAGAAATATTGAATATAAATCTTTATATAATGTTTAAATTACTCTACATTTAATATTTCCAATGACTATTTACAATCAAATAATTTCTTATGAAACAATAAATGGAATTTATAGAAACTTTTAAATTAATCACTTTCGAACCATATTATATTTGGAAACTAGTTCAGGGGTATTGATTTTTATAAAAGAAAAATTATGTCAATGATTCATTAGTATGTTATTATTGTTGTTAATGGTTAAAATATATTATTTAAAAAGATATTTTGGTTTATTAATTTGTATATAAAATTATAGAAAGACATTATTAATGAGTAGGAAACCAAAAAAACATTAACTGGTGATAAAAAACATATTTCATAGTTCCATCATGATGATCTTATGAAAAAATTGCAGTATGAGAATAGTCTAATGTGAGGTGGTGAGAAATAGAAATAGAAGAATATTGATGATTCATTTTCTTTTACTACTACAAGAGATACTAACTCTAAATCGTGGCCTTGAAAGACATTTTTAAACATTGTTTAGATTTTATTAGTACATTACATAGTAAAATTTAATTTTATTAACATTAAAGACATATAAATAAAATTATATATAAGTTTAGTTTCTATGATGATTATCGGATTTATAAAAGTCATATACAGGATAAATTTATGTGAATGGATAAGAAGATGGATTCATCATATATTATCTATTATTAGTGTCATTAATAATTGTATATGAGATATAAAAATCCAAAATTATATAACAAGTTTAATTATTAAATATGAATATTAAAATGGGAAGGAAATAATTTTTTAAATTTGATTTAATCCTAGAGTGTTAATAAGGATTTTAAATTCGAATGCTCTTGAGAAATTGAAGACAGTCAAAATATCAATGCATTTTATTCCACATTTCTATTGAATTAATTTTTCATCATAGATAAGGTGAATTTTTATTCATTCAAAAAAAATTATTTAGAATCTATATATCCTTATTCATTAGATGATGGATATAACTCTATATAATTTGAAGAAATGTTGAAAATTTTTATAGATATAGATAATGACTTTAAAATTATAAAAAGACTATGATCATTCTATAGAATTTATTTAATAGTATAATTAATGTATTTATTATATTTATTTTATGATCTATCATAAATCTATTTCTATTACAATATGAAATGATTACAATCATGTAATAAAACATATTTTGTAATTTGAAATTCTAAATTATCTACATTCTAATATTACTTATAGAAGGGACTACTTTCATGACCCAACATAAGAAAGGGTTTGAGCCACAACTACCTCACAACCACCTCCATAGTCCATGTGATGGAGACCAGTATTAAAGGAAAAATGTTCTCGAGGTAACAAAGGAATAATTTCATGGGGATGCCTTTGTTTTAGTACCTGTACAAACATACACACACAACCACATCATTGTAAAATAGTAGTGGAATCATAGTAAATGAATAAAAACACTATAGAAACAACCATGCATGTAAATCCATTATATAGTATAAGAGTACAGTATCCTAAACTATAAAATAAGGGGAAAAATAAACACCCAATCGAAAATATGCCTCCACAATAAAAAACTAGAAAGTGAAATGTTGAGATACCTTAGGTATAGATCTCCATGCACTCCACAACATATGTGATTCAATGTACAAAGTATCCCAATTCTCCTTTGAAGTCACTGCTGTGTTGTCCATCGTCTACATAAGCCATGACATCTGTGGGTGATTGAGTATATACGTATATACTCAGACACCCAAAATGATGAAGGTGGAGCTTTAAGAGATATGACATGAATCAAAATAAAATACACAATAAATATTATTAATATCAACCTAGTATTGAGAAATTATTACATCTTCCATGCACATGGGGATTAATACGATGAGTAAATAAAGTACACATTAAGTCTTTCTAACCCGTTGTAAGAGAGTAAACTCATTTAGAACTATGAATCTAAACATTGAAACAATATGGAATACCTCTCACATTATTGCATCTCTAAAAAATATTAACTAAATAAAAAAGTATGGATATAGTTATATATATATATATCATTCAATATAATCCCAAACGAGAGAGTAAGGGGATCCCCATATCACATCTCATCCCATGAATATGGGTCACAAATAGTTCTTACTTTCTATCAATGATTCCCATCATCCCACTCCTCTTCTAATATTTAATTATTATAGTAAAAAAACTACATATTCATTGCACCTCATAGTCAATGGGGGTAGACTCTTTAGGTAAAGGACCCTTGCCTAGGTACGATATAGGGATCCACACTAATGGTATGGGACCCATGCCTAGCCCAGCTGGTGGGTTCCAATAAAGGAGTTCGTGTAGAAACCATGTCATGTACCACCGGGGGTTCCACTCTAGATGTTTATAGTAGATCCATTAAATGAGAAGAGTGTATGTTCCACTCTAGTAATCGAGGTCCCATGCCTTGCCCACCTAGAGGGTTACACTAGGAAGTCAGTAGAGGACCCATGTCCTGGTATGACAACATAGTTCTACTCTAGTCATCAAGGACTCATTCCCAACCTAGATGGTGTGTTCCAGTTAAAATTTGGTATAACATCCATTACCTATTCCAATATGATGTTTCCAATCTAGTTAATGAGGACCCAATCCCTACCCATTTGGAGGTTTCCACTTAGAATGCATCTTGTGATCTTGTGTGATCACTGTCTTCATCAAGAAGCACCTAATAATTTTAATGGTCATAAAAATCACACGTGATTTCCCAAAATCAATAATCAAGGTCAACAATGTGTTCTATTCAAATAATTCTCAAAACAGGATACACATGGGCCAAAACCTAAGTCCAATAAATATGGATAAAGGAGATTAATGTCTCCACAAAAGGAGACAAGGGGTACATAACCTTTGAGGGGAACCACATGACATGTGCTCTCACTCCTTCAGCTATTTGTGCCCCTCTAGAAACATGTATTTCCAACTGTGTATGTGGACATATTTTTTTGTGGACATACACTTCATTCTCATACTTCCTAAGGTCCTTCCCATGTGCTTAGCTATGCTTCTGTATTGACCCTGGCTTTGTGTACTTTAACCCATCTCTAGGAAAAGTTTTACATGATGTGGCTTGTAATTCCCATGAATGTGTACTAAAAAATTGCATTTCATGTCCCCCAGTATGTTGTCACATGGTGTGTGGGGGACCAAAATGTTGTGCGACACTTATTACCTGCCAAAACCCTAACCACCACTATTAGTGCCTAACTCACCCTGTGTTCTTCAAACTAGATATCGTGTAGTAGTATTTTTTCTAGATTAATAGATATTCCTTCCACATTTAAAATTGACCCATTCTGATTTTATTCTAATAACTTCTCTATCATATATTTGTGGATTTAGCTATTGATGGTCGTTTTGGTCTATTATTTTCCCGAAAAGTAGTTCCAATCAAGATAGTGGTTCGTTGCTTAATCTCACATGTCTCCAAAACATCCACAATCAATGGTTTGATATATGATTAACAGTATCCTAGAAATGTAATATATCTATCCCTTAATTATTGATATTTCCCTCATTCTTTGTTTCATCATGACTGTGGTGCTCTGATATGGTTTGGTACCTCTTGAAAATGTCAAATTGGGACTGTGGGGTCCAACTATTGATGAACATGATTCTGTTGAGGTGGAAAGGCTTGATAACAAATTTTTAATCAGTTTATCCATTTGTTCTTGGCCAATAGTCATGAATAAGGACATCAATGTTAAAAAACAAGAATAACCAATTAATATTCCAATAGAAGGGTACATAGTCAGGCAATAATTGGCACATATCAAAGAATGTGACAAATATGATCAATAAATTTAATCAAAATGGATATGATTCAAAAAATGAAGAGTTTTACCAAGATATTGGATTTTTAATCATTAAATTAAACACACAAACACACATCGAAGATTGAAATATGTAGTTACGTTCAATATGACTATATCTACTCTGATCCATAGTTACATCGTTTGTGGATGAGATTCACTTCTAGAAGGAGTGGAAGAAGATATGGAATAATCACATGGTCTATGAAGCTAACCCTAGATTATTGTACATGGAATTATTCTTTTACACATTTATTTTAACCAAAAAAATAAAATTTATTTATTAAATTAATTAAATTATTTATTAAATGTACTCCCAATGGGATAGATATCTAAAAACCTCATACTGACCTTTTTTAGATTACTTCTAGTGTAAAAATGACGTTTTATACACAACCATGGTCTCATATTTCTAAAAACATCATCCACCTAAGAGTTATCCCATTTTATTTAATAAACTACATCCATTGAATATAAAATATAATTAATATTTTTAAAAAATTGATTACAAGCACACCATGCCTGAGAATCGAACACCGTCTTTATTCATATATCTGGATATTTAAATGTTGATATTTCAAAGTCTTACTACTAATGAAATGGGTTTCTACATGATTCCCTGGTTCAATATTTTCTTCCCCTAAAAAAGAAACTAAAAAACATGGGATAATGATCCCTCATATGGTTCTCACACTCCCATTATCTCTCATGCATGTTACCATGATTCCACAATAAGAGAACCAATAGAATGTTCTATCCATGGAGGGTCCTCTCATGCCAACCCTCAATCTCGATTAAGTTCTCTACAAAGGTGTCTCTATCATTGATATCAATTTCACCCCATTTGAGGACATTCGTGTAGTCAAGCACATATATCCTCATATGTGACATGTGGAAGAAACCATGAACCTGCTCAAGTTTTGGGGTTAGGGAAAGGTGGTTAGAAACCTCACCAATCCTCTTTATGATCTTAAACGGACAAAAAAACATCAATGATATAATACCTTTCTAGATGAACATCATAAATCCCCATTTTGGGGAAAATCTTATGAAAATGCGTTTTACCTATTCAAAAATCAATGTCCTATGATGAAGATCTATATAATATTTATGTATTCTATTGGACATCATCATATACTCAGGTATGACATAAAACTTATACTTCATCACCTACACTATATCTAAACTTAGAAGTGACATCTCAACTATCTCTATCTATAAAATGGGTGACCTGCAGGTTCTATCGTACATGGATTAAAACATTTCCATGATAATGTTATAATGGCAACTATTTTTGTATGAAAAGGCTAACAAGGGTATGTGATCCTCCCAAATTCGA
Source organism: Viscum album (assembly GCA_963277665.1). NCBI lineage: Eukaryota > Viridiplantae > Streptophyta > Magnoliopsida > Santalales > Viscaceae > Viscum > Viscum album. The sequence continues at coordinate 108,624,819 of OY728155.1, read as the reverse complement.
ACAATATCTACCACTCAAGTCCACAACATATTATCCAATATAATGTAGACACCGAAATCCATCGAAGGCCTCATAAAGGTATCCTTGGGAAAACGAAAGGAATATTTTAACTAAGCGATAAATTTAGGGTTGGGCCAAAATTATGTGTAGAAATTTTGAGGGGTGTGTATAAAACATTTTCCTCATGCACATTATTTTTGCAACTAGGATGGGTTTTGCGTGGGGGCGTAGGAAGTCCGGTGTGGCCGAAGAATGGGTCAGGTTTCTGTGCATGCTGAATTCTTTGCACACCCACTACCCTTATTTCCTATAAATAGTTGGGAACCCCCTCACTTACGGTGGCTTAATAATTCAAACCATCTCCCCTTCACAAAATACAACTCTTCTGTCTGAAAAATCGAGTTTTAGGTATAGGATTTTCTGCAAAATTTCTCATAGGGGTATACCATCGCATAGGACCCCAAGTGCTTGACACTCACCCAATTATATTGATAAATCATTTTCACACATGGATCCTCCAATTGCGCACAATGCTCCTACAATTTCCCAAAAAACTCCTCCAATATCATGAAATCCTCCGTTATCCACACAACCCAGCCTGTTGAGTGCAAAAAATCACATTTTCATTCCTATTGTGTGAAAACTCCCTTTTTCATGCCATCCACCATCCTTGGGTGCTCCCCTAAGCATGTCTTTGATATTTCTTTCTTGGACACCATATTCAGAATCTTCTTATGTGAAAAACACCAATGTTACACACCCTACTCTCATACAACCCTCCATGTTCGTACGAAGGTATTTCAAGGTCCCATGTGTGATGCTTCATGTGGCATTTCATAGACTCATGCTTCTTCGCATTGGCACGATATAGGTTATTTCCCATTACACAGCCATGCTAATGTGGGCCCCTCAGTGGATCACTCCACAACACTACCTCATCATGGAATGTCTGATGCCTTCCCCTCCCTATGTGTTGGTAGGTATCTGTTATGTATGTCCTTGGGGTGCGGAGTGAACCCACGTTTTCCGAAATTCTAGATGATAAACTACCAAGAACCATCATCCCCATCAAATTATGTTAAGCTCTGGCCTCACCATGGGAAATATTCATGGTTTGCCTTACCTCAGACATTCTACCCACCTACTCATGTCCATGAGAGTGAGATCCTCCTCACCTAGAATGAGTTCCTCTTTATAGGAGAAATATATGACTATGGGGAAAGGAAACCATCTTGGTGTTATCCCTTTGCCTTTCCTATGGGAGGTTGCATCCATGATCCTCCTCCCTTTATGGGTGCTATTGACTAGAGGATAGATGGGAACCGGTACCTTCTTTACCCCATCCATATACCTTTGTGATTTTTTTTCCATTGAGATTCCAACCTAGAATAGGTCCCAATATCCATATCCCTGGGCTGCTAACCATGCATAAGCCCATGCTTCCTCTATGGGCTGCTAACAACATGTAAGCCCAACCCCACTTCCTGTATACACATCTTTTTCCATGTGATTATTAGGTCTTTGATGCCTCTTGTCTCCCACACTGAGCATGACTCATGTGGGATTAGAGTAAGAATTAACCACATCATTCTTACTGGACTGCCTTAAAGTGTAATCCCCAAACCATTCCAAACTATGTGTACTTTGATCCTTGTCTCATAGGCAAGGTACGTAGGAAGTCTCCCTATAGTTCAATCTCAACACCCACTAGTCTTGACCCCTTCACATTAGTGAAATTCGTCCTACATGACGTGAAACTATATCCTACATTCCAAAATACGTGGACTTTTATCCTTATCTCCTAGGAAAGGTACGTAGGAAGCCTCCCTGAGGTTCAATCCCATCACTTAATTGTCATGACCCTTTCACATCAGTTCACCTTCATCCCACAAGACTTTATACCACATCCCCCATTCTGATCTACATGGATTCTGATCCTTACCATCATCATAAAAGGTACGTTGGAAGCCTCCTCGAGGATCAAGACCAACATTGTCACACCCCGACCATTTTACTTTTATTTTATTAATTCATGGCCTCGAGTTATCGCGATATAGTCTGGGCTGGGTCCCAGGTTAAAATCATCAACTTTTAATATTTTTTCTTCGTTACGGACCCGTGTGCGGTCACCACGTGGTTGGTGGTACCCACACAATCGGCCCTAGTGCCATGAAATTGCTCAATATTACAATTATTGTTATTATATTTTTTTTATTATTTTGTCATTATTATTATTATTATTATCATTATTCAATATATTATTATTTCTTTTATCATGGTGTTATTATTATTTTATTATTATTATTGTTTTTTATATTATTTTAATTTTAATGGTTATTCTTTAAATTATTATTATTATTGATATTATTATTATTAAATTTACTATCATTACTATTTATATTATAATTCATTGTATTATAATAATTGTTATTATTGTCATGATATTATTAATGTGCGAATGAAAAAAAAAACCCAAACCCTATTCTACCCGGTGCACCACCCCTTTCTCCAATTTTTCTACACAGTGACACCATTACCCTCCATGTAGACCATGCCTAGGTTATCCTCCTCTGGCCTCCCATCTACCTCCTACCTCCGCACCCCAGCCGTGCTCTGCCTTTCGCCTCATGACTCTTCCTCCACCTGACCTCTCCCCTCTCGCTACCATCCCTGGTCTCTCCTCCTACAGCCGCCCCACTCTCGGCCTACCAGCACACCCGGACTCACCCTCAATATTTCCTCGCACCCTGTGCTCCAGCTGACAGACGACCTTCCTCACCTGGACCTCCTATGCACCCAACCTAGCCCTTCAACCCCTTCATTGCACCTCCGGCCGCCTGACCTGCCGACCAGTGACAAACCTGATGTCCCGGTCATCACCCTTTAACTTTACGGCTCCTTCTCCCTCTCTCCAGGATAGCAACCCTCATTTAATTCAGACATCTCTGACCTGTGGCCCCCATTCCCTCGTGACACACCCACTGTCCAGATCACATTTTCCCTCCAGCAACATTAACCTTTTTTCTAATAAGGGATTGTTTTTTGGAGTTCTACTTTTTTAGGATTTGTTATTTCAGGTTAAATCAAAAAAAATTTAGAGTGTTCGATTTGGTTGTGTTAGGTTGGATCTGGCTTCCCATAGGTGCAGTTACGGTGCGAAGATGGTTTCACACCAGCTTTAGGAGGTCCATCCATGTTTTAGGTAGTATGCCTTTAGGATTTCCTATAAGTATTCAAAAATGTTGATTGATTGTATTTTGAGTTCTTAAATATTAATTAATTATTTTAGTATGTGATGCAATTAAATTAGTTTGTGTAAATTTAGTTTTTAAAATAATTTAGTTCTGTTTGATGTTTTGTACCCTGTTTAGGTGAATTGGTGTAGTGTGAACAACATTTTTTTGAACATGTGGTTTGTGTTTAATGGGTATTTGTGAGAAAAACCATAATTTGTTTTGTTGGCCCTTTCTCGCAGTTTGACATTTTTGGAATCAATTAACTGGTAATGAAGTTGTTTAAATGAGTTTTCAAACATCAATTTTTTTATCACCATTAATAAGTCGAACATGTCTCTTATATTTTTAGAACCTGTAAAAAATGGGTTTTTAAATGTTTCTTGGTTTTTACCTCTATAAGGTTAAGTTTAAGATGTTCGATAAAATGTTTTGTTTGAAATTATGGTTTTTTATGTGTTTGTAACCACTATTTTGGTTTTACATATATAAGATTGCAGTAATCAAATGCTCCTTGAACTATAAAAATATGATTTTTTATTAAAATGTTAATGGGTATTTCAAAATATTATCTTATAAATTTTTTAAATTTTTTTATTTAATTATATAAGTGGAACGTGCTTTGTTTTGTTAAATAGTGGTTGTGCATTTAATCAAAATATGGGGGTTTGAGTTGGTATTTTTGATGTGTGTAAAGACACAATATACCTCTCAAAAATGTTTTTTAATTTTTTAATATATATTTTAAATAATGTGAATGCTGTGAGTATGTTTTTAAAAACACATTGAGTAGCACATGCCTTTATGTGCAGATCTCAGTGTATCGTGCGTTTTGTCAGGTTATGCACTATAGGAGTTTTCTTGATATGGACCATTAGAATTTTCAAAATTATCAGTGAATTATTACGATGTGTTGGGGGTTTTGTAAACAGATTACAAATCTCAAATTGGTCTTTTAATTCTTAAAAATGTATTTTTGACTTGTGGGTATTTTTATTATGTTTTATAATTTGTTATTTTAACTGTGTAAGTGGTGTGAATTCTGATTTGGTGTGTTGTGAGTGCACGTTTAATTATAAAGAGGGGTTTTGAATAGGTTTTTAGTGTCTAAAGCTATGGGTTTCTCTTTGAAAATTGTTTTATAAATTTTAACGCGGTTTAGAAAATAATGTAGATGTTGCGAGTTTTGTTTTGAAAGCATGTCAAGGAGGTGTTTTCGTTGTTTGTTCACTTAAATTGTTTTGAGTCTGTCTTTATGTGTTATAGTTGTATGGCTATTGCAGCATGTTAGTGAGGAAGACCTACGACACTGCGGTCATCAGCTTGCACGTGTTTGTGCATCTGGGTGAGGCGTGTCATGCCATTGTGTTTGTACAATGAGCCAAGGTAGGTCCCCCACTACAGTGACCTTTATATTCGGAATTTATTAATATCATGATATTTTAATAATTTTAATAAATGAGAAACAATATAAGATAATTAATTTTTAAATGATTATTTGGTGTTAAAATAGCCATTTATTTTATACACAACACCTGAAATTTGTTCATGATGAACAGATACCCAGTAGTGAAGGAAATCCCATTTGGCCTTCAAATATAATTAAGGGAATTTCAAATTTAATTTTGGTTTATTGATAAATAATTTCTTCTGAAGCGTGAACTAGTGTTTTGGTTCTCTTGAAAAATGAGGATTTTCATTAAAATTGGTGAAGGCATGTTTGGTACTTTAATAAAATAACTTATTTTCGAAAACTCTCTTCGGGGTGACTCAGGGGTGATCTTTGATGTACGTTGACTGCATGAGTTGTGTGTGATGTTTGAGATACTTTATTGAATTTGTTTACTCTCCCCTTGCCTGTTTATTATACGTGTTGACATGGGAACCTGGCCTAGTAAGTGAATCTTCTGAGATCCATTGCTGCACTAGTTTAGATTACGCACTGGCTAGTGGCCCTTAGTACGAATTATACTCTTCTAGGGGATTGGGCCCCTCAGTTAGGCCATGTAGGGAAACAACAGGTGTTAGGGAATTATTATGTCATCATTAGTAGTCATGCATTCCTGAGTAGTCAGATGTATAGTACATTCTAGATTTTTCACGAGATCCTATGTTCGACCCAGGTTTTCATTAGTGTTTATTTTTATGTTGTGGATGATTGAGAGGTCTAGTTCAGTTGCTGGCCCTTGTGGGGCAATTCTTTTCCATTGCCCTTATTTCGTGTTGTCTGTGGTTTTTCCCTTTGACTAACAACTAAAATTTGGATTTCTAAATTGTTCACGAAAATTATTTAAGATTCAATTATCATGTTCCTTTCAATCATTAAATATTTTTTTAAATTAAAAGGGAAATGGACTGTTACTTCTCTTAGAAATGGAAGTGTGTGTGGTACCCATATTTTGTATTATTTTGTTCAAACATGGAATTAGTAAATGTCTTTATTTAAAGGTAGTGCATTGGGAATAGTTTGTTGGGCACACCTACTGAGTTTAAATACTCACGCCTATAGTGTTTTCCTATTTTTATTTTTGTTGCATGTTTGACTTGATCTTACTCGTTGTGGGCAAGAGTGGGTTGTGGACTGGTGAGCGACTCTCGGAGTCATGAGGAGTTTTGGTCCTGGTTAGGTGAGTTTGTAGTTGTTGGTAGTTCTTTATTTTTTTCATTTACTTTCCTTGTGTTATTTTAATTTTTCAGCTTCATTATTTGTCTTTACGGTCCAAATAATTCTCAACGATTAAATTTTGATGCTCGGTACCAGTTTCTAGCTCGTGGTGATCAGGAACACCCCTCAGGCCATGTCGCAGACTGGCTTGAGTGACTGGTTCATGGTCGACCTGAGTTGGTTCATAACAAAATGGTTTCAAAGGAGGGCCATTTTTATTTGGGGTGTCCGGTTGGTGTACATTAGGACTGTTAGGACTTGAGAGGTAGGTACGGGAAGGACTTCATGAACCCTTGCCCGTTCTGAACCTCGAGTCGCTAGGGGAGTCTGGGAATTGAGTCCTTGTCTCTTTCTAATTTGTTTTGGATTGAGGGATGACAACATAGGCAATCCGATGTTACATCATACCTCACATGGAGTAGTGACCCAAATGGAATCTGATTTCACGGTTGAGCTTCTCCTAGTCATTTACACTTTCTTGGGGTGTGGCTCACTACATTTTCACCATTTTAAATGTATCTTTGTTCCTTGTCCCGATGGTTTGTTGTAAGTTGGGTTTTGTTTTGGTTTTGATTGATGTAAGCATGTTTTGAAAATTAAAATGGTAAATGATATTTAGAAAATTTAATATTGATTTTAAAGTGGTTTAGGTGTTCAGAAACTGGAATTCAAAGATGGGGATTTTGAAATCTAAATTAGAAATATGAGTTTTGTGTTGTGTTTGTATTTGTTTGGTTTTTTGGACTGACTTTTTTTGGATGAAAACGCTTTCATTGATGTTTCTTTGGTTTGAAATTGGTTTTGGATTTGTGTTTTATATGCTCTTCAGAAAATTCCACCCAGAAAATCCCCCAATTAATCTGATAAATCATTCCCAGTTTTTGGTCCTTCTAGTACACTGTCCATAATTATCGATGATTGGGGTCTGTTAAAGGTAGTTATGTGGTTTGAAGAGGTCGAGTGTTATTTTAGGATCTTGGTAACTCTTGAAGCTGTAAGAGTGCGTTCCATTTTGGGTCTGTTTGTAGGTCCATCTCTAGATGAATGGGAGCTGGTTTCCCCACCATTGATACAAGTTGGGGTGACATGGGATGTCCTTAAATCCGTCTTCAGTCCGATGGTTTATACTTGAAGAGGTGAATATGATGATAAGGGAAGAGCTAATGCATTTTAAACAAGGCCAACGGACAGTGAAATCATATGCGGCCCATTTCAAGGAACTTGTGTCTTTTTATCCAGAGGCAGCATCACAGGATTTGATGAAGACTTATCTATTCATTGGGGGTATTTTCCCAGAGATCAAGAAGTAGGTCATCATTTCTACAGACCGTCATTGTGAGAAGTTGGTGGATGAGGTGTTCTTAGCTGAACTGGTCTTCGGAGCATAGGTGCTTCGCAATCTAGCATGTCCATTTGCTCGTGAAGGATCCCCATCTGAAGAGAAGGGTGTGCCAGAGGGACATGTTTCTAAAGAGTCATCTATAGTGGTTCTAGATTCTAGTTCATCGGACCGTCTAGTGGTGTGCCACCTATGTGGATGGTTTGGGCATGTGAATATTTCATGTTGCATCCCTCCGAAGACGTTTCTTCGTTGTGCTTGTATGGGTTACTTGGAGAAGTTCTGGAGGAAGTGTCGCCTGAAGATGACGCTGTGACCAGAGAAATTCTAGTTCCTGACTATGAGGTAGAGGATGCTTTAGCCATCATGTCCCCAGCCATAGTTGTTTGAGTGATGCTCGCACATAGTCAGGAGATTCCATGGGTGTGAATACTTGGTTCGGGTTTTGTGTTCTGTGTTGTTAGTGGAACATTTGAAAGTCTTTTCGTCCATTCTATTTCTTCTGTTAATGTTTTGACGTCGATCTAAGTTCATTGCTTCATCATGGATTTATAATAGACATGTTCTGTTATAATCCAACAGTTTTGTTGATTAGATTTTGGTTTTATGAATAGTGTTTTTTTCTTAAAAGTGTGTTTGACCCTTCTATATGTTAATCACGGTTTAGCTATGTTTGTTTGGAGATGTAAGTGGATATGGAAGAATCAATGCTTGTGGTTATACTTGGCTTTATTATATGAGTTTAGTTATTCTTAGGGGTTTTCTCTAGTATTTATGTTTTGGTCTAGGTTGGGAGTTTCATGTTTTATCGTGGGTGTTCTCTTGTGCTATAGAATATAGTTTAGATTGGTTGGTTGTTACTACGTCACCCCCCCTCTTACCAGGGTTTCGTGTTTGGGTGTTAATTATCAATTTTAGTTGGGTTATTGTGGTGGGAAGAACCCTTTCATGTTCTCATATTCTTTTAAATTGTGGTTTCTCGTGGTTTAATTTAGCCATGGGTCCTTGTTCAGTCTATTGTTCTGCTATGTGACTTTCGTGGGGAAGAAAGTGTCTGTAGTGGGGAGAATTATCGCACCCCGGCCATTTTATTTATTTTTATTTTATTAATTCTCAGCCCTAGGAGCTCGTGCCATGGTCTGGGCTGGGTCACAGTTTAAAATAATCATCGTTTAATATGTTTTACTTGGTTTTGAACCTATGCGTGGTCACCTCGTGGTCGGTGGTACCTGCGCAACTGGCCCTAGTGTCATGCAATTGGTCAATATTATTTTAATTATTATTATCATTATTTTCATTATTATTATTTTTATTATCATTATTCAATATATTATTCTTTCTATTATTATGGTGTTTTTTTGTTTTATTATTATTATTATAGTTTATATTATTATCATTATAATGGTTATTCTTTAAATTATTATTATTATTATTATTATTATTAATTTTATTTTCCTTACTATTTATATTATAATTCATTATATTATTATTATTATTATTATTATTATTCTAATAATATTAATATTGTGTGAATGAAAACTAATCCCAAACCCTATTCTACTTGGAACACCCCCCCTTTCCCCCAGTTTCCTACACAGCGCCTCCTTCACCCTCCCTATAGACCTCGCCCATGCGCTCCTCCTCTGGCCTCCCATCATCCTCCTGCCTCAGTACCCATGTCGTGCTTAGCCTCTTGCCTCATGACTCCCCGTCCACTCGACCTTTCCCCCCTCGATACCCTCCATGTCGCCCCTCCTACAACCGCCATACTCCCAACCTACTAGTGCACCCTGCCTAACCCTCGCTGTCGCCTCACACCCAACACTCTAGCCAGCAGCCGACCTTCCTCACCCTAACATCCCCTGCACCCAATGTCTCGCCCAACTCCCTTCGTTCCACCTCCGGCCACCCGACCATCCGACCAGCGACACACCTGAGGTCCTGGTCGGGATCCTTCAACTTTGCTTCCTCTTCTCCCTCTCTCTAGGATAGCGACCTTCGTTTCCTTCTAACAACTCCGACCCACTTCCCCCTTTCCCTTGTGATGCACCCGCTATCTGGGTCACCTTTTCCCTCCGACACTGTTCTCCTTTTTTCCTGTATGGTTTTTTCTATTTTTGGGTTTCTCTTTAGTTAGGAATTTTTATTTTGGGTTAAATCCTGATTTTATAGAGTGTTCTATTTGGTAGCTCTGTGTTGGTTTTGGATTCCCATTGTTGCAGTTGCAGTATGAATCTGGTTTCACATCAGCTTTAGGAGGTCCATCTACATTTGAAGTAGGATATCTTTGTTCATTCCTCTAAGTATTGAAATTTTTTGATTAATTGTCTTTTATGTTCATAAAAATTCATTAATTATTTTAGTATGTGATGAAATTCAATTAGTTTTTCTAAACTTAGTTTATAAAATAATTTAGTTCTATTTGATGTGTTGTGCCCTGTTTAGGTGAATTGGCATAGTGTGCACAACATTTTTGTTTGAACATGTGGTCTGTGTATGATGAGTATTTGCGAGCAAAGGATTAATTAGTTCTGTTGGCCCTTGCTCATAGTTTGAAATTTTTGGAATCAATTAACTGGTACTGAAGTTGTCTAAATGAGTTATCAAACATCAATCATTGTTTTTTAACACCCATAATTAGTCAAACATGGATCTTATATTTCGAGAATTTTTAAAAAAAATGTGTATTTAAAAGGTTCTTTGTTTCTTCCTCTGTAAGGTTAGGATTAAGATGTTTGATAAAATGTTTTTTTTAAATTAGGGTTTGTTCGGTGTTTTTAAGCAGTGTTTTGGTTTTACATATATAAGTTTGCGATAATCCAATGCTCCATGACCTATAAAAATACATTTTCTTTATTTAAATGGTAATGGGTATTTCCTAAAATTTTATTAATAATGGTTTAAATTATTTTTATTGAAATATATAAGTGGCGCGTGTTTTGTTTTGTTAAATAACGGGTTTGCATTTGATCAAAAGATGGGGTTTTGAGTTAGTTTTTTTGGTGTGTTTGAATCTGCAATATACCTCTCAAAAATAGTTTTTTAATTTTTTTTAATAATTTTTTAAATGATGTGAATGTTGTGAGTCTGGTTTTAAAAATGCATTGAGTAGCGCATGCCTTTAAATGTAGATCTCATCATATCATGTGTTTTGTCATGTTTTTCACTCTAGGAATTTTCATGGAATGGACCATTGGATTTTTAAAATTATCAGTGAATTATTATGATGTGGTGTGGTTTTTGTAAACACGTTGTGAATCTCAAAGTGGTGTTTTCAGTCTTCAATATGAATTTTTGACATTTGGGTATTTTTATTAAGTTGTGTTATTTGTTATTTTACCTGTGAAAGTGGTCTACCTTTTGATTTGGTCTATTGAGAGTGCGTGTTTAATTATAAAGAGGGGTTTTAAACAGATTTTGGGTGTCTATATCCTTGGGTTTCTCTTTAGAAATTGTTTTGTAAATTTTAAATTGGATTAGTAAATAATATAGATGGTGTGAGTTTTGTTTTGAAAGAATGTAGAGGTTGTGTTTGCACCGATTGTTCTTTTTAATTGTTTCAAGTCCATTTTTATGCATTTTAGTTGTGCGGTTGTTGCAGCGTGTCCATGATAAAGACACGCAATACTATGGTCGTCAGCTTGCACGTGTTTGTGCATCTGTGTGAGGCGTGGCATGCCCTTGCATTTGGGCAGCGAGCCGAGGTAGGTCCTCCACTGCACTCACCATTAAATTCAGAATTTATTAATTTCTTGATATTTTATTGATTTTAATAAATGATAAACAATATAAGATAAATAATTTTTAAATTATTATTTGTTATAAAAATAGCGGTTCATTTTATACACGACACTTGAAATATTTTCTTAATGAATGGACAGATAGTAGTGAAAGAATGCCAATTTGGCTTTCATACATAATTCACAGAATGTCAAATGTAGTTCTGGTTTATTGATAAATGATTTCATTTGAAGCGTTAACAAGTGTTTTGGTTCCCTTGAGAAATGAGGATTCACTTTAAAATTAGTTAAGGCACATATGGAATATTAAAACAATAAATTATTTTGGAAAACTCTCTTCGGGGTGACTCAAGGGTGATCTTTGGTGTACGTTGACTACATGAGTTCTGTGTGATGTTTTTGCGACATGATTGAAATTGTTGACTCACCCCCTTTCCTTTTTATTATACGTGTTGACATAGGAACCTTGCATAGTAAGTGAATATTCTGAGAATGATTGTTGCATTAGTTTAGATTACGCAGTGGATAGTGGCCCTTAGTACGGATTATACTCTTCTAGGGGATTGGTCCCCTCTATTAGGCCATGTAGGTAAACACTGGGTGTTAGGGTGTTTTGAAATCATCAAGAGTAGGCATGCCATCAGGATGAGTCACATGTATGGTACGTTCTGGATTGTTCACAAGCTCCTAGGTTAAACCCATGTTTTTTTAGTGTCTATTTTTATGTGGTGTACGATTGAGAGGTATAGTTTGTTTGTTGGCCCCTCTGTTCCACTTCTTTTACACTACCCGTAGAGTATGTTGTGTGTTGTGAGTGATTTTTCCTTTTTTCTAACAACTAAAATTTAGATTTCAAAATTATTCACAAACTTTATTTAAGATGCAATGCACCTGCTCCTTTCAAACATTAAACTTGTTTCAAATTTAAAGGAAAATAGACTGTTACTTGTCTTAGAAATGGAAGTGTATGTGAGGTAACCCATATTTTTTATAATTTAGTTCAAACCTAGAATTTTCAAATTTCATTATTTAAAGGTATTGCATAGGGAATAGTTTATTGGGCATGCCTACTAAGTTTTAATACTCACACCTACAGTGTTTTCAAGTTTTTAGTTTTGTTGCAGGTTTGACTTGAGCTTTCTCACAGTTTGTGAGAGTTGGTTGTGGACTGGTGAGCGACTCTTGGAGTCGTGAGGAGTTTTGGTCGTGGTCAGGTTAGATTCATATTGTTGGTTGTTCTTTTTTTTTCAAGTCATTTATTTTCCCTGGGTAATTTTACTATTTTCACTTCTTTATATGTCTTTATAGGAAAAATAGTTCCCAGTGATTAAATATTTGTGCCCAACACTAGTTTCCAGCTCGTGGGGATCGAGAATGCCCCTTAGGCCATGTCGCAGACTGTCTTGAGTGACCGGTTCTGGGCCGACCCGAGATGGTTCGTGACAAACACCCATTGGTACCGACCACTTCACGTCGATTAACCCTAGTCCTGCGCGTTATTAAACTGTACTCCCCCTTTTGTTCGGCATGATGTTAAACTGTACCCATTTGAACTAAATTTCCTTTGATCCTTGTATCCCAGATAGGGTACGTAAGAAGCCTCCCTGAGGTCCAATCCCAATAGATGGTAATCCATTGTGAACCCCAACATGTGGTAATCCATTGGAACCCCAATCAGAAAAATATCGTTGTAAACCCCAATCAGTGGTAATTCTTGTGTAGCCCAATTAGTGGTAGGACATTTTCAACCCCAACCAACGATAATCCATTTTATCCCCATCCAATAGTATGTCACTGTAGTCCACAATCAACAATAATCCATTGTAGTCTCATTCGCTAGGACCCACATCTTTGGTCCTCTCCTATGGTATCAGACCATCCCAGGCTGCTAACCACGCGTAAGCCCCATTCTATCATCGGGTCATTGTCCTATTCATACATTCCAATTCTATACCCCCATCCATAAATACGCGGACTTTGATTCCCTGTCATAGAGATACATAGGAAGCCTCTATGCAGTTCAATCCCATCACTCATGTCTCATCATGGTCTCTCCCCCAAGCCAAGGTGTTTCGGGAAGGCCATGCCCAATCCCCAAGGGTCAACTTCCTCTAGACTCAATCCATGTATCCATTCTCACATGTCACCTCCTCATGTGTCCCATTTCCCCACCGAACTATATGGACTTTGATTCCCTGCCACAGGGATAGAAAAGAGGTCTCTTCTAGGCTCAATCCTAGCATCACTAACATACTCACATGAGTTCCATCTCATTCTCCATCCACTCTCAATGATCCATATCCATCCTGATTTCTAATTGGGCTGCCACATCTTGAGGAGATAATTTCAACCACTTTTTCACTACTCCTAGCAGTAATTGAGTAACTAACCACACATTATCCCCAACATCAATGTTCCCACCTTCGGGTGCACCCATATGACCCACTCTTGTCAATGTTCCGATCAGATTAATCTATATCCTCTAGATGTTAAACTCGTGAAATACCATGTGTTAAAAATGGGAAGTAGAGTAAAACCTCAGAGACATTCCTATGGCATATAATTCCCCACACTCGACGTTGGATTCCTTGGTTTTTCATTCCTCGAGATGCCCTATCCGAATTGGATGAAACCCAGATGCCTCAATGTTCTAGCATCCAGACACAAAAGTGATGTCCAACAGGACTACTCCTTCTACCGAATGTTACTGCCCTAACTACACCCATTGGTATATCTTGAGAGAGAAGTGTAATTAACCGACATCCATGAATACATGGAATTTGGAAGAGTTTAATGAACAATGTGTTATGTCTATGAGGGAGCCCCAGACTAGGCAATGAGTTCATAGGAGGAATCCATGTAAGGAAAAACTGACATCCCATTATCACATTTCAATCAAGTATAAAATTTCTCAGACTAAGTGATAGTGGCTACCTACCTTTGGAGAGTAGGAATGTAGGGAAAAAATAGTGTATCCTCCAAAAGGACAGATATGCGCCCTGGAAAAGCATCTGAAATAGATATGGTGGACCATAACTGAATTTATTCTCCTCAATATAAAGACTAGTAGAATTTGAGACATTAGTGGATTAGTGTTCCACTGGATCCAATTCTATGGTTCCAGATCCCACCATTAAAATAGTGTCCCTGGAGTGAAACTCACCAGAGATTTGGGAAGATGAACGTTGGACATCCCAGTCTACAACATTGCTAGCGTAGTTCCTTATTAACAAACATGGAATATGGAATGGCGATGAGGAAATTGACATCACTTTCGTTCATTTAATACTAATGGTTTAATCACCATGATTTTTAGGATGCAAGTTTTCATGATAGGAAACCAATCACCACTCACCCATCATCATAGGGTCCGGGGAAATTTCAATGCTGAAATCCCGAGAAAACTCATTGCCTATATGATGGACTCTTCATCCATAGTTGTTGGGAACCCATTCACAATATCCCCATCAGAATTTTTTTATATATGGTGGATTACTGAACTCATTTTATGATGAAAGGAGGATGAGATTATTCCATAATTGGATAGGGAACGATGTGACTTAGAGGCTTCTATGCCTCAGTGTCACCCCCACCCAACTAAGGACCGCATAGGGAGTTGTTGATCCGCACTCCGACCTAAATCGTTTTGGGATCCTCTCCCCATAATGCTTTGATGACATCTTCCCCTATGCCAATGTGGTGTGGGATTCCCGGACTAGTATATTTGTAGTCCCATATTAGAGGCCACCAAGGAGGGATCCCACCAGGTCGTGTCAGCGCTGCCACCCGGTCCCACAGGCTAAGGGGTAGGTGAGTTATGAACATGCACCACCAGCCCCAGTCTAGTAAACCCAATTCCAACGTCGAGAGAATGTGATGGAGGAATCCCTACTAAGGGGTGTAAACATCAATAGCTAGAGTGGAACGTGTTACTGCTGGCACATACAATTAGTCCCTGGTTTATGCTGAAAAGGGGCACTAATACACCCAATCTAGATCGAGGCCCTAACCACCTGTTGGAAGGCCTAGTCTACTATCTTGGTCGCCGACACAGGTGGTTTCTGTCACAGGATGACCTGTGACAATGACATATATTATGGAGGTCCTCCCCATGTCACCACCAATGAGAGCATAGGTCTGTACCTCTCCTATGATAGGAATAGTGGTCCTCCCCATGCCACCATCCATCTGAGTGATGGTCCTCCCCACTGCATTGATACCTAGTATGGAAGCCTCTTCCACACCCATGAACACATGTATGGAGTCATTCCTCCTGCCAGAGGTCACTCATGTAATGATGCTACCTGTCTGGTCAACCATCAGCGTGGGGGTCACCCCCATGTCCTTACAACATCTATTTAAGGTCCTCCTCATCCTAGAAATTAGAGAATAGGATGTCCTCTTCACATTTTGTCACCCAACATGGAGGTTCTACCAATGATCAACTCGACCAGTACAAGGACCTTCCTTGTACTGATGATGCAAAGGAAATAAGCATGGGGGCCCTTCCCATTCTCTTACCAGCATCAACAGAGGTCGTACCCACTCCAACACTATCTGTAGAGACTCCCTTCAACCATCAACTAGTGGAAATGGATGACCTCCCCATCTTCCCTTGGTAATTTTTCCTGGTTCTCCTCACATCGTTGCTCACCTAGGTGGGAGTGAATTACACCCCAGAATCAATTCCTCTAAAGGTCCACTTCAAGAAAAAAATATACCATGTCCTGAAGAACCACTCCAGGGCATGAGGGTGGGTCGATGATGCCATAAGTAGAATATTAGGATGTTTCAAAGCCTGATTAATCCCGTCTTCTTCTTATATTCTGAGGAATAATGAGATTCTACAAGGGAACCCTCACATCGATCCATTGTGTCGAGGTCTGAGGTAAGAAATGAGGCCTATTTTTCTCATCCATCCAGAATGTTAGCCCCACCCGATTCCCACCTCCCACCACAAATACATCTACGAGGAGGAATATTTGGGCCCTTTTGAGGTCCTGGCCATGAAATACTCCATATCATCAATAAGGTCATTATCTACCTCATCTAGAGATCACAAAGATTTATTCTAGGTACTAGTAGAGGATGAACTTCACCCTCACCCACCATCAATAACCATATCACCGATTTAGAAGGTTGTGGTAACCAGCACACCTTTCTAGTATGAGGTGGCTAAATCATTGCATTCATTACAGTACATCCCAAGATGCGGTGTCTTTTAAGCCCATTATCTGTATTCTCCATCGACCAGTCTACAGTCTTAGCCATCTGCTTTAGTGAAATTATTGGTCTCGAAGACACCACTAGTTAATGAGTCGGGAAACAATAGGTTGTTTCCTACGTCTGATCTGAGGAGATTTTGGGAAATCCTTGTAGCGGATCATTTCCAATAGATGTTCTGGAAAATCTCAACCATGAACATCCATGAGCCGTAATTTCTTATCCAAGAGTAAGTCACATGTTTTCATCATAACCACTATGTGATACACTTTTGTTTCCATTATCGGTGAGTCGAATTCCCTAAGAGTTGGGCACACTTAGAATATATTGACCATCATTGTCGTATGTTCACCTTGGCTGCGCTCCCTGTGGCCCAGCACCCTGAGTCACCTGGTCGCCCCCAGACCGTCTAGTAATAATTTATTTAGAGCGTTAAATTACTCTACAATATTTTAAAAGTGACTACCCATGACATTCACATCGATGGTTGAGGGAAGTATTCTTCCGTCCATTTTAGTTTTTTCCAGAGCCTACCAGACTTTCGAGAAAATATTGAGGATATTCCCCGAGGTAGAGTCGTCTTTAACATGGTCGACCTATCAGAGGAAGATAATGAAACATAACACCTTGGGGAGAACATACCTCAAGGAGTTGTGTCACACCTATTATATACAATAGGAAGAGTTAATATTCAGCATAGAAATCTACTAGTTCATTATATTCACACTAAGCCATTAGTCCTTAGTCGAAATGCCAACAAGGGAAAAGTGAATCTTGGGGCCATCAAACACTCGGACCCATCTAGATTAGTTCAAAATGGTTATGATCTCAAAAAATATTCCTTGTAACAACATCTTGTGGGGCACAAGAAGATGTTTATTGACCTCTTTTTTGAATGTGAAGTAGAGCGCCAACCAATCTATGGTGATCCATGGCTGGGGAAATAGGGGCGGGTACAACTTTCCCCCAGCGAGTTGCCTCGAGGTGACCCCCGACCATCCTACCCACATAGACAAGATATAAGTCCAAGAATATGGAAAGAGGTCATGATATGTATCACCTAATATTCCTAAATAATGCGATAAACTTAGGGACCTGGCTCAGGCTCCCCAAGATTCTCCACAGGTTTCTCCCACAACTGTCTTGTAGGTCATTCCACCTAACACTCCATGAGTCTTTGGGACTACTTATCATGTTGAAGAACCCTCTAATTCACTTGTGGTTAGTGAACCTTATCATGATAGGAATCCCCTTCCATATGATTCAATGTTTGTTCTCATTTCTCACCTCAAGGAGTCGGAAACTCAACAGGTGTAAATACCACCTGATGGAAGCCATATTTGGAATGGGTGGATCATATTACCAAAACCCTGAGTTTAGGAAACCCCACTTTATCCCCCTTTAATGGAATGGGTGACCCAGTAAAACATTAGGCCCATTTTATGTCAAGATGAAGACCTATAATGGGAACTCTAGCGAAGCAAGAGGCTGCCAAACTCTGGTTTTTGATATAGACATTGGTAGGGCCTACTTTTTCTGGTATAGAAAGCTTCCCATTAGGATGGTTACCAACTAGGAAGATCTCTATTGATTGATTCATTTCCATTTTAGCTCTACCACCCAATATACGAGTATTTTATACCTTTTTAATTGAATGTAGTGGCCTTACGAGCATGTCGTATACTTTTTCCCTAATGGAAAGGCCTCGCCTTCTACTTAGATATGTTGTTGACTTAGGAACAACTACGGAAATTGATTGTGGGAATGTAAAAACTAAATTGGTCCCCTATATCATTACAAAAAATTACCCTAGGGGATTCTATGATTAAGTTGATAAGGGAAAATGTCTATTGGAAGCCTTGCAGCAGGCCATGAATGCACGTCTTTTGCCTCTTATTATTCCCGCGTAAAGGGCTGCTAAGACCGAGCCAGACGGTGTGGCCCAAATAGAGGCCCCCAAACAATAGAGTTATTACTTGTCGAACCACCTCCACATCCTCATAAGAGTCTCCCACTATAGGCATAACCTCAAAAATCATATCTCCCACCTCATAATCTAAAGGCACCTACATGTAATGCACAAACACAACCTAGGAGAGATAACATAGTTCTACCTCCTCGATGGGATCCTTTAGCCCCTCGTTAGGGCAGGGCTCCCAGAGTCCCATTCTCAGATCGTAGAAACTGGAACTATGAATTCAATGAGGCTCATATCCCCGATTATTTCCAATGTTCTATGGAACATGTAAATGAATGGTTACCCGAATTGAGGAATTTTGAAGTGGTGAATCTCTCTGATCGCCCCAATCATTTCCCCCATCACTAGATATTGGGGCACACCCTCAAATAGTGAAAGTTGTTTAATGACGGGCTACAAGATTAGGTTGATAACAACATATTTAGGTAAGTCTCAACAACATAATAGGTGGCATGTGTATTCGTGATGCCAGACAGTGGCAATGACAGTGAGGGTGAGTGGCATTAGGTTCCATGCTGCAAGTCCCAAAAACATGATGACTGAATGGATCATAAGGTAGTAGCTTATGTCCTTGTTATTATCTGTGAACATCTGAATTGATTAGAGCATTAAGAATCCACTACATCACCCACAACTAATAGTTCTGTGTTAAGTAGTTAGCCTTCCTCTTCCCATAAGAGAAAGCATAAACAATTCAAGGTAAAACAAATTCCCCCATCGATGACTTCGTCATCCCGTACTCTTAGTGAATTTATGCTCCCAAAGATAGTGATTACCCCCAGAATCCATACATTGGTGCAGTATTCATAATTTGATGATAAAGGGTATGATTTGGTTAATACTGTTGTGATTTTAACCCCTACATGATCCCCCATGACATGGATTTCCATGTGGGACCTCCCAACAACGCCTTCATTCGCCAATGTCGATAGAGTCATGGCTATATTGGTCATCAGAGTGCCTCGGTCTGTACTTCTAGCTAGAATTTTCATGACACTAAAACAAGAGAACATGGCCATCATAGATCTCAGCATGTGTGGCCTCCTCATATTCTATCATCAAATCCTCCTTATCCACTTTTAGTGTTCCTTGATCAGGTTGAGCTTCCACGATCGTGGTACGATCAGCCACGTTGTGTGGTGGATTCGTCTCAATTGTCTGTTCCTCATATGGTGGTTTCTCCACAAACATTGACTAGCAAGAAGCGGGACATTCCTATCACCAATCAGCCACCGGTTTTGTAGGAAGGTCATGTCATACCCCATGACATATAATGACTTCTTATAAGCAGTAGTCCACACATGGAAAGGAAGTATGATATCCTTAAGAATCTCTCCATTATTCCTGTGAGACTATCTATCCTCGAGGCTCTCTGAAAATTAGTGTACATTCTAGAAGCCCTCACCGTGGATTTAGGAAGCCCCCTCCAGTTTGAGATGGAGATAGCAGCTACATAAGCCTTCCATGATAAGGTAGCTGAGCATGCAGAATTCCAAGACATTACTTATTTCTTTGGGGAAGGTGAAGTCTCTCCTATATAGTGGTACATCCAAATTTTGTACATCACCTTCAACTTTAATGGCACGGAGGTTCATCACTATCTTGTCGACATTGGCTCTGGGATCAACCAAATCCTGACCATAACACTCCAAAAATTGGGACTGTTTGAGGGTGATTTGAGTCCCTCCAACCTAAAAATTAAAGGATATGATTGCATGGAATAGGCACAGGTTGGAAATATCCTTCTAATGTACCAATATCGTGGCCTGGTATCTAGAACTGATTTTGTGGTTGTCTCTCATGACACAGCCAATAATGTGTCTATAGGTTGGCCAAGGCTTCACCTATGTGTGGTGGTCCCTTTATTGTATCACCAGTTCCTTATATAATCCTTTATTTATTGAGTGGGTGTAATACAAGGTGAAGTTTCTCCATTTTCCTCTTGTGATGATTGATACATGAATTCCAACTATTATTTGAGAAAGACAAACAGATTCAGTCTAATGAGTTTGAACACGCTACAGTTGTGACCAACCCGTGGAATGACCTAGATGATGCCTATATATTTCTGATCCAATGATGAGAGGATATGAACCTAGACCTGGGATAGTGCATTGTTGTTTATGGAATGATGGTGAAGCATATTATTAAGTCTAAGGGAAGCAAGAGGATCACCTCTTATTCCTACACAAATCAAGCTCGGGTGGTCCCAGAGACCCCTACTCCCACAAGGTATCTGGATGCCTTCCCCATGGAAACATCAATACACCATACATACCTATTCCACTGGTCTGGGATAAACCTACTCAGTCTGGTGTGCCACTATTTCCTTGATATCATCAAGTGTGGCCCCTTGGGCCAAAGACAACATTGCATTAGGTTGATAGCTTTCTACACTATTGTTTCAGGAGCACAATAGCCCCCTTAGGGTGGTGTCCACCACCGTACAGGCCAACACCTGCTACCCATCAGGATCTATTGACTCAAATGAATTTCCTCCCACCAAGGATCCATCCTCTATAAGTGATGAATATGATTTGAATGATTTACCTCCTACATTATAAGTGGGTGTCTCCACCACAGTCGATGAATTGTTACAGGTGAACCTCAGTAGCAAGAAGAATCTGAAACTGAAAATGATCGTTGTCTCTATGCCTATCGAAGAAAAACAATGATATGAGGACTTATTGAAGAAACATTGGGATGTGTTTTCCTAGAATTGTGATGAAATTTCAGGACTAGATCGTCAGGTCATTGTCTACTGCCTAGGTCTTCTAGTAAATCATTATGGGTTCATAAAACCTCCCAGAAAGATGCATCCTTCTCATGGTGTAATGGTTGATGATGAGTTTGATAAGATAATCTGAGCCAACATCATTAAGAAAGTCAAATATCCCACATCATTAGTTAATATTGTTCCAGTCAAGATAATAAAACAGATAGATTAATGTTTTCATCGACATTCCGGATCTCGACTGTCACTATATGAAGGATGATTTCCCCATCCTGTTACAGAACTATTGATTGATGCTACCACTCTGTTTTAGGCATTCTTATTCCAGGATGGCTATTCTAGGTATAACGAAATTCGAATGGCCCCTAAGGATGAAGATTCTATAGCCTTCAGGGCACCACAAGGTTCTTTTTTAATATCTTTAAATGCCCTTCGGTGTAAAGAATTTAGGTTGAAAAAATCATCATTCCATGCATCGCATATTTATCCCAATCTTTAGGACATAGGTGGAGTGTTACATGGATGATCTGGTTGTCAAAACACATCAGGGTTAGGACCATCTCAAATACATTGAGAAGGTTCCCACCTTCATCCGCTCTCGCCATATAAATATGAACCCATTGAAGTGTTCTTTTTCGAGGACAACCCAGAAATAGTCTCTACTTCGTTATCAGATATAGATGCATCAAGATCAATCCAGGTAATATTAAATAAATCAGTCATATTTCTGCTCGGATTAACATTTGGGAGCTGTGAGGCTTTCAAGGATACTTGTATTACTAACGTCGATTCATCGTGAATTTGGTCAGACATTGTAATCCCTTTTCTTGTATTATGAAGAAAGGTGTTGTCTATTAGTGGGATAAGGAGTGTTAGACTTATTTTGAGGAAATCATGCTCTTCCTATTATAGCCTCTAGTCCAGATGCCACCCGTATTCAGAAAACTGTTAGTCCTTTATGTGACCGCCCTAGAACGTTCACTTATCACCATTATCACCAATAAGATCAATGAGGTAATGGAGAAAAATTCCCACTACATCATCCTCATGATCAATAATACAGAGACCATATACTTCTTTAATTGAGAAATTCATCCTTGGGTTGGTATTTTCTGTGCCGAAATCATAATGTTACCTGTAGCAAAATGAGATACAACTAGTGTCCCGAGTGGATCTGCTGAAGTACATACTAAACTTCCTCATGTCGACTGGTCATCTCGCTTATTGTGTAGTGATCCTCCTGCAGTTTGGCATCTAATTTTCCCCCAGTAGCCATCAATGGAAATCCTTTGGCAGACTTATTTGCATCCCATCCTGCTCCCACAGACCACTGTCTGGATCATGATTTTCCAGATGAGGAAATCCTATTGGTATCCCAATCCATTATCTGTTGGAAAATGAACATTGATGGAGCTTCCCAAATCTTTACTAGTAGAACACTCACAATCACCAGACTCAACAGAGTGTTCACGGGTATCACATTCATGACCCCAAGTATAGGCCATTCTGCCATATTCATTCTTGATGTCAAAAGGATGTACCAAAAATGTGGCAGTGTACCAGCCTATCATCACTGGCCTCAATCTGGCCTTCGAGATTGATGCTCCCCTTATTCATGTCGATGGGGACTCCTATCTAGGAATCAAGAAGATCCATAGTGACTATGTTTTCAGGAATCTAGAGCTCGTGCCGCTGTTGGAACACACCCTTCAGTTGATGGAAGAGTTCCAGTCTCGGTTAGAAGATAACCATATACCTTGATCCTAGAATGATCGAGAAAATTCCTTGGCCATTCGGGCATCATCTCTTGTAGAGCCGAATTAGTATGATTTTATTATCGACATGGAACACCGAAGAGTCATCGCCCCCATCACTCTAGACAACGATGATAGCCCACATGTATTCCACCTTACCATTGGTGTCTCCATGCCAGGACACCTAGGTCCCCCTATTGAAGTGGTGTAGGTGACTCTTGAATAGAGGAACCCCTTTATAGAGTACCTCCAATACAATAGTCTCCCGGATGATCGAGTTGAGCGTGAGCGAATTCAGCGTCGCACATTGCATTTTACCCTCCATAGTGGTCCCGGTCTTCAGAAGTTCCACTACAAACGTTGGTTTTATGTGGTTCTCCCCTTTTGAATTTAAAGAGATGAAATTTCATAGGTTATACAAGAGGTTAATTCTGGTTCCTATGGGACTCATCAGGCCGGCCCGAAACTATCTCACATGATCTAGAGACTAGGACATTTTTCTCCCTCCATGATCTGTGATTGTATCGATTTTTCCAAGAGGGTCCATGCATTCCAAATCAATGCTAATTTTTTTCATTGGTTTCCAGAGCCTCTCTACACTACCATGTATTATTGTCCCTTTTTGGTTAAGGGGATCGATGTCACAAGACAATATCCATAGCCAATAGCTTTCCAGTTTAGGTTCATCCTGACCGCTATGGATTTTTTCCATGTGGGCAGAGGTAGTTCTGCTCAAGGAGGTCAAATCTAGTTCTATCATTGAATTTTTGTGCTCTAGAATAATTTACCTATTTGGAGACCATCATTCCTTCCTCAATGATAACAACACCAACTTCTAGAAAGCTGGGTTGATGAAATTGTATTCCATGTACAAAATTTGTTCTAACCATACCTCCCACTATCACACATAAAAAATTGGGAAGATCAAGGCGTTCAAAAAGATGCTCTATAACATCCTGCAAAAAATGGATGTTCAGAACACGAAGAGTTTCCCAGAAAAAGTCCCTAAACCCCTCTGGTATTATCAGATGATAAATCCTAATTCTACGCAGGCGACCCCATACTCCATGGTGTATGAAACAGATGCCATCCTTCCCATGGATATTCAGTTTACATCATTACGCATAGTTGCCTATGATCAGAAAACACTAGATAAGGCAGATGAAGTCCATCTGGCTGAACCAGAAGAGCTCAAGGAGAACTGGCTTTGTGTCCTGAACAACTTATAAAGGCATCAAGAACATTATAGCCAGAGATTTCAACCAGAATGTTTTCCTACACTGTTTCATACATGGTGACATTTTTGTTGGATCTAAGAACGTTGATGATACCTAGTAGAAAACCACCCAAACTAGAGCCCAAATGGGAATGACCATACATCTATCAAAACTTTTACCCCAATAGAATATACTCCCTAGATACCATGGAAGAAGAGTGTATAAATCCTCCTTCCAATTCCAGATTCTTCATGTAATACGTTTCCTGAGTAAGGGGTCCCCATAACCATAAAGTGTGACGTCTTTACTACACGATGTAAAATTTTTTGATCCATACAAGCTGAAGGATGAAAAAACCAGCCAAAATTCATCCCACATGACAATAAACTACAACATGGTCCAAGCTCTACTACCATAAACTAAGATCTACTGGTATGCATCGTCTCGCAAGACGTCAAGCTCTACCTTCAAGCACTATGTATGGATTTATTCCCATTCTCATGGTATTTGTAGGAATGCTCAGACTATTTTTCTTAGAGTCCATCCCACAACCACTTCTCTTTGAATAACTCGTTGGTGTAGTTTCCTTGGATAATCCCACATGGTTTATCATAGACTTATCTGGACCCACTCTTGTTGGGGTTATGATAATCGCACCATATTCCCCGCCTTGTTCTTCTATCCTCCAACGTCATCATCGCAAATTGTTAAACTATATGTCCCTTTAAAAACTATGTATGGCTTGATTCCCATACCCATAGGATACATAGGAATTACCATACATTTATTCTATAGACCCATCCCCAATCTCCATGATCTCCCCATGGGTCAAAACCCTTTTTGTGGTGCAGACTTTTGCCTTCATTCATGTCTTGTTAATGACGACATAACTATGATTTACCTCCTTGGTGATCTCTTTATCTTTCGTCCTCCCAACTAACGTTAAACTACATGAGAATATTTATGGTTCATGAATCCCCTTTATTTTTGTCTTTATCATCTTTCACAACCAAATAGACCTCCGAACGACATAGATTCTTGTTGCTGGGGCTCTCCTACCATTTCGGGCCAACGTCCTCAAGGATCTCAAGTGACAAATTGATACCATTCCCTCATTGTGAATATGTTCAGTGGTCAACACTAATTGTTCCCCATTTCAAGTCACAAGGTGTGGATATTGCATTTCATATGCTGTGAACATCTATCCCCAATCATTAGCACCACCCTCGTATTACCCAAATATCAAGTGTAGTGGATCATTTTGTCCTATTATCCATCAAACATCCATCTATCTCAAGAATGAGTGTGGATATGGTCAGGATATACCCTACCTAATCTCTTTACCTCGTAATCATACCCTTATATGATGGGGAGAGCTGGATCATATTCCTCGTTTCCCACACCAATCATTGCTCATGTGGGATTATGAGATTTGGCAAGGTAATACCCACAAAAAGGGTCATGTATCTACGGTCTGAGCCCGTCGAACTTAAAATCAGATTTAACACCATCCACACAACAATATGTGAAAATAAAAGCTATCTAGGATATCCCATCTCATGTACCTTTCCCTTTTTTCTCCCCTGGACCATGTTCTCATTTTGGATTGTGTGGTGTGGTATAGACTCTATGTCCTCTTTCACATCGGGCTATTTTTCTATGCCACACATATCCCCTTGAGATACCCCTCTTATATCATGCATCTTTTTCGCATGAGGTAAAATTGCACCACATCTTCTAGAATTATGTATGGTTTGATTACCATTCCCATTGGATATGTAGGACCATCCGAAAAATTAGTCTTCAAGCCCATCCCTATTTCTTAGAAACTTTCACATCTTCCTAGACACATGTCATGATTTGTTTAAAAGGGGGTATGTGGTGTGTTATGGGATTATGTCCTCATTCTTGTTGGATTTTTAATAGCCACTCAAGGTACCACTACCTCAGGAGTTCAATTTTTCCCATGTTATACACTAACCATTTCGAGTCATCTATTCAGGAATTGGAGCCTCATCCCTTTTTTTAATTTTACCATTGTTCCCAGATGAACTCTGGTTCAGGACTAAGATTTTTGGATTCTACGTAGACATGTTATCACCCATTTTCATGCTTCATGTTCCACTTTATTTAGGCTTTCATTATCTTTCACTTTTGAAATGACCCCCGAATTGCATGGATGCTAGGGCCTAGGGCTCTCATACAATTTCGGGCCATCATCTTTGAGTATCTCGAATGAAAAAATTGAAATAGGTCCACGTTGCAAATATGGTTAGCATTCAATGCTCATTTGTTGTTCCCATTTCCAATGACATGATATGGATGCTGTGTTTTGAACATGATCAATATTTATCCTCTATCTTCTTGTCATTTCATCAAACCCTAAATTTTGGTTGAATGATTCACATATTTTTCCACTCTATCATGTGCAAGAAGAATTTTGATATATTTGGGTTACCCTTTAGTGCACATTTGAGTGTTAGGTGGAAAAAGTCACTGTGAGGTGTCATTTGGGGCTCCATGCAATTTTCCATTTCATGTATTACAAATATTGCAAAGACCTTCTCCACCCTTGTTTTCCACATTGAGCACAGCTCATATGGGCTTACGGATTTGGCCAATGTTTGCACATGTTTGGAAGGGTCTCACTTTTATATGGTCCAAGATCTATGACCTTGAAGTAATATATATCTACACCCTTTCTAAAACACATTAAAAATAGTAACTTCAAGAACTATGTATGGCTTGATTCTAATCTTCATGGGATACGTAGGAATGCCCATGAATCATGTATTTGGGTCCAACTCAGGTTCCACTAATTACATCGTCTATTCCAAATTTTGGCCCTATTTTTCACATGATTAAGTGGTATGTCATGTGTGGGATCATTTCTTTAATCACATCAGATGTGGAATATCTACACCAAATACAACCCTTATTGGATCTAGTATCTTCTGCCTCTTGACACACATGATGTAAAACTGCACTCTTAGAACTACATATGGATTGATTCCCATTATCATGGGATACGTAGGAACACCAAGATGCATCATCCATAGGTCCAGCCCCATATTTTCTGACCTTTTCTATACCATGGACTGAGGATTCATCCCCTAAATTGTGTGTGGTGTGGTGTGGACCTTTTCCTCATTTATGTCTTTATCACGCCATGTACATTCCCACCGATAACATTGTTTCCTCAATATGCTTCCACGTCGTATGAATTTAAACAATGTCTACTAGTCCCACATGACATTAATGTGTTGAATCATTGGTATAGGACTTTGAAATGATGGTTTTGGTCCTATCATACTACCCTAAACAATGAAATTATTATTATGGTTGCATGACGAATAACAATACCGAATTGTGATGTCCTCACTCAAGGGGATAACATTTTTTGTAATAGTTATCCAACATAAAATTTTGAAATTCCATCATATAGCATGATTCTTGTAGTGCCACGTATATTCTATCCCCTAGGATTACTTCTTCACAAATAAGCACACCCATCCATCCTAACGAAAAAACAAGATCGATCAAATTTCACTTCTTTTGATGTGCAGGTCAGACCCACATGATAGTATTGTCCCTGAAATTGGTTCCCTATCATTACACTTCCATAACTACATATGTATTATTCCCCGTCATCATGGGGTATGTAGAAATTCCCATACACCTTTCCTCGGGGCTAGCCTAACTTTCATTTTTGGTCCCTCAACCTAAAACCTCCCTAAGGGGTACATGGTAATATGTAATCCTACTATCCTCAATAACATTGGGTTTTATAATTACTGCATCACATGTCACCCTCATTTCATTACATCTATGGTCTGAGCTCCAAGAAAATAAAACTAAGATCATTGTGCATCAATTACACATGACATAAAACTGCATGACATTTCCCAAAACTATGTGTAACTTGATTCACATGCTCATGGGATACGTCGGAATGTTGGGATATTCCATCTGTGAGTCCAGCACTATGAATATGAAATCCTTCCCTTGTTTTTCATCACCATGTCCTGAAATATTTCGGGATCATTAGGTGGGGTGAGCACATCATGGGCTATCATTCACATAGGGCTTCACAACAACCGCCCTATGTGCCTCCCTTGCCTTTTCCCAACCTGGTCTGAATACCATAACCCTAAATTAAGATCTATCTATGGGTTCTATGCATCAGTCATGGATACACTACCACCATGTGCACATTCTATTAAACTAGGTCCCCAATTAATTGTCTACCCTATGACCTTGTGTTAGGAGAATGCGACCCTATAAACCATGTCATTGGAAAGGGATTAGACTTCCTCTATCAGACATGTCTTATTGGCATACTCAATTTTTTAAATAACCCAAAGTGTGGTGTTTTCACATGGGCATTCCCTTGTTTCATGTCCAAGCTTGATGAGCCCTTTATTTGGATCATAATCTTATTCCACATCTAAAGGGACCCCCTCTAAGGTCTGGTCTCATGCCTCATTGGATTACATACTATCTTTAGCCAACACCCCAAAAGACCCAGGACAACATTTTTTGATAGGTCCTGTATTTCGAATATGGTCATCGGTCAACCCTCATTTGTCTGTCCCCATGCGAGGCTAACACAAAACATATTCTACGTTGCAAACATGGTCAGCGACTATCCTTTATCATGACAACACCATCATTATGATCTAGATCTCATGTTCTATGATTCACATCTTTCTACACCCTTATGTTCAACTGGATTTCAGAAACACTATGTCTCACACCCCCATTCATTGAGGAAAGTCCCACTATTACTCCTTGTTTCTCATACTGAGCACGACTCATGTAGGTTTAGTGGTTTTGGTAGGATGTGTACAAAAGGAGACGAACCACACATGCCATTTGTCCCACATTATGTTGAACAAAACACTCATAACTATGCATGGATTGATTTCTATCCTAACAAGGTATGTAGGAATGATCAAACACTTATCTTTTGGTCTAGCCCCCATGTTAGTCCACCATTGGTCTATAGAATAAATAATCCCATTCAGAACATGTGGTGTGACATGGAATCCTACTATCCTCATTCAAATTGGTATTTTTACCGTGCCAATAATTTCATTTCTAGGTAACCATCTCTTCAATGTATGACATTAAACTATGGTTTTACACCGAACAAGTTAGGGATTCCCCATGATAACTATGGAATGTGTCAGCTTCCTTGATAGAGAGGATTTCCACCTCCATCATTTTCCTATAACCACGCTATACTCATGATCTATATTTTTCTTGATTCTCATCCTTATGAGATATGTAGAAACCCCTAGGTATTTCTCCTTGGGACCAACCCCTGGGTCATTAACCCTTCTGGACCTATGGTCCCAATCACAGACCAAGCAGTATGACCTTAAAACTATTTGCACTATCCACACTATACGAATTAAAAATACATGTCTATCATCTTCTTTGGTATGATGTAAAACTAAAAGTCATTCTAGGTCTTCGCTAGAGAGGACCTATCTAGAAGTAGGTATGATCCCTGATCAAAATGATGCACTCACTTAATGTGTTCCCACCATGGTGGTGTAATTTAAAGAGTGTTGGAATCCACTCGAACAACCCATCACTCCCCCCTCCACTCTTTAAGTCCCCTTTATTTGGATCCTCATCCTTTTTCATGCCTGATGTAACCCCCTAAGAGTATGGATGCTTGACCTATGGCTTGAATACTATCCTAGGATAATGCTTCGGAAGGCTAATGGATGGTGTCTTGAGTCGGGCCCTGTGTCTCGAACATGTTCAGCGGTCAGACCTCATTTATTTTTCCCATTTAAGGCTAACACAATATGTATACAATTTTTATAACATATTCAACAATTATACTTCGTCATCATGACGCCCCCTACAGTGATCCAAATTTTGGGTATCATGATTCCCGCTCTCCACTACCCTATGTTCAGATTGATTCTAACAACCCTGGCATTAACCCGCTCATGCACTAGAGCACATTGGGAAAACAACATTTTTGCTGTTTTGAGAATCTCATTCTCTAGTCAGGCCTCCCTCTTTCTTCTTGGATGACTAGATGAGTCATTTATAACCTGGATGCCTGAATATTGGTTAGCACTCCCATGTTCAAATGAATTAACGATGCAACAATTCCATATTTCTCACATCATGTGCAACCCACATGATCATAGGGATTGATTGTCAATCACTCCATGATTGTGGTCAGAAATCAATAAAAATAATTGAGCAATAAAATGATCTTTCCATGAACATATTTCAAAATTAAAGGGAAAAAAGAAGGATAGGGTTATGAGTTCAGCCAAAACAGAGCAATTATGGATTTTCCCCTCTGATGGATCGCTCTAGATCTACCACTATCTTTTGTGTATTATCTATAACTGCTCTTGCTCCTTGATCTTCCTCTCTTCATCAGTAGCTACGGAGAAAATCTAATTATCTCTAATCTGCATTCACTCCCACTCATCATTGAACCCTGCTATTTGATGGTTTCCCTTTGATGATTCCTCCTCAGATTCAGCCATATGGGTCTTCAACCACTCGATTTCCCCAAATTGTATTCCAATGAGTATGGATTAGTTATTTTAATTATCATCAAGATTTTAAACTTCTCTCACAACCTAAAGAAATTTTTTATGTTCAAATATATGTTCTGGAATTGGTCAATGGTAAGATATTGTCTACTCTCAAACATATTCTCAACCATGTAATCTCGGATCATTAAGTGAAGGTGATGAGAATCCACACCTCCAAAACACAGAAGGCATAACCAAGTGCGCATTGATCCTATTTAGGTAACCCAGTTGGCTATTGGATGTTTCAGGATGCTTCTGATATACTTCCACCACATGGCCACATCATACGGCTCTCCTTAGAAACATCAGGATCAGAATCATCTATCTCCTTAGTGTTTATAGGCTGGTATTTTGTGAAAGCATCCAAAATATTAGCTGTAGGGTCTCCCTCTATATTCCATTCAAGGGGTTAGGATCTTAAATATCTGGGTGACTTTCCTCTCACATATCTATTTCATAAATTTCCCCCTTCCATCCTTATACACTTTCCCAATAGTGATATCGTTAGTGTCCACAACCCTTTTCTCTCTAGGCATTAGGCCTAGCTCGGTTTGAGAAAAGGGTTCTGAGTGGGTTGGTGAATTCTCCATTAGATACTTTACAGATGTTCTAGATTTAGTCGCATATCAAGCCTCCAATATCATGATTACTGAAAAACATCAAATTCCATGATTAGTCGAGCTCTCTGAAGACGGATACATGTATTTGAGTAATGAAACTAACATGAGCTCATCGCTTCATCCTTGAACGTTTCATTCATTGCAGGTTCTATCATAGAAAGAGATCATTCAGAACTTTTAAATTTAATAATGGGAGTTGTATCCCCATCTTGATCTATATGTGTGCCTTCACCCCCCTCGGATGGAGCTTTTTGACCGCTAGCACCAATATGCCCCTAAACATGATAAAGGTTCAACTGGTGATTATGAATGATGATTATATGGAAGGATAGGATAATAATTGATTTATACCTCGAGTTGCGCAACCATTTCCATGCCAGAGCCCAAAATCTCTCCATCCTCCCGAGGACTCCCTTGGCGGGTTGTCCCCTAAGACCCTTAACCTTCAAGATCCTCTTTAGCAACCTCTATTTCATATTCATCATCCTCCTCCTTTTTTTATTCCCACTCACTATACTTTGCCTCATCATCACTGACATCATTTTCTTATGTAATTTGTTCTGGATCATGCTCCTGGATGATAATCACTTTTACCAGGAGAGGTGGTTCCTCACATTGATCCTATTAGTGTGCATATACATTCATGTATGTCAAATATGTGTCCTGGAATTGAAATTTCACTTTGTCATCAATCCTAATAAGTCTAATTTATGGCACCTGGATCCAATCTTGTACCATTTTATTCAAACGGATTCGGTGCTCATTGACAGCCATAGGGTCAACTAGGCTAACCACAGACATAGAAGATTGTGTCCTTAGAAGGATGAAGTTGAAACCTTATCTTCTTCTAGAATGTTCTCTAAATACTCTGTGAGATTCTTCATGATCCCCTCTCCCCCTGAATGATGAGGGAATGGCCTCACCATGTGCCATTCCCACTACTGAATTCTAGGCCAATACGGACCCAACTTCCAGGCCTATTCTTGGCCTCTCCTCCCTAGTGGAACCTTGTATACTCTCTCACCGCCTATGATGCACACTAGACACCTTGGGTTACATAAATCACCTCCGTAGGATCCCCTCATGATATAGAGCCACCCATTGTTCATCTTATTTTGTTGAGAGGTCTGGATCAACTCTAGTGGTGGGAAAGGTAATTACCTCACCAAAGGCATAAGTTGTAATCATTGGCCACATTTAACAAATAACAAAAGGATGTTTCTCTCCTAGGAAATTTGTATACATCTTCCTCAGCATCTTTTTGATGCATCCAAACTACATGAAAATCCATGACGGAGTATAGGGACCGCATGTAACATGCCATGCTTTCACAATACACTTCTCTTTCAATAATGCAATAGCTTGCATTGTACGCAAGTTCGAGATGTTAACACACCGTGACCAATAAAAATAGAAGTTATGAATAGTAATACCCACTTTTTGAAATTATATAAAATTTATATTTCAAAATGGACTTCATTTTTGTATTTGTAATATCTAAATTATCCAAAGTTGAATTTTTTTTAATTTTCTGAGAACATCCAATTTTCTATGAATAGTGAAAAATACTTAAAAATAACTTTTTAAATAAAAATAATTTATAGTGATAAATTATACTATTGAGTGGTTTTAAAGTATAATTAAAATATATTTTTACCATTTTATCCAATGGTGTTCGTTAGAATAAATTTCACTTTGAAATTGGACAAAAACAATTGCCAAACTTTTGATATATATTGTTTTTTTAAACATGCTATTTGTTGTGACAGTGGGAATTAGTTATAAAATTAATTAATGAAACTTATATGATTGGAATTTTGTAAAAAAGGCATCATTTTTGAATTCGGAATATCAATTATATCTTAGGATGAAATTTTGGCATTGTTCTGAAAAACATCAATGTTTTATGAATTGTGAAACCACTAAGTGATAGTTAAAGAACTGATTATTCATTTAAATGAAACATTACCACTTCTGTGTTTTGATTTTCAAAAATCCGACATACATGGTTTTCATTAGGAAGTAAAATGAGGTTCAATGGGATTAAAATAATTTTTTATTGAATAGTAACTTTTAAGTTTAATTAATCGCGATTAAAGGTAATTAGTGAAATTTAAGGTAAATATTTTATTATAAAAATATGAAAATACCCTTAAACTTGTCCTAACCCTATTGGATTAGTCATGTACGACCAATAAAATACATGGGTCCACATGGGGACCACATGGTGCCAATTTGGTAGGAAAATGACATTAAAAACCTTTTATTTAATGTTTAAATAAAAATGTCACAAACATGAGTTGTTCTACAAAAACTATTTTTAAATTGGGTTATATAAGTCATATGTTTGACTATAAATATTAATTAGAAAGCTAAAACGATTTCCTACATCATGATATTTTTTGTATAATTTTTAGACATTAAATTAAATAAATTATTTATGACACCATGACGATGCAGCGATTACCTCATTATTTAACGATTTAAATAAAATGAAAAGATAATGTAAAATCTAAGACCTAAACATGTCAAAAACCTATTGGATGGGTTGATTTCGAAATACAATCACCTTATCCTCTAAATATATAATTTTATGACCTTTTAAATCCAAAAAGAATTTTATAATAAAGTATCCTTTTATAACTTTCCAAGAGTGCCCCTCCTCTTCTCTTATAAAAGGCCCCCAACTCTACCACCATATTAACACATTCAAGCCATTTGTCTCGGCCAACCCCTTCCCATTTTGTCTCTCCAAATCCCACTCTTACTCTTAGAATCCACACATTGGGCAGATGTCTTCCCAAGGAAGCCTTTGAGCTCAAATCAAAAAGAGTTACCCATTTTAAAGGTAGTGTTTTCTCTTGTGTTCTTATGTTTCATTTTGCTTCTCCAACCCCCTAAAATCTTATTATTAATTTATTTTGTAAAAAAAACAGTATCCTAAATATAATATGATGTTGTTATAAGAAGGATTTGAGCTACACTTACACACACATACATCTAATGGGTTATGAAAATACTGTTTTTGTGGATGGTGAATTTTTTTCTCACGAAACGATGATTCTTCAACACTCATATAACACATTCAAAGGTGGCCATTAAGATGTAACTATATTTATATATGATAAATAATATGTTTATGTTTTACTTAATCTTTTGTATTTTTCATTTATGGCATATCTTTATGGTTTCCATTGTGGGTAAACTCGATATCTTCATTTTAGGAAATGCGGACTACCGCCCCCTCAAAGTGATTTGAATCGTTAATTCCATATGTGGGATGTATAAAGGATGGAGTAAATGGAATTATACGTTATAATATACTGGAATTATAATATACCTTTATATAATTGTGATTTAATTCCATTAAATACGAAATATAAATGAAAGTAGCGTTCATTCGTACGTACGGCTTACCGTCTCCATGAACGGTGCATTTCATTTCTTACCTCTAAATGTTATGTAATATTATAAATTCATGTATATAATGGATATATAGGATATATAGGATATCTAAATCATGAATAAAATTCTGGATATAATGGATATTTTACCACATAAAAAACTTGTAATTATAAGAAGTTTATTTTTAACTCAAGTACCAAAGATCGACAAAATGACCGTTATTAACATAAAAAAATACATAATTATCATAACATGGTAATAAGTGATATAAAATTAATAATGAACTTGAAAAGGTTCTTAAGAAAGTAGAAATTAACTCTAGTTTATTATTCAGGAGGTTAAAAAACGATTGAGTCAAGTAGGACACGAGGTAAGGGAACTTCTTAATCCAATTTCCGTTCTTTTGGATAATCTCATACTTTAAAATTATGTCATGATATTATTATATCCTATCTTGTATTTGTAATTTCATTATGTGTACTTATAGTTAATACACATAATAGATCTACTTTATTTAAAAAATGATCTTTGTAAGGTACTTTGTCTCAATCTCCATTCATTGAGGCGTATTTTGTTTTATACACAAATTTCTTTTATATGGTGTGTAAACCCCTTTGACTTTTACGTTTCTTCAAAACGAATCTTTTTATACAAAGTGTTTTACTAAATGACAAAAAGGAATGTTTTTCTTGTTGTACGTATGCGGCGACAATGACTTCTCCACCGCTGGGACCATTATTTGAGTTTCGGCTTCCTCTACAAGCCTTAACATTTTTTACATGAAAAATAAATATCATGTTTAAATTTTATTTTAATTTGGTATTGAAAATGGTTTTGAAAGTGTTTTTATTATATCAATGTGTTGTATTGATATCTTGTGATTGAAATGTGGAAATGATATGTTTCCTTTATGCATGTTTTATATGATACAATTATGTTATGGTTAACGATATTTTTAAACATGTTCATATGAGTAATGCATTGGACATAATAAATGACGCGTGGAGCCCGCTATAGCTCCTCAATGCATCGGTAGGTCTCATGAGAAAAACTAGTGTCTTGGAATGGGACCTTGAAAAAAATCTTATTTGTGGTCTTGGCTTGAGGACATGGCTACGTGGTTATGATAGTCTAGCATTATGCATTCCATCATTATGAAAGTGTTTATTGATATTACATGTGATTATTCAACTAGTAGAATATCAATGAGAATAAGTAAATGGAATTATTTCATTTTACTTTTTCCATATTATGTTGAAGTTCATGTTTAAAAGGCTTTTTTTAGTTATACATTGCCTTAAATGTTTATGTTTATTTATGAAAGTTTCCGCTATATTGTTATCCTTACTGAGCATCTGAGCTCACCCCTTTCAATGTTTTAATTTTTTCTAAGATGTGAAGAAGTATTTTAGGAATGACCTGCAGGGATAGTCTGAATGGGATATGAGTGTGGAAAATGGAGACCCTGTTATTTTAGTTTTTCACTTTATTATGCAATGTAACTTTTATGAATGTATCTAGTGTTTCCAAGACTACTAAATTAATCGATCTTTTGAGACTTGATCTTTTGTAATCATGCCAATGTTATGAAGTAATGCACCGACTCTGGGTAACTGGGGTCAGGGCGTTACAGTTGGTATCGGAGGCAGTTTAGTACTATCCTTGGAAACTAGATTTAGATAAACTCTTATTAGAGCACAAAGCCCGAAGATAGACTTTGAGGATTATTATAGAAGAACTTACTAGAATTTTGGTATTATAGAGATTTTGTGAGAAATACATCCCTGACAGGATACAAGCAGGTAGAGGTGGCTCTGGCACAGATGTACGTAGGGGTAAAACCCAAAAACACCACATTGAGCTAGACTCGAATGGGATCTGGTGCATGACAATGGGCCTTGATGCACTCTTGGTTACGACACTCCCGGGGGATATGCTTAGGAAAATTCCCATTTTTTACAAACCATTATGAAGGGTTTATGAGTATATAAATCCGCAAAAAAACTTTTTTTTTATTATGGATTATATCCATAAACCGTTCAATTGACATTAAGTATTTTACATGTTTGGAATTATTCATTTCAATTCATAAACTAACCTAGTTTATGCAATTGTATAGAAATGGCGCCTAGTAGAAGGAATGTGAACTCCATCAATACGTATGATCCAAACAGTAAGAAGGATCATATCTTTCACGGTATTACGCCAATATTTAGAAGGGAAATAGTCTCTCATGTGTCCTCAACATATGAAGAAATAGTATCATGTGTTAATAAGATAAGTAAAAAATTCTCTGAGTCTTATGGATTTGAAGAGAATAAGGAGAATAAAAGGATGGAAGAGAGAATGATGGATAAAGGCACGTGGGAAAAGAAGAATTTTCCAATATGTGATATATGTGGGAAGAAACACCTTGGAACTTGCCTGAAGGGAATGAGAGTTTGTTATAAGTGTGGAGAAAAAGGACACCAAGTGCGTGACTACAAGGGTAAGAAAAAGGTTTCAAATGTACAATGCTTCATCTTCAAGGAGTGGGGACAGTACTCAAACCAATGTCCAAATCATCAGAGTATGTACCAAATGATGTTATTGGACAATAATCATGTTACGACACTAGCATAGATGAGGAGGAATTATTAGAGTTCTTATATTGTTATTGATGATTTTTTTTTTCATTTTATTGTTGTATCAATTATGTACTGGTTAAAATAATTTTAGAGTATATAAGGATTGTATTGTAGTACTATTTCATCAAGGACTTGATATTGTGTGGAAAAATAAAAAGTGACTCCACAACAGGTTAATTTTTTGGAAAATATATGGTTGAAAGAAAGATAAACCATAATATGGTTCTGATACCGAGATAGTGGTTTTGGAATAATACATTATTGATTTGGATAAATTATATTGGATATTCTTAACTTCCTTGAAACTGATTAATGATTTGTATACATTTTTGGATAAAAGGAGTATATCTAGTATTCCATAAGGAATAACGGATCATGAATGTAATCAATACGGATTTAAGGTAATTCAGGATGTTGTAGTGTTTTAAAAGAATACATGATAAAGGTGTTCACATGTTGTTACGTGGAAAAGGGATCTTCATTATGTTTACCTTCCTTATAAAATTGGGACTGTGAGTTGGACAGAAGTATTTTTGATAACTATAAAGGTTGGAATGGATTATGTTGTACCTTGGATAGTATTTTTTAATGTTAAAACATTTATGAATATTATTTTTGTAATATTATAATACCATAGTTTTAGAAAAAGGACAACCTGTAGGTTGGGGGATAATCCGTCGCATCAGAAAAAGTTGCGGGAATCGAACCCACAATCATAGTGCGAAATGACTTTATTTCCTTCCACTAGCCTACAGGAAGTCCCTGGTTATTACAAAAAAGTTTTCCTAATCTAAATGGTATGTTTTAATATTTGGAACCTTATACAATTAGGATAAATAGAATATTTTTGAGTTATATTACCTTTTGGAGTGAATGATGGGTTTGTGGTAAAAATTTATTAAAGAATGAAAGTATACATTACAAGTAAGTATATTTCCTTACGTTCTTAGTAAATCTCCTAAATAAATTCCCCAATATTATAAAAGGTAACTTTAAACAAAAACGTTTTTGGTTAACTTTTCCAACTGGGGATTCAATGACCGTTTCACCAATCATAAGTTTTTGAGTTTCTTGTGGTTAAATTTCTCCTAATCCTATTTTCTACAACTCTCCATCACAACTTGATCGTTTTTTTTCTTCCATATCCATATTTTCATAGAATCCTAGTATGGGCTATCTCGGGTGACTTTGTACTTATCTTTCCTTCTTTTAATGTTATATTTTTATTAACCCTATTTCCGATGTGGGTTTTCCACAAAGGTATTTTCTATTTTCAACCATTTATTTTCGAAGAAAAATTTCAAATTGCGAGGATGCAATTTATTTAAGGAGGGGAGAATGTAACTCCCCATGCTTTCATGATACGATTCTCTTTCAATAATGCAATAGCTTGCATTGTACGCAAGTTTGAGATTCTAACACACCGCGACCAATCAAAGTAGCAGTTATGAATTGTAATACCCACTTTTTAAAATTAT
Organism: Viscum album; assembly: GCA_963277665.1. Classification (NCBI taxonomy): domain Eukaryota; kingdom Viridiplantae; phylum Streptophyta; class Magnoliopsida; order Santalales; family Viscaceae; genus Viscum; species Viscum album. The sequence goes on along the minus strand of OY728155.1, from coordinate 108,586,228 downwards.
ATAAATTTTAAATTTCAAAATGGTCTTCATTTTTGTATTCGGAATATCGAAATTATCCTATGTTTAATTTTTTATAATTTTCTGAGAACTTCCAATTTTCTAAGAATAGTGAAAAATACTTAAAAAAACATTTTTAATCAAAATATTTTATAGTGATAAATTATACTATTGAGTGGTTTTAAAGTATAATTAGAATATATTTTTACCATTTTATCCAATGGTGTTCATTAGAATTAATTTCACTTTGAAATTTGACATAAACAATTGTCAATCTTTTGATATATATTATTTCTTAAAAACACGCTATTTGTTGTGACAAAGGGAATTAGTTATAAAATTAATTAATGAACTTATATGTTTGGAATTTTTTTAAAAATTAATCATTTTTTAATTCGTAATATCAATTATAGCTTAGGGTGAAATTTTGGCATTGTTCTGAAAAACATCAATTTTTTATGAATAGTGAAACAACTAAGTGATAGTTAAAGAACTGATTTTTCGTTTAAATAAAACATTACAACTTCTGTGTTTTGATTTTAAAAAATCTGACAAACATGGTTGTCATTAGGAAGTAAAATGAGGTTTAATGGGATTAAAATATTTTTTTTGTGAATAGTAACTTTTAAGTTTAATTAATCGCGATTAATGGTAATTAGTGAAATTTAAGGTAAAAATGATATTATAAAAATATGAAAATACCCTTAAACTTGTCCTACCCCTATTGGATGAGTCATGTCCGACCAAGACAATCCATGGGTCATCTTGGGGACCCCATGGAGCCAGTTTGGTAGGAAAATGACATTAAAAACTTTTTCATTAATGTTAAAATAAACATGTCACAAACATGAGTTGTTCTACAAAAACAATTTTTAAATGGGGTTATACAAGTAATAATTTTGACTATAAATATTCATTAGAAATATAAAACTATTTCCTACATCATTATATTTTTTTATAATTTTTAGACATTAAATAAATTAAATTATTTATTACACCATGATGATGCAACGATTACCTCATTATTTAACGATTTAAATAAAATAAAAAGATAATTTAAAATATATGACCTACACATGTCAAAAACCTATTGGATGGGTGTATTTCTAACTAGTATCACCTTATCCTCGAAATATATAATTTTGTGACCCTTTAAATCCGGAAAGCATTTTATAATAAAGTAACCTTTTATAACTTTCCAAGAGTACCCCACCTCTCCTCTTATAAAAGGCCCCCACCTCTACCACCTTATTCACATGTTCAAGCCATTTGGATCAGGAAACCCTTGCCCATTTGGTCTCTCCACATCCCACTCTTACTCCTAGAAGCCTCACTTTGGGCAGAAGTCTTCCCAAGGAAGCATTTGAGCTCAAATCAAAAAGAGATACCCGTTTTAAAGGTAGTGTTTTCTCTTGTGTTCTTATGTTTTATTTTGCTTCTCCAACCCCCTAAAATATTTTTATTAATTTCTTTTGGAACAAAGATAGTATCCTCAATATACTAGAATGTCGTTATAAGAAGGATTCGAGCTACACTTACACAAACCTACATGTAATTGTTAAAGAACATACTATTTCTGTGGATGGCGAATTTCAGCCTCACGAAACGATGATTGTTCAACACTCATATAACACCTTAAATGGTGGCCATTAAGATTCTATTATATTTATATATGATATATAATATGTTTATGTTTTACTTAAGCTTCTTTATTTTTCATTTATGGAATACCTCTATGGTTTCCATTGTGGGTAAAGGCGGTATCTTCATTTTAGGAAATGCGGACTACCGCCGCCTCAAAGTGATTTGAATCGTTAATGCCATATGTGGGATGTATAAAGGATGGAGTAAATGGTATTATACATTATATTATACTGGAAGTTTAATATAACTTTATATCATTATGATTTCATTACATTAAATACGAAATATAAATGAAAGTAGCGTTCATGCGTACGTACGGCTTACCGTCTCCATGAATGGTGCATTTCATTTCTTACCTCTAAATGTTATGTAATATTATAGATGCATGTATATACTAGATATATAGGATATATATGATATCTAAATCATGAATATAATGATGGATATAATGGATATTTTACCACATAAACAACTTGTAATTATAAGAAGTTTATTTTTAACTCAGGTACCAAAGATCGACAAAATGACCGCTATTAACATATACAAATACATAATGTTCATAACATGGTAGTAAGTGATACAAAAGGAATAATGAACTTGGAAAAGGTTATTCAGCAAGTATAAATTAACTTTAGTTTATTATTCAGGAGGTTAAATAACGGTCGAGTCAAGTCGGACACGAGGTAAGGTAACTTCTTAGCCCAATTTCCATTCTTTGGGATAATCTCCTACTTTCAAATTATGTCATTATATTATTATATCTTATCTTGTATTTGTAATTTAATTATGTTTACTTATATTTAATACACATAATAGATCTATTTTATTTAAAAAATTATCTTTGTAAGGTACTTTGTCTCAATCTCTATTCATTGAGGCATATTTTATTTTATACACAAATTTCTTTTATACGGTTTATAAAACCCTTTGAATTTTACATTTATTCAAAAGGAATCTTTGTATACAAAGCGTTCTACTAAACAACAAAAAGGAATGTTTTTCTTGTTGTACGTATGTGGCGAAAATGACTTCTCTACCGCCGTGACCATTATTTGAGTTTTTTCTTCCTCTATAAGCCATAACTTTTTTTAAATGAAAAATAAATATCATGTTTTAATTTTCTTTTATTTTGGTATTGAAAATGGTTTTGAAAGTGTTTTTACTATATCAATGTGTTGTATTGATATCTTGTGATTGAAATGTGGAAATTTTATGTTTCCTTTATGCATGTTTTATGTCATACGATTATGTTATGTTTTATGATATGTTTAAACTTGTTCATATGAGGAATGCATTGGACTTAATAAGTGACGAGTGGATTCCTCTATAGCTCCTCAATGCATCGGTAGGTCTCATGAGACAAACTAGTGTCTTGGCATGAGGCCTTGACAAAATCTTATTTTTGGTCTTGGCACGAGGCCTTGGCTACATGGTTATGATAGTCTGGAATTATGCATTCTATCATTATGAAAGTGGTTATTGATATTTCATGTGACTAGTCGACCAGTAGAATATCCATGAGAATAATTTAATGGCATTATTTCATTTTACTTTATCCATATTATGTTGAAGTTCAAGATTAAAATGCTTATGTTTTAGTTATACATTTCTTTAAATGTTTATGTTTATTTATGAAAGCTTCCACTATATTGTTATCCTTTCTGAGCATCTGAGCTCACCCCTTTAAATGTTTTAATTTTTTTCCAGGATGTGAAGAAGTATTTTAGGAAAGACCTGCAGAGATATTTTGAAGGGTATGTGAATGTGGAAAATGGAGACCATGTTATTGTAGTTTTTCATTTTATCATGTAATGTAACTTTTATGAATGTATCTAGTGTTTACAAGACTACTAAACTAATCCTTCTTTCAAGAACTGATCTTTTGTGATCATGCCAATGTTACGCAATAATGCACCGACTCTGGGTAACTGGGTTCGGGGCATTACACCGCAATAGATATTCATATTTACCTGAGCCACAAGCACCCCACCTCTTATTCTTTTCATGTATTCTCTTTGGTCCAGTGAGACATGACTGTCATCTATCATCTAGTCTGCCGGGCAGGGGAATGGGCTAAAGGTAAAATTTCAATGATTATAGATCTTGAACTTTATCCCCTCTTCACTTAGATTTAGTGGCATGGTCTCAAAAATATTTAACAAGAAATGCCACAGGCAGTTGCCTAGGGTGTGAATGGCATTTGTAATAGTGTACCTACAACAGTGAGCGACGATCCCACCATGGAGGTTATCAAAAGGGAAACATATCCATCATAGTGAGCCTTCTATTGAAATACTCCCTATAATGGTGTACAAACATGCCGGTAAGGTGACCCCCACATTAAACCTCTAATTTCCTTCCATGACGAACCCATCACTAATGCTATTTTGTGGACTCCCATCATAGTATGACTTAATGGTTGTAGCCACCCACTCAGTAAGGTTCCAAGAAATCCAGCATATCCGATTTTCGGTCCCTGATTTCAACCACACAAAATCTCTAGGATTGATATTCCACTATCTCTATGATCCCCCAATATGACCCTCTCTTACTCTGCGATGTGGTCAGACATCGCTTTCTGTGCCACAACATCATTATATTTTGGACTTTCTGAAGAAATAGGCTAAACCACTTTTAATATGGGACTATTTCAGAATTTCCTTGACCCCCATCTTCTAATAGGCAAGTTTTAATAGATTCCATGTCAGGATGGGAGTCTGCGAACTATCCCCCAAGATATTCTCTATTATAAGAAACTTGTTGTACTAGTGCTCGTCCAGAGGGATACCCTGGAAGCATTGAACGTCTGAAATACTAATTCCAACCTCCCCATGATGGAGATGGAAGTTTTTGATATTAGGGGACCACTAGCTAAATAGCTCCTGTAGAAGTTCTTGTTGGCTGTAGAAATGGAGCTACGACATCCACACCACCTCGAATATCCCAATGTAATGAAATTATGCTCTGAACTGGTCATATGACTAGTGTACCCAATAATCCAAATACCACTCGATGGAAAAATTTCCTTTGTATCTCATGTCCCAATCCTATAGCCATCCATTGGTCTCATCGATAATGCTCTGTCTGAAGGTAATCTCATAGTGGACCATAAAATCCTCAACGATCGGCACGCCTCTGGATATTGTTCTGGTCCTAGGATTTCGGACGTAGATGGCCATGTTCCTACTTTCTCTGACAAGATGGACATTGATAGTAATTTTATATCAGGGAAGGTCATCCTCATTTGTCTCCAATGACTACGGTGTACCGAAACCAAATCCCTAAACCGGTACCGCCTCTAAAATATAGATATTTGATTTCTTTAGGTTGTTAGAAAGTACATAATCATTCTAAAAATGGGTCATCATATTGAAGAGAGTTTGGTTATCAGATATAACATTCCTGGCACTGTAAACCTTAGTTTTTACAATCATCTCAGCCCTTTGAGTGGCATACATAGCTTCTCCTCTCGTATAACTCTGATATAAAACCTTTTTTTGGTAATGTCTATAAAAACTAGGTGGTTGTGCAAAAAACCCAGAAGGCTGTGTGAAAACCCAATAGGCTTCACGAAAAACCAAGAGCGCGACATAGAAAATGGATGTTGTGTGCAATATTGTGACCAAAATCTTGGAATTCTATGCCAAAAAGAATAGATTCCATGCAAAGGCAGGCAATATTTAGTCACATGAGATCTCCAAATCTTATCTCCTGAGAAATCATGTATGAACCATGGGACCCTCGAGGGGTTTCATAGGCGCAAATCAGGTATTGCACCCATGATAAAAAGATTGCCTGACACGTATTCCATTTTTCACATACCTCCCTCAAGGGGGCCCGAATTTTCGACATTTCCATCAGAATCCATCCGCCAATCCCACTTGGAGATTTGATTCTGAGGTGGGGGGAATTTTTTGACGCTGGAATCCACCGATGAGCTCATGAAGAAATCCTTTGGAAAATCAAAGTCATATATTGACTCAAATACTGATTCAAGGATGGTCCAAAAGTCTACAGAAAAATCTGAAGGGTGCTTGTAAAACCTCTTCCTTGTGTGAAAAATTTTCATGACCAGTATGGGTTTTGTGCACCGGTGCAAAATGTCTCATGCAGCCGACGAATGGGTCGGATTTCTGCATAGTCCAAATTCTACGTGTACCCGCTGCCCTTGATTTCCTAAAAATAAAAGGGCACCCCCTCACTTCTGGTCACTGAAGAATTATAACCATCTCCCCTATGCAAAATACACCTCTTCGACCTGAAAAATATGACTTTAAGGTACCATATTTTCGGTGATAGGTCTCCCAGGGGTCCTCCATTGGGTGGGACCCCATAGGTCTTAACCCTCACCTAGTTCCATTGATATGTCATTTGCGCACAAAGCTCCCCTAATTTCTTGCAACACTCCTCCAATTTACCGCAAATTCTCAAAAATTGCATGCAAAACTCCTCCAATTCAATGCAATACTCTTTTATCTACGAAACCCAGACTATTGCACACAACAGTTCTCATTTGAAAATCTATTGCACACAAACGCCTTCTTTTCTGCATTATCCTCCCTCCTTGGGTTCACCCTTTAGTGTGTATTCAGTATCTCTTTTCCATACACCATCTTTGGATTATACTTACATGAAAAACACCTATGTCATACACGCTGCTCCCATACGACCCTCTAGGTTCATAAATCGTGATTTCAATGTCCCTTACGCGGTGCATTATGGTACATTGCTTAGCCTCATGCTTCTTCACATAGGCACACTAACAGCTATTGCTTCTTCATATATCCACACTAATGTGGGCCCCTCAGTGGATCACTCCACAACACCACCTCATCATGGCATTGATGATGATTTCCCATCCCCATGAATGGGTAGGTATTAGTCATGAATGTGCTAGGGCTGTAGAGTGAACCCACCTCATCCAATCAGTATGATATTAAACATCCAAGCACCATCGTCCAATGCACATGATAATAAACTATGGCCACATCCCATTCAATATACATCTGGTCCCCCCCCCACAAAAATTCTCCATGCCCGCTTGTCTCTATGGGAGTGAGATCTTCCTCACATGGAAGGATATCCTCTTTGTTGGATCTGCTTCTATCCTTGGGGAAGGGAAACCATCTTGGAGTAAGCCCCTATACTTTCTTGTAAGAGGTAGAATCTCTAATCCTCCTCTCTTATTCCCTACCAAAGACTAGAGGATTGATGGCATCAGGACCTTCGTTACCACATCCCTCTACCTCTAGTTTTTTTACCATCAGGCCTCCATCAAAGAGTATATCCAAATATCTATCCCTCTATGCTTATAACCACGCACAAGCCCTTGATTCCCTTTTGGGATTCTAACCATGTGTAGGCCCCACTCCACTTCCTATGTATTCACTTTTCAGGATGTGATCATCAGGCCTTTTCTACCTCTTGTTTCCCACACCAAGCTTGAATCACATGTCCTAGAGTAAGCATTGACCATGTAATCTTTTCTAGGCCCCCTTAGCGTGTAATCCCCAAACCATTATGAACTATGTGGAGATTGATCCTTGTCTCCTAGGTTAGTTATATAGGATTCCTCCCAAATGATCAAGCCCAAAACCTACTTGTCCCAACCCCTTCACATAGGTTCACCTTCATCCCAAAAGACGTTGAAATGTTTCCTCCCTTCCAAACTACATGGAATTTGATCCTTGTATCCTAGGAAAGGTATGTAGTAATCATCCCTGATGTTAAAGACCAACACCTTCTTTTCGTGACCCCTTCACGTCAGGTCACCTTTATCCCGCATTACGTTAAATTGTATCACCCATTCTGAACAACGTGGACTTTGATCCTTTCCCTATTCAATAATGGTATGCAGGATTCCTCCATGAGGTTCAAGTCCAACACTCATCAGTCCTGACCACTTCATGCTGGTCCACCCCCGTCCTACATGATGATAAGCTGTATGACACTTTTCTCCTCACAAAATGTTAAACAATACCAATTAGAACTACATGTGATTTTTTCTTTGTCTCCAAGATAGCGTATGTAAAAATCCTCCCTGAGGTTCAATCCCAATCGATGATAAGCCGTTGTGAACCCCAACTAGTGGTACACTGTTGGAACCCCAATCTGTGGTAAACCGTTGTCAACCCCAGCCAGCGGTAAGCCGTTGTAACCCCAATTAGTGGGATGCCATTTTCAACACCAAACATCCATAAGACATTTTATCCCAAACTAGTGGTAATCCATTGTAGTCTGAAATCTATGGTAAGATGTTGTAATCCCCTTCTCGGGGACTAACATCTCTGGTCTGCCCCTATGGTGTCAGACTTACTTGGGATGCTAACCACGCGCAAGAACCAATATATCGTCAGGTCATTTTACTATGCATACTCCTCGATTCTATACCCCCATATTGATCTATCAGGACATTGATTCCCTATCACATGGATAACTAAGAATATTCCTAGAGGATCAATACCTTCATTCATGTACCATCGTGGTCTCTACCTTGAGGCTATGTGTTTTGGGAAGGTCATGAACCATCCTAGAGGTTATACCTCATCTATATTCCATCCATTCATATATTATCATGGGATGCCTACTCATGAGTCTCATTGACCCACAAAACTACACAAAGATTGATTACCTTCTACATGGAAATGTAGGAAGTATTTTCAAGGATGAATCCTAAAATCACTGGAATCTTCACGTCAGTTGCATCTCATCCTCCAACAACTCCCAATAATACATAACCATCCTGATTCTTACACGGGCCTCCACATACTGATGAGATCATGTCACCCACATTCTCATTACTCCATGCAACAATCATGTAACTAACCACGTGTTCGCCCTGGTATCAATGATCCCTCCTAGGTTGACACCAATCCGATCCACACTTATCAGTGTTCTGATCCATATGATCTCTCTCCTCTATATGTTAAACTCACACCATACAATATTTTAAACATGGGAAGCTGAGGAAAACCTCAGAGACCTGAATATGGCATTTAATTTATTTCACATTATGTGGGATGACTTGGGTATCCGTACCCTCGAGAATCCCTACCATAAGAGGAATAAACCTCGACGCATCAGTGTTTTTGCATCCAAGCATTCCAGCGAGCTCCATTGTTACTACTATCCTGACCAATGGTTAGTTCCCAGATTAGTCCCCTTGGAATTTCCTGACAAGAGTAGGATAATTAACTGACGTCCATGAAGACACGACACGAGGAAGAGTTTCGCAAAAAACATCTTCATCCTTTGAGGGTGACCCAGACAAAGAAAATAGTTCCAAGGAGGAATCTAAATAATGAGGAACCGACATCCCATCATCCTATTTCGATCAAAGAAAAAATAGCCCTAAATAAGTCATGGATGCCACCCTCCTTTTCATAGAGGGAATTTAGGGAAACAACCAGTGCATCCTACAAAAAATAGATGGGCACCTCAAAGAAACCGTCGGAAACAAAAATGGTTAGTTTTTATGGTATTCCCATCAGTTTGGGGTAGAAAGGATATAATCATTCTCATCAAGGGCCTAAATTTTACCCTTTCTTCTCTCCACACCTATGAGGTAAACCATGCATCGTGATTGGATAAAATATTTTAGTGAACCCCATGGAGGTAAAAATTATCCCATATATACATCTACCCCAACTCCATATATAAATCTACTTCTTGATATCAATGATGTGGGCCAACATTGTGAGTCATTAAAATATCACCTATATCAAATCAATGCCCTTTGTTGTACGTGGAATCCGTTTCACAAAGCCCATGGATATACCATCCCATTTACACGGTAGGATCTCTATGGGATATATTAAACCTTCTGGAGCATGGTTCTATGACTTCACCTATTGATAAGTGACACATCAAGAGATGACCAAAAATATGATCTTTCTCATGAAAAACCACTAAAATTGTCGTTCAATGTCTCCGTTCATATTACCCACACAAGGATGTTCAACCTGGTGAGATGTGTGAAACTCTTGCATCACCTCCTCCTGTGTCATGACTAGAACCATCGTTCATCCCTGAAAAACGATGATGTGATTAAATCCTTCATAAGGTCCATATGTTGTATCCCCAATGGATATCATGTCATGGATGACCTCATAAAAGATGTATCCCATCTGAGAGTCTCTTACATGCTCAATAAGTAGTGGAGTCAACACCATCGACTGAAGAAAAATTATACCGTCATTCCCCACCAAGGTTAGGTGAAAGGAGAACAAGTATTATGAATAATACAATACAAAGAATGAATAAGAAATATTTCTAATGGAATCATCTATTACAATTCCCCTCAAAAAATTATAGACTATCTTTAATTAGATGTCCTATAGGAACTCAACCCATCACCACTGTCCCAGGTTCAGTATCTATGTGAATGTGTAGCTGAGACAATGATGGTATGAGTAAACCATGAAATGAATCTTCATAATGTATTGCCTCTACATCCTCAAGGAAAGGACTATTTCTACCTTATATAGGTCACCATTCATATAGTTCTTCTCACGGAGATTTATCGTCTTCGACATATATGTGATGACTACCTGTTGTTGCATCATCATGAAGCTGAGCTCAGCTCTTCAGGAATAAAAATACACTAAATACTCCATTCCTTCTTCTGGTAGTATCAAAACTGGAGCTATCATTATCCTCATCACCAACACGTCAGAGGTCTTTTGGCACTGCTCAGTCCATTTAAATGAATACCCATTCCGAGTTAGTATGGTAAAAGGGGATTCAATTCTAAAAAAGTCTTCCACAAACCATAAATAATACCCTACGAATACAAGATTCTATGAACCTCTAACACTTATTGGGTATCTCCTAGGAATAAACTATATAAATGTTTATTGGTACCATGGATAAACCAAAAAATAGGATAATCCATAGAAAGTGATCCTTGTGAATCCAGAACTGACACTATAAGAGATTTTTATTAAGATATTTTCCAAAATGAAAACTAGTACCATCCTAAAATGCTCTACATGATCATCCATTGATATAGAGTAGATGAGTATGTATTTGATGAATATAGCCAAAACAATTGATCCCTGTATGTTGGAAGATCTCATGCTTCAAATCCATTAACATGGTAGGGGAATTTATCTCACCAAATAGAATCTATATTTACTCATAGTATCCATAGGTATATCAGAATTAAAACATTGGAATACTAGACATATTAACCCTCAACTGGGGGAACACAGACTGAAGATCAATCTTTAGAAACCATATCACACATCTCAACTGGTCATAGTTGTCATAAATCCTCAACAAGGGTTACTTGTTCTCTACTGTCTCCTATTTTAGGAAATTATAATCCCTATAATTCCATAATATATATTCTATATTTTTCATGAATAACACCAGTGATTCATAGGGGAACACACTGGGATGATTAAACATTTCTCTCAAAGGTCCTATAACTACATATATAGCTTCTAGATCTCTATAGGACAGATCTGATATTTGGTAGAAAATTTCAATGTGTTCCCAAGATGAATTTCAATACAATTAATAAAAGTTAATACAAGAATATCCTGGGTGAAAATGTCCATCTAATCATAAATAATTGGTGGAATCTAGTTACATAAATAGCCATATTTTCCAATAGATATAATCACCAACTGATGGGTGATGGTCTATAGCCTCAAATTCATAGAACTCACACATCCCATCAAGATATCTCTCTCACCCATAACGTCGTATCTCATCACATCGTTCCCTATGCTTTTGAATCATCTTTGGTGGTAGTTAATCTAGTATTATACCATGAAAACCAATATATTTCCATGATAACAACATATAGTTCCATATTGGTGACAAAAACTACCTATATGAACCTATCTACACTAAGATATATCATTCAATGTCGATAAATAAAAGATATTGAAGAAGATTTCCTTGTTGAAACCTCACAATGAAATTGCAAGGATAACGCCTAAACTGGGAGCTCCATCTCTCACACCAGGTGTATAGTGATGAATGGCATACTGGAACTTGGGTCAAATAATACATATGATAGTACAAAAAAAGAAAATATCACACATCTAATCATATTGTTCATTATGGGGTCATAAACCTCAAAAGACTACAGCAGTCCGCAACCCCATCCTGTAACACCCTAAAGCATACATGGGACACCTAGTAGTGGTGGTGGAAGGATATTATTGTATTGTCCACCACCCATAGCTCTTCCTTAGCCTCTAACTACTCCGTCTATCGGGGGTACCATCCTTCCCTCACATGGGGTATCCCAATTTATGGTGATTCTTGTACTATTTTGATCTTCAAACAACCTTCATGTTCTCTTTAGAACATTTATTTGGGGAAGTAACACACTATGAAACCTCACCAATCAGAATAATAGCACCGAATACCTCTCCTCTACCATGGTACATTGTGGTGTCCCTGTAATTCCTGACCACACGATCGAGTGTGATCCTAATAGGATATCTTGCACCGAGATCCCTCTATCTGGTTCCTGTTAGCTCCTGTATATGACTCAACAATGTGACATTTATTGATATATCTATACATTAGGTATCCATATAATGTAAATCTCTTTATCAAAAGTTCCCGCTAATGAATCCCACCCTAGGAGGGGGATACAGAAGGAGACCATGCTAGCATATATATCTATTTGGAGTCCCTCATCAAAATTCCTTGATTAGATGTATCCATTGTGAATCATGTTACATGAGTACTAAGTAAGGTCTATGGACCACTCTTCATACTCATCCATCTTCATCCCTAATTGTTGTAGATCCGAAATATTCAAATTTCAAATTTAGTGGAATCAAGAGGGGTAATAATCATCACTGAAAAAATATTGGATGTTGGGATATGAGAGTGTCAAATCATCAAGAATATGGGTAAAAAGACTCCACCATTGTGATAATAATTCATGGAAAAGGTTGGATTCCAGCGTAACCACCTGATCTATTAGGGCCTAACTCATCCAGCATATATGGACCATCCAATATAGTAAATAATCTACTTCCAGATGATTTTTATTGCTCTATAACCATATTAGCCACTTTCTCTATAACTCACAAATTGTGTCGAACAAGCACACATCATATTCCTTATATTATGGTATGATATATTACTTTATAGGTGGAAATGCTGCTACCTATCAACCTAAAGATTAATTCTCAAGGTTTGGAACCTTAATTGAGTCTTCATCACTCATCATATCATCACTACAATACCAAATCATCATCCTAGATCACTGTCATCATGGTGGCATCTAATGTTTATAATCAAGACATACTAAAAAATTAAGTGAGATGATCAATCCTATATGATGCATGTATCGTTTATCCTAACAAAAAATGTCATTGTATGCTATGATGACAAAAACGTATTCAATGCCTTCCTGAACACATACTTTGGACACCCATTTCATCACTGGATTACATAGGCTGAGTGCTAATCTACAGACAGTTTGACGGTAATTAACTAATTCCAACAACTTATTTGTAAGAGTATGAAACCAACTATCATTACAAGGATCAAAACAACTATAATACTAATCTATCATCACCAAACACAATTCATGGTTTGATCTACAGCTACCCCATGACCACCTATATACGCCATGGTCTTGTGACCTATGCAGGAGTCATTAATATGATGGGGATGCCTTTTCCTATGTACTTGTATAGACAAAAATACACATCCATAAAAATACTGATGTTTAGTGTAAAAAGAGTAAAATATGTAAAAACATGGGAAATAACTAGGAATATATTCTTTTAGATAGTACAGATTGTTGTAGAGTAAAATGAAATGTATAGTGGAAAAATACACAATAAAAAACAGAAATATTTACCAACTTCAAAAAATAAGAATATAAAAAATTGAAAGATCCCATTCTATGGTCTCCAAGATGTAACCACCATATGTGGTCTATAGAATCAGGTCTCCTTATGCTTCTCTAAAGTATCCAACAACAATTCCACAGTCTTCATAAGATAAGAAACAAGCGGTCATAACCCATAATTTTGTGAGTATATACATACCCCATATGAAACCTAAAATTATGATTGGGGAGTAGTAAAAAAACAAGAGTAATTAGAAGATATAAGATAAAAAAATGGATGTAGCATAACCCAATAAAGAGGAATAATTACCCCATCCAAGAATATGGGTCTCACTAGGATGAGTATATAAACTACACAACAAGTTAGTTCCACCCATAACAAGTGATTAAACTCCTACAACCATGAGAAGATAGAGATATAAAGCATGTTGAAAACCTTGTGTGTCTTTACATCTCATGTAAAGACAATATCAAATTACAATGGTATGGATACACTTGTTTGTGTGTGTGTGTGTATACTATTTCAAAAGAATACCAAATGATAGGTTAATTAGATCTCCATCTGATAGCTCATCCCATGATGATGTGTAGCCAATAGTTCCAAAATTTCATCAATGATGCCTAACATCGTAGGCATATACCCATAAGTATTCGTCCAAGACAAAAAAATCCTCTTCATTATTAGACATATTTGAGAGGGAATAATCATTAGGAGAGGAACCAAGTCCAAGTAATATAGGATGGTTCCACTCTAATTGTAAAGGACCCCTGACCAGACCTATTAAATGGATTCACTCTAGCAATTTGTAGAGGACCAATACCCTAGTCTGACAGAAGTGTTCCACCCTAGATGTCTAGAGAGATCCCCTTCCCAGTTCTAATTGAGGGGTAACATATAGTCTTCTAGGACCCATGCCTATCTCAATTTGAGGGTTCCAATAAGTATTAGGTAGAGGACCCACACCCCGGTATGATAGGAGGGTTCCACTCTTGTGATCTAGGACTAAATCTCATCCTAATAGGAGGGTAGGGCTCTGAAGTCGGTAGAGGACACATGCCCTATTACAACAACAGGGATCCACTCTAGTCATCGAGGATGCATTTATAACCCAACATTAATGTTCCACTGAATGTTTTTTTTGGTGATTCTACATGCTCACTATCATCATTGAACATATCCTAACAACCTCCATTCTATGTAACATTGGACATCATATCCCAACATCCATAACTTAGAACACCGCCACATTATATTTGGAAAAAACTGTTAGGATAGGCTACTCACATGCCAAAATCCTTGTCTAAATGAAGGTGATATGAGAGATTTAAATTTCTTAAATGTGAGCCAAATTATATACAACATTTGAGGGGAGCCACATGACATGTGGTATCTCTAATTCACAGGTTGGTTTCACATGAGGTACATGACTCTCCATCCAAATAGGCATACAAATAGTGTAGGGGATATACATGATGTTCCCATGAAACTTGGGATCCCATCCATTTTTGTGTTCATGCCAATGTATCCACCCCACGTCTATGTACTTTACCCCTATGTATATATGCATTAGTACAAAATGTCCGTGGCTATTCCCTTTATCATCTTCTATAGGAGTACTTTCTCAGTCAACCTGCATAAGGTCACATGGTATGTGGGGGTCCCACAAGGCATCTGATACTTATAACCCAATGGAACCCTAGTCTCCACAGTCATGGCCCGACACATTATGTGTTCTTCCATCTACATGGTGAGTAGATTGGATTTTTAAAAATTCTCAAATATGCTTTCCATGCTTTAAATCTAGCCATTATTCTTTGATTATGGTATCATTTCCTCCTAATACTTTGGATATGGCAGTGGTTCATTGTTTTAGTCCATCAAACGGTCAAGAACTTGTTTTGGTCAGGATTGTGGTTAATCGCTTGATCATGTACTCCCCTAACACTAAGATTACAATAAAATGTATTCGTGTCTATTACACATTCATAGTGGAAAAAATATTCATCAATATTCACACATTTAAATTTCCAAGACAAACGATTTTTAAAAATTAATCCTTATATTTTTTTCAATAATTTATATAGTAACAACACAAAAAACTCCCTCTCTCCTTATATCTAAAATTCATTTACAACTCGTTATATCATCTTTTTTGAAACAAATTTCGACACACATTTCTTAATCTTTGATGAATATATATCATATATATATGTATAATTAAGAAACCTTATCAATATTTTCATTATTTATTATCATCTAACTTCATAACATCCATAGAAATTTGATATTTTATTTCCCTAAGGAAAATACTATTTATTCTTGTTGACAATTAATCATCTTTGTCTTTCCCTTTCATCTAGTAAAAACCATAAAAAATAAAAAATAAAAAATTAATTTAAATATAGTCATTATATAATGTGTTTGTGGATATTCATATCCAAATATAAACCCATATTTGAAATTTATAATTATATAGATTTTAGACACATTTACACTTATTGTAGAGTATACCTTCTTCAATTTTCGGTCATTATATACATTGATGATATTTAAGCCACACATATTTAATAGAGAATTTTCTAGCTCAATTTGATGTTCCATTGAGTATGTTTAAATAAAATATAGTAAATTAAGATAATATAATGAAATGTCAGGAACTATATTTTATTTTTATTGATAAAATGGAATAAATGAATCCAAAATATCTTTATATTTTTACAATTTTCAAATATCAAACACCCTATAATATATTATATGACAAAAAATCATATGATGTAATTTACTACATGAAATAAAAAAAATCATGGCTCAGAATGTATTTTTTTGTAAGTTAAAAAATAATTGTAATGAGACTTAGGTTTTGTGACTTCTAATGGATTTGAGTTAGTTTGGAATTTTAAAATATCAAACCAAAAATCACTAAAACATATAAAAAATAGTAAATGGAATGAAATTCGCAATTTCGAACCCTTATATAAATCGAAAAATATAGACCCAAATAGTAAGGATTTTTTCATGAAAATATTAAACAAAACTAATTAAAGTATATGAGTGAATTGAATGATGAACTAATAATAGGGATAGTAAAGTAAGAAGAGAGGGGAACAAAATTCATTGATACCATTTAATAATCTGTAGTAACACAAATACACTTTTTAAATAATTCAAATTATATGTCATTATTCTTATTTTGGAAACTAATTCTACCTCCAACACAAAAAAAAACAACCTAATATCATTAGTTCATCTATTAATGAACTATATAATAATACTAGAAATAAGAAGTTCTATATATGAGAAAAAATTTGATTTAAATATTCTCTCTCTTCCACATTCTCCTAAGTATTATTGTGTAACGCCCTGACCCTAGTTACCCAGAGTCGGTGCATTATTTTAATGCATTGGCATGATTACAAGGAATCAAGTCCTGAAGCACCGATCAGTTTAGTAGTCTTGGAAAAAAGATTACATACATTAATGTTAAATTACACTTTATAACATACAACACAACATAAATAATCCTTTATGAACACCATTATTCACTTTGCTTAACCCTAAATATCAATCAAAATACACTTCTTGGAATCCTGAAAAAATAAAACATAGAAAGGGGAGAGCTCAAACACTCAGTAAGGGTAAGCAATACAGCGGAAAATAAAATAAATATTAAGCATGGTGAATAATTGAAACATCATGCCTTTACCAATAATAAACATGAATACCTTTGTGGAAAGAATATGAGTTGGGTAAATATTGAAATAATAAAACATAATAAAGTGTATTGTACTAGTTTAATGACCACATGAACCATCAATATTATTTCCATAATGAGGGAATATATAATTCAAGAAATTCTAAAACAACTTTTCAAGGCCTTGGACAAGACGTCTAAAAATTATTAAGGCCTCGGCCAAAACCATAAATCAAAATGGGAAAAGGCCTCAACAATTCCACGTCTAGTTGTCTCATTAGACCTACCATGCATCGAGGAGCTATAGAGGGCTCCACCCGTCACTTACTATGTCCAATAAATTCCTCATATGAAAAGGTTCAAACATTACATAAACATTTTTATAAGAACTAGGATACGAAATGTCAATATTTTAACCATAAACTATGAATGGTATAAAAATAACACATCCACAGTCAAACATATCACAAAACCTTCAATACAATATGGAAGTTTTGTATCATAACAAATAAACTTCAAAACAAGTTTAAAATCCATTAAAGGATTTTACATAGATGAAAATGATTTGTAAAACTCTTTGATTTAAATATCCCTTTTCATGAAAACATATACAAGTCACACAATTTAGAAAGGAAGATATTTAAAGACATTTTTGAATCAAAGTGTCCCATACCACTTTGAAAGTTTTTAAAGTAATTAAAATTTTAAAACATTCATTTCCATTTAAATACATTCATAAAAACATTTTGAAAACATGGAAATTAATTATAATGGTTTAGAAGAATAAATATTTAAAACATTTAAAATGATGTTAACATGGATAAAATCAAAACTATTTGAGTGAAATATCTGTTTTTTTTAAATAATTTAAGAGTAAAATAATTATAAAAGAAAAAATTGACTTTGAAAATATTATTACATGCTTGTAAGGGATGCTTCCACAAGTTTATAATGGTAGAAAATAGCCACACCTACCGTATAAGTTAAAAAACATTCTTACCTAAATTTTTTTCGAAAAGGATAAAAGGACCTTGTTTGGAAAATGAAGGAAAGTTTCATTTATAAACATCTTATAAAAAGTAAAAAAGGGTATAAATGACTTTAACCCATAGTCTATAAAATAGTAAGAAAGTTTTGAAATACATTTTTAAGAATCATGGATGTGGACGATAAAGAGGTCCCAGTAGATAATTACGTATAAACAACCTTAGATAATGAAGAGATTGTGAAATAAACCCTTACCTTGTACTTTTCCTTGGTTGAGGCTAGTTTAACCTCCTATATAATGGTGAAATAATAGTTATTAAATTATACAATAATCATATACATTAATATTATATCATATATAAGATATTTAAACATTGATTTTTTAATAATATCTTTGTATTAATGTCGTTTTGTGTGTTAACATACTCATTTTCTTTTATATGTATTTTCACATATGCCATGTCTGTTATGAAAAGTTTGTATCTTATTCATATTCAGAATGATATAAAGTCCTTAAACATTATTTTTAATCATCCAATTAGAATTAGACTTGAATGGATACGATGGGGAATGAATCCCATCACGTTCGTGGAGACGGTAGTCCGTACGTACGCACGAGCGACAATATCATTCTTTTGAGTTCAAATTAACATATAATTGGATGGTATATCATATATAAAAAATAATTATCATTTTATATTATTTATTTACATCAATTACACATCATTATCATACCCATCCAAATAATAATGTTTTAAATAACAATTACACCATGGCGTGGAGATGGTAAGCCGTACGTACGCACGTATGGTGACATGTTATTCAAAGGATGGATAGAATATTGAATATGGTTGTAACATATTTATAATAAAATCACCGTATATATAAGATACTTGAGTTATTATTTTATAGTGGAAACAAAAAATATAGAAGAAGTTGAAGAAGAAAGGAACTTGAAAAAGGGTGGTGAAAACATTACCTCTTCCTCAGGTTCTTCCTTTTAATTTGTTCAAAAGGGATATATAGGTTGGATTTCAGACGAAGGTAAGGCCTCTAGAATTAAGGTAGGATAGTTGATAGGGTATTTGGGAAGATTTTGGATGAACCAAAAGGATTTTACGGTAGGGATAATTGGTTAGAAGTGGTGTCCTTTTATAAGGTGGAGGAGGGGCCCTTTAGGAAAAAACATAACGTATTAATATATAATAAATACATATTTGATTTATATTGCCCCCAAAGTTGATTATGAAACGTTCAAGGTTCGGATGGGTCTAAATCTTTTCATCTAATATATTTTAGACTGGTTTGGGTCACTATATTAACCTTATCATTTATATTTTACTCTTAGTTAAATAGTTTGACATTTACCATGTCACTTTCTATTTTTATATTATATGGTTAATAAACATACTATATACTTCCAAGAGACCCCCAAGTGGTCCATTAATGATACACCTATCATGATATAAATAATTTGTCTGAAACTTATATATTAAGGAATATAATATCAATTAATAATATAATATTTGTTTTAAAAACTCATTTATGTCAATTTTGAAACTATTTAACAATTGATTTTTTTTAAAGTCATAAAATCTTTATTAATTAATAAAAAATTCATTTAAATAATATTAAAATGTAATATTAATAAATAAAATTCATATATGGCGTCAAAACCTTCCAATTATATTTATTTTAATATTTATAATACCTATTATTTGATTCTTTCATTAATAAGGAAAATACTTCATCATTATTATGTCATAAATAAATTTAATAATTCAATGTCTAAAAAATATAAATAAAATACCATTATATAGTAAACTGTCTTATAATTAAAATTAATATTTATATTCGAAAATATAACATATATAACCCTATGTAAAAAATGTTTTTCTAAAAGATATATGCTTTTGTCATTTTTGTATTTACTTTAACTTAATTAATATAAAGTGTCATTATCACTTACAAGTGGATCCATG
Organism: Viscum album; assembly: GCA_963277665.1. NCBI lineage: Eukaryota > Viridiplantae > Streptophyta > Magnoliopsida > Santalales > Viscaceae > Viscum > Viscum album. The sequence continues at coordinate 108,566,093 of OY728155.1, read as the reverse complement.
GGGTCCCAAAATCGACCCAATGATTACCATTGTCGGAAAGGTATCTACTAATTGGGTTAGAAAACATTTTAGGGAAATTTTATATTATTATAATATTATTTTTTACCCTTATTTATTGGATTTACCCTTTAACCATGGTAAATAAAATATTTTCCGAAGTAATTATTCAAAATATCTAAAAATAAAAGTTACCTATTTACAAAATTTGTACCTCATGATTCTAAATATGGAATCAATTTTTCTAAATTCAAAACACAGAAGTAGAATAAGTTAAATTAAAATTAATTCCTGTTGTCAAAACAAAAAGCGTGTTTTTAAGAAATAATAACTATCAAAAGATTGAAACTTGTTTATGTCCAGTTTAAATGTGAAATTCTGTCCAACGACCGACATTGTATTAAACAGTAATAATATATTATATATATACTTTAAAACCATTAAAATTTATAATTTAACACTATAAATAATTTTGATTAAAAAAATTTGTTTTTAATTAAAATTTAGTAATTTTCACTATTCATCAAAATATGAAAGCTATCCAAAAAGTACCAAAAATTTACCCTAAGATAATTTGGATATTCCGAATCAAAAAATGAAGTCCATTTTGAAAAATAAAATGTATAAAATTTCAAAAAGTGGGTATTACTTTTCATAACGTCTAGTTTGATTGGTTGTGGTGTGTGTTAGAACTCGAAGTTGCGTATAACACACGCTACTATATTATTTAAAGAGAAGTGTACCATGAAAGCTTCGGGTTTTAATTATCCTCTAGTTCATTGAATTGCGTCCTCGCAATTTATGCTCGGTATTAGAAACTTTGGGTTGACATTTCAAAATATCATAGTTGAAATCCCACATCGAAAAATGGATTAATGAGGCCTCTTTTTAAAATAAAGAGTGGTAAGTATAAAGGTTACCGAAAATAACACTTACTAGGGTTCCATGTAGGAAAACATGGATATGGAAGAGAAATATAACCATCAATATCTGATGGAGTGTGGTAGAGAACATGGCTTTGAAAAGGCCAACAATCACGAAGCCATAAATTTGTGATGATCTAAGGTACCATCTAGGACAACGTTTTTGTTATAAGTTCCTTTTATTAATGTTGAGGAATTTATTTATGAGATTGGATAAGATCATAAGGATATATACTTACTTTATAATTTGAGTATTATCCATTAATAAATTTCTACCACAAACTCATCCTTCACTCCAAAACATAATACAACTCAAAATTAATTGTATACGGTTCCATATATAATGAATTTATAATTCACATATAGAACACTTTATAAAAAACAAACTACATTATACCATCCAGGAACATCACATAGTCCAGTGGTAGGAGATAAATCCCAATTTCACTATGGTTGTGTGTTTGATTTCCACAGCTTTGTCCGATGCGATGGGTTTTCACATGGTCGATGTGTTGTCCTTTTATAAAAATTTAAAAATAACCATTAAAACTGAATTCATTCCAAACATTAAACTTATGAAAAATACTTATATCCAAACACATAGTCCAAAATCTATAAGGAGTTTAAACATAATTAAGATCCTTTTTTCGATGTCATAACATGTGGACACCTTCATCATGTATTATTTCAAAACATGGTAACATCTTGAATTAACATAAAACCATTATTGATTACATTCATGCTCCTTTATTCCTTATAAAATACTGGATATATTCATTATATACAAAAAAAATTAATATTCCAACAATAATGAAATAAAAAAACTATTAACCAATTCCAAGGAAGAAAGGAATATCCAATATAATTTATCCAAATCAAACATCTCTTATTCCAAAATTACTACCTCTGTATCAAGACCATATAAAGGATTACCTTTCCTTCAAACCTTGTATTTTAAAAAAAAAAGTTTAACTTGCTGTTGAGTCACTTTTCATAGTACCATATAATCTCAAATCATCAATGAAATAGTGCTGCAGTACAATCCTTATTTATATCTGTAATTAATATAACCAGTACATCATTGATACAACACTCAAATGAAATAATTCTTTAATAACAACATCAGAACATTAGTCATTCTTCTTCATCTGTGGTAGTATAATAACATTATTATTTTCCAATAGCATCATTTGGGGCATACTCTGATGATTTAAACCTTGATTTGCGTAGTGTCCCCACTCCTTGCAGATGAAGAATTGTACATTTGAAACCTTTTTCATACCCTCACAATCATGAATGTGGGATCCTTTTTCTCCACACTTAAAACATACTCCCATTCCCTTCAAGCCTTTTCCAAGGTGATTATTACAACAGTTATCACATATGGTAAAATCCTTCTTTACCTTCTTCCCTTTATCTGTCCATATCTATACCATCCTTTTCTTCTCTAGATTCTCTTCTAATCCATAAGACTCTAAGAACTCTATACTTATCTTATCAACACATGATATTATTTCTTCATATGATGATAATATGTGGGAGACTATTTCCCTTTTAAATTCTATATTAAAACCATGAATGATATGATCCTTCTTACTCATTGGATCATGCGTATTGATGGAGTTATCATTCCTTCTACTGGGTGCCATTTATAAACAATGGCATACACTAGGTTAGTTTATGAATTTCAATGATTAATTCCAAACTTGTAAAATACCTAACGTAAATTGAACAGTTTATAGATATAATCCATAACCATAAAGATGTTTTCATTGAGGAAGTATATACTCATAAACCCTTCATAATGGTTTTTAATGAAAATGAGATTTATCCTAAGCACATCTCTCAAGATTTTCGTAACCAAGAGTGCAGCAAGGCATGTTGTCATGCACCAATTCCCGTTTGAGTCTCACTCAAATCAATGTTTTCAGGTATTACCCTAGGTACATTTGTGCCAGAGCCGCCTCTACCTGCTCGAATCCAGACAGGGATGTATTTCTTGGAAAACTCAAAAAATCTCTACAATACCAAAATTTTAGGAAGTTATTCTATACTAATCTTAAAAGTCTATCTTACGGTAATGTTCTCTAATAAAAGTTTATCTAAATATAGTTTCCAAGGTTATTTCTAAACTTCCTCTGACACTAACTATAATACCCCGACCCCAATTACCCAGAGTCGGTGCATTATTTTAATGCATTGGCATGATTACAAGGAATCATGTTTCGAAGGACCAATCAGTTTAACAGTCTCAGAAAATAAATTACATACATGAATGTTACATTACAATTTATAACATACAACCCAATATAAATAATACTTTATGAATTCCATTATTCCCTTTGCATAATCATGGATATCAGTCTCAATACAATTCATGGAATCATGGAAAAATAAATTATAGAAAGGGGTGATCTCAAACGCTTAGTAAGGGTAAGCAATATAGCAGAAAATAATATAAATATTAAGCATGGTGAATAATTGAAACCACTTGCCTTTACCAATAATAAACATGAATACTTTTATGGAATGAATATGAATTGAGTAAATAATTCCATAATAAAACATAATCATGGGAATTATACTAATCGAATGACCACATGAACCATCAATATTATTTCCATAAAGAGGGAATATATAATGTCATACATTCTAAAACATCTTGTCAAGGCCTCGACCAAGACATCTAAAAATGATTAATTCCTCGGCCAAAACCATAAATCAAATTGGGAAAAGTCCCCAGCCAATTCCATGTCTAGTTGACTCATGAGACATATCGATGCATCGAGGAGCTATATCGGGCTCCACCCATCACTAACTATGTCCAATACATTCATCATATGAAAAGGTTGAAACATAACATAAACATTCATATAATAACTAGGATACGAAATGTCAATACTTTAACCATAAACCATTAATGGTATAAATATAACACATCTACAATCAAACATATCACATAACCTTTAATAAAATATATAACTTTTGTTTCATAATAAATCAACTTCAAAAAAGTTAAAAATACATTAAAGGATTTAACATAGATTAAAATGATTTATAAAACTCTTTGACTGAAATATCCCATTTTATGAAAACATTTAAAAGTCACACAATCTGGAAAGGAAGATATTTAAAGACAATTTTGAATGAAAGTGTCCCATACCACTTTGAAACATTTTAAATTAATTAATATTTTAAAAAATTCATGTCAATTTAAATAAATCCCTAAAACCATTTTGAAAACATGGACATTAATGATAATGGTTTAAAAGAATAATTCTTTAAAACACTTAAAATGATGTTGACATAGATGAAATCAAAACTATTTGAGGGAAATATCTCTTTTTTTAATTCATTTAAGAGTCACATAATTATAAAAGAAGAAATTTACTTTGAAAATATTATTATAAGATTTAATGTGATTCTTCGACAAGTTTATAATGGTTGAAAATAGCCACACCCACCGTATAAGTTAAAAAACATTCTTACCATTATATTGTCGAAAAGGTTAAAAAGGACATTGTTTGGAAAATGACAGAAATAATTCTTGATAAACATCGTAAAAATAATCAACAAGGGTATAAATGAATTTAACCCATATTCTATATAATAGTAAGAGTTTTTTGAAATACCTTTTTATGAAACATGGATGTGTATGATAAGGAGTTACCAGTAGATAATTACGTATAAATAACTTCGAATAATGAATAGATTGTGAAATAAACCCTTACCTTGTACTTTTTCTTTTTTGAGGGTAGGTTAACCTCCTGTAATATGGTGAAATAATTGGTATTAAATTATACTAGAATCATATACATTAATATGATATCATATATGATCTTTTCACATTATTTTGTTAATAATATATTACTATTTTTATTGTTTCAGGTGTTAACTTACTCGTTTTCTTTTATATGTTTTGCTACATAAGTCATGTTTGTTATGTATTGGTCATATATTATTTATATTCAGAATGATATCAAGTCCTTATAAGTTATTTGTAATCATCAAATGAGAACTATACTTGAATGGATATGATGGGGGATGAATCTCATCGCGTTTGTGGAGACGGTAGTCCTTACGTACGCACGAGCGACAATATCATTATTTTGATAGTAAAGTAATATATAATTGGAGTTTATATCATATATACAGAATCATTATAATTTTATATTTATTATTTACTTCAACTACACATCATTATCATAACAATCCCAATAATAATGTTTTGAATAACAATTACACCACTATGTGGAGACAGTAAGCCGTACGTACGCACGGTTGGTGACATGTCATTCAAAGGATGGATAGAATACTATATATGGTTGTACCATATTTATAATAACATCACAGTATAAATAAGATTTTGGAGTTATTATTTTAGAATGTAAATAACAAATAATTAAGTAGTTGAATAAGAAAGGAACTTGAAAAAGGGGGGTGAAAACATTACCTCTTCTTCGGGATTTTCCTTTTGATTTGATCAAAATGGATCCTTAGGCTGGATTTATGACTAATTTAATGCCTTTAAGATTAATAGGGGATAGTTGAGAGGGTATTTAGGCAGATTTTGGCTGATACAAAAGGATTTTAAGCTATGAATAATTGGTTAGAAGTGGTGTCCTTTTATAAGGGGGAGGAGGTGCTCTTTAGGAAAAACATAAAGCATTAATTTATAATAAATTAATGATAGATTTATAATGGCTTAAAATTGGATTATTAAATGTCCAAGGAGGGTATAGGTAGATATAATTTCATCCTATGGATTTTAGATAGGTTTGGTTCACAATATTAACTTTATCATTTATATTTAACTCTTAGTTAAATAGTTTGACATTTTCCATGTCACATGGTATTTTTATATTATATGGTTAATAAACATACTATATACTTTCAAGAGACCACAAATTAGTCCATTAATGATACACATATCATGATATAAGTCCTTTTTCTTAACCATATATTTTTAGGAATATAATATCAATTAATAATATAATATTTGTTTTAAAAACTCATTTATGTCAATTTTCACACTATTTAATAATAAATTTTTGTTAAAGTCTTAAAATCTTTATTAATTCGAAAAAAATTCATTTAAGAAATAATAAAATGTCATATTAGTCAATAAAATTGTTGTATGGAATCAAAACATTCAAATTATATTTATTTTGATATTTATAATACCAATTATTTGATTCTTTCATTAATAAAGAAAATACTGCATCATTATTGTGTCATAAATAAATTTAATTATTCAATGTCTAAAAATTATAAATAAAATACCATTATGTAGGAAATATTTTTATATTTGTAATGAATATTTATAGTCTAAAATATAACATATATAACCTTATGTAAAAATTGTTTTCCTAAAAGATATATGCTTGTGTCATTTTTGTATTTACTTTAACTGAACTAATATAAATTGTCATTATCACTTACAAGTGGATCCATGGGGTCCCCAAATCGACCCAAAGATGCCCATGGTCGGAAATGTATCAACCAATAGGGTTAGGACACGTTTTAGGATAATCTAATATTATTATATTATTATTTTTTTACCCTTATTTACAGGATTTACACTTTAACCATGGTAAATAAAATATTTACTGAAGTAATTATTCAAATTTTCTATAAATAAAGGTTACCTATTTACTAAATTTGGACCTAATTATTCTATGTATGGAATCCATTTTTCTAAATTCAAAACACAGAAGTGGCATAAATTAATTTAAAATTAATTCTCACTGTCAAAACAAAATGCGTGTTTTTAAGAAATACTAACTATCAAAATATTGACACTTGTTTATGTCTGGTTTAAATGTGAAATTATGTACAATGACCCAAATTGTATTAAATGGTAAAAATATATATTATAAATATACTTTAAAACTATTAAAATGTATAATTTAACACTATAAATTATTTTTATTAAAAAAGATGGTTTTAATTAAAATTTAGTAATTTTCACTATTCACCAAAATATGAAAGTTATTCGAAAAGTGCCAAAAATTCACGCTAAGATAATTTTGATATTACGAATCCAAAAATGAAGTCCATTTTGAAGCATAAAGTATATAAAATTTCAAAAAGTGGTTATTACTATTCATAACTGCTAGTTTGATTGGTTGTGGTGTTTGTTAGAACTCGAAGTTGCGTACAACACACGCTACTGTATTATTCAAAGAGAAGTGTACCATGAAATCTTGGGGTGTTACATATAGGGAATTTTTCCATAGATATCCTTATAATCACTAGGATAATAGTGAATATGATTGAGAATAATCTCAATGAAATGGAAATTGATAATAAAATCATACAAGAAAAAAATTATTAATCTAATATGTTCACGTACTCTTCACAAGTCCCCAACTATACTTTTCCTCTGATGACTGATTTTCAATCCTCCATTTATGAGATACAATATTTTAAAAATTATAATATATTTTCATTGATAATTACACCCTTGATTAATTCCAATCCTGGATAATTGATATGATTTAATAATTTTTCAGTATCATGTATTCATACAAGAATATCACAAATTTTTCAATTTCAGTTATTCCTTCAATTTTCTAATTTAAAAGATAAGACATAAATTGAATTTTTTATTTAAAATCAAATTTTTTATTCAATTATGAAATTAATATGTGATTAATAAATATAATTTCATTTTCTAAATCTGATTTTTCAACTATTAATTTTCAATGGGGATTTCCATGTGTTTTTGGACTTTTCTTGACCTAATTCTGATTTATTGAATCATGATTGTAGTTTTGTAATACGAATAAATTGGGAAATTGATTTTTTATTCACATTAGAAGTTCATTTGGAATAATTTTGTTAAATTAAACTCAAATATAATTGTTGAATTTAACGTTTCATGTTATATGCTAATTTAGAAATTATTTTATGCATTTTATTATTTTTAAAGTTTTTTAGAAAACTCATGCACTAACAAATTAATAGTTTTTGAAAGCATACTATAGAATTAAAAATTTTCAATTGCGTCAAGATGCTTCACACTGGTAACCACATATTCAATCAAGGAAACATGTGATAAGTCAACACATATAAAAAATATATTTATCATGCTCAATATATAGTGAGATATTCATGGTTAATGTTCTGACCCCAAATGACCGTAAATCCACAAGTTACCACTTGAAGAAGCAACCATTAAGATTATATTTACCTCAAAAGAAATAAAATATCTAAATTTAGCAATATTTTTCCATGCTCACTGTAATAACTATTATAATTTTCTATAACCAAGAAAAAGATAAAACACCAAATAACCCTAAAACAACATTTTTCCATATGACAATAGGGCCATACTTTCCCACATTCTGTTTATTAACTACAATAATCCACCTCCTCTTATATTGTAGACCATTGAACCTATATCATTTCATACTCTTACAATTAAACGCATCATAAAAATGATCATATGTCACAAATTAAGATTGTATGTCCATCCTCACAACAACATTGAATTAGTTGTATTCACCATGATTTTTGAGGAAGCTGATTCTATAAGATCACTGAGTTTAAATAAAAACCATATCATTATGGCTGAGGCTGTTAAAACCACTGATAAAAGAGATAAAGAACTCATCTAAAAGATCCATAAGAAAGGAAGAACCTTTTAACCATATTATGCTGCATGTTGATTCTGGATGATTCTCATGATACTAGAAGTGATGAAGGCCAAAATTCCTTGGACTGGAGATACAAAAATAGTATCTCGAACACAAATTCATTACAACCAACTAAAGATGATGATGAAACCCAAATACATGTAATTGGTTTCTGGAGTATAATCTTAAAGTATCAAAACTGAATCACATGATCTTAAAATTTAAAGTGGAGGTCATACATGTGTGCTACAAAATAATAAAGGGAACTCATCAGATTTGGTTTGGATGAACGACATGATATAGATTATTGTTTTAGAGGAGGCCTCTCAAATATTGGTTTATTTAATTAGGGTCTTAAGGACGAGGATCCATATGAGTGCAACAATTTTACCTCCTCATTTCATTCCCTTTTCATAGTTTTGAATAGATATTGTTGGGATCATTCCACATTCTCGGGTCACAACACTAGTGGAAGTTGCACAGACATACACTCACACTACTCAATGAAATTACTCCAGGTTATCAAATGGAAAATCATCTCACAACACCTTCATAACAAACCCGCTTACATGAATAGTATATCATACCCATGTTTCCCCATGTAGTGTAATAGCGAACCACAAATACATTCATTAATACTAGTAACTTATAGAAAATGATGAAAAATTTAATCACCACCCAGCTAAGTCCCCATGTATAGAATTATCAATCCAATACCACATGGGGCTACTTTCAAAAATATTGTTAGCATTATTGAGACTATGTATATAACACCTTGATACTATGTAGCATAATATAATGAACCAGCCAAACATTTCTCCAGTTCCTATGAAACAAAATAAACCATCACCTCAGCTCCTCTTCGAAGAAAAATTTAATATCTAAGCCACCTACATGAGGAAATATGAAATGTAATAAATCCATTATTAATGAATGCTTACAATAGAATATGTCATCCCAGTGGTGAATCATGGATCTTAATACGTAAAATCTATCCCAAGAAACATGTACCCTATGTTCACATGATGTCACACATGAATTTGGTGTTCTGGATTATAATTTTAATTCATGGTGTGGGCCTAAATGAAATGACGCTAAGACCCATCTTTAAGGAAAATGTAGTGTTGTATAATTTCAGTTTTAAAGCCCATATAAATAATATGTGGCCCAATATTATCCTTTACTCAAATACATCCAAGACTATAATATGAATAATATTATGCTCGGAGAATTATATTTAGTTGGGTTTTGGCATAGTGGTAAGAACCCCTTAATCCTATATGAAAAATGGTGGATCAAAACCCATTGGACATAGGTAATATAACAGTACTGCAGTGTACTGTATAAGTGGTGGCACTGTAGTAATGGAGGGCACTGTAGTGGTGGTAGTTCAATGTAGCGGCAATAGGGTATTGTAGCAGCAGTGGGTACTATGCGGGACTGTAGCAGTGCGGGTATTGTAGTAGTGCTATTCACAAAATTGTCCTTGGCCATAATATTGGGCCTATGAGCCATATAATAGGATAAATTTCCACTGGGCCTTTGGGCTATGTAATGGGTCTCCCTCTACCCAATTAAAGTGGCCTTTTCTTTGATTTAATAACAAATGAGGATTTTGCCCCACCCTTTTAAAAAACTTAGAAAAATAAATCTAATTTTCATAGATCCTTTTAAAAGGTTTATATATTTCTATCATAAGTGAGACATGAATTAGTTTTTGATGATTCTAGATTCTCACAGAAGCTATTACCACACTATAATTAGACATCATTCAGAAATCCATTGAAGAGGAGTTAAAGGGGGATTTAAAGTAAAAGTGAGGTTCATTCCATAATTATAGAGTAAAAAAATTTATAAGAAAACCATGCTACTAATTTTTTCATTTAAAAAAATGAATATCCAAACACTCTTCCTTAAATAGAGGATAGTTCACTACTTCCATATGATCTTCCCTTTGATCTATGAGAGATCATTTTTACTACTGTACACATATTTTCTATAATTTATAATTTATAATTATCTTGTTTTTATAAACCAATGTATAATATGCTGAGTTAAAGAGATTATAATAATCCTTTATTAATTAATTTTATACACCGATACTTTGTTTCCTTATATTAATCTCTGTAGATTCATTCCAGCTACTCAAGAATTATGGGATTTTTTTGCCACATTTTTTTATCCATCTTCCCTTCATCATTATATCATACATATATTCCACGTAGGTCCTCTCAATTTATTTATATCTAGATCAGTGGGTTTCTTTAAGGGCAATTAGAGATCATCTATTACTAGGAAAGGGGATATTAGATTTTTTACTAGTTAATTCATCCCTCTAACTGAATCAAAAGCTCTCGAAAAGGGTAATCAAGTGATATTTCACATGATTAAAGAGATGATAGATGATTACCTAGTCAAATAATGAATAAATAAGAATGGTATAGGTATATCAAAGTGCATGACACTTCCATTATAATTTATGTTAATAGATATTATTCTAATTCTCTTTTTTCTACACGCTGATGCAATCCATAAAAATCAGAACACACCCAAAACACTACACTCTCTAAGAGATAACAAGAGTCCACTTTTATTATATTTATTTGGATAAAAATAAATTTATTAGGGCCCCACGATAGGACACTCATCAAAACTGTTGTATTTTCTAACGAGCCTAATGTTTGTATCAAAATGTATCATTAAAATAAGTTTAAATTAGGAATAGATCTTTTTTATTTTACATAAAAGTTTTGATCGATAGGTTGAATAAAATTTTTGAGTGAAAATGAAAAATAATAATAATTAAATAAGTATAAAGGGAGTTTTTAATAATTCCATTGATTGAATATCCTTCCCAGGTATCTCCATCTACTATAGTCACCCTATGAAATGAGAACTTTAAGGATAATCAAGATCAATTAAATAGTACATTATGAGAACCTTATGCACAAAAAATTAGTAATATTAACTGAATGTTGTAATGGATGATAAATTTGTTGTGAGATTAAAATTTGAATGTTATCTACCATACCAGAGTTTCATATATTTTGATAGGAAGAACACATCAGGTATATTCACATATTTAGAGAATTATTAAATAACATCAAACCTATATGATCCATTAATTCATTTATGACATGGAATTCTTTTCGATTATCTCGTGAATAATCGTATATTTAGTGGCTCTATAACCTCCAACATAGATAGATCACTTCCTAGGATAAATTCCAAATATCATTTTTTGGTTATATTTAACAACATTTTGGAGTTTCCAACTAAGGAATGAGTTATATGAAACATACAACCAGGTAGAGAAACCCTTTATGAGTTTTCATAGGGATTCAATTTTTAACAAAAAACTACCCCAATAACAAAAATAATAGATCATTCAATATTATTCTTTTCTCATGGAGGGAAGAATAAAAACATAAAAAATATTGATTGTTTATCTAGAGATGAAGAAATCAAAATAACAACAACTAAAGTAAAATAGTTAATTGAAATTATCTCACAAAAATATCACAAATTCTACAAAAATTTGTTCCCACTAGTGAATGAAGCCTATGATTCCATGTACCAAACACAACACCAGTCGTATCCAGGATATGATCAATGATATTGAGATTATCTGAACTTTCAATATGGGGATAGAAAAGAACAATTTAAGAATAGACATTCTGAAATTTTCCAAAAAAACATCGCAAATTTCACACATTTATCTATGTAACTCTAAACCTTCTACATGCTACCAACTTTGTCAATCCCAAGGAACCTCAATCGGGACCTAATGAAAGAATATGTGATGTATACCTAAAAAATCCAAACTAATATCAATTAAGTAAAAAATAAAGGATGTTTCAAAGTTCATACTGAGAAAATTCATTATAATAATGTATATGTAATCTTTATTTCAATAATAAATGGTAAGGAGTGGGGAACTAGTGAATAATAAATATCCTATTTAGATGTTTGAAGTAGACTATATAGTAAACCTGAAGATGTTTCCTCTATAAAATATCCAAAAGCTGAATTACTTGTGGAATCACCCATATAATTAATGATTAAGGGAACACCAAGATTTAGAACCCACATAATCCCCAACCTACCTTCCATAAAATGACTAAACCTCCCAAGAGACCTAGAAAAGGCACATTGCAACATGAGACTCTATCGATATTCAAGATGTTTGAAATAAATATACATTTTGTTGAATATATATTCAAAATTATAATATGATAAACTCATTAAATACATATGAACCAGGAGGAGAAAATTACATGGTAATGATAAGGTAATTTTAGATAAAACTATTTCTATACATGTAACCCAACAAATACCCCAAAATTGATAAGATACAGTTACCTTCACATTCCAATGATCTATTGGGGACATTATGTTCTCTAATTCATTATGTGACATGAGATAATGGATTAGTTTAATGTATTATTCATTGTATTAATCTATAAAAATTGAATAAATAAAAACTACCTGAGGTGTTCTCCAACATTCCAACCCTTCCATTGCATTCCTTGTATGTCTACAATAACTTTTTTCGTTATGTGTGGTATTTTATTTTTTCCCTTATGAATTATACATTCTAAATCAGGAATAAAAAAATTTAAGACACTCTCCCATGTCATTCGAGGCTGATTATTTCTCAAGACTACCAAAGAAATTCATAATTAATACAAAGGATCCCTTTTAATGAATTTTGGTGAATAACCAATGTATTTTAAAATTTTTTATTTCATGAAGCACTTCCACGATGAGCCATATATGTTTGTTTTGACAATTTTCAATTTCATAGTTATAAATAAATTTTTTAATTTTTTAAGATATAATTAGACTAAAACAATCTTTGGGATGTTATGAAAAAAATATTAATTATTAATTTGAAGGGGAGTTTAATCTAAAATATCTTCTATGTGTTTAACAACATAATGAAATTCGAGACCAATATTAGGAAACTGTAATCATAATTTTTATTATAAACCACTTCATTACATGTGAATGATGAAATTAGTATAATAATAATTTAAAATAGTCACTATAAAATTCAATAAAATCGGAATTGAATTTGTCTCCAATCTAAATGGGATGTGTTTTAATAAAATAAATAAATAATTTTCTATTAATATTAAGTAAAAGACTTCTAGGATTCATGTAATGTTAACATGTAATTTTGAAAGGAAGTAAGGAATAGGAAGTGTAGATGATAGATATAGAAATTATCAAAAGAGAATATTATAAGAATTCCATATTTCACAAGGATAAGAAAATATATTTCAAAAACCAAATTTAGAATATAACCTTGAAATTTTGTGATTTAGATTTCTTCAACCCTTCATAAATGAATGTAATTCATGGTAAAAATCCATCTATGGGGAAAGATCCTTATATAGTGACTAACATGTTCTCATTATTTTGAATTAAAATCAATAGAAAATAATAATATAATACATTCAAGGGGAAAATTTAGAAAGGGAAACATTTCAATAAAAATATTGGGAGTGATTTAATATAGGAGTAAAAAACCCTCTATCATTCCATTGAATAAATTGTCACTAGGTGGTATCTTTCATATATATTTTTCTAGATACCCTTTTATTAAATAATAACCTTATTTAAAAAATTATTTCAATAATTATATGGATTTTTTGTGATATTATTTTTTGTGAGAGAGTAAAAATATTTTAAGATGTAAATACCCTTTCAGTATTTTATATTTATTCTTTTTCTAAAGAAGAAAAAAATAGCATTCTATTTTAGAAATTTCTATATAGTTTCGGAATGGTTTTTTTATTTTAGGAATGTAAAAAAATTAACTTAATTATTGTACTACCAAGGTTAAATTCCACTCTAGAGTATATTATGTTCATTGAGTCTAAAAGTTTTATTGTTGGATCATTATTGAGTGAACACACTCTAAAATTCATGGAAGCTTCTACATTTGAATAAGGGAAATAATTCTGAATGAAAAAGAAATTAATTAAAACAAAATCATAGTTTTAGGTAACTTGAATAATGAAATAAATACTACCTAACCTAATAATAGGGATTTAGTAGAACTAGGATGTTCCTCCCTAAAATAAAATTAGATTTATCTTATGAAATAGAGTAAAACAAAAAGATTCATTCTTGTCTAGATACCTTTATATGTTAATATAAGAATATGTTTCTTTGTGTGTCCGCCATCAAATAAGAGTAAAAGAGACATGAGATGTAGATTATCAAGAATTATATTATTTCTTGGCTATTAAAATTAGTCTCCTGGGATATATTATATCCTTATATGGTTTAGTACAAGGTTTAGCTATGCTCATTCCATAATCTCCTTCGCACAATGCTTTCATCGAATATGGTTGAATGTTTTTCAGTATTTCTTGATTGAAAAAAGGCGTAGATAATTTTTGGGTATTATGAACCATGAAGAATAAAGGGAATATGATATATTTGAATTTAATTCCAGAAGTTTAAAGTAAGTGTGAAAATGAAATATGATTACAGATTTTTTTTGTGGAATATATTTTCTATTCCTATTTAATAAAATCATTACAAAATTATGATCAATTACAATTGCAACAAAAAATTAAAATATTATGGTTAATTGAAATGATTTATTGAATTGAATTCATAATAGCGACATGGTAAATAAAAATTAGTGGCATATGTGATTTCATTTTACAGTTGTTTGAGTGTTAATAAAATATATAAACATTCATTTTTGTAAAAATAAATTCATGGAATTTTTCGGGAGTGTGACAATTCCAATTTGGGGTAGTGACAGGGGAAAATAGATTAAAATTATTAATTGATATGAATTTTTGATTAACCCCTTAATTAATTTAAAACCCTATAAATTGATATGTTTTTTGTAGTTTTTGAGAATATGTCCCTCATGGAAAAATATCATTAAATGTTTTTTAGTGATTTATTATGTTTTAATATTTAAATAAGAATTCAAACATATATTATGAAATAAGAAATTCAAATTTTTAATTAATTTTGATGATATATTGGGTTTAAAATTTATAATTTGACATTTTATCTATGATTTTTTATGGAGAAGATTTCAATGTCAATTTTAAATGTGTTTTTTGAAAATAACATTAATTGTTTGGATGTAAAAAAAGGATGTAAATTTTTTAATTTGATTAAATTTGTAAATTTATTTATTTATTATTTAAATTTTAAATTTATTTTGGATTTAAATAGTTTATTTAGTCCAAAATGTAGTTAGAGAATTAAATTTAATGTGTTGTATGAAAATTTCATTAATATTTTAATTGTATTAATATATTAGAAATTAAATAAAAATAGAATAATCTATTTTATTGGGAATGTTTTCTTTAGTAAATTTTTTTTAAAAGGGTTTATTATACAACACCTTGGATACCTCACGGTCACTCAACTAACAAAGTGGGAAGTGAACACATGTGAAAATTCATGTAAAAAAGAATAAAAGTTTAACAAATGTTTGAACAAGCCAATCACAAGTCTATAGGTAACCTCATGAAGAATCACACATAGTTAGTATCATATTGAAAGAGGGAAAGAGATAAAACCACTTGCAATGTTTCTTCATTATCACTATAAAAAGTATCCATATTATTTGTTACCAACTGTAAGAGAAATGAACATCCAAACATGCAACCTCCTTTGACTTTTAACTACAAATGAAGCTCTTCCCATTTCTAGTATACTGATCACATGTCTCCACACTTCCTCCATGGTCATCCATGGAACATTCAGCAAGGCATACTAATGCCATTCAACTGACTATGGTAACTGATTATCATACGCATATTAACAAGGTCTATTCATCCTCATATTATCATAGAATCACTTTCTAGATCTATTCTTATAGAATTAGATGATTAGAGAAGATGACTGGTCTCACTATAACATCAAATTAGTTTAGTTTAGGATAAAAAATTAAATTTTAAATAAACATATAGTCCAAAAAAGGATGAATTGATCGCATAAGAACCATTAAATCCCTTCCTGAATCTTGTGGAGGCTAATATAATCATGCCTAACTAGAATACAACAAATATAGATTCCATGGATTGAGGATAAGAACATATAATCTCAATCACTATGCCAATGAATCCCATAGAAGAAGGTGATGAAAACAAGGAATATCAAATAGTCCATTTGAGTCTGAGGTAGATGAATCACAACTGAATCACATATTAATGAAAGGAAAACTGGAGGCCATGTTTTTGGAAAAAAATATAGAATGAAACACATATTATTTTAGTTATAAATATGATGTTATATGAAAAACAAAAAAAGAGGTTTCTTGATAATAATTCGAGTGATGTAGGGATTGATCAAAGAACATCTAATTTACATCAAACATATCACATACTGTGTGTGATCCTTATATAGGATAAATAATATAGAGGCCTTTATTTATTACTAGCAGACTAGTTTATATATTGGAAGAGGATGTACACAAATTGCTATATGATAATCCTAATTGAGCTAAAATTCTTAATGAACTCCTAGTAGCTCTTGAAAAATCATTATAGTATGAGTTATTACGTGACGTATAACATCAAAATACAAGATCCTTCACCAATACCAGTATCTTTTAGAACAATATTCATTCTTGAAATGTCACCAAACATAGTTCCCATGTACATGAGACTATGTACAACACTAGTTATGGCCTCATTTCTAATCTAGTTAGCATTCTATATATTAGCTCCATCACAGCTAGATAGAGTATATCATGGTCCAAAGAACCATATATATTTTTACCATCCTTTGTGTACCAATAAAACTAATCACATAAGCTCCACTTGTAAGAACAATACAACATCCAAGACATCTAAAAATGGTAATACGAAATGCAATTCGACTACAATTTTTCCATATTTACAATAGATTCTCTAAACCCAATGACGCATTTCTGATTATATAAAATTTGATCTATCCCAATAACCTTGTGTCCAAGTTTTATAAGAGGTCTCATGGTTTTTTGTTTTTTTACTATCATTGTATGTTCCGAGGGTGAGACTAAATTCCAAATAAACAAGGACAATGTTCCTGGAAAATATGGTGATATCAACAATCAATTTTTGAATCCCATAACAAACATCAGAGGTCTAATCAGGGCCCACAATAAAATTCCCTCTAGGCTACAATGTGCCTCATCTTCATTCTGTAGATATTGATATACAATGAATCTGTAAAATATAAAGTCAACTTTTCATCGATAATTCATGAAGGAGTACAGAGGTCAATCACAAAATAGAAAATAAGCAGTTATAAAAATTATATATTCCTAGGAACTATATTAATACCCTAAAATGGTCATGTGTCAAAAACATATTGAACATGAATTCAATGTTTTTGGGAACATAAATATATTTGAATTCTCAAATTCTAGAGTCTCATTAAAAAGATGGTTAAACCCATGTATTTCACATGGTCAATTCAGAAGCATACCAAGAATATCGATAAATTATTATATAAATAGAGGATTCCTCCCTACTATTAGGGGATATACTTTTTGATTGGAACAATTTTAGAACTACTATAGAATTATACATTTCATTAATTTCTCATTGTAATATCTCTTTTGGTGGTACACTATTCTATTAGTAACTGAGCCTAAGAGATTCTCCTAATCCTCTTGTTAATCAATTCCACACTTTAATAGTTTATTCTCATCCATTAGTCTCTCTAGATTCATTCAAACTATATAGAAATTAGGATGTTTAATTTTTTCTCACATTTTGAACAAATCATCCCTTCGTCACTAGATCGCACACACATACCACTTAGGTCTTAAAAATATATTTTGATAATGAGAAGTATGTTTACTTAATTAATCATGGAGATCTCCAATTGTTGTAATATGAGATATTGTAGGTTGTATAGGTTATATCATCCCAATGATTTTGATAAAACATCTAAGTGGGAGTAATCAAGTAAGATTGCACTTGATTATATTGAACAAAATTACAAAATAATTGAATAATTATTTAACATGAAGGTGTGGAGACATACAAGGTTATTTCACTTATTTTAAAAATTAATTAAAGATAAATCATTTGAATTCAGTTTTTCCACAAATAGAATGAATCAAAAAAATTATAACAAACCCAAAACACTATTATACACTAGAGACAACCCAATTCCATATTTACAATATTTATTCATGTCGAAATGTTATTTTGTTGAGGGCCTAATTGTAGGACAAGGAAATATAAGTTGTGGAATGGAATTATATGGAAGGGAATATAATAGTTAGACTAAAATGATGTTTTTGGATAAAGGTAAAACACATACTTTTATTTCTTCTGACAACCACACATGTATTCCCATTTTTTAAAATATTACAAAATAAGAAAAAAATTATAAAATTTGTACTTAATGAAACAACCAGAGATTTTTAAAAGGAATCACTATATACATTAGCATAAACGATACACTAAATCAATCATAAACAAAGAACTAAATATTATTATTGAAATATTATAATTATAACATAGAAGATTGAATGGAGGGAATGAAAGATAAAAACTAAATTAAGAAAATATTGTTTAAAAATGTATATATAATTAAATAATTCGTGGATAAATAATTATAAATTAATAAAAATCCATTTTGAAAATAAAAGGAAAAGTATTTTCTGAAAAAATATTTAATTGTGCCCAAGTGTGTTTTATACAAATAAATAAATGAATAACTGTTACTAGATTATATTAATGATATATATATTTATATATATTAAATACATTTAATATATTTTTTTCATTCATCCATTGTTTTTTCAAGTCATGGTATATGAATGAATCTAATTTTATGCATAAACTAAGCATTTTTCTATAGATACAGTTTCAGTACCTTTTGATGGAACAATTATTTTATATTTATTTTTTAACACTTTAATAAATTATATTTGAAAATATAACCTTATTCAATGAGTGTAGTATATAAAAATATATAGTTTTTAAATTTTGGTATTTATCTAATTTTTTCATGTTTTGATGAATAATGAAAAAACTAGATTTTAATTCAGAATGTTTTTCCTTTTAAATAATTAATAGTATTAAATTATATTTTTGAATGGTTTTAAATTAAAATTAGTTATATTTTATATCAATTAGTAAAATTCGTGTCATTATAATAAATTTTACATTGAATTTGGAAATAAAAATGTCAATCTTTAAATTATTTTCACTTTAATATCTTATTTTCTCATTCCATCAATTAGATGACATTAAAATTATTTTTACCAAATTACGTGTTTTAAATTTTGAAAAATGGATACCATATTCTTAATCAGTGGGTTAAAATTATTTTATCAAGTACCTTTTATTTTTGGACAATATGAATAGTAATTTGGTAATTTTTATTACCACACTTAAGTGTAAATCAGGTAATTAAGGGAAAAATAATGTTATAAATTTATAAAAACACTTGTCCATATTTTATATTGGAAATTATTTCCAACCAAATTAATCATGGGGCCAATTTTATGAGAAATTGGTTCCACTTGGATGAATTTATGCTATTTCTATAATTATATTTGATGAAAAGTTGGTTTTTCATATATATTAATTTAATAGGTGAAATATTTTTCATATTTAGTTATATAAACGATATTATCAACTATAAATATTATATTCAAATTTAATATATTTATCTTCATCCTAATGAAATGTTTAAAATTATTAGGTATGATATAATTAAATAAATGACATACACAATGATGATTTAATAAATTGAATAATTAATACAAATATAAATAAATGCTTTTAAAAATAATAAAATAAAAATAATTTGAGTCAATTATTTTCATAAAATAATTATCTGGAAGGATTTGACATGTTAGTGATGAGTTAAAAGATTTGTTTCAAATATATCATGTTGTCATGATATTTTTTAAAAGTCACATAAGTAATAGTGTCAAAAATGACATTAATGATATTTTAAAATAAATAATATTTTATTAAATGATAAAAAATTCATAAAAAATATTAATTCATATAAATTCATTGGATAACACATAAAATTTAACCAAAGGATATCTTATTGGTCATTTTTTATTTTATTGTATTTATATTAAGTCTCAAAATTTAACTTACATGATATAATTAAAAGATATAAAAGGGAAAATATTTGTGAAAAAAAATGGATTAAAATAATAATGAAAAAATATTTAATTTCACTTTAATGAATTCATTTAGATCCATAATCATTATATATTCTAAATAAGTCATTTTAGATCATTTTAAATACAAAATTAATATATAATAATTTAATATTTGGATGAATTCAAAGAGTTCCCCTCGCTTATCTTGAAAAAGGGAACATGTTCTTCTCTATTACTAACACTTGATATCCTATTTTTGCCCATGTTCTACCCAAATAAATCTTATAATAACTACCCACATTCTATATCTCTTATTTTGGGCATACCACTAACCTTAGATGTGTTAGGCAGTTAGTCAATTGATATTGTCTGAATAAAATGTATCATTTTTTATTAATTGTTATTGTTTTGTTTCATCTTCAACATCCTTAAAATATTATTCTACCAAGATGAAATAATATCTAAAATATAGTCAGTATATTGAGATTATATTATTTTAATATCATCACTTAAATAGATCTCCACTTCAATGAAATAAATAAAATAATTAGTCTTTTTTTGTAGGATAGAATACCACCACAAAAATGTATATAATTTATTTCCAACACCATCCCTCAAGACTTGTTGTAATGTTTACATTAATGATAATTTATGATATTGATGAAATATCTATAATTATTTTATAAAAATTTATCATTTATATTTTGACCTTTCTATGAACATTAAAATTTTAATGTCGTTCATGTGTACGCGTGAACTATAACCTTTACATAGTAAAGTGATTTGATTTCCTTCAGCACATAAAATTGATGATATATATAATTATATTTAAATAATCAATATGATATTAATTATTTTAATATAATTTAGTAATGATAATATAAAACATAAATTCATTCTACAATGGCCATTGAAAATGGAAATGTTACTCATGCGTATGTACGGTTTTCCATCTCCATGATTGTAACACAGTTCATTTTTCATATCAATATGTAATAAATAGATTAAATATTATAATTTATCTATAAATTTAATTATTGTGTCATTAATATTAGTATGGAGATGACGTACTAATTACCACATTGACTATTGACATCACACCAATGTCATTTTGTACTCAAGTACCAAATATCTATAAAAAATATAACACTAACTTAAAAATTATTTAATTGTTATAACATGATAATTATATATATAATGTATTCTAAAAATTGAAATTTCCTCACTAATTTAAATAATTAACCTAGTTTTATTATTAATGAAAAGAAAAATTTTACACAATGAGTCGGACTCAGGTTAAGGGACTTTCTTTTAAAACCCCTCTTTTAAAATTACTTTTTCAACTTGTTTGACCACTGTTAAAGGTATTATA
The DNA here is from genome assembly GCA_963277665.1 of Viscum album. Taxonomy (NCBI): domain Eukaryota; kingdom Viridiplantae; phylum Streptophyta; class Magnoliopsida; order Santalales; family Viscaceae; genus Viscum; species Viscum album. Next base: position 108,544,046 of record OY728155.1, on the reverse strand, counting down.
TTTTTAAATTATATATAATGAGTGGATTACCCTGATTTCATGTGACATTATTAATTTATTTTTGTAATTATAGGTATTTATAGTTATTTTTGAAAAAAAATTCATTATTTTTTGCACAACATTTAAATTTTAAAATGATTTTCAAAAGAAAATTGTTTTTTAAAACAGAAATTATTTTTATAATGTTCCTAGAAAGGTATTCAAGGGTTTTATTCATGATATTTTACATGGACGTTGTTTATTATGGGTTTATCAAATTATAGATTAATATATGATTGGTTGATCCACATTATTTCTCAAAATATGAAGAGTGAGCCCCATTATATCTCTTCAATGCATTGGGTACTAAGGAGTTGGAAGCTCACCATAAGGATAATCCATTCGTAAGGGTGAATTTAATAGGGTTATAGTAATAATGTCCTAAGGAACCTCTATGATTTTTCTATGCATGATAATTTTTTTGAGGAATGTATTTCAATGGATTTTTCATGTTTTTTTGGAGTAATGATTTTCTTTCTTTATATTCTTTACTATGATTTTTTGTTCTCATGAAATGTTTAAAAACATATTATAGGGTATAATGATGGGTAATATAAAAGCGGAATTAATTTTTAATTTTATGAAGATTTATCTCAAAAAAAATTCATTTTTTATTTTAAATGTTTTTTATATTGGAATAAGTGGATACTTTTTAGTAGAATCCAATATATATTAATGTCGGATGTTATATATGAATGATGGATTAATTCACTAAAATTATAAACCTGAAAAGATCCAAAATGGGATAGGATCATATTCTTGATGAAATCTCATGACTATGTAATATTTAAGGCCGGATCCTCATAGTTGGTATCAAAGGGTTCTATAGAGAACCATTGAGATTTTTGTCTTTTCTTAAGATTTAGGGATAACAACATGAGTGTATAATTTTAAGGTTGGTCATAAAATTAATTCAATAGAATCCCTTTTAGGGATTTAAATAATGATTTTTTATGTGTCTAATGATGCATTTGGAAACATTTATTTATAGAGGTAATTATTGGTTATTACATTTCAGATGTAAAATTAAATGTACGAGATAACATTTGAGCTTAATAAACAATATGATTATTTTTTTAGGATATTTCATACATTTCTGGGAATTTTATAAGGATTATAATTATACCATCTTATAAAAATGACAACTTGTTGGATGGGTTACAATTTTTCACATCCATAAAGTTCGTATGAATTGATCCCATAGTTGAAGAGTGACAAATCTACATCACCTACAACTAGCCTATGTGTCACGAATTGTGTTCCTCAAGATTTGGTAATGGATTGTAAGATGTAGATACCTTCTTTTCTCAAGATGAAGAAGAGAAAATGAACCTAATGCCCACCTTCAATAGACCCCAGGTTGTCGACCAACACGAAGGGTATATAATTTTCACAAGAGTGGGATGTATTACCCTATTTATAGTAACCATGATTGGGAGATAAGATTTAAAAACCTCAAAAAACTCCAAGACAGATATATATATATATATAATTAAACCAATATCCATCCCACATGAATTTTTATGTGAAACTATATAAAATAAAAAATAAAACTCTTAGGTAGGTACAAAAATAAAACTAAGTAGTGAAACAATAATCATCCCCAACATTTGAGCTTGCATGGTTCAACGCGTTCCATGTAATCACAAGGAAAACCTGAAAATTTTTTTATATATGATGGTTGAGAAATTAAACATAGTAGGTATGGAAAACCAATGTTACCCATACACATGTTGGATAAGTATACTAATTCCCTTGTGAGAAAATAACAGAATATCAAAAGAACCTTATAAGGTATACTATCCACCCAATCCTCAACAAGGAACACTCACCAAATTACACAAGTAAAGTAAAGTAGTAATCAATCCGATATTTGGTTATCCCGAACCACTTCAACATGGTTAATTTCTCATCAATAATGGAGAATGTCCTAATGTTTCCACACTATTCCACAAGCCCCACTATCACATCCTGCCCACACCGACCGAATCCACAAACCACATCCCACTCGCAAACACATGGGCCAAAACAACCGTACATCTCACCCGAAAACACAACGACTTTATCCCACATACCCCTGGGAAACAAACCACCACTCGAATAAACAATAACATAAATACAGTATTATTACTCAATCCATTGAAGTTATCCTAAAGAGTCTTGGGCGGTAAATGCTTAGAATTGGGAGCAGTGTAATGACAGTTACCATAAATCCATCCTCTAACTAGGATGTTGGGAAAGACACCCTCCCCCATAAAAATGGGGGTGTTCATCATAGCATACTCAACACGGTTGGGGTGTGTATAGAAAACATAAGGAACTAAATGATTATACATATAGGTAAAAAAACATGTATCCCATCCTATGGGATTACAAAAATACAACCAGCCCACTCAAAACCACCATTTTTGCTACCCCAACATGCATGTACCACCAAGAATGATAGTTACTTGAACACTGCTTCACTAAAATCCCCAATTCAAAATATACCCCCAGTCGAACCGCTATCAAGATTTATTCTCACTACATAACCAGTCCATCCATTTAATAATAAATCAATCTCTTGACCTGAAATTCCATCACACCTCGTGCACCCCCTCATACACATATCACATAGGAACCACCACTAAAACACAACCTCATTTCACACACATACAACACCCTTCTCAGAAAACCAACTCATCCGCCCTCCCTTGTACACACAACCATTCAACCAAAATCACCACCACTATATTACCCTCATAAATCAATAATACCAATAAGAATCACACAACACACATGACAACAAAACTATATGGGTGTATTTAGATTTGACTAACAATGGTTCATTAATTCCACTTTGATAAATATGGGTGATCACAAATCATGTTCAATCCCAAAGCATCCTTTTCATTTAACTTGGTATACCTGATGAATCATATTTCATGTTTACAGTCAATTCAAGAGAGAATTAATATTAATATTAGATCATCATGGATGCATAAGAAAATAACACCAATGGTAATGTTTTTTTATAGGGATAAAACCCATAAAATTCACATTACAGATCAGAGATAATAGGTAAAAGCATGTGACCATCAACATATATCCCATACCAATTTATTCACACCTATTATCTTAATTGAATTGGTTTCAAGTGTATCTATAAGAGGACATAAGTATACCCACCCCTAATTATACACAATTAATGGAGAGATGAAGAAATCCCTCGATGAACCAATATGTGACCAAAACACCTCTTTCGGCCAAAAAAGGGGGGTTAAGCGATCAGGAGACTCTAAGAAAAACAGACATGGGGCTAGAAAAAGGGTGTAAAACTATTCAGGGAAAAAATGGTCTCCACAAACCAAGTGTAATTGAAATATATAACATCATCTTTAGAAAAATCCATATCTTATATCAATGAAATGGGAAACGATTTCTGAGGCCAATAAAGTCAGATCATGTCCAGGACAATGCAGGTTTACTATTTAAAAGTCCCTGAATCTTTACAATATTAACGATATGATTAATATCCTTTTAAACTATTTTATAAATGCTTAAATAAGGCAGTAAACCCAATTTATGTAAAATAGAACACAAGGATGGAGAAACTGGAAAAAATGGAAATCCTTCACCGATAGGTGAGTCATTGATAACAAGCCACCGACTATGATTTACTAATAGCGAGTCACCAATAATAAGCTACAAACTCTCAGCCAACAATGTTGAGCCACGGATGTAGCCTAATAATGCATGAATCACAAACACCATGATTCCGTAATTTCCGGATTCACCAATGCCATGACTCGCTGATGCCTTAACACATTGACGCCCTTTCTCACCGATGCCCTGACTCACCGACTCCCTGACTCATGGATTCCCTGACACACCCACTCCCTCGATCTATCAATTCCTCAACCTACCAATTCCTTTACCTACCGATACCACGACCTTCTGAAACCTTGAAAAACTGACACCATGAAATACTAATGCCTTCAACCTATTGATTCGCATACCTACTGAGGCCTTTGACCTACTGACACCCTGACCTACAAACTCCATCGACCTGCTGATGAATTTGAACTACTGACACCATGACCTACTAATTATTCTACATAAAAACTTCATGACCTACTAACACCATCAACCTAATGTTTCTCTATACTACCGATGCCTTCAACATACTAACACCCAGACCTACCGACGCCTTAGACCTGCAGACTCCCTAACCAACAGATTGAAAAAATAAATTGAAAAATCTTTAAATAGGAAACCGTTGCCTCCCAAAACACCCTATACTCTAGATTTTGAAAATTTATTTGACCATGGATGTATGAGACATTACATCAGATACCTCTAAAACTATACTTTCCCTCAAGAACTCATAACCAACCTAAGAAGAAAGAGGGGTTAGAACAACCATCTTGTCTGATAGCTCTCCATGACAAACCTCCTAATTGGAGTGAATCCTCAACATCCAAGAACACCTCCTCTAATATTTGTCAACCCAAAAACCGAGAGACACACTACAGAGGAAAAAAAGTCATACTACCCAAACATATGAATCATGAAATTTATTTACCCCATGAAAATATATTATCTGATTTAGGAGGTACTAAATATCCCACGTAGATTTAATTGCATCCTCATTAATACTTCATGATTAAGGATCAGGTACACCACTCCTCAAATTTTTTTATTTTATCACATTAAATATAACAAGAAAAAAAAATCAAATAGAAAACAATGATCAAGTATTACATCACTATGTAAAACACATAAGAAAAACTCAAATAATCTCCAAGTAGTGGGCACACATCTATGCCTCTCGCTCCCATGTACTCTCCTCTATGAAAACATGCCTTCACAACATAATATCTAGGGGAATTATCTGTAAATTATACACTTTCTCTTAATGATCATGTATCTCAACTTGTATATGCATGAATATTACATTATCTTATATGTCCAACTATACCTAATCATTGACATGGTTTTCATAATGAAGATACCGAAAATGATGGGAGACATGAATGACGTCGTGGAACCTCCTCAAATGTGGTAGAAATTTCTGTTGATATGCCACATCGCTAACTCAGCCCAACACATTTAAATTTCTAATTAACATGTGAGAAAGCGTACTCCCTCTACTGAGCCTCCACTTCCCACTTAGAGGGTGAAATTTTTAAAATAAGTGGTCCCCAATACTGAAATCCAAGGGCCTTCTCTTTCAATTAGATTTCGACTTCTACCAGGCATGTTCTGCCTTAATCCTATCACGGACAAGCTACACCCTCTCTATTGTACTCTGCACCTTGTCCAGACCTAGAGCAGCTACATCCCCAACTTCCTTCCAACACATGGGTGGATGAAACAACCTACCATAAAAGGCATCAAATGGAGTCACTCCAATGGAAGTGTAAAATTAATTATTGTAAGAAAACTATTATAATGGAAAATTATGCACCGAAGACCAACTAATGTCTAGAACACAATCCAACAACATGTCCTGCAATGTCTGGATGATCCCCTCGATTTTTCCATCCATATGAGGGTGGAAAGCACTTGTGAGTCATAATAGGGTTCCAATGTCATTCCACAATCCACTCTAGAATCACAATATAAAAAATATATCTCAATATAAGACAATGGATTTTGGATTTCAATGCATCAATACCACAACATCCACATACCTCTATGTAATGGCATCCACTGTGCTTGACTCCTTGATTGCTAATAAGTGAGATGATTTTGTCAACTGATCCACTACTACACAAATTATATCACATCCTCCCTAATCCTAGGGTAACACAATGATTAAATTAAAAATCATGTCATCCCACTTTCACTCAGGGCATCTAGAGGCTGTATTAAAACATTGGGAACATGGTGATGAACCTTCACTTTCTAGAACACTAAGAAAATTAACACAAAATCTACCACTACCTGCTTTATCTCGGGCCAAATGAACTATTCCCTCAATCCCTATTACATATTGGAAACTCTTGGGTGTACCACTAGGGGTGAGATATTATAAGAACAATTAAACTCCTCATGCATTTCTGCTAGAACAAATCACTTCCGAAAAACAATATATGATTCTAACCATCCTTCGACCTTCTCTCTCAAGAATCACCCTAGTCAATGCAATAACACATCACCTCCTCCTCTGAGTCTCCCCAATGAGACTCTTTCAACATATGCCTCATAGATGACTCTACTATTTTCTGAAACAGATGGCCTCTGCCACCATCCATTATTACATCTAAGTGCAAGGAGTCCAACTCTTTTTCACCCTTCCTGATTCTGAAGATTCTCAAAACACTTCATTCATCAACATCCTTCTCAAAAAATTGGCAATAACATTACAATTATTTTGTGGTGCAGGAGGTCTCAAAAGATTAAACCTGGATAAACTTCATCCACCTCCATTACAACAAGTGTAGTTCTTAATGAGAAAATATATACATCAAACTGTTAGGATCTATGATGACCTTAAATCATAGCCCAATGAGGTATTGTCTCCATAACATTAGTGCGAACATAACCACTGCTAGTTCCAAACCATGGGTGGAATAGTTTACATTCATGGGGATGTAACTTCCTATACATAAAGGATATCACTCCCAATTTTTGTATCCTCACACACCCCAAGTCTAGATGGGATGCATCAGAAAACACCTCAAACATCACCCCTTCTTCTCGTTGAATAAGAAATAGATCACTCAGAATATTTTCCATCAGATAGCCGAACAATTCTACTAATTTATCTCCCCATAAAAAATATTTTCATTTTATGTTTAGATTCATCAATGGAGCTGCTACCTGAGAGAAATAAAGTATAATCCATTGTTAGAAGCCTACCACACAGGTAAAACTACAAATCTCTACCACATTCATTGGTGCTTCCGAAGAAACAACTCCATCAACCATTGACAGGTCCACTGCTACACCCGACGGAGGCATCATAGGCCCAAGGAAGTAAAACTATCATTCCCAAAAAATTCACATGGTTAGATTTATGTAGAGCTAGTTATAGCAAAGGATCTCTAAGATAGTACTAAGATGGTCGATATGCTTCTCCTCTATCTAAGAGTAGAGAATGTGTTAAATGATGAATTCGATGAAGAAAAAATATAAAAACTAACAAAATACATTGTTTAAGAGCCCTAGGAAAATAACATGTGCATTAATAACTTGAAACAACATAACTATGAACTCAAACATCCTATACCTGCACCTAAAATCAGTCTTTGTTATTTCACCCTCTTTCACCCTTAATTTGTGATATCCAGTCCACATATCAATATTAGAAAACCAAATCACTCCCCTAGGTTGGTTGAAAAGGTCATCTATCCTTAGGAGAGAGTAAGAGTTATTTACTTTTACTTGATTCAGTCTCTGGTAGTCTATGCTCAACCTCATACCATTACATGCCTTCTTTGCAAACAATAATGGAGCACCCCACAATGACGCCCTGGGTAAGATGATAACCATCTTCATCCAGTCTTAAATTTCAATCTAAAACTCCTGCAACTCAAAAGGTTTTATCCTATATGGATCCATCGATTTGTACTAGCACTAGGTTGTATGTTTATTCCAAACTCAATGCCACATCGAAGGGGTAGAGTCACAACCTCATTAGGGAAAAGATCCAGAAACTCTCTGAATACTCTTCGAACCTTCATCATCCCAACATCCATGGATCCCACTGACTGCTCTTATATCATGGAAAGAAGAGTCTCCATACACTGTTGGCCCACCTTACAGCTCACTTCACTAATGAAAGATACACTATGGCCTTTCACATTTGAAAACGTGACTGTTATCCAGAAGCATTCAATAATAGACCGCATAAAAAAAATTTATGCCATGGATGGCATCGTAAGCCTGCATCTGTAGCAGAAAGAGATCTAGACTGGAATGATTCTGCCCCATCATCAGTCTACATCCATGACAAACATCAAACAAGCTGGTTTGACCGTTAACTAGTGTACTCAACACCAAGAGCACAAAATGTATCTCAATGTATACTCCCAAGGCATGGGATATACTGTGTGAAAAAAGGAGTGTGAATCTCCCAAACCAAAAAAAGTTCAAGGAATATTACAAAAGTAACTCATCATACATCAAGTGGTCTATTGACACACTGTAACTACTTCCTCTTCAGCATGAATCTTCCCACGTCCAACTCATCTTTCACTCGGCTATCAGCTTCCTCAACAACCATGCCCTGGTCGAGGTAACTATAGAAAACATGAGTTCAGCCTCCTCTTACACTGTCTATCCTTCGTGAAGCAGGCCCCTTCTATCCATGCGGTTGGAAAAGCCAGTCCGGAAACTGCTACATAGGTGGATGCTGATCCTGCCAACCTACACCGTACGGAGCAGAACTGGGCACTAACTATGAAGGTTCTCATGGCCTCCACATGATAAACACATCATTCCCAAGCCCATTGTAAGCGGGTGAGCACCATAGGTTTGAAAATGAAACTATTTGGGCTATCTCTTCTCTGGAAAAGACCTAGAATGACCTAACATCAGAGACTTGATGCTGATAAAATTAACCATTAACGAAATAGAATGACTTCCCTCTCAAGGAATACCTCCTCATGATTGCATAATTAAAAAGAAGATATAATTTTTATGAACATGTATATATGTAGGTATTGTAAAGGGAGTAACTACAAAAAAGAGGGAAGGACATAGTGCCACTTCCAAACATCTCATCTAAGATTTCTCAACTTGAAAGAGATATGGAGAAAAATGTAGGATATCATTGAAATTGATCCCCAATTCCAACAATGAAATACTCCCCTACAAAAGGGAGAGTATATCCTGCCACTTATTGGCCTTTATCATTGAAAAATGGAATTCTGCTTGGTACTCCTTCAAAAATACGACCCACATAACATTGGTCTCCTTCCTCTCCTAGAGGTAATGAGTCCACCACTAAAACAAGTCTACCATCATTTGGATAACTTTCAGGGGGACCTAGTACTCTTTCAGAGCTCAGATTTAGATTAAATTTATTATCCTCTCCTCATTCCAACTCTATGTCTCCATGTCTAAGACACTACCATCATACATTCCCAGAGTCTTCCACTGGAAATCATGAAGCATCTCCTGCCACTAATCATTATCCTCCACTGGATTGACCCCTCACTGGTGAACATGGTCAGCTTATAGACACACAATTACTCTACCACACATGGGTGATGTCCAAGAGGCATCGATGATTGGAAAATAAGGAACTCCATAGCCTAGTTAGTTTGATATTTTATCGGAATAATTTTAACATATATTTTATTTTAACGTCATGAAAACTCCCAAATCAAACAAGAACAAAAATCATCAATATGCATGTACTATTAATAGGGTCTCTACCCCACAATAGTTGTAGCACCACTTTGTCATTTGGTAAGCTCAGTGTCCTTACATCAGATCACGGGGTTCCTAAAAATCTAGTGTCCTAGCTGGACTTCTGTATCATGTGTCATCTACTAAGATCACATATAATTGTTCCCCTACCAACCCATGCAATACTCGTTATGCCTTACTCCAAAATATATCCAACCTCTTAACTATACTATCTGTTACAACTCTATCATGACCCACCTTCTTCAATATGAATGCATGGATAACAAGATGTAGATACCTTCCACCCTCAATATAAAGGAGAGATAATGACCCCCGAGTCCCTCCTCCAATAGGCCCTATGTTAGAGACTAGAACCAAGGGTATATAAATCTCATGAAATTTGGTGGCATTTCAAATTTTATAGAAACCATGATCAGGAGATAATATGTATTAACCTTAATCAAATCCAAGATATATATATATATATATATATATAATAAAAAACCAACCAACATGCATGTTTAAGTAAACTTCTATAAATATAAAGAAAACTCTAAGGTAGTTACCCAAATAAAACTCAATAGTGACACAAAAAACTATTACCAATGTCCGAGCTATTAAGGTCCCACATGGTCTGAGTAATCTCTTTAAGAACCTGAAAAAAATTTATATACGCAGGGTGAGTATACAAGCATACTCCTTAGGGAAAACCAAATTCCCTCCTCCACTAGAGGGAGAAGCATACTAATGCCCCTGGGAGAAAATAAAAAGAAACTGAAAAGCTCATAACAATGTATACTATCAACCCCAACATAACTAAGGAACACACAACAAATGATTCAAGTAACGTAATGTAATGTAGTAATCACATAGATATTTGGGTACCCCACCCCACTGTCCACAGGTAAACTGCTCATCCCTACTGGTGAATGTCCTAACACTACCATAATCTTCCAGAAGCCCCACTATCAGAATCTTACTGCACACACCTGAGCTGCACACTATATATCACCCATAATCACATGGGACATAACCACCACATGTTTAGCCTAAATGCACCTGGACCTCAATCAAATGAATCCTAGGAAACAAACATCCACTCACACAACCAATACCATAAATCTAGTATTAATTATCATGCCATTACAGCCTTACTTAATTGTCTAACATTGTAAATTATTATTATAGGGAGCATTGTAATGTCAATAATCATCCATACATCCCCCAATTAGGATGTTTGGAAAGACACCCTCCCCCACAACAATGGGGGTGTTAGACACATAGTTCTCACCACAAGTGGGGTGCATGTAGAATACCAAATGAACTATAATTTTATAAATATAGCTAAAATACACTCATATTATCATATGGGATTAAAATAATACAATTTTCCCACTCAAAACCATCTTTTTTACCACCCCTACACGCGCGTACCACAATGAAAAACAGTTACTTGGACACCGCATCACTATAATACCTAATTTGAAACATACACCCAATAGATTCATTTAACCAATTACCATTCTTCATTATGAAATCATTTATTTATTTATTTCCATCACTACATGAGAAACTCCCACAAATTGAAAACACTATAAAGGGAAGAAAACATAGCAACGAAAGACTAATCCAAATAAAGAAAAAATGATAATGGTAAGGGAAAACATTATCAAACTCATAAAAAATAAATTTTAACACAACCCAGTCCTAGAGCCCAGCTTCCCATCCACTTTATATATATAGACCCACTGTATAACATGTCCATACATTATACAATCAATCAATCACTAGACATGAGATTATATAACACCTTATGCACAAACTTCTACAAACAACCCACAAAATCCACCACTAAAACACATCCCCACTGTACACACATACCACACCCTTCAAACAGAACCAACTCTTCTGCACACCCTATGCCCACAACCATGCTACCCACAAAACCATAATAGAAACCTCATAAATGTAAAAAACCAATCAATCCCCATATATCATACAAACTTCCCAAAACAAGATGAGGGTATTTGGATTTAGACAAACAAATGTTCTTTAATCCCACTTTTGAAAACAAGGGTGATGAAAAATCAACGCTGATCAAGGGGGATCCTTTTCATTTAACTGGGTATACACAATTAATTATCTTTCATGTTTACACTCATTTCAAGAGAATATCAATAATAACCATGAAGTATCATGGGTACATATGCAAATACCGCCAAAGTCCATTATTTGCATAGGGATAAAATGCATACAATTCACATTACATATCAATGATTATAGATAAAACAAAGAGATCATCATCATTTTCCTTGTCCCCATTTATTACTTCCTATAATCGTATTTAAATTGGTTTCAACCGTATTTACAAGAGGACATATGTACACCCACCCCACATTATACACAATTAATGGAGAGATGAAGGAATTCCTAATTTTAACAATAACGGACCGGAAATCTACATTGTGCCAAAATAGGGGGTCGTATGAGAATAAGACTCCATGGTTAACCAAACTAGGGGGATACAACACATGAACACAACCCTTTTGGGAAAAAGTTTCTCTATGTACAAAGATTCAAAACATTTGAATACCCTGAGTTTAGAAATACACAAATACTATATCAATGGAACCAGAAATGGTTTCAAGGGATTTTTAAGATGGTCAATGGACAAGACCATGGGTTTTGACTATTTCAAGGTCGTCGGAGTGTTAAGATATTAATGATATAACAAATTTTCAATTTAAAGGCACTAGAAACACCCCAAAAAATCTTTAAACACGATTTACATCAAATAAAATGAATGAGGGGTGAAGCTAGAAGAAATGGGAAAAACTGGAAATGAGTCACCGATGGGTGAGTCACTGACAACAAGCCACTAAAAACGAGTCATCGAGGATGAGATACCGATGTTGAGCTATTGAAGTGACCTACCGATGCCTGAGACACTTACTCCCTAACTCACTGACACCCTAACTCACCGACGCACTGACTCACCGATGCCCAGACTAACTAACACCGTGATTCATCAATTCCTTGACTCACTGACTCCTTGACCTACTGACACCCTCGACCTACTACTGTTGGCATTGACCTACCGAAACCTAGACCAATCATCGCCTTTGAACTATCGATGCCCTGACCAAATGACTCCTTCTACATATCGATGCCTTCAGCATACCGACTTCCTGACCTACCGACGCCTTCAACCTACCAATGCCATGGCCTACTGACTCCTTCATTCTTACAACCCCCTGATATACCAACACCATCAACGTACCGATTCTCTATCCTACCCACACCTTCATCCTACTTATTCCCAAACCTATCAATGCCTTCAGCATAAAAACACCATGACTTATCAATGTAAAACTGGAAATTTGGAAAACTCTTTAAATGAGCTACCGTTTCCTCCCAAAACACCCTAAACATTAGAATTTGACAAATTATTGGACCATGGAGGTCCATCCAATTACACTATGTGAATTCCTATTTATAAATTTTTTTTAGATTAATGATTTTATGGATGAAGAATATGTTGATTTTGGAAAAATATGTTTTATAAAAAATATATTAATGTTATTGGAAAATGATTTAGTGATTAAGTGGCCAATGTTAATTCCATGAAATTTTCTATTTTTGTAAATTTATTTGAATAAGATAAACAGAATACTATGATATTTTATGGGAGAAATAATATATGAATAATCATTTAGAGTAATATATTATTTTATACTTATTCCTGTTATTTTAGTAAATAGATGGAATATCTTCTTGATTATATGATTTTAGAAGTTAAAATTTTTATATAAGAATTTATTATTGATTGGTATTATTTGAATAGAATTGTTGAAATTTATCTTTGAACAGTGTGTTATAAAACCCTTATGAATTTTGGGATTCAATTTCATCTTTTTATATTTCAATGGATTTCATGGATATTTATTTATTTATGTGGGAACTTTGGAATTATTATTTAATCTTATAGATTAAAGTAATTTTTCATCATATAACGATTAATTATTTTTGGGGAATTCTATAATCATTTCCTAACCATTATTTAGTTAATGTATAAAGATGGGATAAAAAGATATTTAATATAGTTCCGATTATATGAGTCTTTATAAGACAATTCTAGTTCATTATGTGTGAAAAATTCATCATCAGTAGTAACCATTTGGAGAAAATGATGAATTTTTATGGAAATTTTTTAAAGTACTAATTAATACTTTTAAATAATGTATATTTTTTTATTTTCATAGTCCAGGTAGAAGTATAATTACTTAAATATATGAAAAGGTTTTTACAAAAAAAATGTTCTGTTTACTTTTATTAATGACCATTTAACCCATGAAATTTTAATAGTTTTTAGATGGTTTACTTTCCAATGATCACATTCTCTATCAATATATTTTATTCCTTGAGTGTTAATTTTTATCTAATTTTCATATTTTACTACATGTAACCCTATAATATGTTATATTAGGTGACCTTTGTTGTTCCATTTCATTTAAAGTGGATGTTTTATCAACCCCTATTCTGATGTGTTATTTCAATAAAGGTATCTTGAAAAGTCAATACTGTAGATATTTATCTCGTGTAAAAATTTTGAAGGGAAAATCTATTAATCGGGGAGAATGAAAAATCCCATGTTATTTAAAAGGGAACACAATATCTGTTAGAATTCATGAAACACCACAATGAGATTAGACGTACAACTAAATATTGTTATTTAAATGTTACAATTATAACCTTGATGTTTGAATAAAGGGAATGAAATTTATTAAATGAATTAGGAAAATACGGTACAAAAATGAATATATAATTAATTATTTGTTGACCAATTAACTATAAAATAAAATAAAACAATTTTTAAAATAAAATAAAATGTTTTTTCTTGAAAACTAATCAAATGTGGACAATGGTGTTTTATACAAATAAATAAGAAAAATAATTTTGTTGGATTATATTATTTAAATATATATATATATATTCAATATAGTATTTAATATTCATCCTATTATATTTCTAGAAATGATATAAGAATAAATCTATTTTTACCCTTAAAAGTTATATTTCTCTAAAAAGTCAGTTTTTCCACCTTTTCATGGATAAGTTGATGTAATGTTATTTTTTTAAAATTTTATAAATAATATTTGAAGAAATAAAATTAATTTTTGATATTGGAAAATAATAATTTGATTTTTTTTAATTTTTTTATATTTTTCAAATAAGTTTGATATTTTAATGAATAGTAAAAAACCGGATTTTATTTCAAAACAATATTTTCATATAAATATTTCAGAATGATAAATTATTTATTTTAAAGGGTTTAATGTATAAATAGATCAATTTTATATCATTTAATAAAATTTATATCTTTAAAATTAATTTTAAATTGAATTTGGATATATAAATATTTCAATCTTATGAATTTTTTCATTTTAATAACCCATTTTCTCATCTTGTCAAACAGATAAATTTTAATTTAATTTTATAAAATTATGTGTTTTGAATTTTTAAAATTGGATACATATTTGGAATCAGGGGCATAAAATTAAGTAAATATTCTCCATTTATTTTTGGAAAATATAAATAGTAACTTTAGTAATTTTTATGAAAACGGTTAAGGGTAAATTAGACAATTAATGGTAAAAATAATATTATAAAATTACACAAAAAATGGACTAATTTATTATATGATTTTTTTATCACAATATGACATGAAAGTATTTTATGATATCCTGGTTCCACTGGTATGACATTATTGGATTTATAGTATTTTTTCAATGAAAAATCAATTTTGTCATACTTTTGTTTTTAATAAGAAAATTGTTTTATGATGTGGTTATATAAAATATATGTTAGACTGTAAATATTATTTTGAAATATAAAATTTTTATATTCAACAAGATATTTGTTTTATGTTTTAGGTAGGAAATTATAAAATTAATGGCTTAAATAAGGATGATGTTGTAATTGATTAATTTAATTAAAGAACAAATAAAAGATATTAAAAATGTTGAAATAAATATAATTTGAGAAAATTAATGTCATATATGAATTTTATGGATTCCATGGACATATTATTTATGTGAAAAAATATTTTTTACATTATATTATAATTTTATGACATTTTTAAAATGTTTAGTAAGGAATAGTGTAAAAATTTATATGAATGATAATTTATAATAAATAAAATTTTATTAGAGGATATAAATTTTTAAAAAATATAATAATGAAAAAGGATTGAGATAAGGCCTAGTATTGTATAAATGATTAATTTTTTTTCTTCTATATCAATCATATTAAACCTGAACGTTTAAATAGAATGATATCATGACAAAAGTTGAAAGGGTAAAATAAAGGTTAAAACAAAAAAAAAGATAAGGATTAAAAAAATAATAAAAACCTATATAATTTTCATTAGATGAATGGATTTATAACCATAACCACAATAAATTCTAAATATTTTATTTATCTATTATGATTTTAAATTTATATATATTATTTAAATATTTTGAATAATTCCAAGAGTACCCCTACCTTCTCTTATAAAACGACACATGTTCTTCTTTATTATTCAAACATAAAAACCTATTTGGTTTGGTAAATTTTTCAAAACATTATTCCTAGAATCCCTCATCTATTTATATATATATATTATTTCTTAGGAATTACATGCATATTATAGGAATTGATTTGTTAATGAATGGATATGTTCAAAAGAAAAAGGTATGGAATTTAATTCTGTGTTTTTGTTTTTCTTCTTCTCCTACATCCATTAAATTTTATTCAACTATAATAAAATAATAAATCATGTGTAATATATATATATATATATATATATATATATATATGTTTAATTATGTTAGTATAATCACCCAATTCTATCTCAAATTCAATCAAATGTGAAATGAATTAATCATTTGCGTGTACATTAAAATACCACCTCGTGTACCGATATAATGCATTATCAATCACCATATCTCAAGACCTGTTGTAATGATGGAATTATTATTTAAAATTTATATTCCTAACATATATAGAATAATTTAATAATAATATATCCTTTATACACTTACGTTTTTGTAGACATGAAAATGATAATGTTGTTCTTGTGTGCGTTTGAACTATCTCCTCCACGAAGCGATGTGATTCATTTCTCATCAACTCATTCAATGAATTATATATATAATAATATTTAAATAAATGATATGTTATTAATCATATTATCATCATTATTCAAAGAAAAAAATTCCTTACCATCTTTCCATAATGATTATTGAATAATTGAATCTTTAATCTTACAAATATAGGACATACCATTAAATTGATTATAATGTAATTAATTTTTCATATCCATATTTAATGGATAGATTTGAAAGTATAATTTATGTACAAAATTTATTATTGTGTAATTAATATTATTCTATAGATTACGGATTAATGTACACTTTGACTATTGAAATAATACCAATGTAATTTTTGTCTTAATGTAATGAATAAACACAAAACTTCTTACATTAACATGAATAAATAAGTAATTATTATAACATTATAATAAGTGATTTAAAATGAATAATATAAATTTAAATGGATATATGAATTTAAATAATTATATTATGTTTATTATGTAGGAATATAAACATTGTACGTAATGAGTTAGACTCAAGGTAAAGGAATTTCTATTGAAAACCCAATATTGGATATCATTTTCCCACTCTTTTTACAAATGTCAAAGGGAAATTTTATTAACATATACTACATGAGTATGTTCTCTTAATTTTATTATGATTTATTAATTTAATGTTTTATTTATAGTTTTCCATAGTTATATTTTATTAAAATTATAGTATTATTATTTGCATAACTTTTAAATCCGAAAAGTGATTTTATAAGGAAAGGGTATGTTGATATCTAAAAGTGTTTTGATATTTTGTATAAAATAGTTTTCAAGTATTTTATTCATGATATGTTCCATGTATTTTTTTAAAATGGGTTTATTTTATTAAAGATAAATATCCTAAAAGATAATCACTATTATATCTCAAGATATTATAGGTTGAGCCCCATTATAGCTCGAGATATAATGATTTAGCGCCATTATAACTATAAAATTCATCTAGGTACTCTAGAGATGGATTTTGACCATATGGTTATTCCATTAGTAAGGATTAATTTAAAACATATATTTTAATGATTTACCAAGTCACCTGCATATAGTTTTCTACACATTCTAATAAGTATTATTGGAAAATGATTTAATGGTTCTTAATTTTTACATCAGACTAAAAATTTACATAATCTAGGATCTGTACTCTGAGGTTTGTGCTACATTGAAGTTAATTTTTTTTATTAGGTTATATAGATGTGTGAGTATTCCTATATGTTGAAATTATCTAGAAAAAGTTGTCTGGGTGAGGACTTACTTCAGACAGGTTCTAGAGAGGTTACAAGTCTTATGCTGGAAACTATTTTGATATATTGGCCAATGATAATCCAGTCCAAGAATATAAAAAAGAACTAGTTATCTCTTATATGGATAAAAATTAGGGCTCTGAGAATAATTCCAGTGATGTATATTCTTGCCAATATACATGTGATTCATAGGATGAGATACAAGGAAGTTGGTACTCATGCCCGAGGAGATGTAAAGGAAGGAGGGGTAACCATATGGAGGGGAAGGACTACTCTTATTTAATACTTCAAAAGGTGACCAGATATGAGAATAAATTGAAGGAAAATAAGATGACTAGTTCCAAGTCAGATTTTGAATATAAGGATTCTGATGGTTCTCTACATCATCATTTGGAAATTATTATAGATTATGAAGAGTTACTTGTTGAAATAGTTTTGAAAATAAATCATTTTTACGAAGATGATGAAGGAATGATTGCAAAAGAATGAAGGGTGACTCCCAATGTGGAAAAGGACAACTTCATTGATAAAGAGTAAAAGATTTTAAAAAGGTTATTCAATATGGGTATAATCACCACATATTATTACATCCAAAATTAGGAAAAATTGTCATTTAGAATTGAAGATCTTCTAATGGAAGAATTAGACATCTTGGTAAACACTATCTCATGGAAATTATTTGGGATTCTAAAATGGTTATTCTAAAACTATTTTTTAATGATTTGGTTAACCCATTTTGTGCATGACTTATGGTTTCTATATTTTTCCTTAAATGTTATTGAGAATAAAAAAATTTAGTTAGATCAATATTATTAATATTTTTATTTAATAATAAATCATGTTTCATAATAAATGTTTTATATTTTAATTATAATAGATACAATTTTAATATCATCCACTTTGTATGAATGTGGGATATAATGTATTAATGATTATATAATTATCTAAAACATAAACCAACAAGGATACTAAATTTTAAAAATGAAAATTCTTGGAAAAACCCAATATTAAGTAATATTGAAGGCGGATTATTTATAGCTACTATAGAATATAAGGCACTCCCACCTAAACATAAATGCTATCAATCCAGTCTCTGTGTTTATAACAATCATAATTTATATAAAAATTATAAACCATTTTATTTATATTTATATTTATTTTTCTCATTACATCTTATATACTATCTATGTATTTTTATCTCTCTATTAATATCTCTTAATGAATTGACTTCATCATCAATGTGTGATCCTATATGTATCTGTTTTTTCATTTATGAGTAATTAAAAATTATAAATACTCAACCAAATTTGTATTTCTATATCAATTTATATGATATTTTATATATTCAATGTATCTCTCATCCTTATGCCACTGTTTATGAATATTATTATATTGGTCAAACTCAACCCCTATAATTTTCCATAAAAATATTACCCCTCATGTACAGGGTCTCTCCTTAAGATGTATATTAAATATTCTTTATTAGGTGATTTAGATAAAAATATTATATGTAAGATGATATAGGTTGTAAGATTTTTATATATTATTATATCACAACCATGTATTCTCATTTTTATGGATGTACATGTGAAAACATGCCAATTTCATAGAATCCATGAATTGTTTCTATATAAGGATGAACAATTTTGAAACCATAAATTTATTTTGAAACATATTTAGGCCATTTTTCTTTATTTCATGCCATTATGAGGCATCCAATCATGTGACATAGTAAGGTAGCACACCTTTCTATCCTTATACATTAAAAATTTCGCAATTGTGGAACATTTTAGATTGATAGACATAAAATCATAAATGAGGAAAATGAAACATGTAATTATAGAAAAATAATAATTAATGTTAGTATGAGCTATTATCCACTTTCAGATATCCCAAATTGACATTAAAAATAATCCAACTCTGATTATTGGGTAATCATGTTCCATCGGTAACTCATATGAGCATCGTTAAGGACTACCTTCCTTGGTTTGCTCATGCCAAGTGCCACTACACTCTAGATCCCTTATCATTGTGATTTTTGAAATTACTAATGTCAATTTATTCTTTGATCAATTATAAAATAATTCTATCCTAATTTCATGTTTATTAGTGTGATTCCTTTTCTATTATAAATTCTTAATATTCACAAGTGAATAAATTTAAAAAGGAAACTAATATGATTAAATTAATACATCTTTTTTTCATTTAATAAAAATTAAATTTCAAATATTAATAATGATAAAATGTTAATACAACAAAAAATTGTGAAAAACATATCAATTAAAATAAAAATTTATTAAAATTATATTTAAATATGTAGTCATAAAATAATGATTTCAAATACCCATACACTTAAACACCTTTTTTCCATAAATATATATCTCCACATAAATTTAAAATGTTACCCATGATTCCGGTATTCAAATTTCATTATCCACACACAAAAATGATAATCAATATGGAGAACAACATATAATAATCATATAAAAATATCTATTCAATTCCCCACTTTTCAAAGAAACTAGTAATTTTCTCATTTTACTTTTCCTCCTCTATAAATTTATATTCATATCATAAATACCAATAAAATATATTAATTCATAATTACTATAAACTATAATAAATATCAACCAAACATGGAATTTATATCTCTCTCATCACTCAATTTTATAATTAAAATGATATATTTTATCCTAAATATATGACCCATAAATAAAAAAGTCACAAATAATCATGATGACATTGAAATATTATAAAATGGATATGTGTTTTAAGTGTAGGTTGGTAGTTATGTCACAAAAAATAGAGAAAAATAGAGTATGTCTCTTAAGAGAATGTTATGGATTAGAAAAGTGATCTCATTGAAAACACCTTCTAATAGTGGAATATCCTCATTCCCGAATTTCAATGTAAAGGATCACACAAAAATGAAATAACATTAATTGGATACTATAATTTATTTTTTTCATTCTACTTATTTTTTATTGATTTTCTGGAGAAATTCAACACATCCATGATCCAACCAATCATTTTCTTCTCATGAAATTAATTGTATCATCTATAATAAGAACAATGATAAATTAATGACTATTTTCAACTACCCATGAAATAACCCATTTTTTCAATTTTTTCAATTTTTCATTTCTAGTCTATTAGTTGTGTTCATTATTTACGGAGGATAAAAATTAATCCTAAGGAAATATACATTTACCTTACTCAAATACCTTGAAATACCCCTCACATCTTCTCCTTAGTGAAATGCATCAATTTTATATCATCTATAAATAATCCACCAAACCTAATCATTTGAGTATCATTCAAAAAACAAAGTGTAAGGGTAGTAAATTTTATATATGTTTGAAATGTGGATATACCATTGCATTTCCATTTTTTTTATATATATGATAAAAGAAATAATTAATTTCAAGGTGTTGTTAAGGATAATGGTTATAATAATAAAATTCATCCTTCATATTAAATGTGAATTTTTACAATCAATGATTTCACATGATATTAATACATTTTCTAGAAGGTATTCATGCCCTAAAATTATCCCATCAAATATTCATATATGGTTATGAAATATTTTGTCTACATTTATCTTGGGAATCAAAACATATAAGTCTAGTAAATAATTTTTGGAATAAGATAATAATATAAAATCAACTTAAATAAATATAGAAATTAAAATAATAAAATATAGAAAATTAAATTTATCTACAAAAACAAAATTTCAACAAAAATCATTTTTTATTAAATAAATGAACAAAATCATATTTATAAAAATTATTCTCCCCATTTAATAATTTAAAATTCTTAATTATTTAAATCTAAAACACGAAATCAAAAATTTATGATATAGTTTTATTATCATAGACTATTAGTTTTTGAAATCATCTATGAAATACATGCATTGTTTTATTTAATAATAAAAGATCGATTCTAAAAATGGAGTAGATTTGAAAATACATAATTGAAAAAAAAAATTCTCCATTACTCATGAATCTCCTTCCTTATTTTTCTTTTGTTCATTTATCATCATTGGTCTATGAATGAAAATAATAATGTAAAATCACAAGGTCCAAGAATTTGAGCTATAAAAGATAGAAGTGGAGAGACACTCTACCCTAAAATATATTCAATAATTAATGTCTAGAAACTCAAAAATAAATTCATATAAACTAATAAAAATATTATGTCACATCCCACATAACTTTATTCATAAGGATTTTTAGATTTTGCTTGCCTTGATGGATCATAACATAAGGTTTTGTGAAACACTAACAATCTTGGATTTACCAAATTCTGACATCGAAGTGAATTCTATAAGTTTCATTTATAGTCTATCATTGTAATTTTTTTTAAAATTTTATTTAAAACAAAATAATGTAATGGAAAAAACTCAATACATTAATTCCACTATTGTCTATACTGAAAAATACTCCCCCTTCCACTCATAGGGAGGCTACTGATACTAAAAATATTAAATGAATTTCCCTATTTTATAAAAATTCACACCCTGTTATTCATTTTATTGTATTAATTTCTTTAATAAATTTTTTCAACGATCATATTCATTGGATACTTTTGTAGTTTCCATGTACACCTCCATCAATTAGATAACATCTTTCCAGATGACAGATATTGCAATCCCATTCAATTCTTCTTGTTCCTAATCTGAGGATTCTTCTACTTTTTCTTCATCCTTTAGACCTATCATATTTAATGATTATATTATTGAAATATTTCAATTTTTATCTATAACATACATTATATTACATTTCAATTCCATCCATGATATGTGATTTACCCTTTAATTCAAATTAAATACAATCTTGTAGAGCCACTTCAATGAATAGGTAATATTGTGAGTTTGTTATTTCATAACTATGGATCGTTTAACATTATTAATTTATTTGTCATGAGAGTTCTATGATCTATGTAAGACACCTGTACATATTAGATGGTATTTAAAAAATTCAAACCATAAAAAATAATAATACCAATTGTGTAAAATGAAAATGAAAAAAATAAAATATTTCTATAAAAAAATATAAATATTTAAAATATAGAGGGAAAATTATTATATTCCACTATTGGATCTATGTTGTTTATTATCCCCAACTAACTGCACCAAAATCATTAATAGGATTACATGTTTAGTTTCTTAATATGGTCTCAAATTAGATTAAAATATATAAATAGTTTATAACAAATTATTAAAACAAATAACAAGTATATAACATATGTATATCTTTAGGTAGATCCAATGAGGAATAGAAAAAAATAGTCCAAAATATAAAGGGTTTTTTCATAAATATTATAGACTAAAATAATGAATCTAGGAGACTGAATACCATAATGAACTAAAACCTAGGTTAGTAAAGGATAGTGAGATGGAAACTAAACCAATGAATTATTTTTTAATAATTTTATCAAAATGAACTCCACTTTTTACATAAATTAAATTTATAAGATATGAGACTTGTTGGGTTATGTAGATTTACATATCTTCAAAAACAATAAATACTTCTAACCCAAATCCATCCCTCTATATATCTAACATCAACCTATATGTAATAAGTTAAATATCATTGTGAAAGGTGAAGTTATAATAGCTATAGATCCCCCACTCCCCTTATTAACATTGGTATAATCCACTAGTTATACAAAATCCAAATATGAAACTAGGTAATATGATATAGATTAAGTTTACTGAAATACTAAATAAATTTATAATATCACGAGAACAAAAAAATAATTCATTACACAAACATCCATTATATCAATCCCGCTACCCCTATAATACCCAGCCATTCATGATCAAATTACCATCATCCATTAATAAATAAGAATTTTATCGAATGGAATAAAATCGTTATATTAAAAATAAGATGTTGAAGAAAGGTGAAACACTTTCATTTTCATGAATACCACTAAATAATTAAACAATTATACCACTAAAAAATTGGAAAACTCTTAAAAATATATAGAAACTGAAATTAGAGATATACTCTTTCTTAGCCAATATCCATCTTCTATATCCCATACATGGGTGGACACTATATTTTATTTTTATGAAAAAACATAAAAACTATCTTACTTTATCTCTTTTCTCGCATATCTTATTTATTTCATATTATTAATTAATACATATCTATCTGTTAATTGTCCTCATAATCTAAGTGTGATCCTCTATTTCCCTCCTTTTTATTATGTAATTAATTATATATGAGTATGGGTTAGATGAATCTATATCATGTATATATATTTATTTTATTCAAAGTCAAATATTATCATATCCATTTAAAATAGCTCCTCACATTCATCAAATATCATGAAGACATATAGTTAATATGGTTCGTGGGTCGAGTTGTCCAAATATATTTTATCTTAGTGGATATGAGTTTCTTGGTGTGTGAGGATTATTTTTGAATAATATTATCTTCACATTTTCATGATTATTCATGCATATAACCACGTCCATGTAGTAGTTAAACCCCCATATCAAAGCTTCATGACAAGATCATTTCAACTAAATGAACTACAAAGTTGAATGTTTACTACACAGCCACCTCAAACTACACAACCATTCCCCTACAATTTTAGAGCTCTCCATATAATAGTGTACTCTTTAATTCATAGCCTCACATAACCATGGAAAATTAATTTCGACTTCTCATGTTTGACACATCGATCTTGAAAATGGTGCGACAAAACACATTAGAAAACAATTAACTACATACTTATGAAAAACAACATTATGAAACCAAAACCCTATCAAAAAATATATTTTTTCCTCTAGTATTCATTTTAGACAATGATATAAATTATATTTGTGTGGACCATTGTTGTAGTGTAACTCAATCTCCCTCCCCATTGAAGATGGTATAACGATGAATGTGAGTATAAATTGCATTATAAGTCTACAAAAGAGGATGATGATATTGGAAAATGGATCACGTTATATTTCAAATGAAATAATGGTTACCTCCTCACATCCAATTATCTCTAATAGATGTTTATAATTGGATGACTCTAATTAATATGTGATATGTTGGAATCAGTGGCTTTGATGAGCACCTATATGACCCTCCTTCCTTGGCTTCCTTAAACCCATCACCATAACCCATCATACCTTTATATGTATCATTCTTGATAAACCGCAGGTTGAACCATGACATGATCAACAATGTTCTCCTATACCCTGGTATAATGGTTCATCCATGTGAGAACATTCATAGAATAATTTAAAATTTTTACATAGGAATCTAATAATTTTACATTTTTAAAAAATATCCCCCATTATATTATTTTTAGAAATTTTTTATTTTCATTATCTGATATTATATTTAAAATTCTAATTAACCAAAAAATATTAAAATAAATGAAGGATCAGAAAAATTATAAATTAAATTTCTACATTAATGAAATTAAAATTGTAAATGTATGAATAAAATATTTTCATCTATTATGTGATGTCAAATAATATAAATGTGACTAAATATTCTTCTGCTCAATAAATCTCTTATGGGCTCAGAGTGTCATGTAACAGAAATTCTATATGATTTTTTTTCTATAGTATGAAAATTATCTTATGGTGATAAAATATCATGTTATATAAATATATTATCCATAATACAATTTTATTATTCATGGGAAATATATTATTTGCTTAAAATATCTTACCTCCTAAGATATTATACTATTCCAACTATTCTTCTAAAGTCAAAATTCTATAAAATTTCAAATAAATGTATAATATCATCGAAACATATAAAAATAGTTTCAAATAAATTAAAAAAACGATAAGACCTTAACCTAATATGAGAATAAATATTTTCCTCATATTTGAGCATGAATTATGCGATGTCTAATGACACCAATAAATTAACCATTCATATTCCAAACCATTGAAATATTTATTATCTAGATGAATATGACTTATAATATTTAATTTTATTAACGAAAAAAATATTCAAATTTCAAAGATGTCTAAAATAGTAAAAAAAAAGGGAATCATCCACTAAAATATTAAAATAGTCATGGGGAAGGCATTCCATGCTAGAAAAATTAATGTGGCTTATCTATTGGGACCCCTAAGAAGAATGGAAGTATTCTATCTTTTTCTATTCCCAAAATGTGTGAATCAAGATAAATCCATTAAAATGATTCTATTTTACCTATGAATGTGGTAAATGATAGTCTAGGGGATGGTGAAATTAACTTGGAGGGAGCTGAGAATCATAGATGGGCCTGTTTCTATTCTAGAGAGCTAGAATCAATAAAAATGAAGACCTACATCCCATTGAGAATGGAGTTAGGTTACATCAGAAGTGAATAACCTTGGCCATAGAAGCTACTAAAGGAGACTAAATCAAAACATTTTTAGTCATGGACCCCACTTATATAGATAATACTACAAGTTCCTTCAAAATTGATATTGATCTCACTATTGGCGGTGTTCAAATACACAGACATTGCAAGGATAAAAACCTATAGGTTTGAGGAAATAATATTATACCTTCAATAACCCTAATCAAGGAGTATTTACTCTCCTATCATTTCATAACAAACCCATATCCACCACTATATTCATTGAATGTATATGTATGGACACTTTTTATAGGAAGTTGTCTTCATGACACTATATTTTCCCATTATTCCAAGCATTACTTTACACAAAGACATTGTATCCACAATATCCCTATATGAATTTTATTATGAAATGAGGAACCTAAATTTTTTCCAAAATCTAATAAATTAACCATGAATAATAATTAAATAATTATACTTCTACTTGAAGAAACTCATTTTATGACATAAGAGTTTCGAAAAATAATATCATTGTATCCATAAAAATAGTAATTCATTTTAAACAACTAAAAAATTATTGTCATGATTCTATTTGATAAAATGATACCACATAGGAGTATATATGAGTGAATATTATATAAACCAATATATCACCATCACATCTAAGAGTCAACATCTATTCATAGAAGTTCCCATAATATCATAAAATCTATACTCATTATGGAAAATCTATCCAAGGAACTTGTTTAAGAGACAAATTCCCATATAAATAAAAATAAATACATTAAAATATTCCAAAAATATAGTTTAATTAAATAATATATTACCTATTTAAATAATTATATATAAATACATTATCATTCATGAGAGAAAGAAATATCAATAGATAGACCCATAAAGATATTCCCCCGCATAAAAAATAAAAGGATAAATAAAAAGAAATATTTATGTTATCTTTCTTTCTTCCCCATTGACAAGAATATTCAAATACTAGATATGAGAGGGGATAAAAACACTATACCATATACTTGATATGGGTGATGTTAAAATACCGACATCAACATGATATTCCAAAATGCCTTATTGCAAAAATGTTTTGAAAACAGATCATTATGATGCTTTTTTATAGGAAACAATTCCAACATTATTTCATTTTTTTGACAAAAATATTTAAAATTTCGAAATTTATATTGATTTTAATTTATCATGAATGATTAAAATTGTTCATATGATATATTTATATCAGTTTCATTATCACAAACCATGGGAAGCAGAATCTTTAATTTTACTTTAATACCTTCCAATTGTGTTCACATCACATTAATTTAGTTTTAGCTTCTGCAGAAGGCAAACACTCAGATTTATCAGCACATAGGGACATATAATTCTTCTTCTTAGCTTACCAAAATACACACCTATCCCTAAGGGATAAAACTCATGCATATATGGACCTCAAATCATCAACAAAACCTACATGGTTTATATATATGTATCATAATAGATATATCTTCCATTTAATGTCATATATCAATTCAAAAATGATCATAACATTTATTATTCTAATAATATATTTCTTAATAATAAAATTGAATTATAATTTATTATTTTATTACACTTCACAATATTTATTAACATATAAAATATCCTACTTTGATGGTATTTAGTAAAAATAACATTTAATATGTATTTTAAACTACCTAGTTTTAACATACATTACATTTTCCTATTTAGAATTATTTCCCAAATAATAATTTCATAATATATTATTTGTATTATATATACCAAGAACATTTAAAAGTTTCATTATTGTACTTATATAATGAAATATTTCATTGTATTTATCTTGGAAAAATTTTTGTCTAATAAAATTCTCCAATTCTGGAAATATAGAAATTTCAAAATAGTAATTCATATATTTTGAAAAAATATCAAAAAATTAAGCATAATTTATAGAAAATATGATATAATTTATATATAAAATAAAAACAAGATATACCTCTAGGTCATATCTGATACAATGTTTTCTATCAAATATTACACTATTTAAATTAAACATTTTTTGATAAAAAATTTCAAGCATATAATGCCTTGCTCTTTGGGATTTTAGCCCATTTAAAACCTTTATAAGCATTAAATAATAATTATAAAACTATTAATGATTTAAAAAAATGATTTCTCAAAGCTAAAACCCACTTCCAAGTCAATATCTGGAAAGATAAACCTTACATCCATTTGGACCATTTTTTACTACTTTTTTTAAATTAGAAAAAAAGTATGAAATAATTTGATGGTTTTAAACAAAAATTTTTTCCCAAAAAATTATTCTTAATCAATATATTAATAGCCTTTACAGAATAATTTTTTATTATCATAACTTAATATATTTCTTTCAATTTATTTCAAAACACCATACTTTTCTAAATGTAATTATAATCATTATTAATGGGTGTAAAAACCCAAGTATAATTGTTCCTAATGTGGTCCAATTATCCATTTATAGCATCAAAACACTCTCATTAATTTTAAAATCATGTTATTTGTTTCATCATGGGATGAAAATAAGTGTACACCATTGTACTCAGATTTATCATATTTTCACTTGTATTCATCAATGTCCGATGATATTTTGGTTCTTTTTTATCCCAATACTTTTAAATAATTAATTAGTTAATTTATCATCAAATGAAATGGATGAATAATTTTCTTAAAATTGTACATATTCATCACATTAATTTATATCTAAAATTTATAAAATATTAAAAAAAATATTATCATTATGCCTTATAGAACATATCTCTTAACATATGACTTCCGTTTTTATTATTTTAGAACCATTAAATGAGTATAATAAACAATTCCTCCATTATTCTTCACATATGGAATGTCTCCCATTAAATTTCGAGCGTATCGTAGAAATATATCACTAACTCCAAATTTATCAAACATCCAATACATTAATATTTTACATAAATAATACAATATTTCCAAAAAAAAATGACAAATTAAACCCAAATTCATATTATAATACATCTCATAAGGGTTCATATATAAATTAATTTTATTAAATAATAGTTTTAATATGAACCGCTAAAACAATTTAAACCTCAAAATTTATTGAACTTTTTCCTTCCCAAATATCCTTGTTCATGATATTTCCACCAATAATATATTGTTCCATTAAATGATAATATTTCAATGGTGTTTTCGTTGCATTGAATTTATGTCATGTTAGATAATTATTTAGATAAGTTATAAACATCCAATTTTAAAACTCATTTATATTGTATGTTTGAATTTCAATCTACGAAATATTACTTGTATTCTCAATATTTCATCAAAAAATTAATAACATTTTAGGGAAATAGACTTATATTTTTTTAAAACTACATGGGGAATACAATTAAACTCATAAATAAATTTAATAAATTACATAATAATATTATATTATTAATTCCTCATAGTTCGTACACATCTAAATGAATAATCACAACATGTGATTATATTGAATATATATCTTTTTCTATAAATTGATAACAATATAATCCTTTTGGAATGTTTATAACATCAAATATATTTCTCTATTAATTAATGTAACATCAAAAAAAGTTTTTCCATGTGTGATCATTCTCATATTCCTTTATCCTTGATGTCCAACTCTTTGATTCCATAGTATATTATTATCTACCATTATGGTATAATATAAATTTATGTTATCACCCAATAGAAATAAATTTCCCCAAGTACATTTTATACTTATAAAAATTATTATATATTCAAGGTTCATTACAAATAACACAGACATTATAAAAACAAATTCATTCTATTTATTACAATGTGGAGAAACATAAAATCAAATACTTTTCAATATATCAATATAAAGAGGGATTTTTTATTTAATTTTTTAATTCCTAACAAGAGTTTAATCAAACCCATAAACATACAGTTACCCATCATTTAAAAAGGATAGTGAGCCTCCAATACACTTTTAGACACCATTTATATTTACTAAATATAATTTCATTCGAAATCAAAATCCACAATCCAATATCTATGGACATTCAATTTGGTTTCTCTGAGTGAAAAATAAACAAGTTATAAATTCTCCTTTCCTTGGATCCTCGGCCACTTAGGATTTTGCATACTAAAACTCCAGTTTTCATAGTATTCTATATAGGTGAGGCATTCATTGAGAATGGTTATCAAGATAGTTAATAAGTCACCATACATCATGAAGAATAATAAACATGTTTTTTTTATTTCAGTCTAGGTTGTATTATATTTATAATTTTTCATCCTCTAATGTAGATGAATCCTCCATAATACATGACTTCAATGACTTATATGAAAATATTTATATTGATAATTAACCTAATATATAATTTTCATATTAACAAAGCCTCCAGAGTACCAAAAAAGTCCATATACAGTAAAATATCTTTTTAATGTGCATATTTTCTATAAGTTATTTGGTGTCCACCTACCTTATTTATGTCACCAAAATAATTAATTCTTTCATAAAATAAATTTGGATGCTCAATAAATATTATTATTTATATTTGGATTCATATCAATTTTTATAGTTTTACAATTCGAAGAAGTTCTTTACTTCATGTGGATATTACAAGAATTTCAATATTTTTTATGGTCACCAAATTTAGCCACAAATAGGTTCTTCTGACCATGATAATTCATTATATAATATTAAAAAAATTCTCAATGTTTTAACCCTTATAATTTTATTTTTGTTTTTATTTTTAGACACATTTTTTTAGAACAATATCCCACTTTTAAAAATGATTTTTGAAAACCAATTCTAGGTTTCTTCAATTTGTAATTAGTTTAGACCAACTTCTATTGAAAAAGATTAATATTCATCTCATTTTCATTCGATGTTTTCTCTACATTTATTTTAATATTCATGTAATTTTCAATAGTTTTTTTTAAAATCATAAATACCCTTTATTAATATGGATCATTATTATCTAAAATAGATTCTTTTCAATTGGATGGATCACCACCCTTCTTTATCTTATTTATTCCTTTCGATAATTTAATGATCATTGAGATAAAAAGTGCAATATAAAATTTTTCATGAGAAACATCGTTGATTTTATTCTTAGTTTTCATAACTACTATCATCACTTATAAACACTTCATCATTAACTTTTTAAATGAGTAGTTTTTATCTATCTTTATCATTGGTGGGTCCGACTACCCTTACATATTCACTATGTAAAATTTCATTTGAAAACGGTTTCTCCTTTAGTATTAGATAATTTATTACCCTTATTATTATATGAAACTCGAAATATTTTTTATTTTATTTGATAGAACCTTTACGGGTATTCTTCATCCTCGTCATTGTCTTCATCAACATTTTACTTTGGGAGGTTTATAACAAAATATCCAAAATATCCTTATTTTAAACACATTAATGGAATATTACCATTCTAATTTAGTTTCCATATTATCATTTTTTGTGATACAGTAGATGTTTTCATAAAACATCTCATTAAAACTTTATTATAATCTGAACTACAAGATTATTTATTATTACTAACCTAGATCTTCACATTCTTAGGATTTAATGTTATAATAGAAATATCCTTTTTAGACATAATTTTCTATATAAAACCATTTTCATTTATGATCACATATGATAAAAAAATACAATGTAATTTATCAATAATGATTCCCCATAGATATTTTTCATCTATTATAGAGACATTAGCATGAAACATGTCAAGTAGGATACAAATGATCTTTTAAAAAACAAAAGATTGTGTTAATTTCTCACGCAAACCTCGGATGATACTCGGAATATATTTACCCTTATAAATATTCAATTTTTAGTATCATCCTATTTAATCTAAATATAATCATAATTATTCATCTGAATGTTTATCTTTAACTACTTTACTTTGTTAATTTCTTTAAATATATTTCCATGTTTGCCTTAAATACCTTCTGATGTATTGATTTCATTATCTTTGTAAAATTATCTCATTGAAAGATAATAAAAAAATATCATTTATAGCATGAAAATAATTCATTATATTCCTATTTTCAAAAACAATTCATTGTATCACCATCAGAAATAAGGGTATCCATTATTTTTATCCTCCAGAACATCATTATAGATACAATTATTTAGAAAAAAAATTCCATTCAATATATAAAAACCATGATCATTAAATATAGAAATATCCTTGATATTCAGTGAGTTTAAATTATCCCTTTTAGATAATAAAAATCATTGGCTAAATTTTATTTTTTAGAGGTACATTAAACTCTGTACTTCAAACAAACAATACAAAATAAGGGAATACAAGATATGATACTAGTAATGGAACCTCTAATATGATCAACGGTAGATCCTTGAGGGCATGAAAAAGAGATATTAAATATTGTTAAATTTCTTTTAAAAAAACCTTATCAAGAAATTAATATATAGTGATGTTTTTTATTAACCCCCAATCACATTCGAATAAAAGGGAACAAAACATATCTACAAGTCTCACCACTCAATATAAAAAAATATCCCTTATTATGATTTGTATTCCACTAGATTCACCATACTCACAAGAATATTACTTTGAATACAAGATAGAAAGGTATAATATTGATACAAAAAATTTCATTCCATAAGGCTATTGTTTTGTTCACCATGCACACAAGTGCATCCTGAACATTATGATTATCTGTATTCATGGTATTAACTTATACATAATTCTCATATATATTTATATCATGATTTCTATCATGTATTGTTATTGTTATAATTATGATTATATATAGTACCAAGAATTATATTCAAATTTCATGAGTAACACTATATGCAACAACATTTTTATGGAAATTCAGAATGAGATAGGTTATTATGAGTATATAGAAACAATATCTACAAATCTTTCTCACTCAATGAAATTCATGGAAAATTGACTAGATATTTTGGTTTAGATCAAACATTCGCACATCCCCCTTATTTATTTATAAATATATATTCTTAGATTCTTGTGAATAATTACCCCCTCAATATTATAGTCCAATTCTAATGAAATATGTTATTCTCTATCCAAAATTATTTTTAATTAAAATTCACTAAAGAATCTGCTATTTTATATCTATGATAAAAAAAACTACTATGTCTTTCTCTCTCCACGTGTAATAACCATAATAAATAATATATCGTAACTCCATTTAAATTTTTAATAAATATAATATGTTTAGGGTTCATAATATCATATATAAAATAACCCAATGGTGTTTCCTTTTATATAGATTTGAAACTTGTTTCCTCCATTTATAATTCATAGATTTCCATATATTGAATCATTAATTTCATTCATGATATTTACTCCATAATATTCTATATTATAATGATCAAACATAATTTTATGATCCACCAAGAATTTTTAAATGAAATATAATCTTTCACAATATTTATATAAAGGCTTCCAACTATTATTTAAATTGTTACAAGAAACTAGAAAATACAACTATAATTGATCATTATAATTTTATAAACTATCAATATCATATGGCTTTTAATAATATCAATTTTCCCCTAAAAAATCATATGATTCAATTTCATACTTTATTAAAGTATCGAAGCTCATAAATTTATATGGTGTAAGATAAAATTTCATAAGATAGAAAATATATTACAAATAATATAATATTATTACTTGAATGAAATATCTTATAGGCTCAATATATCATGTTACATAAGAATATTACTCATTATATATTATTCATACAGGATAAAAATATATTATATGATCTTAATCTATTACCTAAATAGATATTATACTCATCCATTTTTTATCATTACTATGAATAAAGTAAAATTACGTCAAAAAATGGAATCACTGTAATATTTATCCAAGTGTTTTATAAAAACATCCAAACATCTATATATACTACACCATATATGTTGATAATTATTTAATGATTTTTTCACAAGAATCAATCTATTGAAAAAAATAGCCATAACCGTGTCAAATGTCCCTAATCTCTCTTTTCTAGATGAATACCTCATTCTAGAAGAACATATTCAATTAGAAACTTATAATATCTATGGTAGGTCTTAAAATATTTCTATTTAAATCATATTATTCTAAAATATTCCATCACATAATACATGGTATCCAATAAATTCCTTGAAATCCATTATTTTCATAAACTATAACATGCTTATTTTTTACATACACATACATGATATTTTTTAGTTCTATGGTTGTGTATTACTAACATATAAATAATTATTTATATTGAAATAATTAAAAACAATGTAATTTATCAAAGATCATGATGTCAATAGATTAATTTCAACAACAATATCATGTTTAGCCTTTTGTTTTTTCAAAGGTGAATGGTATTCTGAAAGAACATATGATTTTACTTTGATGAGTTTGTTACATATTAATTCTTAAATAGAGACTGAGGAATCAAGGAAGATAATGGTATGACACATTGATTGACTCACATACAAGAGATTTTCATTTTCTTAGTGGTTTGTGTGATTAAATTTTTAGAATGTTCAATAATACTGTTTTGTGACGAATCTATTTTCAAACAATTAATATTTATTATTATAATCATTTAATTCTAACCATGTGTGTTAAAAGATATTCTATATATTATTTTATATGCTTCCAATAATTTAGTTCAATGATGTTTGAGGATAATAATTTTTATTGATCAAGATATAAAATAAAAACTCTTGAGTTGATCATGGTAAAAATGGAATATATCAAATAATTATTGGATATGAATTTTATATTTCTATAATTTTTATAGAAGAAGTTATATCTTATTATTTGTTTTAATATTTTGATATATGGATTGATCTTCCTCATTTTATGGAATATATTTAATGATTTTATTTGATTAAAATTTTTTATTCCATTTAATAATATCTTATGAAGCAATTTATAGACTTCCATCCAATACACCACTTCATTTTTAAATAATATTGTCTTTATTATGATAAGATTATTTACCTCAGTTACATATAAAATTTTTTATCATTAAATTTACAATTCATTTTTTTATTACTGTATATTCATATATCCATAAAATATACATTTTATACTATTTATTATCTTGAGTTAGGAAATTGTAAAATTTTGTTAAAAATAAATTCAACCTCTCCCTTGATGATTACATATATAAGACTATATTAATTTAAAAATGTATGGTTATTTTTAGAATAGATTTCACAAAAAATATTTTTTATGGACTTTAAATATTATTGAATGAGTTTGTTTCAATGTTCAACTGACAAACAATAAAGAAAAAGTTAATATTTAATAGAATCTCTAAATAATAAATTATTAATGTTAAATAATGTTTTCAAGGTTTTATATTAATGTATTATAAATTAAATATGATAAAACATTGAAATACAATAATGTTGTGAAAAGAATTATTTTTTAATCAAAACCATAGAATATAAATGATCGATTAAATAAGATTAATGTTTGATATAGAACATGATTGTTTAATCTGGGTGAAATTGATTTTTTGAGTTGTAAAAGTATTCAATAAATATTGAATATAAAAATACCCATGATTCATGGGAACCAAAAATTTATATATTTGATATATTGAAATTTAAAAACCATGATACAAAATCAAAATTAATATTTAATTTATAAAATATAATTTATCGCTTTATTTAAAAATTATAAATACTAAGGATATGGGTATAGGAAATGTTATATTCATTATAAATGATGCTAAAAGATGATGATAAAACTATTAAGCTATGTATATATGGTGAAATATATATTTACTTAATTTAAGAGGATGAAATGCCTAATTTATTTCCTATTTATCATCACCAATTCCATGGATTACCATGACATTATATGGTGTAATTGGATGATAATATATACATTTTTAAATGTTATAAATCTTATTTTAGATATCTTATAATTGATATGTAATTTTACTATTAATAATCATTATGAGATAGTGTAGTTAAAAAATTATGGTGGTGGATTTTGGAATCATAATATTTTAAAAAAATTGTTGGATGATCATCGGATATATTTTTTTGATATACAATTATATGTTTTTTATACTAAAGAGTTTTCAATTTGAATATACTTTTATTATTTTTTTCAGTTATTGATTCTATGTTATCCTTGTTAATTGGTAGGTTTATTTTCCTCCATCGAGTTAAAAAAATATAAATCTCAAAATTATTCACCTATGTAGTTCTAGGTGAAGATGATATATGTTGTTTCTTAGAGATTTGTATATTTACTGATATTTTGAAATATGCAGTTTTGTTTCTTGAAAATGATAATTACAGTGAGAAAAAACATTTATTCATTAAATAGAATCATAACAAAGTATTTTTTATTTAATTTATCAATTATAATTGGTATAAATAAGTTATTTTATATTGAGTTAGTGTTTTTATTAGATATATAATCTATAAAATATATCTTATTTCTTATAGTGGAAAATATTTTCAAGGATATTATAATTTATGATTTTAGTAGAATTTTTAATAGTTTACTGAGCATTTCCCTTAGACATATTAGGTTATAATTTCATCTTGATGTTTATTGTCAAATTTTACAATGGAATATTGAAATTTCCTTTAAATAGATCAACAAGAAGTTACCCGTTGTAGATTAAAAAGTTCCTACTAGAAGATTTTACAATAATTTGTTTCATGATGGTTCACTAAAAAATTAAAACAGGTCTAAGGGGATTATGAACTATAATATTCCCATAGAAAATTCAGAATAATGTTTGAAGTTTCTAATAGATATTTCTATTGAATATGAACCATAAAATTAGACTAACATATTCTAGTGAAAATTTTAAATTTAATGATACAATAAATGATTACAAGGGAATAATAATGTAAGATTTTCTACTGTAATTTTGATGAAATTTTCTAGTCGTTGTTTTAATAAAAATTGCAACATAAAAATGAGATTAGAAAGAAATTTTCGAATCTTCTACTAGAAACATAGAATAAATATTTTAGAGTAAATATATATTGATTTATATATTTAAATTTAATAATTCTATATTTTATGTTTTTATCATAATGCCTTCCTAGAAAATATGATAAAATATATTAACATTGAAACATTAATATTAAACATTAAGTGTCAATGATTTTTAGCAAATTGAGGATGAAATTTTTTTCTATGCTATATATAGAGAAAAATATTATTTCATTGCATGATAACAGTAATCAAATAATCGAATAAATGATAAATTAGATGTCAAATATTTTACATTTTCACCAATAAATATGATTTTCATATTAATTTTAACAGAAGTTTCAATATGATGATATTTTTTCACAGTATGATTGGTAAAGTACATCCTACTAGAGTGAGAGTAAATTTATTATCTTCTGGGAAAACATATTTTAATGTAATTGTTGAAAAACATAATAATTCCCTGAATATTTTTATCTCAGCTTATATAATGAGGTTAAAATAAAAGTAATTAGATGTATAATTTTTTGAATTGTCTGTGATTTCATTAGAAATTATTTAAAAAACTAATTTTTTGGAAACTACTATTATAGGGTATTCATGTGTTCTTAAGTACACATTTGTGGATTAATTGAATTTTTTAGGTTAAAACATAAAATGTAATGGAATCATGGTTATAGAAGTAACATGTTATATAACATTGATGTAAAATAATAGAAACGACCATCATTATTCTATATTATAAAATTTTATATTTGTGAATAAATTATAAATATATATTGGATGATAAAATATTTGAAAACACTTTCATAACTAAAAAAGAATTTATTCCTGTAGATGTTTTTTAATACATAAATAAATATTAAGATATTATATCGTTTATCATATATTTTTTTATATAATGAAATTTGATGTTACATTAAATGGATGAGTTAAAAAATATTAGAAGTTCATAAAAAAATGTACCTTACATATTATTTACAAATTAATATTCTTTAATCGAGGAATAAATTTTCAATAATATACAGAAAAATCGACAATTTCGATGTAAATAGATTTTGAAGAAAAATGGATACAGTCATTTAGATAATTATATAAAATATGCATCTACTTTTTTAAATATGTCTAATAAGTTCAAATTTTAATTCCCTAAATAAAATGTTTTTATTAGGAATGTGACACAATAAGAGATGTATATGAAGGTGAAAAATTATAATCATTAGATGATATACATGTTTTCTGATATATGTTAGTTCAAAACTTATTTAAATGATTCTTTAAAATTTTTTATTTATAAAACTTAGTTATTTAATAATTTTAATGGATGAATCAAAATATATTTTTATTTTAGTATATGTTTTAAATATTATATTTAAGTTGTTTTAGTGGATTTTAGACAAAAATCGATATCAAGAAACAATGGCTATATTTGACACATTAGATAAGTTTAAGAGAATTATTTTACATTACCATGAATCTTATTTCTACATATCTGACTTGTATACATCATATATATATATATAATTAGACCCATATATTAATTATGTAATAGTTTTTTATGATATAATACAATGTTAATGGAGTAAAATTTAGTTATGTCATTTAAATGGTTGTATGTGACGATTATTTATGTATATCATATGACACTTCCAAGAAAATTGTTTAATTTTTATCCTGAGAATTTGTGTCCAATGATTATCTTCATTACTATGATTTAAAAAAATTTGATTAAATATAAATGAGATAATTTCTTTAATAATCTATTTTGAGGTGGTATAAATATATAGCATGAAGTATTATTTTGTTCAATGGTGGATTTAATATTATATTTTATGAATGAAGGTATAGTGAAACGTTATAAATAATTGGAATTTATTGAATAAATTTCTTAATAATTTCATATGATGTTTATGTGGTCTATGAAATTTGAAAAAAAAATTCTATTAAATAGATGATTATCCTAAATATATTCAATGATAGTGATGTATATAGTGATTAATAAAAACGAATCATTGGTATTTATTTAACTCATTAATTATTTATTTCCTGGATTATTTATAGTTTGTGATTTGAAAACACATAATTTGTGGGAAAGGTGAATCATGCTTTTTTGGTGGATGGTTTATAGTAAATATAGAGATAAAACCTGTGATAGACCTAGTTTTTTCATTTTCAATTTTGTTCCTTGATTCTTATCACCAACTATTTGTGGACATCCTTGAGATATTCTTCCCTGTAGAAACCTCATCATCATTAATTTTTTCCTAGGGATCCGTTCTAATTCTCCTATTACCGTCCAAGGAATATCCATCACTTCCATTCT
Organism: Viscum album; assembly: GCA_963277665.1. NCBI lineage: Eukaryota > Viridiplantae > Streptophyta > Magnoliopsida > Santalales > Viscaceae > Viscum > Viscum album. Next base: position 108,504,629 of record OY728155.1, on the reverse strand, counting down.
ATTTCTCCTCCCCTTTTCGTATTCATTCATGTTCATTCACAATTATGGATATATCCGTCTAGAATTGATGAATCCGTGACTAGGGTATGTATAATTATAAGGATTTTAGTTTCAAAGAGACATAGGGTTCCTACCTATTACTTTAAATAGTCTTCAAAAAAGGTTAATTTTACTCATAAGAATGAGGTAGTAATTCAAATATAATCTAATTTCATAAGATATACTCCTAGTTTTTTTGGGTTTTTATGGATTATATCTACTAAATGTTTTCCCATTACAATTCTAATTAAAGGAACTTTAAATTCATCTATAATTTCTATGGTTTTCTGATTTACCAAATTAATCATTTAATAATATTTAGGGGTTATATTACAAACATTATATTCCATGCACATTAGTGGGTTTTATAAATATTTAGGGAGTTTTGTACATCCAAATGGATTTATAAATGGGAATTTTGAAAGATGTTTATATGATAGAAAATGGATCACATGATAAGTCTATAGGTTATTCTTTCTTTAGAGAGGTTATATATTATCCCATTATACATGATGTTGATATCCTACATTTTCATATTCATTAGTGTATGAGTTACTTATTGATTTAATTTACATGCTAATATTTTTATGTTATTTTTGGGGTTTTGCTGATCTATTTTATACTTATAGATATATTCAATGGTAATTGTATTTTATAGTGAAAAATTATGTGTGATTATATTTCCAGATTTATGGAATGTATACAAGATATTTTTTTGTTTAATTTCAAACATGTTCTTTGAGTTTAGTTTATTAATGTAATTTTAAGAGTTTGGGTGGCATCCTTCTTGGTATTTATTCACACCCAACATTAATAGTTTAAAATTTACATATATTTGATTTAATCTTATGTGGGTAATGGAAATATGTTATCTTCTTTCAGTGGTGTCCTTTAGTTTTTCTTTTCGTTTGGAGATGATGATGCATTAGTATTCACATGAAGTCACATGATATAGTTTATGTTTCATATTAGAAGAATCAAATAACATTTGGGATGCATTAAATTTGGTATTCTTCAATAATTTAATCCTTTTCATCAATTTATATTGACATATTATTTTATCATATTTACATCCATATTGGAAATTTATGTTTGGATTTCTACGAGGATCATATATTCTTATTATTCATTTTGATTTTTAGTCATTCTAAAACTATTTATTCACATATAATAATCATCTATAACGTAAATTCTTTTTAATGGATTCTTATTAATATTTATATATATATATTTTTGATTTATTGGTCAAATTAATTCCCATGGTTTATGTTTGATAACCCTCGACCCTTATAACCATTCCATGAAGTATTATTTTGGGATAACTTGGGTGACTTGGATGTTTACCTCTACTGATTAATTATGAAATGATATCAAATCATTCTAGTTATTTGTATTAGTAAAGGAAGACATAATACATGGTTATCAAATTAAAATATAGGATAACTAGGTAGTTGATATTTATTTCTTTAATTATAGAAATATTTTTATTTTCTTTGGTAAACTTTTATAAAATTTACTATTATATTAATTATTTTTTTGAGTTATATATTCAAATTCATAGTCTAGGAGAGGAATTGGGAAAAACCAATAGGGGATGTGTTAGTTTTTATGCTTTGGTAAAATATATATATACTCTTCAAATGTAACATAATGATACCTAGGAGGATTCATAATGTTGATGCATGGTTTAGGAAATTGTGTACCAAATTGAACAATTTTTAAATTTTATTGATTTGTGATGTTTTTATTTTTTAGTATTTCATGTAGATAGTATTATTGTGTATTACATATTAAATATGAATTACCTAAAATTTATATGTGGCATTGATGTTGTTTGTTTGAGCAGTATTTTGTTAGTCGGAGAAAAAGGGAGATGATGGCAAGAGGGGGGTGAATTGCCTTTTAAAAAATGATTAACAAATTAAAATCAAAGTTGAAATGCAGCGGAAAAAAAAAGAGGCAAGACACAAGAATTGATAACGGAGTTCGGCCAAAAACCCGGCCTACGTCTCCGCTCCCAACTCAACCGATGAGAGATTCTACCGCTTGCTTTTCAATGGTTTTAGCAAGAAACCCACTAGGCTTTGAGGTAGCACTAGAACCTATTACAGCTTGCTTTTGGTGGTTAAGCAAGAACCCACTTACTTTTAATGGTTTAGTAAGAACCCACTAGCCTTCTTACAGGTGAAGGCTAGCCCACCTATGTCACAAGCCTTTTAAAAGGAAAGGCTTGAAGAAACCTCTTCACACCTTAGTGGTGATGTGAAACCCAAAAGAGAGAGGAATAGAAAAGGAGTTGGGGTTTGTAGGCACAAACCCAATTTGAAAGCTCAAAAAGATAAATACAATAAAACCCGTAATTGGAGAAGCCTTGGGCGCCGTTGATTGATAGGAGAGTTTGAAGGCCGCTTCCAAGCTTCTTTGGTGGTGCTCTTGGATGTGGAATTGGATGGAGCACTTGGGGTTCCTTGAGGTGGCTCGCCGGAGGATTGCCGAATGATCAACAATGTGTCCTTGGGCTTGGTTTAAGTTCCGGTTAGGTGTCTGGGGCTTCCTCAGCCTTTATTTATAGGCATGGAACCCATTGGGGGCATTCGGAGCCGTTGGAGAAGTCCTCGGAGCCGTTGGAGGCCAAAAGAGGGTTGACTGGTCAAACCCAATGGCTAGTTTGACTGGGCTACCGGCTGGCCGGTACAAGGCCACCGGCTGGCCGGTGCCTTGGCAGAGGAGAAGAAATTTGGTCCAGGATCTACCGGCTGACCGGTGGAGGAGCCACCGGCTGGCCGGTGGGGAGACAGTAGCTGGCCAATTGGTCTGGGTTCCACCGACTGGCCGGTGACAGAGCCACCGGCTGACCGGTGGAACCTGGCAGTGGGCAATGCCTCTGCCAGGTCCACCGGCGGGCCGGTGCTATCACACCGGTTGGCCGGTGGACTGAATTTCAGTCCACTTCTTGTCCATTCTTGGGCCAACTTCTTGGCAACCTTGTGCCTATCATTCAAAAACACTTCAAACAATATTAGACAAATAATAAGGTGATTGTGATCATGAAAATCAAACAACGAGGGGAACGAGAGGTACAACAATCTCCCCCTATTTTGATGATCACAATCACCAAAACAAAAAATGTAAAAACTTAAATTAAAGGCATGCTTTAATGAATAAAATGAAATGTAAAGCAAAGCATGATCAAAAAGGTTCTCCCCCAATCAATCAAGAAATTTCTCCCCCTTTGTGATTATCAAAATAGAATGGGGCATAAAACTTGATTGAGGGAAAGGGTTTGAAAAACTAGATATGAGAATTGAAAAATCAATTGATATTTTTGAAATTGAAATGAAAATTTGAATAACAGTTTGAATTGAAAGTTTTGAATCAAAAACCAATTGAAATTTGAAATTTGAAACCAAATGAAATTTTTGAAATTGAGAGTTTTGAATCAAAAATGAATTGAAAATTTAAATTGAAAAACGAATCGAAAGATATTTTTGAATTTAAGAAAATTTCTCCCCCTAAATAAAACAAAAGATCATCGGGGAAACGAAACTATTTTTGGCCCGGAGAGACTCCCCAAAAGGGATTTTTCAATCCAAATTTTTTTCAGGGCGGGTCTTCTCCTATAAAACTCGTCCGAATAAAAAATAGATTTGGGTTGACCATACCGGGCATTTTTTCAATCACACTCATAAATGAGGTGCCCGGGTTTCTTACAATAATTATAAAATTTAAAACTAGAGCTCCCCCTTACAAAAACAGTTGGAGCATGGGAGGAGGAAGCTACATTGGTATATCCTAGCCCTTGGGTGGTTCTTGAAATTCGTTGGGAACCAAGCAATTTTGAAAGATTTTGTTCCCCTTGGGTGAATTTGGCTAGGGATTCTCTAAGGTCCTTGATGGTTGATTCCAAAGAATCAACATTTGGGAAATTTTGGATTTTTAGGGAGTGTTCCTCCTTCTCATTGAGAAGTTGTTCTTTTTCGGAGGAAAGTTTTTTGAAATTCTTTTTCAAAGAAACAAATTTAGAAGAAAGTTCATGAAAACCATTTTCTAATTGGTCTCTAGCATGTTGGAGTTCTTCATATGATAAATGATTAAAAGAATTAGAAGAACTAGAGGAGGAAGAAGAGGAAGAGGATGATGATACCTCATGTTTTGCCATTAGGCATTTTGTACCTTGGTCGCTTGAGGAGGAGGAGGAGGAGGATGATGAGGTGTCACTCCATGTCGCCTTGAGGACCTTTTTCTTTCCTTTTTCCTTTTGCGTGGCCCGTTTTTTGTTGAGTGGGCAATCGGGCTTGTAATGCCCTTTTTGGCCGCACCTGTAGCACATTACCTTGGGCTCGGATCTTGCGGTGGGTTCTTGCTTTCGCGCCTTGCGAGATTTCTTCTTCTTGTTGTGCTTCTTCATAAATTTGTGCATTTGGCGGGCGAGATTCTCCATTTCCGAGTCGCCGCTTGATGATGAAGAAGATGAAGATGATGATGATGAGGAGGAGCTTACTTCTTTTTGTACCTTGAGGGCAATGTTCTTTGGTGTCTTGATTGGTGTGCCCTCCTTTTGAGCTTGCCTCCTCAACATGATCTCGTAGGTCATTAGGGATCCAATGAGCTCCTCGACCGGCATGTTTTTGACATCCTTAGCTTCTTGGATTGCCGTCACTTTAGGTGCCCATGAGCACGGAAGGACCCATAGAATCTTCTTGACCATTGCTTCAGCTAAAACATCATCACCAAGAGATTTTCTACCATTGCAAACGTCAGTGAAGCGTGTAAACAATTCAGAAATAGACTCATTTGGATGCATTGAAAAAGATTCAAAGTCTTGTCTATACATATCTAATCTTGTATCTTTGACTTTATTAGTGCCTTCATGGGTCACTTCTAAAAGCTTCCAAATTTCATGTGAAGTGGTGCAAGTGGATACACGATTAAATTCATTTCTATCTAACCCGCAATGAAGAGCATTCATGGCTTTGCCATCAAGCTCAAAATTCTTAATATCGGCGGGGGTCCATTTGGATTCGTCGGGGGAAGACAAAGAATAACCTTGCATGACAATTTTGTAAATAGGATATCCTATGCTTCTTAAAAAAGTGGTCATGCGGGTTTTCCAATAATTATAGTCGGACCCATAAAAAAATGGGGCACGACCCAATGAAAATCCTTCGGGGGCGAAAGAAGTGGATGCCATCACAATGGATCTTTAATATGAAACATGTTAGGGTATTACTCAAATTTTCCCTTTGATACCAATTGTTAGTCAGAGAAAAAGGGAGATGATGGCAAGAGGGGGGGGGTGAATTGCCTTTTAAAAAATGATTAACAAATTAAAATCAAAGTTGAAATGCAGTGGAAAAAAAAAGAGGCAAGACACAAGAATTGATAACGGAGTTCGGCCAAAAACCCGGCCTACGTCTCCGCTCCCAACTCAACCGTTGAGAGATTCTACCGCTTGCTTTTCAATGGTTTTAGCAAGAAACCCACTAGGCTTTGAGGTAGCACTAGAACCTATTACAGCTTGCTTTTGGTGGTTAAGCAAGAACCCACTTACTTTTAATGGTTTAGTAAGAACCCACTAGCCTTCTTACAGGTGAAGGCTAGCTCACCTATGTCACAAGCCTTTTAAAAGGAAAGGCTTGAAGAAACCTCTTCACACCTTAGTGGTGATGTGAAACCCAAAAGAGAGAGGAATAGAAAAGGAGTTGGGGTTTGTAGGCACAAACCCAATTTGAAAGCTCAAAAAGATAAATACAATAAAACCCGTAATTGGATAAGCCTTGGGCGCCTTTGATTGATAGGAGAGTTTGAAGGCCGCTTCCAAGCTTCTTTGGTGGTGCTCTTGGATGTGGAATTGGATGGAGCACTTGGGGTTCCTTGAGGTGGCTCGCCGGAGGATTGCCGAATGATCAACAAAGTGTCCTTGGGCTTGGTTTAAGTTCCGGTTAGGTGTCCGGGGCTTCCTCAGCCTTTATTTATAGGCATGGAACCCATTGGGGGCCTTCGGAGCCATTGGAGAAGTCCTCGGAGCCGTTGGAGGCCAAAAGAGGGTTGACTGGTCAAACCCAACGGCTAGTTTGACTGGGCTACCGGCTGGCCGGTACAAGGCCACCGGCTGGCCGGTGCCTTGGCAGAGGAGAAGAAATTTGGTCCAGGCTCTACCGGCTGACCGGTGGAGGAGCCACCGGCTGGCCGGTGGGGAGACAGTAGCTGGCCAATTGGTCTGGGTGCCACCGGCTGGCCGGTGACAGAGCCACCGGCTGACCGGTGGAACCAGGCAGTGGGCAATGCCTCTGCCAGGTCCACCGGCTGGCCGGTGCTATCACACCGGTTGGTCGGTGGACTGAATTTCGGTCCACTTCTTGTCCATTCTTGGGCCAACTTCTTGGCAACCTTGTGCCTATCATTCAAAAACACTTCAAACAATATTAGACAAATAATAAGGTGATTGTGATCATGAAAATCAAACAACGAGGGGAACGAGAGGTACAACATATTTATCATCCCCTAACCCTAACATTTAAATTTTCTATTGATTGATGATTAAATTTTTTTAATTAAAATTCCTTCTGAAAGGAATATAAAGAATTATTTAGATGTATATATAGATATGTATCCAAAAATAATTCATAATATTGAAATAAATTCTGTTTAATAGTACTTCCTACTATTCTAACATTTTGTTGGGAAGGATAGTCAGATATAAACCACATAGTGGATCATGCTAAAGAGACCTCTAGGAAGAATATAAAATTATTTCCCAGAGATCCAGTATATATATATATATATATATCCTAAGGAATAACTACTGAAAGGTGAATAACTAAGAAAAAGTGAATAATTTTTCAGTTTTTTTTTAAAACTGGAGAACGCTTATGCAATGTTTTCAACCAATATAATGTAGGCCGAATCCATAAATGGTAAGATTTAGTTGTGTATAAAAAATTTTATGTAGTATTAAAAAAATAAAAGGATATGTTAAAAAATATTTTTTCCCAACCATGAAAATATATATGTATTATTAGTTTATAACATAGGAGAAATGGAATGATATTTTGATTGATTATGGAAATTACATTTATGAGATTTCATAATTTTAGATTTTTATAGGGTTGAATTGTACTATTTTAAACCACCAATTTGATATGGGTAAGAGGCCTATGATCTGATCCATTTTTTTAATATCCTTCCATTATATTTCAAATTTAGAAATAAGGTATTATTGGTGTAATCCAATACGACGAGAATGGTTGGTATGTGTAATTAATTAGATATAGGGGGAATTCCTAGTTCATCTATTAAAAATAACAAATGGTAAAATCCATAATAGGAACGAAATATGAGTGTTCAAATCCTATGTAAAAATTATCTAATGATTTCATTGACTTATAATCCTATTATGTATTTTTAATGTGCGAGTATTGATCATTTTAAATAAAATTTATAGGATTATTAAAATAAAAACCATATATGTGGGATATGGGGAAACCAGTACTAATTTTATAGGATTCCACACTACTATTATCTAAATTATGGCTATACCTTCACCAAAGGATCTCGGAAGTAGTCTGATGCACTTAATGGTCCAATGAATTGATCTTAGAAGAGATAGTAGTGAATTATGATTGGATTGAGGGTATACAACATTGAATGATATAGGTATCATACTCATTAATATTTATATGTACCTGTCACTATTTAACAAATGTTTTTAATATACATTAATATTTTCGTGGGTGAATGATCAATTAAATATGAAATTAGATCTTATTCCGTAGGTAATGGAAATAACTCCCCCCTTAGGAAAGAAAAGATTGTAGGGATTTCAATTCCCTTAATAATTTATAATTATTGTTGATGTTAATGTTTCATGGGACTTACTTATTCTTGATTGGGATTCATTAAAATCCATTCAGTATATACATTATATGACTACATTTAATGCCATAATTAAATATTATCAACAAATGTTCTCCCCCCCATCTCACATATTGTAAGGTGATTGGGATCTAGAATAAGTAGATCATGTCATATTATTCCAAATATTAGTAATGTATCCTATATGTTACCAAGGTAATGTATCGATGATATTATATAGACTTAGGGTGATTGGATTTTTTTGGGTCAAAAATAGATATCAATAGGTCATTATTGATGATTTCTCCAGGCTGACATTAGAGAGCATGGTTGAATTATCCAATTATTTATGTTTAGAAGATATCCAAATCACATTACCTTTATATCAAATAGATTCAATTAATCATAAGGAAATGATGGCTTATCATAGATATCTATGAAGGAAAGGTTTTATAATCCCTATTCTTCCATTGTGGTTTTATATAGTAATTTTCAAAAAGTCATATGGATGATGTATTTTGATTTTTATCGGTTATAATGACTTCAGTTAGTTCATAATTAAAAATAATTACCCAATCCCTTAAATGAATGATATCTTTGATCATCTTTAGGGATTATGACGGTTCTAAATTTTGATTTTTATTTAGGATACCATTATAGGAGAATAATTGAAATAAATATTATAAATCCAAGCTCAATGATCACAAACCTACTTAACGAGTATCTCATGGTGCCTTTAGAGATTATGAGTTTTCTTTTTAAATTCATGAAACATGTGAATCATATCTCTAATAAGTTTTTTGATTCTTTCATTATTTTGTTTTTGAATGATATCCTATTGTATTATATAATTAATGAAGAAGATCTGGAAAATCATGATTTTATGTTCAAAACCTTGATGAATAATAATATATATTGCAATATTAAATAATTTTTAAATAATGATTTAGGATATAAAATCCTGTGTCCATGTGGAATCTTAAAAAAAATCTATGTGGATTTCGAGAGGATTCAAGTGACGTTGTTTTGAGAGATTACCCAAATAATTTTTGAAATGTGAATATTTTTTTGGATGAACATGGTATTAATGGTGGATTGATTAAGAATAATCCAAAATATAGTTTCTATTGAGGTCTTTCACTAAAAAGGGAGAATATTTACAATGGAATGAAGATTTGTAAAATTATTTTGATGATATAATGTATTTACATGAATACTCTCTATTCAGGATTCTACCTAATCTGATGAATGTTAATAGGGTGTACTATGATGCCTCATGCACAAAGATGGTATGTGTTTTGATTCTATATAACCATGTAGTAGAATGTGTAAATCACTAATTATTCCATAGTGAATAGAATTACCCGACTCATGAACAAGATCTAGTAGGGATTACACATTCATTGATGATAAGGAAAAAATATATTTTTGTGAAATCATTAATCATGGGGCGATAATAGGTGTTTGGTCTTGGTCTATAGATAGTGTTCAATTAATTAGCATAAGGTCAGTGGTTCCCTTATCCATAAGGAAGGATAATATTATATATTTCAATCATATGAGTTGTTCTACTCTCCCATGTCCAAATAAGAATATTTATAACCTTCAGCTAGAATAATTGTGGTCAGTGATGAGGCGATTGATTACAAAATTTAATTCTCATTTCCCTACCTAACAGAAAGTAAAGGGTTAGCATCGATGGCCACTATGACTATGGAACACCCTTCTTATTTCTATCTATAGATGATATGATATCTCTATAGATTTTGTCATTTGAATACCTTTTTATCATTTTTGGAAGAATCTAGAATGGGTGATTGTCGACCACTTTACTAAATTGGCCCACTTTATACCTTTACAGGGAAACATAAATCTAGAGGTCCCTTGATATATATATATATATATATAATATTATTATGTTTAATAGAGTTTCATCTATATTTTCATCTCGTTGGTACACTATATTATATAATATTTTTTGAAAGGTTCTTGCGATTTAATGGTCCCTCTATGAAAATTTTGTTGAACACCCAATCCAAAATTGGTGTTTATTCATATTCTGGATGATATGGTACATAACTATATTCATTAATTTAGAGTCTCATGGTAGGAAAATATTTAATTGATTGATTGTTTCCTTAATAATATATAAAATTCATAAATAATAATGTTTCTATTTGAGTCCCAATATTGATAGAAATACTAGTCCCCTCTTTTATGGTATGTAGTGAAATAGTCTTCATAATTTGGAATGACTTTTTTTTAAGAGATGTTAAAAATAGATTAATTAATTGAAAGTGGTGTTTTGATGGATTAAAGTAATAATAAATATATTACCAATGGATTTTTATATCCCTTTTATTTATACTTATTGAGAAATTGGTTCATAAATTCGATCAAAATTAGGACATCAGATACCAATGATGAATAATAAGAACACAAGGAGGTTTGTGTGACCCTATATGATTATGGAACACATAAACATGTTGGAATACTAATGGGATTTAAATACATAGTTAAATTCCATTAATGAAGTTCTTTATGAATCTTAGTCTAACAAAAAACCATTTATTCCATGATACACAGTTGACTGACAATAGGAATACTTTGAGCATTATACCATAATAATGGGGGAACTATTACTACCTGTGTAAATGTTAATATATTTTTTTGGTAAAAATATAATATTTAATCTTGGACTTATGAAAATATATTAATTATATCCCAAATAATTTGGTGTGTGAGGAATTGATGGGGGATAAATGACCTCAATGATTACTGATATTGGAACACCAACTAATTTATATCTGATAATGTAGAATAGTGGCGAGAATTCTGATACCCATTTTCTCACTAATATTCAGTAATACAGATAATGAAAATTTTCTTCTTTTTTCTGAATTTTTTAATTTTGAAAAAATAAAATTTGGTTGGGGTATGGTGATCCAATAATAAAAAACATAAATATGAAAAAAAATTAGATGAATATTCAATATATTTAAAATTATATAGACATGTAGAGCATAAAGGTTTAGTTTTCATGGAGACAAGATACATAAAAAACATATTTCTTAAAGTATCTTTAACATCTCCCACAAATATATGACTACCAATACAGTTAATAAATATCAAATATAGAACCATACATCAAAACCATATTTTTGAAAACCTAATAAATGATATACTCAAAATCATATTTCATGTAAAAATTGGATATATCAATTATAAGAGACAATAAGATAATCATAAGGGTATGATAACATAATCAAGCTCATGCATTCAAAAGAAAATCATTATACATAGAAAATCATAGATCATAAACTCCAATATAATGTCATATTTCGAATAATGATTAATATGGGTATCAAAGTTGAAATCATTCTTGAAGGGTAATAACATAAGAACATGGAATCATAATAAAATGAAATCCTAATCCATTAAACAAAGATATTTTAAACCATTCACAATCATTATATCTTGATCATAGGTAAAATTAATCATACTCACACATCAAAATATGAACATATACATTTATAATCACATCCATTTATAATATTTTGAGAATATATTGAAACAATCATACAAATGCAACGAGATATGAATGTAAAAATTACGAAAAATGTCCATGGTTATGATAATCATCTCATGAGAAATAGAGGTTGCATTATCTAATGAATGTTTTGGATATAAAATAACTAAACATCCTATAACAATACATCATTCATATTTCTGCCACAAGACAATGATTTTTTTCTGATTTCATTATAGATTTACCCATAGAAAAAAAAACAATCTTTATGATTTCATAAAATAATCATTAACCATCCAGTGAAAATTATGGTTGTTACTGTTGGATCATCTCCCCAATGAAGAATAAGTAACATTATTTGATGTTATAATTTATGGAAATTCATTTAACAGATCACCTGAACATATCTTGAGGTAAAAATAATTTCCATTTTTAAATCAATAATTTAAAATTTAATAAAATTATAAATATAAGGAAAACATGTATTTGAAAAGAACCATTAAAAATTTAATGGAATCATTGAAATAAATATTTTTCATGATAGTAAGAAAAGTTGTTCATGTGGTATAAATTAAAAATGATTCTGTTTAAACATTTGTTAAAATGTACCTCATTATGAAAATGAATAGAAAATTACCTTTATAATTTTTTATAGTAAGTAATATATGGGTAAGAATGATTTTGTCAAATCATTGGAATATAATAAAAATGGTCATGAATATATTTAAGGAAAATACGGACATGGAAGAAATTGTCTATTATCCATGGTAAAAACAATGTTTACTTTTATTAAAACTATTTTCTCAATCATTTTATTAGATAAAGATAGGAGAATAAAATGAAAACATAAAACATGATATAACTAGACTATAAGAAAATATATGTGGTTTAATGTGTATTTGTAATATAATTTTTTTTCAATATAATTATAATAATAAAATTTCACGGAGAAATGAGATTGTAACGAAAATATCTAACTGCTTTGGTAATCTCTGAATCAAAACCATATGAATGGGAGAAACATAAATAGATTAGTAAATCCCCATAATTCATCAAATATGAATTATAAATTAAATTAATGGGATGAATATACACCCCAAAACCTTAAAATGTTTTTAATATGGAATATGACTTCCCAAAACAAAAAAAGGAAAGTTTGAAACCCTTACATTAAGCCCGGACTTTCTCTATATGTTTTTAGACCCCCTCTTTTTTAAATTCACCCTTGGTTTACTCCTTATTTATTATTCGGATTTTGTAAAGGGAATTACATAAGCTCTAGAATGATTTTATTAACTCTACTAAGGTATTATGTTCGACATTAGCTAATATATCATGCTCAATCGTTTTGAATAAAGGAGAAGAGATATCCTTTTATATGTGTAGAGATGACACACATGGAATTAAATATAATATTTAAATATAATATAAATCACAGTCATGTAAAGTGGAATGAAATTTCTATATTCTCAATGGCAGGACAAGATATTTTTGAAATACCTTCATCCAAATAATTTTGAACATGGTTAAGTTTGATTTAATAACATATATTTTTGTTTTACCCATCATTAACCATTTTTTAATTTATCATTGTTAAATATTTTCTTTAAATTTATGGTTAATATATTTACATCCAAGGTGGAAAGTTGTATCACCCATATATTTATATTTGATAGATTTTTATCTAATTTTATTAATGTCTTGTGGTGTACGCTAAAACATAATAAGCTTTCACTATAAGGATCACCGGATTAGCTTTCCTTATATGCAACACAATTATTGGTTTTATTACACACAATTACATGTTTGTCAAAAAATTCATTTCACGTAATATTGATTATAAGTGAAAAACTAAATATTATAACATAGTCATCATACTAGAATGTATAAATAGTATTAACATTCTTCTAAAAATATATTTAAATGAAGATAAGTGAGTCGAAAAAATAATAAAATCACTCTTGATGGTTTTTATTAATGAAGATTGTATACTATATATCCAATATAATTTTTAAAATTTTTGTTATATGTTTTCTAGACACTATATAAGATCTAATTCATTTTTTATAGAAGAAGTATTTTTCAAAAAAAAATGCAGTTTTGTCCCATTTTTTGTGTATAAGTTTTAAATTTAGTTTTTGACACTTTTTTATATTCGATTTATAAAAAATATTCCACTTCATTTAAGGAGTAATATAAAAATTTACATTGGTTCACTTTTTTCAATTATTTTGATAAATTTCATTTTTTATGAATACTGAAAATACTAATATTTATTGAAAACATTAATTTATTTTAAAGTCATTACATAATAAAATTATTTTTTAGTTTGGTTTTAAAATTTAATAAAGTCAATTTTATAAAATATTTTTTAAAAAATTATTTTATTCATTGATTTATTATATAAACGTTACCATTTAAAAGTGTTATATTTCCAAGAAAACTATTTTTCATGACATTTTACTTGTTTTATTTTAACATTAATATTGATACATATTTGTTTTGAATTATGAAAAATTAATGAAATTTTTGGATTCATGATATTTAAATTTGGTATGTTTTTCCCTTTTATTTTGTAGGAATGTGAATAATATCAATGATAAATTTTATTACCATGATAAAGGGTAAATTATGTAATTTAGGATGAAAATAAAATAAAAATTACAATAAAATGACCAACACAAATGAAAAAATTTTATTTGATGAATTTATTTAAACCTTTAACATTTAATTATTGAAATTATTTCATTTAATGTACACTTGTTGATGAAATTAAAGAAAATAATATATAAATCAAAGAAAGACATGATTGTCATTTTCTATGTATTTAATATCTTTTATATGTCCAAATATGGACAAGTGGGTGGTATCAAAAAATCTAGGTGTCAATTTTTCATATCATAAACATTTTTCACTAATATAAATTTATGTTTCATGTTTTTTGGTCATTTGGGATATATTTGGTAATTTATAAAATTTTATTTAATGAAAAATTAATGATGTCGCATTCATGTTTTACTTAATATATCATTTTTAAAATAAGGTTATACAGAAGATATATTGAATTATAAACCACAATTTTAAATATAAAGGTATTTTATATATCATAGTAATTTATTTCTAATTCATAGGAAATAAATAATTACCTTAAATAGTTATTAATTTATGATGCAGAAATTATATAATTTGTGAAAAAAATAAAATAATTTTAATAAAATGATAATAAACATTAACATTCTACAATACATTCCTCAATCATATTTAATGAGTATATATTGATCCCAATCGTACAAATGTTGATTTATTGACCATTTGTAGACTTATTAAAGAGATTTTGACCCTTATATTATTTTATTTAATGTTATGTTTAAGTTTTCACATTCATAATTTAACAAGTATAACATTTTTATTTTTGAATTTCTAGAAGATAAATTAGACTAAATATATTACTATGAAATCTAGTATAATTATTTTTATCGTAATATTTTATTTTTAATTTTTATTAAACAAATTTGTATATTAAATAATTTCACAATACTTATATAGTAATTATTTTATTAATGGTAATATCATATTAATGTAATAAAAATATTAAAATAAATAAATTTGAGATAATTAATATTTCCATTATATTTTCTAGATTACCTAGACCCCTTAGGTATATAATAATATTTTTTAGGATGACATTTATTTTTATATTTTTTAAAATAAAGGATATTAGTTGTGTTAAAATTGACAGAACCGTTGTTTTGTCAAAATAATGTTTTATGAAATTATCTAAAAACATGAAATATTTTTAAAAAATATATATTTATTATTATATAGTATAAAAGTATTAAATACTTATATATGATGTAATTTACATTTAAAAGGTAAAATTTTCAACCTTTTAATATAGACATAATTGTTACCCTTGTAAAAATGAAATAGAAGAACTAAGTGTTAAATTAAAATGATAAATATTAAATTGAAATAAAAACATGTAATTTCTTTTGGATGATATAATTAAAAATTTATCTCATATATTATATAAAACAATTTCATATTGGATATTTTTGGATGTCGTTTATTTTTTTATAAATTAATATACTTTAGAGATTCCAAATGTGCCCCTCAACTCAATTATAAAAGGGCACATCCCCTCTAAAAATGTAAATTCACTTTTAGCCTTCATACTCATCCCTAGCATAAAAAGTTCACATATAAACATCCTTAGTCACATTATAGTGGTTTTAGTATTCTAAAAAGACCATCTCTAGTCCCTTTAACAGGACAACTAGAGGGAACTCATTGAAGAATAGGTGTTCTCCTCTACAGATTCATTCAAATTATTTCTTATTATAATTCCAATTAATGAGTTATTTAAAATATATGTTAATGAATAAAATATAAGTTACATACTTTTATGTTATTAATATTTTGTAACAACCATATTCCACCTTCTATCAATCCTATGAAAAATTAAATCACCATGTGTGTGCATGTATGACTTACCGTCTCCACACTGTAGTGTAATCAGTTATTCACCACCACATGACATAGATGAGTATAGTGAAGGAAAAATTAAATATATATGATTATTATAACAATAAATTTATTATGGTACAATATATATATACCATCCATTTTATTATAATTTCATTATTAATGGAATGATATCATCTCTCATGCATACATAAAACCTACCATCTTCTAAATGCGATGTGATTTATTCTACATTATACCCCTTAAATATTCATTATATAAATTTACATAAAAATAAATATGATATTTATTATGTTAATATAATTTTTTACTTATATAAATATGACATATGATGGAGAACACGAACTTATTCTACAAATCATGTATAAGAAAATGAAGTAGTTTATACCTAAATAACGAGTAATATAGTTATATTACATCCAAAAGAATGATAATATGATCATTTGTGATATCTTACAAATTAATATGATTCTATATTTAGTCAATTAAATTACTTAAATCATTATACCAGAGGTTTGGATATATATAAAGGATACTGGAACAAAGGAAGTTGAAAATTATTAAATCTCATTATTATATGAGTATGTTTATTCATAAGTATTTACTAAGGTATATTTATAATCCACATCCATGTTTCCTAAATATGTATTTAAAAAGATTAATTCTATCCTTATATAGATTTTTCAAGTAAATTTTACCCATTTGTGAAATTTTATTAAATTCTATGAAAGGAATCTTTTTTCATTCTCGATATGAGGTACTTTTTGTATTTTCCGATAAATGTATAAGAAGAATTTTTTTTCTTATATGGAATGAATAGATTTTTTTTCTTTCATAACATTTTTATACATGATTTGATTTCAATTTTATTTCCAATTAACATAATTCCTTTTAAATTTGAACATAATTTTAAGAAAAGAAAATCATATTGAAGAAGAATGGATATTTTCCACATGAATATATTTCAAGTGTTTTGTCCAAATTATTTTCCATCTAAGATGACACTATCAAAATGGGGTTTTGTTTCTATCCCCATTATTATGATTATATTGTGTTTATGATTTAATCATATTTAAACAATTCATTTTTTTAGATAAATGTTGATGTAATGATGTTCAAGAAATCCTTGTTATTCCTTGTGTTATCATATAATGAATGATTTAAATTTTCTGGCACAAATTTGTATGGTTTTTATTATGTGATGTGTGATACCTATATATAAATCCAATAAATTAGGTAAATATTTATTTCTTATTAGATAATAATGAATAGAATTTAAAATATATTCAGTTTATTAATACAAGTATGAAACAACAAGTAAATCTGGTTCAATAATATAAGGTTGAAACGAGGAGTGACCTCAGTTCTGTATTAGACATTGTGTTCTATGATGGTCTTGGTAATGAGGCTTGGATAATATGGAAATGACTTTCTATATTTATTTGTTTTCCACAATTCTATGTATTAGGCCAATTATATTTTATCAGGATTCATGTTTCTTTATAATTTATATCTTATGAACAATCAAGATTTTGATATTCAGAAGTTACGTTCATGTTTTTGCATTCATATGTTTATGTATTTATTTTCTCCATGTTTACCCTTACTGAGAATTTGAGCTCAAAATTTTTATGTTTACTTTTCCTGTGGATATAAATAAATATTTTAGGTAGGAAAACATCAGGGGAATATATTTATGGGAGATGTTGATGATGCTTCCCCATATTAGGAAATTTTTTTCCGAGTTTCAAAAAAAATGGTCTTTGGGAATCTATTTGTGTAATGTATTATGTTATCTAAAAAAGTGATGTAATGTACTTGTACATCAATCTTGTGTCACTATAGTTGGTATCAAAGTGAAGTTGGAGTTATCTATTGGAAACTAGGATATGAAAACATTATTGAGATACCTATAGATATTTCTAAATAGATGCCTAGGGATGTCCCTAAGGGTAAGTCTAACTGTAGTTTAATTTCTTAAAATTATGGTATTGATCATGAATAACCTACGATTAAACCTAAGATGATAAAGATTGAAATTACTCACATTTGAATATGTTTTTTTCCACGTAAGTTTTTTTACTCTCACAAAATTATTATTGGGTTTTATACAGGGGATGGAACCTGATGTAACCGTGTTAATGATCAATGCATTGGCCAATGCAATAATTTCCCCCCTCAAAAACCAATTGTTATGGGATATGGAATGAAAAATATTTTTCCTATACATACACAAGAAATTAACCATTATGGATTTTAAAATCTCCAGAGAAGGGAACAACATTCTATTGAGTGTTTCATGTGTAAACTTCCACCTTATTTCAATGGGACTTATGATCCACTTGTTTCTGAAAAATGGATTATTACAATTGAAAATATATTTTCTATCCTTTGTAGTTTGGAACATGAAAAAGGGATTTTGGTTATTTATCTTTTAGATGGTGAAGTGGAATAGTGGTGGACTCTAATTAAGAATTATAGAAAACAAGATGAAATTGAATCTATGGAATTGGATGATATCAATAAATTATTTTTCAATATCTACTTTCCTCATATTCTTATAATAATGATCGAAAAGGAGTTCCCAGAGCTTACGAAAAATGATGATGAATCCGTTGGTACATATGAGGTAAATTTTACAAGACTTTCAACGTATGCTTCTAGCATTATCATCCAACCTAGAAGTGAAATTGATCAATTATTTAGAGTCTTAAAATAAATTCTTTAAAGGTATTTAGATATAAGAGACATTGGTAGCTATGAATAGATTTTTCATTAATTAATAAATGTAAAGATGGATGTTTTTGTTGTTGTAGGGTCCTAAAAACTTCACTAAGGGAATTAAATATTCCCACAAGAACTTTTCCGAAGGATGAAAATGTTACTACAATCCCATCAATGAAAATGGATGACTATTGGATAGAAATTTTGATAGGAAACATGAATAAATCAAAATTTTCAATGGGTTTTAGGCTGAATATATACCATTACTAAGAAATTACTAAGAAAGGATCATAGGGTGCATAAACTGCAAATCATTGGTGTATGGAAGAACCTGTGAGGCTCTGGCATATAGGGTGATGGCCAAAAAACCCAGGATTCCATGAAACATTTAATTGGAGAAACAAAATAGAGAAATTCAACCACATACCATCCTGCTAACAATGAGATTTGTGAGTGAAGAAAGCCGACGAGGTCCACAAACCACATCTCATAATCAATAGCCTCGCCAAACCCTACTTGACCGATTCATATATGGGTTGAGTTATATCATTATGGTCTTACAAAAATGGTTCTGCATGCCAAAATATATGATTTCCGTATAAACCTGTAAAATGGAAGAAGGATGAACTGAAGAAGAACTGAAACAGGAGGACATGAGAGGAAGAACAATAGCAGAAATGAGGACAAGAAGATAGAGCTATGACATTGGATATTTTGGAGACATATAGAGAAGACATAAAATTTAGTATTGAATCATTAACAAAGTGTGAAAAATGAACCACATCCTCTTCAGGTATAAACAACCGCATACCATAAAAATAAGGAACCTAATAAAAATGGTAATCCACGAACCAAATTGGGTAAACTTTGAACCGAAATGGTGAAACCACGACCTGAAATGGTGAAACCGCAAACCAAAAATCCCTCGCGGTGGATCTTCCCACAAACCAATGACTGCGGGACCCATAATTAATCTAGTGCTCTTCATAGATCATTTCTATGTGGACTAGACCCCATTCAATATACTACATATGTACACAGATGGAACTCTGGGTTGTGTGGCCTACAACATCGCAGACCACATCTAATGCTTCATATCATTTTTATATGTGGAACACATTCCTATCCACGTAAAACTTCTTGTACGTAAAAGATAGATCTACCTTCAAGAAAAAATAGTATACAGAATAGGGTGTCTTCTGCTGTCCTTCCTCCTGGCTCCAATCATTCCCCTCCCTTAGCATTCATTCATTCCTAACTCCTCTATGAACCATTCCACTAACATATTTCCAATGATATCACCAAATCCACCACACCAATATGATTCGATCATTGGGCACACTAGTGAGCCTTTTGCAGTTTACAAAATAAAGGTATGTGGAGACATGAAGGCTATCCCCAAAACAGTTAGGCCCCCAAAATGTCTCCAATTATACATTCCCAAGGTAACCTAGAATTAGACCTCGGGTTGCCATCATGAGTCTCCCCATTCTATGGATTAGGGGTTATCACTGGACTTTATCTTCGATGAGTATCAATGAAAAGTGAGAAGATGACTCTTTCCATCCCCCTTTGGCCAGGAATCACACTCCCGACATTCCTAGAACTAGCTTTGGGGCACTCCCAATGAGTTAATCCCCAACCCTTATGAGAGAAAGACTACACAACTTTCAATGTCATTCCACATTGAAATATCCAATTCTTTTCACCCTTTCCCACTGTCTACTCGATATGGGACCAAGTGAGGGAATTGACACACCCAAAGTTCTTTACCACTTCCATTGGTATCGTAGCCACAACCTCTCCTAATGCCAGCATTCTCCTTTTCCATCCATGTATAAGAGAATGTGTTCCCTTTATTTAATCGGTAACATCATCATTTTTCTCACATCAAGCATGATTCAGATTATCTTAGAGGTCTGTGATGATACGACATTAGAAAAATCCAATAAATGAACTACGAGAACAATGATTCCCAGCATAATTGGGATGCATATGATTCCTACTTAATGAGATTTCTCAAAGATGTACACTATTTTTTCAAAAGTTTCACCCTATAAATGTCCCCAACATAGTAAATCTTATTGAGGAGTTAGTCCCGATTCAATTCTCTCAGATGGGTAGCTCACATATGTAATCCCCAATAAAGTCACCGCCCATCAACGGTCTATGAGAACGTGGATTCCTGCTGTAACTACGATACGTAGGTTGAATATCCAAGGCATGAGCTAAATGGACTTTCTCTATAGAATTCGGCCTTAATAAAATGTTCCCTGAAATTCAAAAGGGCTTTTTCATAGTTGTATGTCCCGATAATGGAACTATACAGATATTGATTCCCAATTTGACCAGGATACATAGGAAGCTTCCCTGAGGTGCAAATATAACTCTCAAATCAAACCTAATGTTCTCCAAGATATATCCCCACTAGGGTCATGTTCACCCAAAAGATCATATATTTTCTGGGACCCCCTGGTGGATTCAGCATAATCCCTACACAGAGTCTTAACCAAACATCATTCTCCTGAATGTCCTCACCACATCAAATTAAACTACATGGATGGGTCCCCATCACACAACCTTAAATGTTGATTTATCTTGCTAAGTGACACTGAACTATGTGGGATCTGATTCCTCTCAGCAAAATATGATGGAATCCATTCGTATGGGCTTGACCCGAACATCAAAACACCTTATGTCCCTCCAAGATGAAAATAAGATCCAAAGAGCCTCATTTTATGGCTTAAGTCGCCATTATCTCCCTAGCATCTAATCCATGTATATCCATGTTGATCCTCCAAATCAGGGGTAACCCATGGATACAATATTCAGGAATAAACTAGGATTCATGAACATATGAACATGTATTAAATCTATATGAGAGTCATAGAGTATAAAATTATTTCCCCAAAAAAGGGGTAATGAGCCTGACATCCCATCATCTCAACCAATGTAATTGTCAAGTGTTATTATCCAAACAAAGAAGCACCTGGCTTTCGAAATATTGTCCATGAATCCTATATAGAAGGGTATTTGGGTGTTTCTGGCCCCACAAATGAACCCATTGTAGACTGTCTAAGGAAACCATATCCTCTGAAGACCTAGTGAACAAATACATAACCATAGGAAATCACCTACCTGGACCATTTGATTGTGGTGCCTCCTTCGTAATATGAAAATGAGGAACTGCCCAATCCCCACAAGGTCAATCCAATCCCCCTTACAGATAAGGATGAAAATTGGGTCCAAACAAAAATGGTGAACCTGACGTGAAATTATCTGAAATAGAAAAAAAAATCTTGTCACCCATATGTCCATTTCTTCCCAAAACTTCCTCCTCAAGTTAAAACAAAAATAGTGAACATGACACGAATCCTCATCCTAGGTGGATGTTTTTCCTCACTCAAGCACTTCAGCTGATAAAAAGGAAGGGTGCTAAGCTGAATCGTAAATTATGAATCTAATCAATAGATTCAAATTTGACGTGGTTTTGTTTTTTGTATAGGTCATATATATATATATATATATATATATTGATTTCAAATAAAATTTCAAACCAATTGAAATCTCCAAAACCAATTAAGACACACAGTTTAATGAAACCATAGGCAGTTAGGGACTAGATAAAGAGAAAGAAAACCTCACTAACCTAGTTTCTTCAATGCTAAGTATAAATTAAAATGAATAGAGAGTACCACCAAAATAGTACTATCCATATAGTGGAGGCTATAAGATAGGGCCTCCAATTTGAAAAAGGTCACCAATAACTCCCCTAGCAGTTGCTAGTACCCCAGCATAGGGCAGGCCCGCTGGCTATCTCCAACCATGTCAGGAGCCTATACCTAGAGTGAGATAACAAGTACACACTTATCTCTGGGAGGCATATAAATCTGATGTAGATTACATCATCCCAAATGCATAAGGGTCATACTCATGGGCCCCTACCAAAGATCGTTTCCGTCAACATCATGATACCAAGCTTGCTCGATTTAAAGAGGATCTCATGTTGAGGGAACCTACTGAAGTCTAAATAACACAAGCCCCCTCGGTATTCCTGATGAGGGTGGAAAACATATAATCTAGAGAAGGTAATAATCCTTATTACTAAGAAGGAAATCCACCATACAAACATGTCATCATTCAACTAGCTGACATACAACTCTTCCCCCCTCCACTCAAGACCACCATGAAAATGTGGTGGGATAATATTAGCATGTGCACATTCCTATCAATTCCCTTTGGTCCTACCATGTAGACAGAGAGGAAAATTTTCAAAATATGAAAATATCAATCGATTCACAAGAATTATATCATCCAAAAAGGATGGAAACCATATTTAGATAGGAAAAAACACGTTCTGATGTGTATCAGGTCCTCCATCAAAATATGGAAACAAACAAACATGAACATAGTAAAATTCCAATGGATGTATACACAGTGCTTGAGACAATTACAACGATAAGATATCATAAGAGAATTCATGCTCGTAAATATGAATCTCACAAGTCAAATAAAGTGAATACCCTAGAAGACCTATAATAGCATACTGATTCCCCTATCCTGGTACAAAGAAATTTCCAGTATCCACTTGAAACCTTAAGAGGACATAAGTAGGCACAAACCCTTGCATCATCATATGAATAGGAATATGTACATGGTCAAACCAATGATGTATCTCAGTACATACTAGAAATGTTGTATGATCATATGCCTGTTCAAGACCATATCCTCCAGACACATGAAAGACATCATTGCATCAACAAAAAAGGTGAGGAACTACGCCTATTACTCAGTTTCCTAGAACTAAATGACTCATTCTCAATATAGGTATGTATCTTCGATGTAGTTATGCATCTTTTATATACTCCAAGAGGGTCAAATGTAATATACCATGATACATGGTCAATTGAAACATGAACAAATACCCTCTCCAACTGGGGGATGCCAGTCCAATGTGGTGGTCTCTCCTGGGAAGTCATATGTCTCCACCAAAACTCAAGATGTCTGTCGATGAATCACGTCAGCATTGAAGGAACCAAAAAAAGAGAAACTTGTATATGAAGGTTGTTATGTATAGTATACGACCTCATGTTCCAGTAAGAGGGAACCCAAAGATAAAATGAGCCAATGGAAACTGGAAAATGAAGAGCATATTCATCATTCTTATATGCTTGAGGCTGAGGTTCTTGACACAATAAAGATTATATCAAAATAGGATCAAGATCCTCTCAGTATATTACTAAATTATGGATTTATAACTATCATTTTTGAATGAAATCCCTACAAATATTCTTCCAACAGCACTGAAAAACCTCCCCAGACCACCCATGAGGGCTTACTCCTTGGGCCAGAAATGATCGATCAAGAGAGTCTATCTCCTGATGCGTGTCCGGGTAGCCCTCACCTTGACCATAAGATCAAATAGAAAGAATTAAATACCCTTTCTATTGTCTGTCTCGATGGTACTCCCTGAGTTATACACTCTAGATATGTTTCTCCTGGTGGTCATAAGTCAATCCATGATGGTAGTCCATGCCATGATGGCAGCCATTGTCAAGTCCCTCCCCACAATGAAATTTTCTTGGAATTCCCACCACAAAACAACAATAAGAAAAAATAAGGGTTTCCCCACATTGTATTACATCTTGATGGACCTCCCCAAAATGTAAACTACATAAATTATCCCATTAACACGTTATCATGTTATGATAGTCTTCATTGCTGTGATGGTAGCAACTGTGAAGGCCCTCCCTGCAATGGAAGTTTTTTAGGGCCCCTCACCACAAAAACATCAAATAATGATATTTTATTACCCACGTTGATTTATATCCTAAAGCCCCCCCCAGAATTTACATAGTAAAAATTATCCCTACAGCTAGATATCAAGATGTTATAGTACACTTCACTAATATGGCATTCATCGAGAATGTCCTCCCCAATATGCGATCGAGCATCAAGAAGGTACTCCTCCGACTAAATCCAATCCTGAGGGTCATCCCTTAGTTATAAGCCATAGGAACATTACCTTTAGTCGGATATCAAGTCGCAACGATATCCCTCGCCATTGTAGAACTGATTTCGAAGGTCCTCCCAGTAGTAAAAACTCAAACTAGGAAGAAGGTCATATCCTTGCTGAGGAAAAGTTGAGAAATCTCTCCAACACCAAGGATCCTAGAATGATGGATTACAACATGAAAGACACTCTTCCTATGATGAGTGAAATCCTTCCTCATCCCAAAGATGTACTAAGACCACACTCATCTTCGAAGCCACCCTTGCACCGCTTGCATATCAATGTGGCTGATTCCCACCCCAACACTCGAAAAAAAATAATGGAGAATTAATGTCGGGAAGATTAAGTAGAGGAGTCTACGGAAGAGAAGAAACATGAAATATGGATCCTAAGAATACAACTATCTAGGGATGATGTACCAGGGATGTAATGAACCATGACCTCTTCTTAGTTCGATATACCCAGAGATTTGTCAGAAGAATATACACATAACATTATCCTTAATATATAGGCATCTCTTCACTAGATAAAGGAAAAAATCATACCATATGAGGGATATGTAGATCATGTCATCATAATAGTAGATATTTGATGTCTAATCAACTTAGAATCTACCCCATCTACACGATGACAACAATAAGAGAGGTAAAAGAAAAATCATGAACTGGTCGGAATCCACGTGATGCACAAGTTGTGTAGCCTTATCTGTGATGCCACATCTGATGTTCAAATTCAGGGATGAGGAGGGAATGGATCTCTACACTTCACCCCACATCCCATCCACTAGAACTCATTGGAAGTGACATATTGAAATGTTATTACATAAAGGTAGTAATAAAATGGAATCCATGCAAAGGAAAGGTGGAACATTCCACCAGAATAAGCTGTGAGTATGTCGCAAAACATCAGGCTCGATGAGTTCAATCCATCAAGAAGATTCTGAGCCAAGATTTTGATAACATCAAGAATGCTTCCTAACTACAGTAAACCAACCAACAAGAAATTATCATTTATCTAGAATTAAATAAATCCCGTGTGAATCAAGATCCATGCTCGTCTGACCGCCACATGGTAGTGTGAAAAATCATGAATGCAGAAATAGAAGAAACTACCAGGTCAATAGGTGAAACACCACATCCCATAGGGTTGGAGGCATTTTTCACATAAAATACCCCCTAATAAAAAAACATCTAGGCTATTTCACATCAATATAAGAATGGGAGAAACCCCATTCTGCAAGGCCAAGGGAATTTTTACCTCAAAATCCTACACATTAGAAGTATGTATTCTCCTGTCTCGGAAGAATGATGAGATGAGACATCACTTATTTAGTCCTGTCTTGTAGTATATACCCCCCCCAGATGAACGCATATTGCGAAGTTAGGTCATGGAACCTGTCGGGTATTTCTGCTCCAGTGAATTTGAAAAATATCACAAAATGGAAAGAGAAAGTCCAAAAAAGGATTCAAAATTATATCATACCATTCGACACAAGGTACACCACCCCCAATGTGGTATGCATTAGTGAACGTGGTGGACATCAGTCCCACATACCTCACATGAAATGATATAAATGAAGAGGATGAAAGAGAATATGGTTCCCTCCTAGAGGCAGTCCACACTGAGCCATATGGTGTGCATACCCCGAACCAGAGAGGTTCCCGTTTTTTGAACATCCTCACTAAACCCATGAATATATCCCTAATGTATCCTAGACACAATGAAGAATGATTCCATGTTCTTATATAACCCGCCACCTCCCCCTTGATATAATGAGTCCCTCATACTCGAGGAAAGATTCATGAAGCAGCAAGAAATAAAAGACCTCTGGCAAATCAATGATGATCTATGTTGAGAGAACTATCTTGTCGGGTGTGTTCCCCATGTGTAATGTAAAAAGGTACTTCCAGAAGAGTTTCCTCTACCATAGGAACTCGTCATGGTAAATGAAACAAGGATCAGATGCCCATCCAATCCAGCACTGAGACCATCTGTCTTCTTCAATCCAGATGGTAGAGGATATCAATACATCTGTCCTCTAGGGAAATATCCAGAACACATTTTGGCGAACCCATACACTACTGGAATTTTACACTTTACTAATGATTCAAAACCATTATTAAATGCCTGAAAACCATTGGTATATAGTATACCAATGGTTCCCTCAACCATTTCCAGGTAAGTCATGACAATAGGCCTATACCAATGGTTCTATGAAAACTATTCATATAGGTGTCAAAATAGAAGGTATACCAATGGTTCGCTACAAAACATTGGCATATGTGTGTTAAAGTATACCATATACCAACTGTTTGGGAAACCATTGGTATATGTGTGTTACACTTATACCAGCGGTTTACAACCATTGGTATAGAGGCGTTATGGAAATCAATAAGGCTATAAAAATTGTTCTATTATAACCGTTGGTATAAATCTATACCAACGGTTATAACATAACCATTGGTATAGTTATATTTAGAATCTATACCAATGGTTGTGAACACCGTTGGTATACATTTTCTAAACCCCAAAGCACCAGTCTCCTCTCCCCCCTCTCAAGACCTACAACAACACACCTTATCATCAACACACCTCTTCGTCTCGAGACCCGCAAGAACACCAATACAAAATTCACATCCAAATTATTCAAAATTTAGAATTCATTACAAAATTTAGAGATTTAGATATTTAGAAATTCAAATTCAATAACACCCATAAGATAAAATCATACATGTTATAGGAAATTAAATAACACCCATAAGAGCATTCCAAATTTAGAATTCATTCCTCACTCAAACCATATCACCAACACACATATGAGTTTTCAAAATTTAAAATTTTTTCCTCACTCAAACCACAAAACCAATACACACAAGAGAAAAAACATACATGTTATAGGAAGGACATGGGGTGTTTATTCATGTTCATGGGTTGAGTATCTCAAAACCAACAGAAAAACTTGGGTAGAGTGGACAAGGATCATGATACCCATAAGATAGACAATGGTAGTGGTCATGTGCTTAGACCTAGGATGAGTTATATGAAGCACATGGGATGTTTATATTCCTCTAATTATTATGTATCCATGTATAAATGGTTCCAAATGTGTTATTGGGAAACATTATCCAATCTCGACATATGATATGGGTTACCAGAATAGCCTACATGTTTTTCAGTGTCTTTTCAATTATAAGAAGGGGTTATGTGGCTAACTATAATTTTCTCTCCTAGATGTGATGTTAGATGAATCCACATATGGGGTAGTGGGTATGAATACTCAATTAAGTCTTTGGTTTGGTCCTAGAATCCACAGTTTAAGGATGGGATTGAGGTTTTCCATAGGGCTATGGTGTCACCATATGTATTCCTCACCATTGGGGTATTTTTATGAGTCTTTGAAAATTATTTTTCAAGAATATATGTGTAGACTTGTTGAACAATTTTTATATGGTATGCTTGAGTTTTCATGGGATTCATATGAAATCACTATATGATATTTATTTTTTGTATGTAATTGTATATAATGAACAACTTGTGATTGAGAATTAGAATATGAGTGTTGGTGCATGTTCATGATCGGATGTCAAGACTCATTCCAAATATAATTCATGTTTCTCTATATAAACTACGACCCATTGTGTTTCAATCTATTCCTTTTGAATTTTTTCTTCTAATAATGTATGACCAATAGACCATATTTTATTTTTTATCCCTTAAATTCAAGAATCTATGTGTAGCCTTGTGAAGTTTTTCTGTATGCGAGTTGTTGTTTTCACTTAAAATGTTGTCCATTCCAAACAAAAGTGACACACTTTGAGTGATACCAGTCACATTGTGCCTCAGATTGAGGTGGTGCTGACTCGTACCCATAAAAAATGATCCATGTATCATTGTGATAATGTATCAACACAATCTGAATTTGTTTGGTCGGTTTTCCGTATGCCAATTGTTGTTTTAACTTAAAATTCTATCCATTTCAAACAAAAGTGAGACACTTTGAGTGATACCCATCACACTGTTCCCTGGAATGAGGCATGGTTGTCTCTTACACGTCGAAAATGACCCATGGATCATTGTCCTAAAGTATCAACACAATTGTGATGTGTTCGATTGGTTTTCCATATGCCAGTTGTTGATTTTACTTAAAATAATGTCCATTTCTAATAAAAGAGAGACACTTTGAGTGATACCAGTCACATCGTGACCCAGATTGAGGAGGGGTTAACTCGTAAACATCCGAAATTTCCAACGGATAATTTTTCTAATGTATCAACGCAATTCCAGTACATTTGGTTGGTTTTCCGTATGTTAGTTTTTTTTACTTAAAATGTTGTCCATTTAAAAAAAAGTGAGACATTTTGAATGGTACCAGCCACAAAATTCTTTAGATTGAGGCGGAGTTGACACGTACATATCATAAAAACCCCATGGATCATTTTACTAATGTATAAACACAATCTAAATATGTATGGTCAGTTTTCTGTATGCCATATGTGGTTTTCACTTAAAATGCTATCCGTTTCAAAAAAAAATTGAGACACTTTAAGTGATATCGGTCACACCAAGCCTCAGATTGAGGTGGGGTTGACTCTTACCCTTCAAACATTATCCATGGATCATGGTTCTAAAGTATCAACACAATATAAATGTGTTTGGTCAGTTTTCCGTATTTCATTTTCTGTTTTCACTTAAAATCCCATCCATTTCTAATAAATGTGAGACACTTTGAGTGGTAACAGCCACACCATGCCTCAAATTGTGGTGGGGTTGACTCATACATGTCAAAAATCACTCATGGATTGTTTTCCTAATATATAAACACAATATGATTGCTTTTGATCAGTTTTTCTATATGCCAGTTGATTATTTTACATTAAATGATGTCCATTTAAAATAAAAGGGAGACACTTTGATTGATAACGGTCACACCATGCCTCATATAGAGGTGAGTTTGACTCATACATGCCACAAATAACTCATGTATCATTGTGATAAAGTATCAACACTATTCTAATATGTTTGGTTGGTTTTCCATATGTCAGTTGTTTTGACTTAAAAATGTTGTCCATTTTAAACAAGAGAGAGACAATAAGGGTGATACCAGCTACACTATGCCTTGGATTGAGGCGCGGTTGACTTTAACATGTCATAAATGACCCATGGATCGTTTCCCTAAAGTATCAATACAATCTGAAAGAATTTGGTCAGTTTTCCATATTCAATTTGTTGTTTCCACATAATATCCTATATATTTCAAATAAAAGTGAGACATTTTTAGTGGTAGCCCCCACACCATGCCTCGGATTGAGGTAGGGTTGACTCATACACATCACAAATGACCCATAGATCATTTTCCTAAAGTTTCAACACAATCAGAATGCGTTTGGTTGGTTTTATATATGCCAGTTGGCGTTTTCATTTAAAATGTTGTACATTTAAAACAAAAGTGAGACACTTTGAGTGATATCGGTCACACTGTGCCTCAGATTAAGGAAGATTTGACTCATACTCATCACAAATTATCCATGGATTGTTGTGATAAAGTATCAACATAATTTGAATGCGTTTGGTCGGCTTTCAGTATGCTAGTTGTTGTCTTCAATTAAAATGTTGTACATTTCACATAAAAGTGAGACACTTTGAGTGGTACCGGCCACACCGTGCCTCGGATTGAGGTGGGGTTGACTCTTACAGATCACAAATTACCCATGGATCATTTTCCTGAATTATTAATACAATATGAAAGCATTTGGTCATTTTTCTGTATGAAAGTTATTGTTTTCACTTAAAATCATGTCCATACATTTTGAGTGGTATTGACCACAGCCTGCCTTGATATGATTTAATAACTACATAAAAGGAGTGGATTTGATGAATTAGAATCATGTTGATTCATATAATCATGAAACATGAATTGTATAATGAAAATAGAAAAAAATAAACTGTAATTATTGGGTATGTCATGCCACACACGGCACCACCTGGTTTAAGTCAAATCAAAATAAAAACAAACAATAATAGATGAAAAATATTAAAAATAAGTTCAGCCTTACCGATTTGGAGTGTAGAACTAAAAAATGATTGAATTCAGATGGATCTATAGGGAGGAAGGAGTTCGCAGCCTGGGTAAAGAGAGAGTGATCTAGTTTAGACCAAATCACAACAGAAAATAAAAAATAATAGATGAATAACATTAGGACTTACAGATTAGAACTAAACAATTGATTGATTACAGTGGTTGAAGGGATTTTCAAGGATCTGGGAGTTTTGAAACATGGATGGGGAGTTGTCTATCGTCTCCCCGTACACCTCACGAATAATAATTACGGTGTTTTCGTGTGATTTCAAGTCATTTTGTAGTCGTTCGGTATGCATTTGACTGTAAAACACAAGTTTTTGCCATTTACGACACGTGGAGTGTGTTTTTTCCACCATAGTCACACGACACCACCGACTGATGTTCCGTATGTCCAACCGTTTCAAAATTCACCAACCCTTTGTTTTTGCCCGATTTCATGGCATTCTGTGCTCATTCAGCCGGGTTTGACCACCCCACGCACGCTCTTCAAGCGCACCAAACACCTAAAAACACATATTCATCCGTGCTACACAAAATGCCTATCTGAATGATGTGTCGTCTCCTCATACACCTCACGAATAAAAATTAGGGTGTTTTGTGTGATTTCATGTCATTCAGATGTCGTTTGATATGCATTTGAGCGTTAAACGCATGTTTTGGCCATTTATGACACACAGAGTGCGTTTTCATCTACCGCGGTCACATGAAACCTCTGATTGACATGTAGTCTAGTCAACCATTTCAAAATTCACCCACCCTTTGTTTTTGTCCAATTTCATTGAATTCTGAAGTTGTTCTACTTGTTTTGACCAACCCATGCACGCTTTTCAAGCGCGCCAAAAACCTAAAAAACATATTTTCTACAGTACCATGAAAACCGCGAGTCCGAATGATGTGAAGTCTCCTCGTTCACCTAAAGAATAAAAATTATGGTGTTGTTTTGTGATTTCAAGTCATTATGATGTTGTTCGATATGCATTTGAGTGTTAAACATGTGTTTTGGTCATTTACGACATGTGGACTGCATTTTCGGCCACCACGGTCACATGACACCTCTGATTGACATACAATTTGGTCGACCACTTCTCAATTCACCCACCCTTTGTTTTCGTCTAATTTCATGGCATTCTGAGGTCATTAGGATTGTTTTGACCACCCCATACACATTTTTCAGGCGCTCAAACACCTAAAAAATACATATTATACCGTGCCATGAAAACCATGCATCCAAATGACATTTCATCTTCTCTTACACCTAAAGAATAAAAATTATGGTGTTTTATGTGATTTCAAGTAATTTCTATGTCGTTCAGTATGCATTTGACGGTTAAATGCATGTTTTGGCCATTTACAACACACGGTCTGCTTTTTCGGCCACCGCGATCACATAACACCTCCAATTGACGTGTCATATGGTTGACCATTTCACAATTCCCCCACCCGTTTTTCATCTGATTTCTTGGAATTCTAAGGTCGTTCGACTGGTTTTGACCACCCCACGCAAGCTTCTCAAGCACGCCAAACACCAAAAAACAACCTTTCAATTGTGTCGCGCAAACCACACATCCTAATAACGTTTCCTCTTCTCATACACCTCAAAAATAAAAATTAGTCTGTTTTCATGTGATTTGAAGGCATTCTGATGTTGTTGGGTATGTATTTGACTGTAAAACACATGTTCTGGCCATTTGTGACACGCGTAGTGCATTTTCGGCGACCACAGTGACATGACACCTCCGATTGATGCGTCGTCTGGTCGGCCATTTCACATTTTACCCACCCTTTGTTGTCATCCAACTTCATGGAATTCTGAGGTTGTTATAATGGTTTTGACCACCCAACGAATGGTTTTAAAGCGTGTCAAACACCTAAAAAACACATATTCAGATGTAACATGCTAACCGCGTATTTGAATGACCTGTCGTCTCCTCGTACACCACACGAATTATAATTAGGGTGTTTTCATGTAATATCAAGTTATTATGAGGTTGTTCGGCATGCATTTGACCGTTAAACACATGTTTTGGCCATTTATGATACGCATAGTGCTTTTTCGGACACTGCGGTCACACGACACCAACCATTGATGTGAAGTCTAGCAAAAAATTTCATAAATCACCCACCCTTTTTGTTGTTCTATTTCATGGAATTCCGAGGCCATTCGACTGGTTTTGACCACCCCACGCATGCTTTTCAATCGCACCAAACACCTAAAAACACATATTCAGATGTGTCGCGCAAACCGATCATCTGAATGATGAGCCGTCTCCTCGTATACCTCACTAATGACCGATGGATCATTGTGTTAATGTATAAAGACTATCTGAATAGGTATAGTCAGTTTTTCGTATGCCAGTTATTTTTACTTAAATTGTTGTCCATTTTAAACAAAACAGAGTCATTTAGAGTGATAGAGGTTACACCATGCCTTGGATTGAGGCAGGATTGTCTTGTACACATCTCAAATGACCACTGGATCATTGTCCTAAAGTATCAACACAATCCAAAAACAATTTGTTAGTTTTTCTTATGTCAGTTTTTATTATCCCTTAAAATGTTGTCCATTTCAAACCAAAGTGAGACACTTTGAGTGATACCGGCCACACCGTGTCTCGGATTGAGGCAAAGTTGACTTGTACCCATTAAAAATGACCAATGTATCATTGTCCTAAAGTATCAACCAAAAAAATGTGTTTGATTGGTTTTCTGTATTTCAGTTGTTGTTTTCACTTAAAATCCCATCCATTTAAAATAACAGTGAGACACATTGAGTGATAATAACCACACCATACCTTGGACAACACCCCGACCCCCGGAAATCCTCCCC